>CM060927.1:154388897-155637397 GCA_030737875.1 Allium sativum | reverse complement strand
CAAAGTTGGGAGTCTGTTGAGGACAGTCCTTGAGGAAGCCCATCGTTCTAGAATGACTATCCATCCAGGTGGCGATAAGATGTATAGAGATATAAAGAGGGTTTTCTTTTGGGTTGGGATGAAGAAAGATGTAGCGTAATTCATAGCTCAGTGTTTGATATGCCAGCAAGTTAAAACTGAACAGAGAAAGCCTACCGAGTTGCTGCACCCTTTAGAGGTCCCACTGTGGAAGTGGGAGAGTGTCTTTATGGATTTCATTGATTTTTTTACCTAGATCAAGAAAGGAAAATAACAGCATCTGGGTTATAGTAGACAGGCATATTAAGATCGCTCATTTCATTCCTGTTAAGAGCAAGAGAACGACAACATGGTTGGCATCAGTTTATCCTCGTGAGATTGTCTGACTACATTGAGTACCTTCTAGCATAGGAGTGATCGTGATCTCATCTTTACCAGTGATTTCTGGCATATCTTGCAAAAGGCACTTGGTCTGCAGTTTTGTTTGAGCATTGTATATCACCCTTAGACCGATAGGCAGACTAAGAGGGTGAATAGAGTTCTTGAGGATCTTTTGAGGTTGTATATCCTTGATTTAGGGGGGACTTGGAAAGAGCATCTTCCATTGGTGGAGTTCGCCTACAACAACAATTATCGGACTAGTATTGGCTTGGCACCCTTCTAGACATTGTATGAACGACCCTATAAATCACCGACATTGAGTTCTTGAGGACCTGAGATGATTAGAGAGACTTTGTAGAAGATTGACCTTATCTACAGATGCATGAAGACAACTTAGGACAAGCAGAAGTCCTACGTAGATAAGAGAAGGACCTACATTGAGTTTGAGGTAGGAGACATGGTTTTCATTAAGGTATCACCTTTGAGGAATGTAGTACGCTTTGGATCAGTAGGGAAATTGGAGCCAAGGTTTATAGGGCCATTTCCCGTAATAGAGAGGATTGGTCAAATGGCATATAGAGTAAAGCTACCAGAGAGACTGGCGGGTGTGCATGATGTTTTCCACGTTTCTCATTTGCGGAAGTGTCTACATAATACGACAGAAGTAGTTGAGCCGAGCATGTTTAAGGAGGTAGAGGTAGAAAAGGAGGCAATAGTTAGACGAGTTCCTACCCGTGTACTTGGATCAAAGGTTAGGAAGCTCCGCAACCGAGAGGTCAAGTTGATGAAAGTTCAATGGAAAGAAGATAGCAAAGATGCAACTTGGGAGACTGAAGACAAGATTCGCGCTCAGTAACCTTTTCTTTTCTAGGGTATGTACTTAGCTTCTTTTTCCAAGCTTTTATCCCTACTTGTTTCTATCACTTATATGTATCCTATTGATCGAATCTTCGACTTTTAGGTAGAAAACCAACAGGTGTAAACATGTGTTTGAAACATGTTATGTTTGATGGATGCAAGTGGATGTAAGTGTTTGTTAGTGGTTGCCCGTGAATGCATATACACACACCTTAAGCACTAGATCGACTCAATCACTACATACTGCATATGGATGTGTGTGCATTTTAAATTTCATATGGATGAAAATGGATGTATCATCATATGAATGTTGCATTGGATGAATGATTGTGCACATATATAGAACTTACATGTTATACTAGGATTATTTTCCTACATTTCAATTACATGGCACGAACATGAATTGCATTAAGGAGGTCAACTGAATCAGTAGACCGCCTGATTTTTCGCATTAGTGTAAGGACATATGCACACAATATTGCATTTGTTCATAAACGCATTAGATTTTTTTTAAGGACAATGGATGCTGGTGATTGATGAATGAGTAGTTGGATGTGGTTGTTAGGATATACATTCTTCGTAACTTAGAGATTTCGGGGACGAAATCCTTTGAGTAAGGGAGAATCTAATACCCCGTAATTTTAAAGGACATTATGACAATAAAGAATACTTAACTAAATATGGGGAATTAGGGGAAACAGACTGTACCATTGCGTTCATCCCAGAATCTTGCTTAAGATAGGCTCCGAGTTTACGTAAAACGAACATCGTATGAAGAAAAGGTTTGAAATTTGTACACGTATAAGAGAAATATATATAAAAAAATCAATTCAGAATATTCAAAATAAATCAAATTCAAGGAGCATGAAACAACGCGGGAGATCGACCCGTTGGGGGTCGACCTGCACCTTATGGGGTCGAACCTAGGGTCGACCCACACAAGGGGTATCGAACCTAGGGTCGATCCCGGGGTCGAACCACCCGGAGATCCGGCCAGGTTCGTTTCCTAAACCTGGACTTGTTTCTTGACCTGATTCGTTGGCTTGAGGCTATATATAGGACCTCATTTCTATTATTTTATTCACCCAAAACAATGGAGACAACGAGATGCTGCCCCAGCTCAGATTGAATTAGCCTATTCTTCTTCTACAACATCGACTTATACGTATACGAGAATCTCTGCTACTACATCAACAATCTTTTCTTAGTTCTTTAGATCCAGTCTCTGTGGGTTCATATTGCTTTTAGATATAAATATTTAACATGTAACCTTGATATGTTAATAAACCGGATCTAAAATTTATGCCTATTAAGATGTTGATTAATGTTTAAACAAATCTGCTAAAATGACATGAGATTTTCTATACACCTATTTTGTTCAGTTATTTCTATATGCCTATTTCTCTGCCTATTTATGTTATTTATGCCTATTTCCTTTCTTCTTCCTCCCTCATTCCCTTTTTACTTTTATAGCTAGGCTACTTCGAGCCCAGGCCGATAATGTTGAAAAACACATACGAACGAATTGGGGTTAATTGGGAATGGTAATTTGGGGGCATAACCTGTACTATGAATATGACTAAAGTTTGGGGCATAACTTATACTATGTAATATAACTGAAATATGGGGTGTATGAATATGGAAACATGTAAGCTTAATACAAAGGGAATATATAAATGGAACGATATGACACTTATGTATTCAGTTTGATCTGTTGGGAGGTTAAGTAAACTTGTAATCTGTTTGGGTTGTAGGTACACTATTAACTCGTGTAAAACTTAACCTGTGTAAAGCCTAGTTGATTGGGGACGCAAGTATAGGGGTGCTAGTGTTATTTGTTGTGTGGGACCCCTATTATTTTTTAACCTGTAGGATATTAAAAGAGGATCCCGCACTAGGTAGGGGTCAGGGGCACGTTTTCTGAGACTAATTATAAGAGGTTCATTTGGGCTGGGGTGTTCTGATGGCGCATTCCAACGGGTCATGTTCGTGCATGGGTCCGGTCTATCTAGGAAAATAAGATGCCATAACACCTGTAAATAGGTCTGTGTCCTTCTGGTGGTGGCTACTTTAGGAAGTAATACACCCCACCGTGGGGCAGGCACATGGTGTTTACGTGGTATGGAGCCGACCGCGGGGGTGTAATTAGGGTACATCTAGTCTGTTTAGGTGCATGCTATTTTTGTTTGGGGTAACACCCGTTATATTCTGTTTAGGTACATGTTATTCTGTTTGGGGTAAAACCCATTGCTAGAAGTACACCTAAGTCTACCATTTATGCTATGTTAGGATCATTCTATTTATGTTAAGTAGTTGAAAAACACTTAATGCGATATATTAGTATTGGTGCAGAGAAAGTATTTTGGAAGCATAATTCATCATGTTCATAACTGTTATATACTGCTATTAACTCTCATCTTGTTTATTTACTGTCTCGTTACTTTTATCTCTTTATATGCTAAAAGTCACTGGACTCGCCAGACTTTATGTCTGACCCGTTTTGTTTCCTTTTCTCTCTCTTCCTCTTTCCCTCTAGGTTATCAGGGTGGGAATACTCAGGCTTGATTAGGACACTCTCTCCTATTTCAACTTGCAGTTGGATTTGCTTTGCTTTGATTTGCTAAGATATATCGCTTTGACTACATGTCTACCTTATTATGGCTGTTTTTGGGGACTATGGATTTATATTTATGTATTACGATGATTTTAGTACAAGGAAGATACTTTAATTTAACGTAATTGGTTTTCAACATTTCAGACTTATATTGTAACTGGATTTTTGGACCATGGTATTTTCTTTGGAAAACAAAGTATTATATTTCTGCTGCTATTTTATATCTGTCTTGTGTAATTCTATATATCTGTTTACCTGTAACGCTTCACAAAACTAAGTGCATTCTGATAAAGAGTGACATTAACGGAAGTGGGGTGTCACAATATGCCTCAAGGATGGTGCTACAGGTCTAGCGTCTTTCTCTAGGTCAATACGAAAAGAGATTTATCTATGGGGTGGAAGTCCCATGACTTCATAAAAAACATCCAAGAACTCACAAACTATAGGGACCGAAAACGGTCCTTCGGAACTAAGAGATAAGGAATATAATAAGGCTTTATCGTTATTCCTAACTTTACAAGGAATATTCAGGCTACGTCCTCCTCGGCTCCTAAAACAAACGATTATCTTGTCGCAATCTAGGAAGACCCCGTAAAATGATAGCCAGTCCATACCTAGGATATGGTCATACCCCATGAAATCCAGTGCATACGCTTCACAATGGAACTCAACGTTGTTGATCTCCAATACTAGGTCTTTGCAAAACAATTCAAGGTACTTAGATCCTCCGATAGGGTTGGCCACCTGTATCGGACTATCAGGGATAAAAATTGAAAGGTTCAACAGATTAACTAATCTCTTAGTGATAAAAGAATGAGTCAATACGGAATCGAACAAGGTGTATACAGAATTACCTAAAACAGAAGTTATACCTTCAAGTGCGGGTTGCCCTTGGTCTTTTGGGGGTTGACTTTGGATTGGTGCAGCTCTATTGCATAATTCTGGCCACTTTTGATAACTTTGGGCTTTGGACGGTCCCTAGACCTGTGTCCTTCTTCATGGCAGTTGTAATACTTCCCTTTGAATTCCTTCTTCGGCAGTGAGGTCCTACAATATTTGGCATCATGGCCCTTGCTGTCACACCTCGTACAAGCCTTTGCTTCCTTTTTAAATTTGCTTCCCTTCTTCTTATTCTTCCACCAATCTTTTTTCTTATTCTTGTTGGAGCTTCCTTCTCCTTTTTCGCCTTCATTCCTCTCCTTGGAACCTTCAGCAGTGCAGAGGATAACCGTCTCTACTAGGGTTTTAAAAGTTTCCCTAAATGTTACTTGGGCTAATAGAGTTTCCTTCAATGGAGAGTTGAACCCTTTAATAATTCTCAAGGCTTTGTTCATGGGGGTGTCTACCAAACCTCTCCCAAACTTGCATAATTTGGTAAATTTAGCTGCATACTCTTGCAAGCTCAAACTTTCTTGCTTAAGGTTAATGAATTTCTCTAACTGGAAAGTCATTTCTGTCTTTGGCAGAAATGTTGCTTCAAAAAAGGTTTTTACTTCGGCCCATATAAAAATTCGTCCCTTATTTTCTCTAAATGTTAAATTCCACCACTCAAGTGCTTCATCTTTCAAGTATCAGGCCGCCATTCTTCTTTTCACTTCATCAGGCCAACCAGTAGCTTTGAAAATTCTTTCGCAGTCTGTTATCCAAAATTGGGCATTAGCAAAAACTTCCTTTCCAGAGAATGATTTCCCTCCACGATTAGTAAAAGTCTTACAGAAGTGAGGAAAGTAAAAGGCTACCTCAGCGGTAGGAGCTGCAGGCGCCATTGGGGCGGGATTAGCAACAGGGACCTGTTCCACAGTACGGAGATACTGTTGGAACCATTATGGCAAGTATTGGGGTCTTCGCCAGTTACCCTGCTCAGTAGGATTATCACCCATTCTACTATCTGAAAATAAAAGGAAGAATCCTTTAGTGGATACTCCTGAGATAGTATTTAAGCTGAAAAGGGAAGAAAACGATAAAGATGCCTAGTATAAATGCGTATGTTTATTGGGGTAAATAAATATTATATATATAGTTTGAAAAACCTTTCTCAAATTACAATTATGCCTCTCATATGTATAATTCCCTTATAATCGGGTAACCTATACTCTGATACCAAATGTAACAACCCACCTGGAATGGGCCTAAATTTCGACCTAGAAATGGCTCATCGAAACTTAGAACCATTCTAAATGAGTCGTTGGTTCCTGCAAGGATTACATTTGCACAGATAATACAAACATATACATCAAATGGAATTCTCACATAGCGGAAAGAGAAAATATAATACTCAAATAAGATGTACCACTTCTTTAAAAAATCACAGAAATACAATAGTCAATGTTACATCTGTTCAATGGGTGCATCAAATAGTTCATTTTCACAAGTTTCCAAAATAAGTAAAGCAATAACTACTAATAATAGCATAATAACTTCATCTTCTTCTTCAGCTCTAGTCATGACTTCGCACTTGGCTTTTACCCCGACCTGTTAGGTATGTTGAGGAGAGGGGTCAGAACATAAAGTTCTATGTGACTAAAATATGGTGTTACTTAATGTCTATACCCTATATTTTTAGTAGGTTACATATGCCAAGGTATGTCTATGCAGCACATAATATTTACACAAACCAAGTATTTAACCTATGAGGTGGATATCCAAGTCAATCGTTCATTGGTGTTTTTAGGGTAAAGACCCAATGAGGTGGGGTTCTTAGTCACTTATGGCCCTATTAAAGGTATATTCTTATGATCTCTTATAACTATGAGGCAGACCCTAGCCCCTTAAGACCCCGTCCTAATACGTTAACGTTCTTAAGTTTATACTCTCACTTGTAACATGACAAGTAGTATTACGAACGTTACTACTTAACTGATATTACGGTAGGCCAGCTTGTCGCTAAAGACTTCCCTTAGACAGTTGGTGAGCATGTAATGGCCATATATCTTTTGTATACCAAGTATATCCCTACTTGAGCCCTTACAAGCTTCTAGAGGAAGTGGACATCCCCCATGAACTAACCTACTCCGTTATCGCTTATGCCTGACCACTTTTAGAGAAGGAGGACCCAAACACTTACTTCGAATCTAATAAGTGAGGGTCCCAATACTTTTTTCCTCTCCAAGGAATAAACTTTCAGATGGATCCTAGTCCTAACTGCTTAAGACCCAAATTAGATTGAAAAAAAAGAAAGTCAGTGACTTCGGACCTTCTCAAGGTGTAGTAAACCTACATATTTTCACATGCAATAGACATATATATATGGTAATATATGTATAGCCACACACTAGACCTCTCATGTTAAACCATATGCTTGTAGATGCTAGATATGTCGGTCGGTTTCGGGAAGACTTCTACTACAAGTTGGTTAAACCTCATATCTAGTGTACTAAGTTTGAATGGTTCATGGCACCCAGACCTCTCACATTAGTTGGGCCTACTTGTGGTTGTTGGATTTCCCGGTCAGTTCCAGGCAGATTTATACCACAAATGGCAATTAACCTCGTGTCTGTGTGTCATTGTTTATATATATAAACCATTCTATACACACACAAGCAATCAATATATACTTATATATTGGGACATTTCAAATTCGAATTCTATCCTAATCGCATTTATTACGCTAATAAGATGTTAATTACGTTGATTACGTTTATATAAGTATAATAATTATCACGTCTAAATAACGTAAATATTCGTATGAACGAGAAAAACGTACTAATGAGATGGCAATTGTCAATTTGTCTAAATCAAGGTATACAAGTTAGTTTTTCCATGCTTTTACTGCTACAACTTATGCACGATGGTATAATAACAAGTTAACAAATAACAGTGAATGGAAAATATATATTCATACAAATTTCAACTTGTATCCTAGGCTTGTTGGAATATTTCAATACTGGATCAAAAATAGAGTATAACATACACATATAATATATATACATGCATGTTTATAATTTCCACTTTATCTAATTCACCCCTTTTTGATATTATGCATATAAAAACATTTACATTTGACATATTTTAGTATGAATACGTTTGGATTCAAAATAGAATCCAAACCTAATCAAATCATGAAATACCTAAATATAAACTCTTTTAGGTTAAATCAAATGTTCATAAGGGTAGATTACACAAAGTAGAAACAACAACACCCCTTTCATTCTTAATCCAATATTAAAATCAAAAGTCCACAAAACCCAAATAACATGACAATTTTTAACACCCTGTATTTTCGATAAATCTTAAAGTAACGAATTAAAGAATAATTAATTCTAAATGTGAGAATTAAGGGAAACGGGTACGTCATTGCGTTCGTCTCAGAATTCTGGTTGAGATAGAGTCCAGGTTTGCGTGAATTGGACTTTGTATGAAGAAGTTATGGCCTTCGGAAATTTCAAAATTCAAATTTAAACACAGAAGAGGGCAGGGCAGGAAAAATTCCCGCCCAGGCCAGGTCGACCCTAGTGTCGGCCTACCCTACAGGTCGACCTGGGGGTCGACCTACCCCCCCACCCCGGGTAGATCTGAAAAGATGACGATTTCTGATTCCCTGTTGAGTCATTAAGGCTGAGGTTTTATCCTATCTTGACTGGATGGTCTTGATTACTTCTAGGGTTAATTTGAAGGCTCTAAATTAATTAAACCTCTATAAAAGCAACCTAACTCTCAATCCTAAATCACAAATATTGATACCAAGAGCCGCCATGCCATCAATGGTGAACTTAGAATAGCCGTCATCTCTTTCAACTCAAAGGCAAGATTGAAGCTACGTCAAAACTAAATCTAATCTAATTCAACCAAGAAAATTCAACGATCCACGTCAAAGGCGAGCAATTCAATTTCAAAATACAGATCCCAGAACTCAAGAATTCCTTTTTGTTTGTAAGTGTAGTTATCTTTCAGATGTGAATGAATTAAAGACATGGTTTGTAATGAATTGTAAAATAGAATTGTATCAAGTTGTATGTGATGCTGATTTATGTTTATTCATGTCTATTCTATCGCCTTTGAATAATTATGGTCTATCAAACCTATCATGTTATGTGGAAATTGATGAATAAACCTGTGATGTTATGAAATTATCATATATACGTTTGGTGATATTATGATACATACAAGTTTTAGGCCAAGTCACGTCATTTATGCCTAATTGTTTAGATCCATTATGTATACATGTTTAGATCTACGACCTTGTATAATTTGGTGATGATGTCTATATGTTGTATGTCAATTTAGAAATTATTCCATGTTTATGCAAGCTAAGTGATGCTATCATGTTACGAATACATGCAAGTTTATAGGTTAAAAACATGATTATGTAAATCTATATGTTTAGATCTACAACTTTATATGTTAGAACCATACGCCTTTATGTTAGATCAATATTAGCATGATTCTACTCCTATGCAAGTTTACCACTACATGTCTAATTAAGTTTTGGTAGTTCTTTGTAAAACTATTATTTTATGACTCATGTTGCATAGATCTAGTTTGCAAGTTCATAATTAAAAGTATATTATGCCAAGTTCATGTGACACATCTGTTGATAGATCCATATTTTTGTATGATGTTGGCTGTGACGACCCCAAAACCCCGTACGATGGTGTCAAGGTAATCTTTGGAATATAACACATAAACAGATAATAGCAGAATAGAAATAAATAAATAAATACACCAGATAATGAACAAATAATACACTGGATAAAAGTAATCATCAGAGTTACACAATATACATGATCATACTTAGTACAAATACAGTTCAGTTATACATAAATGTCTACAGCGGAAAACAAACATAATATGTACAATAGGAGCTGAACAACATAAAAAGAGATAAATGATAGAATCCATCTTCAGCTCCAGCTATCCAGAAAGAGCCTGATAAAACCTGAATACAAGGTTGCCCGTGTAGAAAAAGGGGCAATCGAGTTTGCAAGTGAAACAAACTACGAGTCAGTCATGGGACGAGTATGAGAAATCTACTTAACACATTTTATAATATGGCTAATCATGGGGCGACGCCACTTTCGCGGAAAAGGTTTACTCCACTGGATTTCCAGTTCTTTAAAACAAGTAAATCTTTTAAACATCGCAATGCTTTTTATAAAAATGAAGCCATTATAAGACTCCGTTCCCATCACATAATTCAACGCAAACCGGAGGATAGAGTTTTACCTTATAATGGCCAAAATATGATTGATACGAATAAAACAAAAGCATTTGGTATTATTACTAGTGTTTATATGTTTCAAAAAAAATTTCAATCATAACTATCAATCATAGATGGCATGGGTACCATATATCATGTGCCATATATATATACAATCAAAACCGCACGGTATCGTATTTGGAAATTGGATTTCCGTCATGAACCAAGGCAAAAGATAGTCCTTACCGACTTCGAGACAATCTAGTCCATGTCTCAGGGTCAGAGCGCATCGACCCTTGGATCGTCAGGGCCGGTCCACCGATGTGGATTAAAATGCCTGAACACTACGTTTCCCCGCCCTTTGGGGCGTAAATGAGCCAACGAATGACTCCATCGGCTTCACATAGTCACTGATATATCCGAGGCGCCTCGCAACAGCAACAACCACACAGGTGAAAATAATATAAATGTCATCCAGTTTAAGCACTGACACCACCTCTAGCTAGAAGGAAACGCATGCCATCCCTGAGGTCCTCTCCCATTTCTGGTTCATACCGGGGTGTGAGGCTCGTGGATTCACGTTATACACAAAGCTACGCCACACAGACGGTGCTTTGATCATCAACCACAAGACTTTGCTTTTTAACAGAAGCCTTGATCACTGCATCTTAGCATGCCACACAAGCAATTCACACCATGCAACTGATGGCTATCAATCACACAGAATAAATTCCAATGTCAGACACACAGTCCATTTGCAAGTCCGTTCTGGGTCTGAACGAAACCAGAGGCACTATATACCTCGCATACCCATCGATCTCCATGTACGTCTGGACGATCACCACTCATTATCCATATTTCGGGATGCCTCCCAATCAGGACATCAGTTACCATCCAAACGAGGTGAAGATCTCCGGTCTTCAACCACCGTCTTCATCATCGGTTTCTTATCGTCGATTCAGTTATTCTGAATGGGATAAATCCGGTCTTCCTCAGCAACTCGCGTATATAGTAAACAAGTGCTACAAAAACACGACATACGCCTTATTCCAATTCATTAGTCACTAACCGTAAATCAGTAAGAGAATGATTTCCCAAATATTAACCCCGAAGGCCGAAACCAACATCAGATCAAAACCCAGGAAACCATTCGACTTAGCTAACCTTCAGTTAGTTTCTAAATTTCACATTCCATATCGTTTATAATATTTTATAATGATCTATCGCTATTTTTATTTATTTTAAAAATAGCCAATTTATTCAAAAGACGCTTCATGCCATAACGCGGCCGTGGCGCTGTTTTTCTTTAGATTTGATTTACACATATCTGAAAATCTAACCGTTGGATCTTCACAAAATTTATATCATTAGAAAGATCTTTTCAAAACGAATCCAACGGTTCCAGTTTTGGGAAAAATCTGACGGTCGGATCTCCCGGTACAATCGTTTGAAGTTTCGATTTCAAAATACGAACTGCATTTAATTATATATATATATATATATAAATATAATCGATTCTAGCGCTGTTTTTCTTCAGATTTGAATTAAACATTCCAGACAATCCAACCGTTGGATCTTTACAAAGTTGGTGTCATTGGAAAGATATTTCCAAAGCGAACCCAACGGTTTCAGTTTCGGGAAAATTCGATGGTCGGATCTCCCGCACTAATCGTTTGAAATCACGGTTTCAAAACACGAACTGCAGCTTTGTTATTCGATTCGTTTAAATTATATTTATATATATATAAATATAATCTATACTTCGATTTCAAAACCTTATTCTTTTCATATATTTGATAAAAATGGTATTTTCATCCAACAGACTTTTATTTCAACACTTCACTATTTTTAACGATTCATGTATATAATAAATGTGATTTTTATTGTAAAATAATTTATTTCAAAACACGACTATTTTATATAGTTCATATAGATGATAAAAATATGATTTTTATTATAAAACAATTTATTTCAAAACACGACTATTTTATATAGTTCATATATATGACAAAAATATGATTTTTATTATAAAACAATTTATTTAAAACATGAATACCATTCAACACATGAATTTCTATTTAACGAACGAATTTCTATTCAACACATGAATGTTTTCTATTCAACACACGAATATAGTTTCAACACATGAAAATAATTCTAACACATGAATATTATTCAAAATTTCGGCAGCATAACGGCAGGGTAGTTAAAACCGGGGCCGTCCCTAGTACGGTTCCTCGCTCTACCTTAAAGCCTCGCAGCTTTTGACAATGGGGATTTCATGCATCTAGTTCGCACGCAGGCGGCATGCATATTTTTTTTCATTTCCACATACTAATCCTATGTGGTTTCAACCAAATAATTCTCAACCACAAACGGGTATTTTTCAACCACAATCAATCAATTTCAACCACAAACAGTTCTAATCAACCATTTGTAATCAACCAATTTTCACACAAATCACAACCAATAAATATCATCCATGGTTTGTGGACGAGGGGCGTATATATATATATATTATATAAGCATTTCACTTCTATTTCAACACATATATAATTTTTACAACGCATATATAACTTATATATCGAACGTACAACTTATACAACGCTTATACAAGAGGTGTACAACGCTTATATAACTCATACGTCGACTATATAATTTATACATCGTCATTTTCCATATCGTTTATAATTTAGAAATCTCACATTGGGTTCCACTCCACCAAAAATAGCAGAAGGCTCAGAAAAATATGCGGTCTCCTCTAGAATGTAGAAGACGTCCACACGAGTCCAGTGTCTCTTGTTTCACTGGATTTCATCAAAAATGAAAAAGATAAGATTTTTTTACAGTGAAATAAAAAACCGTAGCGCTTTAAAGTGCTATAATATAGTTTATATAATTTTCAGCCGTTACCTCACTAAAGGGTTCGAAACTAGGTCTTCATTTTTCTCGAAATCTGTGCCACTTCAGGACGATCGGCCAGCGCCATTGTAACAACCCGGAAAATACGAGCCAATTTAAAAAATTTAAATTGGTCATTTCAAAGGAATTTGAACAATTGAAATAGAATATTTCAATAAAATAGTGAATTAGAAATAGTGAGTCAGTTTGAAAATTTGAATTCAAAATTTGACTGACTGTGCAGGGTGGAAAATATAACAGATTTTAGGGAAACCAACAATATTTAAATCTGTTGGTCAATACCTTTCTAACGAATCTGAAAAATCGAAGTTTCATAACGGGAATCGAAAGTTATGGCCGAATGAATTTTCAGAAAGGTCGCTAAATAGAATATATAGCCCTAGAAAATTGATATTTTGCAAACGACCTCGGAATTCGACGAAACCACTTTTGTTGGGTCCAGGATGTCAAATTATTGCTAGGTTTCAAATTTCATAATTTTTGAAGCTAGTATGTGAGCGTGGCAAAAGAAAATGTGTTTGGTCAATTTCTGTTAAATTGGATCGACTAGAAAATGGCCATTTTTCAAACGATCTCAGAATTCGACGAAACTAGTTTTGTTGGGACCGTAGCGTCAAAACATAGCTAGATTTATTTTTTTGGAATTTTTCGAATTAGTTTGTGGCCTTGGCAAATTGAAATGTACGTTCAGAGTTAAAAATTAAATGTTTTATACTTTAATTTGAAAAATAACTGACTGTAACAGTAGAATTGGCCAACGAAACATATCCCATTGTGTCCGGGATGGGGGTATTTAGCTGGGGGCGACAGTCGTTGGGTTCGAATTAGGGTTCGTATGGGAAAACCCTAATTTTCTGAATAATATATATATCGGTGAATCAGAAAATTTCTTTCATAAATTAAAATAAAAAAAACCCGCTTCCTTCGTTATCAACGGCGAAAACCAATCGAAACCTACCCCTTCAAATCGCCGCCGCCTCAGCCCCCTATCGCCGCCTCCACCACCACCAGTCGACGCCGCCGCTCCTCCTCTTCAAATCCGACCAACCCTCACACCCCCTCGACCACCCTATCTCCTGAATCGAGCCTAGGAAGTCGCCGACTTCCCAGCGCGGCCCTGACCGCCACCGACCACCGAGCCACCCCAAACCGCCACCGACCGACTCCCCTCTCCTTCCTCTTCCACGTCAGCACCTCCGATCATCCCCTCGTGCCTCGGTTTTCGCGAAAACCGCAACCCTAGTTTCGAACCATCGTGAAAGGTGGGTTCTTTTTGATGTTTGTACTTTGAAAAATCATATCTTTATGGTGTGTTGACGAAATTCGATGAAACAGGAAACATCGGGACCGCAAGGAAGCTCTCGACCACATAGAAGAGACCGCGGATTTTTCTGAGTCATCTACGATTTTTAGCACTCCGAAAACCAAGGAGAGAAATCTAAATTAAACGAATTAGAATGGAAAATGTCGCGTATAAATTATATAAGCGAAATATAAATTACACACTTGTTGTATACCTCATGTACATGCGATGTGTAAGCTATATAAGCGAAGTATGAATTATACATGCATAGAATAATTGATATATGTGTTGAAATGCAAGTGAAATATAGCAATAATACATATATATATATGTATACTCCCCTCGTCCACAAACCATGGACGATATTTATTGTTGTGAATTGGTGTGAAACATTGGATGAAAAATACGAATGGTTGAATAATTGTTTGTGGTTGATATTGTTTGGTTGTGGTTGAAAAATACCCATTGGTGATTGAAATGAATTGTGGAAATAAAAATAAAACATGCCGCCTGCATGCGAATTAGATGCATGAATCCCCATTGTCAAAAACCGCGAGGTTTTAAGGTAGAGCGAGGAGCCGTACTAGGGACGGTGCCGGTTTTAACTACCCTGCCGTTATGCTGCCGAAATTTTGAATAATATTCATGTGTTAGAATTATTTTCATATGTTGAAATTATCTTCATGCGTTGAAATTAAAGTCATATGTTGAAACTATATCCACGTGTGGAAATGTTCATGTGTTGAAAAGTGATGTGTGAAAATTAAATTCATTTGTGAATGAATGAAGTGTTTAAACAATAAAAATCACATTTTTATAATATATATGAAGTATGAAAAATATTCGCCTTATATATAAATAGTTTCAACAATAAAAATTCCATCTTTCTTATATGAACAACATATATAAAATATCCATGTGTGGAGGTGCTCATGTGTTGAGAAGTGTGTGTATTGGAAAAGTTCATATGTTGAATAAAAAGATCGAACAATAAAAATTACATTTTTATTGAAATTATAAAGTGTTGAAACATTCATGTGTTGAATAAATGTTTTAAATGATAAAAATATCATTTTTATCATATATGTGATATGCTAAAGATATGCGAGCGTTGAAATAAATATTTGTGAAAGGAATATTATTTTTAACATGCATAGGAACTAAATAAAATAGTCATGTGTTGAAATATATTTTAGTTTGCCAAAATTATCAATTTTGAAATGTGAAGTGTTAAAAATAGCCACTCGTTCAAATATATATGCATGAGTTGAAATATTCATTAATTAGCTAATGATATGATTTTTGCCTATGCATGCAACATTAGAATGAATGGTGTTTTTAAACCAAATTGAATCAAATATGAAGTTGAATGGAAAATGATAAGTGATAAGAACTGTATATATGTACATGCATATTTATTGAACAGGTTATAGCAAAGGGGCTAGAGAAGAGGAATAAAATTTTGTGCCCGACAAATAGGTACACATTTACTGTTTTGTTTGGGTGATGATTTTATGAGCCTGTTGGCTAGCCGCTTGGCTTTTTCTTTTTCTTTTTGACATGAGACGCCCGTGTGGCTATTTGGGAATTTTCCCAGCCCCTCCCGTACAAAGGAGGTTATGGAGAAATTTTCCAAAATTTAAAGTCGTTAGTGAAATATTTGAAGTGAGAACGATATAGGAATTTTTGAATGAACTATATTTATATAAATATATAAATATAAATAAAATTAAAACGAAACGTGGACGTGTAGTTCGTGTTTTGAAATCGTGATTTCAAACGACGAGTGCGGGAAATCCGACCATTGGATTTTCCCGAAACCGCAACCGATGGGTTCGCCTTGGAAATATCTTTCCAACGACACCAACCTTGTAGTGATCCGACGGTTGGATTGTCTGGAATGCTTAATTCAAATCTGAAGAAAAACAGCGCCAGAAATGATTATATTTATATATATATATAAATATAATTAAATTAAATCGAATAACGACGCTGTAGTTTGTAAATTGAAATCGTAACTTCAAATGGCTAGTGTGGAAGATCCGACCGTCGGATTTTCCCAAAACTGAAACCGTTGGATTCGTTTTGAAATGACCTTCCTAATGATATAAAATTTGTGAAGATCCAACGGTTATATTTTCAGATATGTGTAAAACAAAATTAGTGAAAAACAGCGCCAGTGCATCGGCATGACCTGAAACGTCGTTTAATTAAATATGGCCGTTTTAAAATAAATAAAAATGGCGATATATCGTTATAAAATACTATAGACGATATAGAGTGGAAATAAACCAATTTTGTTGTGTTTTCTTGATATGTGATGGTTGAATGTATTTAACATGAAAATTATAACTAAAGAACTAAAATGTGAATGTTGAATAGTCCAACCAAGTGATAAATTGATTTGAAAATCTAAATATACGTGGGTTATTTGAAAAGGCCGAGTCCATCTCATTTCAAATAATCGATCGACGTTGAGAAGTCGAAGAGTCGAAGACGGTTGAAGACCGACGATCTTCACATTGGATGGATGGGCGCTACTGATGCTCGTGATTGGAGTAGCTACCTTGAAGGAGCTGAAGTAGTAGCCGTCCAGACATACTGTTGATTGTACGGATATGCGAGGAATTTGGTGCCTCCGGTTTCGTTCAAACCCAGAACGGACTTGTAAATGGACTGTGTGTCTGACATTGGATTTTCTTCTATGCTGATTGATCTCTGTTAAATATATATCTGTTTGGCGGCGGAGAATTTATTCTCTTGCTTAACGCCCTTCTCTGAGACGTACGAGCTTAGAGGTTATGTATTGATAGAGATCAGTCGCATGGAGTGGATTGCCTGTGTGGCACGCCTAAGTGGCATATGATCAAGGCTTCTGTTGCAAAGCAAAGTCTTGTGGTTGATGATCAAAGCATGGTCTGTGTGACGTAGCTTTGTGTATAACGTGAATTCGCGAGCCTCACACCTCGGTATGAGTCAAAAACGGGAGACGAACCGCTGGGAGAGCACGACGTTTCTTTCTAGCTAAGGTGGTGTCAGTGACCTACCAGCCCTGAAATTATATATACTTTTCACCTGTGTGGTTGTTGGAATGCGAGGCGCCTCGATTATAGGTCTGTAAGGACCGGGAAACGTGTGTTCAGGAATTGCCAATCCTCAAAAGTAAGAGAGGACCGGCCCAGCCGATTCCAAGGATCATAGTGGGGTCCTGAGACATTTGCTAGAGTGTCTCGAATCGGAGAGGAGCTTGCCCCTTGCCTCGACTCATGAAGGAATCCAATTTCCAATACGAAATATGCGGACGTGATTGTATACTAGTACGACAACATAGTGGTATGGGTCATTTATGCCGCCTATGATTGATATTTATGATTGAAATCGCTTTTGAAACATATATGCACTAGTAATAATATCAAACACTTTTGTTTTATTCGTATGAAGCATTTTTGGCCATTATAAGGTAAAAACTCTATCCTCCGGCTTGCGTTGCATTGTGTGATGGGACCTGAGTCTTATAATGGCTTCATTTTATAAAAAGCATTGCGATGATTTAATCATTTACATTATTTCATGCACTAGCACTCATTGGAGTAAACCCGTTCCGCGAAAGTGGCGTGGTCCTTTGATTTGCCTTATTATTGTTGTTAATAAGCTAAGTAGATTTCTCATACCAGTCCCATGACTGACTCGTAGTTTGTTTCACCTTGCAAACTCGGGTACCCTCATTTTCACACGGGCAGCCTAGTTACAGGTATCTGGTACACTTTTGGCTCATGGCGAGGCTTGACAACACCGTGCTGACTTCGACTCTTTCCGCCATTATTGTATCTATATTATGATTCCGTCATTGGCGATGTAGACTGATATTTATTTTGTGTACTCTTTATGTATGATTCCCCCTCTGGTGATGGTGACTGATTTTGTATTATTATGCACTAAGTTGTATCCTGCACTGTGCTCTCTGATGTGGTGATATCTATATGATTCTGCTGTCATATGTGTGTAAATTATTCCATTTTATGTTTATGCTATTATCTGTGATCTGCTAATGTTGATTAATGTGTTATATTCCAATGATTATCCTTAACACCGTGTAACAGGGTTTTGGGATCGTCACAGCTGGTATCAGAGCTTTGGTTAACTTTAGTTCTGGAGTCTAACACATTAAACACTTCGTAAAAATAGAATCAGTAGTATTCTAAGGCGTGTAGCTCATTAGAGATAGGACTAGTAAAGTCCTAGAATGAGCCGAGCAGAATAGCAAAAACAATTTGATCAGTCCATCGTTATCTTTCCGTAAATTTTCTACTTAATCATGCAATAAATTATCGTTTCTATAAGCTGACTCTTTTCTTGCTTATACAGAACTTGAAAAATGGCTACCAGAGCAGCCGCCGCTAGAGGAGGCCATGTCGGCCGTGGCAGAGGATGGGGAGAAGTCCCAGTAGAAGAAGGACCTTTGATACAACCCCCGGCCGCTCAATACTTCGAGCTATACCGCGTAGCTAAGAGATACAAAAACCTAGGAGGCAAGACCTTCTCGGGAACTGGCACAGTAATAGAGGCCCTTGCATGGCTCAAAACATGCGAGAAAATACTAGAGGGCCTAAGGCTTGGAGATCAAGATAAAGCTATTATGGGTGCCTGGCTTATGCAGGAACAAGCTGAACTATGGTGGGAATCTCTCACCGCCGGGAATAGAGAAGCTGGAAGAACCTGGGATGGATTCAAAGAACTCTTCAAAGAGAAATATATCCCGGAACAAGCACTTGAACGAATGCACGATGACTTCGCCAACCTACAGCAGGGGGATCTTTCAGTGCAGGATTATCTGAATAAATTTACACAGTTGTCGCCCTATGCTCCGGAGCTTGTCGCCACTGCAAAGTCCAAAAATAAGAGGTTTATCCTTGGGCTGAAGCGACAGTATCATGATAGAGCCATGGCCCACATCAAGCTGGAATTTATTGAATTGGTGGAAATGACATGCAACTACGAAGACCTTGACCAAAGGCATCTGGAACAGGATCGCGCTAGAAGCCAAGCCGGGAACAAACGCAAGCCTGCTGTGAATCAAGCTGAGTCAAGCCAAGCAGCATCCTCGAAACCTCAGACTGGCAAGCCGCCAAGAGGAAGCTGCTATAACTGTGGCAAAATGGGGAACTTCTCTAATGTGTGCACAGCCCCGAAAAGGAAGAAGACAAATTCCCAAGGTTCAAGCCAGGGTTCTCAGAACCCTCGCTCCTGCTTTAATTGCCGCAAGACGGATCATCTTGTTAAAGACAGTCCTTTGCTGAAGAAGGCCGCAGTAGCTCGCGTGTATGACGGGTCGAGCCCGCCGGCTGCTTCCGATGGAGCAGGTAAACCCGATGTTTTGGGAGGTACGCTTACAATTAAAAATATTCATGTCTCTGTATTGTTTGACACGGGTGCATCCCGTAGTTTTATTGCTAGTAAAACAGTGCACAAATTAAAGTTAAAACAGAGAAAGCTTAAAGATTCGGTTGAAGTACATAACCCGATAGGAGGATCTCTCATTCTCAGTTCATATTGTAAAGTACCTGCTTCTTTTTCTCGATACAAGTTTCCCTTTGATTTAATCATCATGGATTTTCCGGAATTCGATATCATTCTCGGGCTTGATTGGTTAACGAAATACGAAGCCGAAGTAAATTGTGCGGAAAGAATCGTTAAAATTCGAATGAAGCTTGGATATATTACTGTACCATGCCATGGTTCGAATCCAGATAGAAAAGAATTTTGGTCGACGTTAGAAGTTATCCCCACTTCCATAGAAAAGATTCCTATTGTCAGAAACTATGCGGATGTGTTTGAAGAAGTTGAAAACTTACCTCCGCAAAGAGAAATAGAATTCAGAATCGATCTAATTCCCAATGCCAGACCAGTGGTACATCCAATTCGCGGAATGACTCCGAAGGAAAAAGAAGAATTAGGCGATCAAACTCGTCAACTATTGTGGAAGGGTCTAATCAGACCTAGCTTTTCTAATTGGGGTGTTGCTGTTGTGTTTGTCCCAAAGTCAGACGGTACTCTTCGACTATGCGTTGATTACCGAGACGTCAACAAACATACGCTCAAAAACAAGTATCCATTACCCCGCATCGACGATCTGCTAGACCAATTAAATGGGGCGAGAGTATTTTCCCGAATGGACCTAGCTACAGGTTTTCATCAATTGAGAATAGCAGAAGAGTGTGTTCCTTTGACAACTTTCAGAGGTCCAGACATATTTTATGAATGGTTAGTAATGCCGTTCGGCCTGTGCAACGCTCCAGCATACTTTGTCGATCTAATGAATAGAGTGTTCAGGGGAGTTCTGAATAAATTTGTCCTCGTATTCATCGATGATATTTTGATCTACTCCAAATCAAAACCCGAGCATGAAAAACACTTAGAACAAGTATTGGAGATTCTAAGAAAGAACGTCTTCAAAGCCAAATTCTCTAAATGTGTCTTCTGGCAAGAAGAAGTCAAGTTTCTTGGCCATGTGGTGTCAAAGAAAGGGATTTCTGTAGATTCGAGCAAAATAACAGTGATTCAAGACTGGAAACAACCCACTACACCTACAGAGGTTAGAAGTTTTATGGGGTTGGCTAGCTATTATCGAAAGTTCGTTAAGGATTTTTCGAAGATACCCGGTCTGTTAACGAAGCTCACGAAGAAGCATGAGAAATTTAAGTGGACTTCTGACTGTGAAGAAGCTTTCCAGGAATTGAAATCAAAACTGACGACTACTCCAGTGTTAACCATTATTGATGGCAATCAGGATTTAACGGTTTGGACAGATGCTTCTATTAGAGGTCTTGGTGCAGTGTTAATGCAAAGAGGCCAAGTAGTCGCTTATGCAAGCCGCCAACTGAAACCACATGAGAAGAATTATGTGACTCATGATCTTGAGTTGCTAGCCATCGTTTTTGCATTGAAAATCTGGAGGCATTATTTATTGGGCGAGAAATTTGTACTGTACACAGATCATCAATCACTGAAGTATTTATACACCCAGAAAGATCTGAATTTGAGACAGCAGCGTTGGCTAGAATTTCTTGCTGCGTATGATCTTGATATCCTGTATACGCCGGGGAAGGCTAACGTCGTAGCAGATGCGCTTAGTAGAAAAACCGCAATCATAGCCAATCTTATAATTACGCCAGGAATGATTGATAAAGTATCTGTTCTTCAGAAAAGTGACAATTTTGTGAAAGAGATGATAAGAAGGATTCAAAGGGGAGAGGGCTCCAGTTTCCAAGTGGATAGTGAGGGAGTTCTGAGATTGAATAGAAGGATATGTGTTCCCGACATTCCTGAGCTCAAAAGAGAAGTGCTAGATGGATGCCATAAATCCAAACTTTGCATTCATCCTGGTGTGAGTAAAATGTACAACGATATCAAATGCACTTTCTGGTGGAAGGCAATGAAGAGGGATATTTCTTTGTATGTTAGCAGATGCCCTACTTGTCAACTGGTCAAGAGCGACCAACAGAAGCTAGCTGGATTGTTGCAACCGTTGGAAGTCCCAGGTTGGAAATGGGAACAGATTTCCATGGATTTCATAGATGGTTTGCCGCGAACTAGGAAAGGTAATGACGACATTTGGGTAATCGTAGATCGCTTCACGAAGACTGCCCATTTTATACCTGTCAGATCCAATAGAACCGCTCAAAGTCTAGCACAGATATATTTCAAAGAAATCGTTAAGCTGCATGGAATTCCCATCAGCATAGTTAGTGATAGAGACCCAATATTTGCTAGCAAATTCTGGGAGGCTTTCCAGACAGAATTGGGAACGAAACTGAATATGAGCACCGCTTATCACCCTCAAATAGATGGCCAGACTGAATGGGTGAATAGAATTCTAGAAGATTTATTGCGGGCTTGTATAATTGATTTTGGTGGGTCATGGGAAGATCACTTGCATTTGGCAGAATTCTCATATAACAACAGCTATTAAGCAAGTTTGGGAATGTCACCATTTGAAGCATTATATGGCAGACCGTGCAGATCTCCAACATGTTGGGTAGAGCCTGGCAACAAACTTGTGTTAGGACCCGATATGATTAGGGAAGCATCTGATAAAGTCGAATTCATCAAAAAGCGATTGAGAACCGCGCAAAGCCGACAGAATAGTTATGCAGATTCTAGAAGAAGAGATTTGACATTTGCTGTTGGTGATCATGTTTATTTGAAAGTTTCTCCGATGAGAGGAGTAATCAGATTTGGCAAAACTGGGAAGTTGGCACCGAGATTTATTGGTCCCTTTCCTATACTTGAACGAATTGGAACTCTTGCTTATAGGGTTCAATTACCAGATTGGTTGCCTGGAGTGCATGATGTATTTCACGTATCTCAACTTAGAAGACATGTGCATGATCCAGATCTTGTTGTAGAAGAAGCAGCGCAACAGGATATAGATATAACTCCAGAATTAGCAGTCAGAAGAGAGCCATTAAAGATTGTTGGCAAAGAAACTAGAGAACTAAGAAGCAAAAAGGTTCATTTAGTTAAAGTGCAGTGGAGCAGTGATTCTAGAGACTGTACTTGGGAGACTGAGGAAATCATTAAGCAAGCTTACCCCAAATGCAGAGTGGATATCTCTGACTAACTCCGGTGCAAGGTACCTTTACAATACTTTGCATTTACATTTTGTTTCCTACTTTACTGTTGTTTCCTTTTCGAGGACGAAAAGTTTTAAGTGGAGGAGATTGTAACAACCTGGAAAATATGAGCCAATTTAACAATTTTAAATGGGTCATTTCAAAGGAATTTGAACAATTGAAATAGAATATTTCAATAAAATAGTGAATTAGAAATAGTGAGTCAGTTTGAAAATTTGAATTCAAACTTTGACTGACTGTGTAGGGTGGAAAATATAACGGAATTAGCAAAACCAAAAATATTTAAATCTGTTAGTCAATACCTTTCTAACGAATCTGAAAAATCGAAGTTTCATAACGGGAATCGAAAGTTATGGCCAAATGAATTTTCAGAAAGGTCGCTAAATAGAATATATAGCCCTGGAAAATTGATATTTTGCAAACGACCTCGGAATTCGACGAAACCACTTTTGTTGGGTCCGGAATGTCAAATTATTGCTAGGTTTCAAATTTCATAATTTTTGAAGCTAGTATGTGAGCGTGGCAAAAGAAAATGTGTTTGGTCAATTTTTGTTAAATTGGATCGACCAGAAAATGGCCATTTTTCAAACGATCTCAGAATTCGACAAAACTAGTTTTGTTGGGACCATAGCGTCAAAACATAGTTAGATTTATTTTTCTGGAATTTTTCGAATCAGTTTGTGGCCCTGGCAAATTGAAATGTATGTTCAGAGTTAAAAATTAAATGTTTTATACTTTAATTTGAAAAACAACTGACTGTAACAATCAAATTGGCCAACGAAACATATCCCATTGTGTCCGGGATGGGGGTATTTAGCTAGGGGCGACAGTCGTTGGGTTCGAATTGGGGTTCGTATGGGAAAACCCTAATTTTCTGAATAATATATATATCAGCGAATCAGAAAATTTCTTTCATAAATTAAAATAAAAAAACCCACTTCCTTCGTTATCAACGGCGAAACCCGATCGAAACCTTCCCCTTCAAATCGCCGCCGCCTCAGCCCCCTATCGCCGCCGCCACCACCACCAGTCGACGCCGCCGCTCCTCCTCTTCAAATCCGACCAACCCTCACACCCCCTCGACCACCCTATCGCCTGAATCGAGCCTAGGAAGTCGCCGACTTCCCAGCGCCGCCCTGACCGCCACCGACCACCGAGCCACCCCAAACCGCCACTGACCGACTCCCCTCTCCTTCCTCTTCCACGTCAGCACCTCCGATCATCCCCTCGTGCCTCGGTTTTCGCGAAAACCGCAACCCTAGTTTCGAACCATCGTGAAAGGTGGGTTCTTTTTAATATTTGTACTTTGAAAAATCATATCTTTATGGTGTGTTGGCGAAATTCGATGAAACAGGAAACATCGGAACCGCAAGGAAGCTCTCTACCACATAGAAGAGACCGCGGATTTTTCTGAGTCATCTACGATTTTTAGCACTCCGGAAACCAAGGTGAGAAATCTAAATTAAATGAATTAGAATGGAAAATGTCGCGTATAAATTATATAAGCGATATATAAATTACACACTTGTTGTATACCTCATGTACATGCGATGTGTAAGCTATATAAGCGAAGTATGAATTATACATGCATAGAATAATTGATATATGTGTTGAAATGCAAGTGAAATATAGCAATAATACATATATATATATATATATATATATATGTATGTATACTCCCCTCGTCCACAAATCATGGACGATATTTATTGTTGTGAATTTGTGTGAAACATTGGATGAAAAATACGAATGGTTGAATAATTGTTTGTGGTTGATATTGTTTGGTTGTGGTTGAAAAATACCCATTGGTGATTGAAATGAATTGTGGAAATAAAAATAAAACATGCCGCCTGCATGCGAATTAGATGCATGAATCCCCATTGTCAAAAACCGCGAGGTTTTAAGGTAGAGCGAGGAGCCGTACTAGGGACGGTGTCGGTTTTAACTACCCTGCCGTTATGCTGCCGAAATTTTGAATAATATTCATGTGTTAGAATTATTTTCATATGTTGAAATTATCTTCATGCGTTGAAATTAAAGTCATATGTTGAAACTATATCCACGTGTGGAAATGTTCATGTGTTGAAAAGTGATGTGTGAAAATTAAATTCATTTGTGAATGAATGAAGTGTTTAAACAATAAAAATCACATTTTTATAATATATATGAAGTATGAAAAATATTCGCCTTATATATAAATAGTTTCAAAAATAAAAATTCCATCTTTCTTATATGAACAACATATATAAAATATCCATGTGTGGAGGTGCTCATGTGTTGAGAAGTGTGTGTATTGGAAAAGTTCATGTGTTGAATAAAAAGATCGAACAATAAAAATTACATTTTTATTGAAATTATAAAGTGTTGAAACATTTATGTGTTGAATAAATGTTTTAAATGATAAAAATATCATTTTTATCATATATGTGATATGCTAAAGATATGCAAGCGTTGAAATAAATATTTGTGAAAGGAATATTATTTTTAGCATGCATAGGAACTAAATAAAATAGTCATGTGTTGAAATATATTTTAGTTCGTCAAAATTATCAATATTGAAATGTGATGTGTTAAAAATAGCCACTCGTTCAAATAAATATGCATGAGTTGAAATATTCATTAATTAGCTAATGATATGATTTTTGCCTATGCATGCAACATTAGAATGAATGGTGTTTTTAAACCAAATTGAATCAAATATGAAGTTGAATGGAAAATGATAAGTGATAAGAACTGTATATATGTACATGCATATTTATTGAACAGGTTATAGCAAAGGGGCTAGAGAAGAGGAATAAAATTTTGTTCCCGACAAATAGGTACACATTTACTGTTTTGTTTGGGTGATGATTTTATGAGCCTGTTGGCTAGCCGCTTGGCTTTTTCTTTTTCTTTTTGACATGAGGCGCCTGTGTGGCTATTGGGAATTTTCCCAGCCCCTCCCGTACAAAGGAGGTTATGGCGAAATTTTCCAAAATTTAAATGCGTTAGTGAAATATTTGAAGTGAAAACGATATAGGAATTTTTGAATGAACTATGTTTATATAAATATATAAATATAAATAAAATTAAAACGAAACGTGGCCGTGTAGTTCGTGTTTTGAAACCGTGATTTCAAACGACGAGTGCGGGAAATCCGACCATTGAATTTTCCCGAAACCGCAACTGTAGGGTTCGCCTTGGAAATATCTTTCCAACGGCACCAACCTTGTAGTGATCCGACGGTTGGATTGTCTGGAATGCTTAATTCAAATCTGGAGAAAAACAGCGTCAGAAACGATTATATATATATATGTATAATTAAATTAAATCGAATAACGACGCTGCAATTTGTAAATTGAAATCGTAACTTCAAATGGCTAGTGTGGAAGATCCGACCGTCGGATTTTCCCAAAACTGAAACCGTTGGATTCGTTTTGAAATGACCTTCCTAATGATATAAAATTTGTGAAGATCCAACGGTTAGATTTTCAGATATGTGTAAAACAAAATTAGTGAAAAACAGCGCCAGTGCACCGGCACGACCTGAAACGTCGTTTAATTAAATATGGCCGTTTTAAAATAAATAAAAATGGCGATATATCATTATAAAATACTTTAGACGATATAGAGTGGAAATAAACCAATTTTGTTGTGTTTGCTTGATATGTGATGGTTGAATGTATTTAACATGAAAATTATAACTAAAGAACTAAAATGTGAATGTTGAATAGTCCAACCGTGTGATATATTGATTTGAAAATCTAAATATACGTGGGTTATTTGAAAAGGCCGAGTTCATCTCATTTCAAATAATCGATCGACGTTGAGAAGTCGAAGAGTCGAAGACGGTTGAAGACCGACGATCTTCACATTGGATGGATGGGCGCTACTGATGCTCGTGATTGGAGTAGTTACCTTGAAGGAGCTGAAGTAGTAGCCGTCCAGACATACTGTTGATTGTACGGATATGCGAGGAATTTGGTGCATCCGGTTTCGTTCAAACCCAGAATGGACTTGTAAATGTACTGTGTGTCTGACATTGGATTTTGTTCTGTGCCGATTGATCTCTGTTAAATATATATCTGTTTGGCGGCGGAGAATTTATTCTCTTGCTTAACGCCCTTCTCTGAGACGTACGAGCCCAGAGGTTATGTATTGATAGAAATCAGTCGCATGGAGTGGATTGCCTGTGTGGCACGCCTAAGTGGCATATGATCAAGGCTTCTGTTGCAAAGCAAAGTCTTGTGGTTGATGATCAAAGCATGGTCTGTGTGACGTAGCTTTGTGTATAACGTGAATTCGCGAGCCTCACACCTCGGTATGAATAAAAAACGGGAGACGAACCACTGGGAGAGCACGACGTTTCTTTCTAGCTAAGGTGGTGTCAGTGACCTACCAGCCCTGACATTATATATACTTTTCACCTGTGTGGTTGTTGGAATGCGAGGCGCCTCGATTATAGGTCTGTAAGGACCGGGAAACGTGTGTTCAGGAATTGCCAATCCTCAAAAGTAAGAGAGGACCGGTCCAGCCGATTCCAAGGATCATAGTGGGGTCCTGAGACATTTGCTAGAGTGTCTCAAATCGGAGAGGAGCTTGCCCCTTGCCTCGACTCATGAAGGAATCCAATTTCCAATACGAAATATGCGGACGTGATTGTATTACTAGTACGGCGACATAGTGGTATGGGTCATTTATGCCGCCTATGATTGATATTTATGATTGAAATCGCTTTTGAAACATATATGCACTAGTAATAATATCAAACACTTTTGTTTTATTAGTATGAAGCATTTTTGGCCATTATAAGGTAAAAACTCTATCCTCCGGCGTGCGTTGCATTGTGTGATGGGACCTGAGTCTTATAATGGCTTCATTTTATAAAAAGCATTGCGATGATTTAATCATTTACTTTATTTCATGCACTAGCACTCATTGGAGTAAACCCGTTCCGCGAAAGTGGCGTGGTCCTTTGATTTGCCTTATTATTGTTGTTAGTAAGCTAAGTAGATTTCTCATACCAGTCCCATGACTGACTCGTAGTTTGTTTCACCTTGCAAACTCGGGTGCCCTCATTTTCACACGGGCAGCCTAGTTACAGGTATCTGGTACACTTTTGGCTCATGGCGAGGGTTGACTACACCGTGCTGACTTCGACTCTTTCCGCCATTATTGTATCTATATTATGATTCCGCCATTGGCGATGTAAACTGATATTTATTTTGTGTACTCTTTATGTATGATTCCGCCTCTGGCGATGTTGACCGATTATGTATTATTATGCACTAAGTTGTATCTTGCACTGTGCTCTTTGATGTGGTGATATCTATATGATTCCACTGTCATATGTGTGTAAATTATTCCATTTTATGTTTATGCTATTATCTGTGATCTGCTAATGTTGATTAATGTGGTATATTCCAATGATTATCCTTAACACCGTGTAACGGGGTTTTGGGATCGTCACAGCCATAACGAAGAAGGAGGAGGGGTGCCTCCGCGCATGGTGGTGGGGGCCCACTCGGTGGTCCCTGCTGATGGCAGCGGCGGCTGGAAGTTCAAAACTTCCTTACTTTGATTCGAGTGATTCGGGCGACGAAAAAATCCAAACCTTCCATAGATTTGAAGATCTTGACGAGCTCTACGAAATCCCCAACAGAATGGAGGCCTAATTTTGAGTGGATTGAGTGGAATCGGGGAGGGAAGGGAAGAACGTATTTCCGCCGTGTGCGATATGGATTATCGGGGAGAGAGAAAGTGTTTTGACCAATAGGATTTTATTTATTTATTTATATATTTTTAAATTTCGAAAATACCCTCTTTCACACACGAACCCCAATTCAAACCCAACGACTGTCGTCCCTGGCTAAATACCCCCATTCCGAACACAATGGGATATGTTTCGTAGGCCCATTCGACTGTTTCAGATAGTTTTTCCTCAAATTAAAATATAAAACATTGAATATTCGATTTGAACGTACATTTCAATTTACCAGGGCCACAAATTGATTCGAAAAATTCCAGAAAAATAAATCTAGCTATGTTTTGACGATACGGTCCCAACAAAACTAGTTTCGTCGAATTCCGAGACCGTTTGAAAAATGGCCCTTTTCTGGTCGATCCAATTTAATAGAAATCGACCAAACACATTTTCCTTTGCCACGCTCACATACTAGCTTCAAAAATTCTGAAATTTGAAACCTAGCACAGAGTCAAAATAGTATTCTGACTTAAGACTATTGATGAACCAAATCAAGTCAATGAATACATTTGCAACAAGTTTCATTCAATATTTTAAGATTTCCGGTAGAATCAGGAAGTATTAAGTACAAGATGATAGGCAGGCCTATATTTCTTGGTTTCAATAGGACTCCTTATGAGCGTTGTTTCCATCTACTATTATCTAAAAATAATCAAGTTATTAATGACTGGACGAAACCAAGAAATAACCCCTCACGTGCGAAATTATAGAAGATCTCCCTTAAGATCAAACAATAAATTTAGCAAAACTTTTCACTCAGGATCTCTTGCAGGAAAAAGATAACGTTCAACTTAGAATTGTCAATTATATCCTTTATGGAAACGGAAAGTCAATTCGTGGAATTTTTCACACAAGTATTCAATTAGTTCGGGCTTGCTTAGTATTGAATTGGGACGGCCAAATTCTTATGAAAGCCTTCTCCACCATAGAATTCGGCCTTCGGGGCGGCGGCTTCTATGAGGAAGGCGGCGCAAAGGAGGCTCGAGGGCTTGTTAAGGAAGGCGGCAAGGGCCACTTATGTTTTAACTTCCTCCTAAACAACATCGAATTTAACCACCATTTTTTCATAGAGTTTTCCTGCTCCTCCTTCTATTTAATGAAAATAGAATAGATGAATAGTCGAACCATACTAATATTATTATTTGATCAGATCAGCTCAGAGGTTAGAGCATCGCATTTGTAATGCGATGGTCATCGGTTCGAGTCCGATAGTCGGCTTTTTTCTCTATCGATTTTTCCATAATTGAGAATCTCTCCATTTCAATAATTTGACATCCCAGATCCAACAAAAGTTGTTTCGTCGAATTCTGAGGTCGTTTGCAAAATGGCCATTTTCACGGGCTATATAAACTCTATAGCGACCTTTCTGAAAATTCATTTGGCCATAACTTTTGCTTCCCGCTACGAAACTTCAATTTTTCAGATTCGTTAGAAAGATACTCACTAACTGATTTAAATATTTTTGGTTTCACTAAAATCCTTTTTTTGCACCCAGTACAGTCAGTCAAAGTTTGAATTCAAAATTTGAAAATACCGCGCCCTTTCAGGCCTTGTTTATAATTAGAATTAATTATATTTATTTTCAAACGTCGATTCAAACTCACTTTTCGTCATTATTATTTAAAATATTTATTTTAAATATTTGAAATTCACTATTTTAGCCAATTTAAAATTTTCAAACTGGTTCAGATTTTCCTGGCTGTTACAGTTGGCATGTTGCAAGTACCTCTTTTTCCCCTTTTTAGTTTATTAGTTAGGCTAAAATGTCGAGCCTAACATCCTATGTAATTTTGCGAACGTACAACGGGGGTAACGTTGGGGAAAACATGAGAATTATACATAATTAACATATCTGGCTTATAACCATGTAAATGGTATGACATTGAAATGGTATAATTTACTTACCAAAAATTTTGAATTTGATTTAGAAGGAAAGTGGTCCATGACAATAAATTGTTGACAAATTTACATATAAGCATAAAAGGATAAATATGTAAATTTAGAAAAGACGAATATGCCTAACCCGAGGTTAGACTGAGTTGTGGTGTGAAACTACCCGGAATCGACCGACACATCCAGTGACCACAACAATACATGTCTAATGTGGGTGGTTAGTGCATTGAGCCTAAAAAGGACCCGAGGTTAGACTGAGTTGTGGTGTAAAACTGCTCGGAACCGACGGGCACATCCAGTGACCACAACAATACTTGTCTAATGTGAGTGGTTGGTGCTCTAATAAAGCTAAGTCAAGAGTGGTAGAGTTAAGTCAATTGAGGAAACACTTAACCAATTCAACATGTTAGCTAAACTAATGGGTGGGGTTAGGTAAATTTGGACACTTAACCAGTTTAACATGTTGGCTGGAAAACCCTAGTAACGGGGACCCATTTCAGCAGTAACCCACATAGATGTATCATGGGACCCGAAACTAGGCAGGGTGGGGCACGATAACTGGGCTGATTATAAACAGTCAAAAACATCGGCGGGTGGTACGTCAGTGTAGGTTCCAGCGGAGTACGGGCATGCACGTACTCCGGAGTGGAAAAAGCAGGCATTGGGCATCAGTAGTCATACACTGTGCATCTTGAATCGTGTCTGGTTGCCACCATAGGATTTGATACACTCCGTGGTGGGACCAACACAGGTATCTACAGTCAAGCGGGGGCCGAATGAAACACGTGCTAAATGCATGCGAGTAGGAGCCGATCGATATAAGGGGATCATTTAACCAAGAACACGTGGTGCTAGTTGGACAAATATAAGTTGGTGCCGAGAATTAAACATGGGTGCGATGTATATTCGGTTTATCCTGCCTTATGTAGTTTTATGTTAGTTTGCTGTTCTAGTACTGTCCTATTTTTAGTTTATTCCTATCATGACCTTTTCCTTATTCACACACTGAAGAGTCACTAGACTTACTCAGATGTCTAACCCATTTTTCTTTCGTCTTCTTTCCTTCCGTTCCCCCCCTCAGGTAGCCAGGGAGGGAATAACTCAGCTTAATTTGGACCGTTCATCTTTCCAAGCTTGAAGACTCTGTGATGTAAGGCTTGGAATATCCTATCTTTGGCTATGGCTTTGGACACACTAGTCTTGGGGATTTATGCAGTTTTATTTATGTTATATGCTTCTTTATGTTTTAATCAAGACAGAGATTATGACGAAATGTTTTGGAAGTTATGTTGAGACAATTTACTGTAACGGTTTTTGTATTGAACCACGTATGAAATAAATGTTTGTTTTCCGTTGCTTATATTTCTGTCTTGTAAACTTTCTTTGTCTTTTACCTATAATGCTCCATCGAAGTTAAGGCATTCCCTTTGTGAGTGACCTTAACGAAGGTGGGGTGTTTCAGTTGGTATCAGAGCAAAGGTTTACTAGATCAAATAAATGTTTTTGAAAACTATTTTCAAAAAGAAGCATTTTTCAAGAAAAAATGTTATTTTATTTTAAAAGGTATAATCCCCCAAAGCCATATGCACTATCTTTCTATCCTTTGTCTTGAATCTTTCCTTTTTCGTTACAGCATGTCTGGGAATCTTAACCTTCCAGAGGGTCTACCGATACCCGGCTAGTTCAAGAGGTACCTAGAGTCTAGGGACAACGACGCAGGCCCAACAAACATTCCTCCTCCCCCAGCTGTAGTGGTTCCTCCTCCTCCTCGTGCAAATGCTTTCTCAAAAATATGTAGGGACTTTCGAGCCATGGGTGGAAAGAACTTCAACGGAAATTAATCCTTCATGGAAGCAATAAATTGGCTCAAAGAAACTGAGGATTTGTTCGATATCTTCGAAGTGGATGATAGGCAAAATATACAGTTGGCGGTATGGTTGCTCAAAGACGAAGCTTCCTATTGGTGGGAAGTCAATAACGATGAAAGACTAATTGAAACTTGGATGGATTTTAGGATGAGGTTTGAAATGAAATTCCTCTCACAAGCTGAACGAAGCCTACCGATGGAGAAGTTCTTAGCTCTCAAACAGGGAAGTATGTCGGTCAAGGAATACGTTAACCAATTCAATCAGCTTGCTAGGTTCGGAATGGAGTTAGTGAACACTCCGCATAAGAAGGCTCTCGCTTTGTTAAAGGATTGAATGAGCCCATGCATAATGTAGCTATGTCCCATATACCTACGGGTGCGACTTATGAAATACTAGTGGACATGGCAATGTTACAAGAAGTAGATAAGGTTGGAAAGAAGGAGATAAAAGTGGAAGCATCTCAGGATAAGAAAGGGAAAGGATCACAGAGCAAGAAGATAGACTCCAAGAAGGGTGGGAAAAACAACAAAACCCATGACAAGAGGAAGTGTAATTTTTGTGGCATTCCTGGACATCTGGTTAAGGACTGCAGGAAGAAGAAAAGGAAGATGGGTGGCTGTTTCCATTGCGGTGAGGTAGGACACATGGCTAGGGACTGCCCGAGAGAGCAAGAGCAAGGGCAGAGAGTTGGATCTACTTCTGGAGGGCAGGTTCACGCTCTCATGGCACCTCTGCAAGAACAAGGTAGAAATGTTTCTATTGAGATTTTAGTTTATCTTTTTGATCATCCTGTTCGTACACTCTTTGATTCTGGTGCATCACACTCTTTTACATCTACTGCTTTAGTTGAATCTCTACACCTAGACACTAGTTTAGTAGAGGATCCTTTGGTTGTTTCAAATCCAATTGGGGGCCCAACTTATTTGTCAATGATGTTTGGATTTGGAAATTTCTATATTAAGTGTGGGGTTTAGATGCAATGCCTATGTTTTGGGCTTCACGGGCTATGGGTTGATTCTAGGCATGGATTGGCTATCCAGTAATGGTGCCATCCTCGACTGTGAAAAGAGAGAGGTTAGACTCATGACTCGCCTTGGTAACACTCTCGAAATTTCTTGTAATCCCATGAACTCTGTTATGCTTAGCTATCTAGAATCTCTTGATACGTCTATTGAGAATTTGCAGTCTATTAGAGTAGTTTGTGAATACTCGGATGTCTTTGAAGAGGTTAAAGGGTTACCTCCGAAGCGGGAGATAGACTTCCGTATATACCGCGTCAATAATGCAAAACCCGTCGCTCTACCCGTTAAACACATGGCTCCAAGGGAGAGGAAAGAACTCAGTAAGCAAGTTAAAGAGCTGCTTGAGAAGGGGTTTATAAGGCGGAGTATTTCTGAATGGGGTGCTCCAGTAGTGTTCGCAACTAAAGCGGACGGTTCGCTTCGCCTATGCCAAGAAGAATAGGCACCCACTCCCAAGAATAGACGACTTGTTCGATCAGCTTATAGGTGCATCGGTTTTCTCCCAGCTAGATTTAGCTACCGGGTTTCATCGGTTGAGAGTGGCTGAAGACAGCATTGACAAGACCGTGTTCAGAACTCCGGATGGTTTCTTTGAGTGGCTTGTCATGCCTTTTGGCCTGATTACTTCGTCGATTTGATGAGTAGGGTGTTCAGGGAGTTCCTCAATAAGTTTGTGGTGGTCTTCATAAATGACATTTTGATTTTCTCGAAGAGTAAGAAAGAGCATGCTCAGCGTCTAAAGGAAGTCATGGACACTCTTCGTGCACACCAGTTAAAAGCCAAATTCTCCAAATGCCACTTCTAGAGGGAAGAAGTAAGGTTTCTTGGACATGTGGTGTCCAAAGGGGGATTAGCTGTGGACCCCGCAAAAGTAGTTGCGGTGCAAGATTGGAAGGTCCCACGGAATGCAACCGAAGTCCGAAGCTTCCTCAGGCTAGCGGGCTTTTACCGGAGGTTCATCAAAGATTTTTCGAAAATCTCAGCTCCGCTTACAAAGTTGACGAAGAAGAACTTAACTTTCACTTGGGATTTGGATTGCGATATTGCTTTTTAATGCTTAAAAAGAGCTCTAACGACAGCCCCAGTTCTTACATTACCGGATGGGAGCAAGATGTTTACCGCATACACAGATGCATGTGGTACGGGATTAGGAGTTATCTTGATGCAAGAAGGGAAGGTAGTAGCTTATGGAGGCAGGAAGTTGAAAATACATGAGAAAAACTACCCAACCCACGACCTAGAGTTGGCTGCCATTGTCTTTGCACTTAAGTCTTGGCGTCATTATCTCTTAGGCGAGAAGTTTGAATTATATACTGACCATAAATCGTTGAAGTACCTTTTCTCGTAGAAAGATCTTAACTTGAGGCAACAAAGGTGGATGGAATTCTTGGCATCCTACGATTTCGAGATTTCCTATACCCCTAGCAAGGGAAATGTAGTAGCGGACACCATGAGTAGAAAGAAGCCGACCTTAAGCCCTCTCTTTGTTGAAAGGCAAAGCTTGGAGTACATTGCCAACTTTGATTTTAGACCCTCGGTCGATCATGTGACTGGTTTGTTAGCATCGCTAGAGGTGCGGCCTACTCTTTTGGACTCAATTGGGACCGCACAACGTGAAGACCCTCGGCTAGTTGATGTGATGGACAAGCTAATTAGGGGTGAGACTTCTAGTCACCTCAATAGATACTCCATCGATGATAAGGGTTGGTTGAGGCGGGATGGAAGACTATGCGTCCCACAAGTAAGGGATTTGGTGAAGAAATTTCTTGAAGAAGCACACCATTCCAAGTTGACCATACACCTCAGTGGAGACCAGATGTATAAAGACGTAAAAAGGGTTTTCTTTTGGGATGACATGAAGAGGGATGTAGCTGAATTCGTCTCGAATTGCTTAGTATGCCAGCAAGTCAAGGCAGAACAAAAGAAGCCTGGTGGCTTGCTTCATCCTGTAGAGGTCCCACAGTGGAAATGGGATATCATCTTGATGGACTTTATTGATGGGCTGCCTAGGTCAAGAAGAGGCAATACCAATATTTGGGTAATAGTGGACAGGCTCACAAAAAGCGCTCACTTCATACCCGTTAAGAGTAGAAGGACTGCCTCATCTCTAGCATCCATATATCTTAAAGAGATAGCCCAACTCTATGGGATACACTTTAGCATTGTTAGCGACCGAGATCCTATCTTTACGAGCGAGTTTTGGAAGAGCTTGCAAGAAGTTGTAGGCACACAGTTATGCTTAAGCACGACCTATCACCCCCAAACCGATGGTCAAACAAAAAGAGTGAGCAGAGTGTTAGAAGACTCTTGAGATTATGCATTCTTGATTTCGGAGGAACATGGGAGGATCATCTTCCTTTGGTGGAGTTTACCTACAACAATAGCCACCAAGCCACCATAGGTATGGCACCCTTCGAAGTTTTATATGGGAAACCGTGCCGATCACCAACTTGTTGGTGGGAGTCTACAGATAAGCTCATACTTGGTCCAGATATGATTAGAGAAACTTCAGAGAAAGTGGAGTTGATACGAAAAAGAATGAAGACTGCTCAAGATAGACAAAAGTCCTATGCAGATAGGAGAAGGACCGACCTTGAGTTTGAGGTTGGGGACAGGATTTTCCTTAAAGTATCTCCTTTGAGGAACGTCGTTCGCTTTGGATCCGCAGGGAAGTTGGCACCAAGATTTGTAGGGTCGTTTCCTATCATTGAACGGATTGGGAATATGGCTTACAGAGTAGAGCTGCCCGAAAGATTGGCTGGAGTTCATAATGTCTTTCACGTTTCTCACTTACGAAAGTGATTTCATGAGTCTGCAGAAGTGGTGGAACCAAGCATATTAGAGGACGTAGAAGTAGAATGAGAGGCGACTGTGAGAAGAGTTCCAACTCGTATCTTGGGTACAGAAGTCAAAAAGCTACACAACCGCGAAGTCAAACTTGTAAAAGTTTAATGGAGTGATGCTGAGGAAGACGCGACTTGGGAGACTGAGGCCAAAATACGCGCAACCTACCCTTTTCTTTTTGAGGGTACATCTTTGATCTCTTTTTCCTTAAGTTTGTTCATACTCGTATCTATCTTTTTAGTATTTTCCTCAGTGCTGTTCTCGATCCTTAGGTAGAAACCAATGGACGTAAACATATATTTGAAACATGTTATGATTGATGGTCGCAAGTGGTTGCAAGTGATTGCTAGTGGTTGCTCGTGGATGCATATACACACACTTTAGGTATTAGATCGGCTCAGTCACTTTCATATTTCATATGCATATATGTACTTATATATGATTGAAACTTGATGTGTTATCATGTGGATGTTGCATTTGTATGAATGATTGTGCACTCATGTAGAAAGTATGATTAGAGGTGATTACATACATAATGGACTCATGGCACCGACATGACTTGCATTAAGGAGGTCAACTGAATCAGTATACTGCCTGATTTTGCATTAGATAAGGACATATACATACACTATTCATATAATCATGAAGTATTAGAAGTCTTTTAAGGACAATGGACGCCTGTGTTTGTGGTTGAGTAGATGGACGATTGGATGGTAGGATATACGTTCTTCTTGACTTGAAGATTTTGGGGACGAAATCCTTTAAGGAGGGGAGAATGTAACACCCCGTGTTTTCGATAAACCTTAATGTAACGAATTAAAGAATAATTAATTCTAAATGTGAGAATTAAGGGAAACAGGTTACGCCATTGCGTTCATCTTGGAATTCTGGTTGAGATAGAGTCCGAGTTTGCGTGAATTGGACTTTGTATGAAGAAGTTATGGCCTTCGGAAGTTTCAAAAATTCAAAATTCAAATTTGAACACAGAAGAGGGCAGGGCAAGAAAAATTCCCGCCTAGGCCAGGTCGACCAGGAGGTCGACCCTAGTGTCGACATACCCTACAGGTCGACCTACCCCCCTCCCCTCCCCCCCAGGCAGATCTGAAAAAATGACGATTTCTGACTCCCTGCAGAGTCATTAGGCCTGAGGTGTTATCCTATTTTGACTGGATGGTCTTGATTACTTCTAGGGTTAATCTGACGGCTCTAAATTAATTAAACCTCTATGAAAGCAACCTATCTCTCAAACCTAAATCACGAATATTCATACCAAGAGTCGCCATGCCGTCAATGGTTAACCTAGAATAGCCGTCATCTCTTTACACCAAGGGCAAGATTGAAGCTACGTCAAAACTAAATCTAATCTAATTCAACTAAGAAAACTCAACGATCTACGTCAAAGGCGAGCAATTCAATTTCAAAATACAGATCCCAGAACTCAAGAATTTCTTTTTGTTTGCAAGTGTAGTTATCTTTCAGATGTGAATGAATTAAAGACATGGTTTGCAATGAATTGTAAAATAGAATTGTATCAAGTTGTATGTGATGCTGATTTATGCTTATTCATGCCTATTCTATCGTATATGCCTATGAATTATTATGGTCTATCGAACCTATCATGTTATATGGAAATTGGTGAATAAACCTATGATGTTATGAAATTATCATATATACATTTGGTGATATTATGATACATACAAGTTTAAGGATAAGTTACATCGTTTATGCCTAATTGATTAGATCCATTATGTATACATGTTTAGATCTACGACCTTGTATAATTTGATGTTGATATCTATATGTTGTATTTCAATTTAGAAATTATGCCATGTTTATGCAAGCTAAGTGATGCTATCATGTTATGAATACATGCAAGTTTATAGGTTAAAAACATGATTATGTAAACCTATATGTTTAGATCTACAACTTTATATGTTAGAACCATATGCCTTTATGTTAGATCAATATTAGCATGATTCTACCCTTATGCAAGTTAACCACTACATGTCTAATTATGTTTTGGTAGTTCTTTGTAAAACTATATTATTTTATGACTCATGTTGCATAGATCTAGTTTGCAAGTTCATAATTAAAAGTATATTATGCCAAGTTCATGTGACACATCTGTAGTTAAATCCATATTTCTGTATGATGTTGGCAAGTTGCAAGCTCCTCTTTTTTCCCTTTTTAGTTTATTAGTTAGGCTAAAATGTCGAGCCTAACATCCTATGTAGTTTTGCGAACGTACAACGGGGGTAACATTGGGGAAAACATGAGAATTATACATAATTAACATATTTGGCTCATAACCATGTAAATGGTATGACGTTGAAATGGTATAATTTACTTACCAAAAATTATGAATTTGATTTAGAAGGAAAGTGGTCCATGACAATAAATTGTTGACAAATTTACGTATAAGCATAAGGATAAATATGTAAATTTAGAAAAGACGAATATGCCTAACCCAAGGTTAGACTGAGTTGTGGTGTAAAACTGCCCGGAACCAACCGGCACATCCAGTGGCCATAACAATACCTATCTAATGTGGGTGGTTAGTGCATTGAGCCCAAAAAGGACCTGAGGTTAGACTGAGTTGTGGTGTAAAACTGCCCGGAACCGACCGGCACATCCAGTGACCACAACAATACCTGTCTAATGTGAGTGGTTGGTGCTATAATAAAGCTAGGTCAAGAGTGGTAGGGTTCAGTCAATTAAGGAAACACTTAACCAATTCAACATGTTAGCTAAACTGATGGGTGGGGTTAGGTGAATTTGGACACTTAACCAATTTAACATGTTGGCTGGAATATCCTAGTAGTGGGGACCCATTTTAGCAGTAACCCACATAGATGTATCATGGGACCCTGAACTAGGCAGGGTGGGGCACGATTACTGGGCTGATTATAAGCGGTCTAAAACATCGGCGGGTGGTGCATCAGTGTAGGTTCCGGCGGAGTACGGGCGTGCACGTACTCCGGAGTGGAAAAAGCAGGCACTGGGCATCAGTAGTCATACACTGTGCATCTTGAATCGTGTCGGGTTGCCACCATAGGATTTGATACACCCCGTGGTGGGACCAACATAGGTATCTACAGTCAAGCAGGGGCCGACTGACCCACGTGATAAATGCATGCGAGTAGGAGCCGATCGATATAAGGGGATCATTTCACCAAGAACACGTGGTGCTAGTTGGACTAATATAAGAAGGTGCAGAGAATTAAACATGGGTTCGATGTATATTCGGTTTATCCTGGCTTATATAGTTTTATGTTAGTTTGTTGTTCTGGTACTATCCTATTTTCAGTTTATTCCTATCATGACCTTTTCCTTATTCACACACTGAAAGTCACTAGACTTACTCAGACTTATGTCTGACCCATTTTTCTTTCATCTTCTTTTCTTCCATTCCCCCCCTCCAGGTAGCTAGGGAGGGAATAGCTCAGCTTAATTTGGGTCGTTCATCTTTCCAAGCTTGAAGACTTTGTGATATACGGCTTGGAATCTATTATCTTTGGCTATGGCTTTGGACACACTAGACTTAGGGATTTATGCAGTTTTACGTTATATGCTTCTTTATGTTTTAATCAAGACAGAGATTATGATGAAATGTTTTGGAATTTATGTTGAGACAATTTACTGTAACGGTTTTTTTATTGAACCACGTATGAAATAAATGTTTGTTTTCTGCTGCTTATAATTCTGTCTTGTAAACTTTCTGTGTCTATTGCCTATAATGCTTCATCAAAGTTAAGGCATTCCCTTTGTGAGTGACCTTAACAGAGGTGGGGTGTTTCACAATTCATACGCAAATATAAAACAGAGGATTTGGTGGTTTTGGTATTGATGTTATCCACTTCCAAATCCTCTTAGGCGTATTTATCAACATGATAATCTAATAAAAATATGAATATGCCTAAGTACACGATATTCCACTCACAGATCTAGGAAATAATAGATAGGATTTCTGTAGTAGATCTAGATCCGTGCTTAATCTTTGCAGCAACCATGCTCCAATAATCCTCCCAATACACACACACACATATACAAGAAACATGTGTTAGAATCTTATATATGTACATATTTATACCAAATTTCAAAGTTTATTCTAAAAAAAACCTATATGAAACAGAATAGAGAGGAGATAAGAATAAAGGTTAGAGGAATAGAAGAAATTTCTAACCTTTTTCTGGAACTTAGTAATGGTAGAGAGACAACATAGAGGCAGGGTAAGAGAATAGCTTGAGTTCTATTATGTGATATAAGGGGCTATATATAGTTGCCCATGTGAGTATAGGCCGTTGGATTACTCAGATTTAATCCATGCCTTTTATTTATATATATCCCTTAAGAAAACCCTAACCAACATAGATTTATTGGGCTCCTCAGCCGCCAGGCAATCGACACACTTCTTAAGGGGGCGGTCGACCCCCTGGTCGCTGAGACGCCAATAAACGTTGTGGCGAGGAGGTGTTAATTTAATTAATACGGTACTTAAATTTCTTTTATCTTATTCCTTATATAAAATATCCTTTGTCCCCATAATCTTATCTTCATTTCATATTTCATTTTCTCCCTCTTTGTTTTGAATATATTTTGGACACACACAACACACACATATATATATATTATCCATTTAATTATATATATATATTCTATTTTACTGTCCAAGTTCATTTGTTCATAAGATCTTCATACATTGACTGTGTAAAAACCCGTAACTTCCCCGTAAAGGAAAGCGTCGGATAGTTCGAGAACAAACCACAACAGAACACATACAGAAGAACATTTCATTGTATATTACAACAATGCATCAGATTACAAGAATATACAGAGTATAAATGAATATTACACAGAGATATCAGAGATTTAAATTACATTTAAATACATAGCAGCGGAAAAATAATACAATACACAAGTAGAATGAGATATACGGATACAAAGCTTTCCGGATATCGTTCCAGCTGTAAACCAGGATCCTGTGAATATAAATCTGCAAAACCAAAACTACTAGCTGCCCGTGTCAAAATAGGGGCACCCAGAGTTTAGGTTAAAACAATAAACTCCAGGTCAGTCATGTGACTGGTGTGAGAACTAAAACAGTTAATCTTTATTTTAAAGTTAGGTAAATCAAGGGACCACGCCGTATAACACGGAACGGGTTTCCTCCCAAGAATACCAGTGCATAAAGCAAAAAGCGCAATGCTAAATAAAGAAAAATGAAGCTGTTATAAGACCCACGTCCCATCACACAATGCAACGCAGCCGAGGATAGGGTTTTCCCTTATAACAGCTAAAGAATGCTTGATACGGTTAAAACAAATCGTTTGATACTATTGTAAGTGCATAGTGCATAAAACAACTTCAAATCATAAGTATCAATCATAGGCGGCATGAGCGCCCCATCCCACTATGTCACCATACTAGGTTCTACAAATAAAACCGCACATGTCACGTATTTGGAAATTGGATTTCCGTCTATGAACCGAGGCAAAAGATAGTCCTCAACCGATTCGAGACGCTCTAGCCCGCCCCTCAGGACCCAGACTCAGGTGGGCCCTTGGATCGTCAGGGCCGGTCCACCGATGTGGATTAAACTTAAACCCTGAACATGCATTTCCCCGCCCTATGAGGCGTAACGAGCCAACTAAATGACTCCATCGGTTCGAGAACGACCGATCAATCCGAGGCGCCTCGCAACAGCAACAACCACATAAGTCAAACTCGTCAGGGCGTGTAAAACCACTGACGCCACTTCTAACTAGAAAGAAACGCATGCCCTCCCTGAGGTCCTTCTCCCGTTTTTGGTTCATACCGGGTGTGAAACTCGCGAAGCAAACGTTACACAAAGCTACGCCACAAAGGCTGTGCTTTGATCATCACCACAAGACTTTGCTTTTCAACAGAAGCCTCGATCAATTGCCACTTAGGCATGCCACACAGGCAATTCACTCCATGCGTTTGATATCCATCAATATATAACCCCTGAGCTCGTACGTCTCAGAGAAGGGCGTTAAGCAAGAGAATAAATTCTCCGCCGCCAAACAGATATATATTTAATAGAGATCAATCACACGGACTAAAATCCAATGTCAGACACACAGTCCATTTACAAGTCCGTTCTGGGGCTGAACGAAACCGGAGGCACCTAGTACCCCGCATATCCATCGATCTCCAAGCACGTCTGGACGATCACCAACTGTTTCCATCTTCTTGGGTGTACAGCCCAATCAAGATCATCAGTTATCACCCAAACGACGTGAAGACCTCCGGTCTTCGACCATCGTCTTCATCTTCGACTTATCGTCGTATCAGTTATTCAGAATGGGATAAAACCCGGTCTTTCCGAATAACTCGCGTATATTTTAAATAAGTGTTACACAAACACAACATACGCCTCATTCCAATTCATTAGTCACTAACCGTAAATTAATCAAGAGAATAATTCCCCAAATATTAACCCCGAAGGCCGAGACCAACATCAGATCAACATTCAGAAAACCATTCTGCTTGGCTAACCGACAGTTAGTTTCTAAATTTCACATTCATAGGGAAAGGTTCCCATTAATTTTATCCAAGATAAATTCCTTGAATTTATTCTTTATTCTATTTTTGAATCTCAATTCAAACTAGTCGGGATTAGCGAACCTTACCGAAGTAATCATTTATTTTAATTTCCCCATCCCAACCTATTTATCCCCATGAAGTAAAACTGGTAATACTTCATATCTAACACCACAGTGTTATCGGTAATTTCAATTACCATTTCACGTTCAAATCTAATTAAAGATTTAACTATCGCCTGGAGCAAAACTGGTGATACTCCATTTCGATCATTTCAATCTAATTAAAGATTCATTAAAACTCCACTTAGTTTTAATCTTCGACTGGGTTAAAGAATCAGTGTCATTTAAAACACGGTTCACGATAAACCCAAATCACATTCCATTAATTATCGGGTTAAAGAACAAGTGTTATTTAAAACACTGTTCACGATAAACCCAAAAATCAATATCAATTCAATTCCAATTAAATATCATTTAATTGGTACACTTCATTAAATCTAAATAAAAAGATTTAATCTTTTCTCAACTGGGTTCAAGAACAGTGTTAGTGAAGACACCATTCACGACAAACCCAAATCACATTTGATATTCAATATAAGGCTCTGAATAGAAAATATATCGGCTTATATTCAATATCAAATTCTACGATTAACAAATGTCGTATTGGAAATAACGATATAAATATGTATCTTTCAAATTTCCATAACAACATCCGTATAATCACGAATTCCAACACCGAAATATTCCGAAGACAATTTCGATTCAAATCCACTCCAATGCAATCATTGGAAATTCTGGTTATTTTTAAAACCCCTTTTTCAAATTCAATTTATTTATTTAAAAATAAATAGAATTATATTTCTAGTTCAAAACTAGTTCATTTCGATAAAAATCTATTTTTATCTTTTCAAATATGGAGTTTTTCATCCCAATTCTTTCTAAATCATTTCTTATGATTTTACACAAATTATTACTATTTTTAATAATTTTATCGAGGCCTGTACAGTCGATTTCCATCAACGGTCATCGAACTGCACTTACAGCGACCTTTTTCAAATTTTATTTGGACATAATTCCAAATCCAACCGTTAGATTTCACATTTCTAATATTCGTTAGAAAGCTCTTTTCGATACGAACCCAACGGTTCCGGTTTTAGGAGAATCCGACGGTCGGATCTCCCGCAATATCTGTTTGAAATAAATGGTCGAAATTCACGAACTGCCGCGGCGCGGCGCGTTCTATTCAGGCCATTATATTATATATATAATATATATAATATATATTTCGTCGATTTCTATTTAAAACGAATTATATAAATAGTTTTAAATTCGTTTCAAAAGCAATTTCAACTTCCATTTCGATTCAAATCAAAATTGAATTCTTCTTTATAAATTCGTTTAAAAATTCATTTCTATTCAATTCAAATTTCAATTCAATTTGAATTCATTTCAATTTGCTTTCAGTTCAATTTGAATTCGTTTTCAATTCATTTCGAAATCGTTTTCAATTCAATTCATTTCGAAATCGTTTTCAATTCAATTCATTTCGAAATCGTTTTCAATTCAATTCATTTCGAAATCGTTTTCAATTCAATTCATTTCGAAATCGTTTTCAATTCAATTCATTTCGAAATCGTTTTCAATTCAATTCATTTCGAAATCGTTATATATTCAATTCATTTCGAAATCGTTATATATTCAATTCATTTCGAAATCGTTATATATTCAATTCATTTCGAAATCGTTTTCAATCCATTTCATTTCGAAATCGTTTTCAATTCATTTCATTTCGAAATGAATAAAATCGATATAAATATCGTTTACGTCAAAATGGCGTCAATCTAATCAACACGGCTTCATAAATTTCTATTTTCAAATATTCTATTTCAAATATTTCTTTTTCAAAATAGTTGTTATTATCAAAATATTTCGTTCAACACATGACCAATCTCAATGAATGAGTACTGTCAACACATGAACTTTTATTTTATAATATTCTTTATTTTTCAAATTGGAATGAGGCCCAATCAATTACCATATAAAGTTAATTATATGGATTTTCACACATCACACGTACATTATAGCATTGAAAAATAATCAACCATCAACCAAAGTGCACTACACTGTATAAGCATCAAATATAGATATCTAATGCTTATAACAGCCTGTCAATCAATCGATCGACATATTTAATCAATCAGGATGAGTGAACTTCAAATTTCATCCCAACACCCGTGTGGGGTTTCAAACAATCAAACACAGATTTTATTTGTGCAGTTGGGCGATGTGTGAAATTTATCGTCCCAATCAATGTCCTTCAAATAGGTGTACATAAACAAACCGTCTGGTTTGTAAATGAATATTTATTTGTTCACATTCACGTTAAAATTTATATTTTTAACGATAAAACATTTTATTCCAACATATGAATTTCTATTCAGTTCATTCTTTAAATAAAATGATATTTTTATTTTTCTAACATATTTTAGAAAATTTCGGCGGCATAACGGCACGATACTAGAAACGGGACAAGGCCTAGCCTTATCCCCGGTCTAGTGAAGGCCCACGCCATTCACACATCAATCAAACCATTCAATTTCACCAAACCATTCAATTCTATCAAATAATCTAATTAATTTATGCAATCAAACAAACAAGTCCATGGTCTGTGGACGATTGTGTCGGGTGCTACTAAGCACCGTCTGCATCCTAGTATATATATATATAACTAGAAAAATAAATTGAAAGGTGAGAAATTCTCACAGATAGCTATCCTAGCTCCCCGACACTTCATTGATATAAATCTTCTTCGTTCTCGCCCCTTCGTCATCTTCGTTGCCCGCTTTCACTACATATGTAAAAATCGAATTTTTTAGTTCGCTATTCAATATATACAAATCGAATTTTTAGTTCGCTATTCAATATATAAAAATCAAATTTTTAGTTCGCTATTCAATATATAAAAATCGAATTTTTAGTTCGCTATTCAATATATAAAAATCGAATTTTTAGTTCGCTATTCAATATATAAAAATCGAATTTTTAGTTCGCTATTCAATATATAAAAATCGAATTTTTAGTTCGCTATTCAATATATAAAAATCGAATTTTTAGTTCGCTATTCAATATATAAAAATCGAATTTTTAGTTCGCTATTCAATATATAAAAATCGAATTTTTAGTTCGCTATTCAATATATAAAAATCGAATTTTTAGTTCGCTATTCAATATATAAAAATCGAATTTTTAGTTCGCTATTCAATATATAAAAATCGAATTTTTAGTTCGCTATTCAATATATAAAAATTGAATTTTTAGTTCGCTATTCAATGTATAAAAATCGAATTTTTAGTTCGCTATTCAATATATAAAAATCGAATTTTTCTTTCGAAGTTCAACATATAAAAATCGAATTTTTCTTTCGAAGTTCAACATATAAAAATCGAATTTTTCTTTAAATAAAAATCGAATTTTTCTTTAAATAAAAATCTCCTTCTTTGCTTCTATAAAAATTTATTCTTTCCTAGTTCAATCTATAAACCAACCATAACTTTTTATATAAAATTAAATCCTAACTTTATATATATGGTTTTATAAAAGGAAATCGGATCTGAAAGAAATTTTAAAATAAAATAAGAGGACTTACGGGTTTTCTTTCGGCGGGGGAGGGGTTTCACGTTGCTAAGAAGGGGGAGGTGAAGCTTCGTCGGTCGACAGCAGCGTCGGGTGGGGCTGATGGCGTGGCTTGGGTAAGTGGGGCTCGGGTTTGAGATGGCCGAAGCCGGGGGTGTGGTCGGGACGATGTGGCGCTGGGTTCTGGGGGTCTCGAGGTAGTTTAGGGGGGAAAGGGGTTCGAGCCCTGGGCTCGCGCGAGGAAGACTGGGGGGGGGGGGGGGGGTGGGGAGATGTGGCGTCGAGCAACGCCGGAGCTGGGAGGCGGGATGGAGGAGAACGGAGGGGAGGGGTGCGATGGCTAGGGCGCGGCGGCGCCTAGGGCAGAGCGTCCATCGTTTTTTTTTTAAAAAAAAAACTGAAATGAACGTGGGAGGGTAAGAGAGAGAGAGGGCAAGGAATATATATTTTAATTTATTTTAAATTCAAAAAGTTGACTTTTTAATTCGAACTCCAATCGAGGCCCAACGACTGCCGCCCCTAGCTAATTACCCCCATTCCGAACGCAATGGGATATGTTTCGTAACCCCTTTAGTCTGTTACAATCAGTTTTCGTTAAATTTACATTTAAATCACTATATTGAATTTTAAACGTACATTTCAAATTACCGGGGTCACATACTAACTCTATAAATTGCAGAAAAATATTTTCTAGCTTCGTATTGACGATACGGTCCTAACAAAACTAGTTTCGTCAAATTCTGAGACCGTTGGAAAAATGGACAATTTCCAGTCGATTAAAATCAACTGAAATGGTCAAAACACGTTTTCCTTTGCCACGCTCACATATTGATTCGAAAAATTATGAAATTTGAAACCTAGCAATAATTTGACATCCCGGACCCAACAAAACTGGTTTCGTCGAAATCCGAGGTCGTTTGCAAAATGCTATTTTTAAGGGCTTGAATTCCATAGCGACTATTCAGAATTTTCAACTGGACATATCTTTTGACTCCCGCTATGAAATTTTGATTTTTCGGATTCGTTGGAAAGATATTATCAAATAGATTCTATGATTTTTGGTTTCACTAAAATCCGGATTGTTTTGCACCCGGTACATTCAATTGAAGTTTGAAATCGAATTATCGAACTACCGCGCCATTTTCAATTCTATTTATATTTATATATAAATATTTATATTCTAACGACGACGCGTATATAATATATACGTTCGAATTATATTCAAAATAAATTTCTCGACGATATTATTTAAAATAATTCATTTTAAATAATCAAAATTCGCTAAAATTGCCAAAATAAAAATTTTAAACTGGCCCAGATTTTCGGGTTATTACAATCTCCCCCACTTAAAACTTTTCGTCCCCGAAAAGGAACAAAGTCGAAAGTGGTTTGATTAATCAACTCTACGTTCGATCTGGCTTCCATTCTCCAACTTTTCAGTTTCTGAGAATTTTCAAAATTTAAAAAATTTGGCTAACACCCTAAATTTTCGAAAAATTTCGCCATAACCTCCCCTGCACCGGGAGCATCGGGGAATTTCAAATAGCTTCCCCGGTCCTTCAGATCTCAAAAAGAAAAAGAAAAAGCCAAGCGGCTAGCCAATAGGCTCACAAAATCATCATCACCCAAACAAAACAGTAAGTTATGTAGTAAACATGTACCTATTTGTCGGGCAAACAAATTTTATTCTCTGCTCTAGCCTCCTTGCTATGACCTGTTCAATGATATATATGCATATGCAAGCAAATGCGACCAATTTTCAATACAATCCAATAATTGATACAATTAGGCATAATGTTTCAAAAATATCAAACAAATAAATAAACAACACAAACATCAATCAATTAGTGAATTAACGTTTCAAATTTGATAACTTTGATATATATAGAGAAAATCTTGTTTTTGATGTCAATTCACAACAATGTGTTCTAACTATATTAGTTTTGGTTCTCACACCAGTCCAATGGAAATATATAGATATCACACCTTCGTTACTCGAACATGAATACTAATGACGACTAGTCAATCATCAGAATCATTTTCGGGCCACTAGAGTATGATTCTATATCTATCCAGTATATTAAAACTTCGAATACACGCGGATCAGACATATACGCAAAATCTATATATACTGGATTGTCCAAATTCATTGAAATAAATAATCAAATACGAATAGTTGATTTAAATTTTCAAAACAAATTTTGTTTTCATTTGAAAAATATACTCTTCACACTCGTTCTAGGATACTACTGATCCTATCTCTAACGAGTCATTCCCATTGGATATTGCTAATCCAATATCTGATGAATTCTTTCGTATGGTTCTAATGTGTCTTGTTCTCTAGCTTTGTAAACCAAAGCTCTGATACCAATTGTAAAAACCCGTAACTTCCCCGTAAAGGAAAGCGCCGGATAGTTCGAGAACAAACCACAACAGAACACATACAGAAGAACATTTCATTGTATATTACAACAATGCATCAGATTACAAGAATATACAGAGTATAAATGAATATTACACAGAGATATCAGAGATTTAAATTACATTTAAATACATAGCAGCGGAAAAATAATACAATACACAAGTAGAATGAGATATACGGATACAAAGCTTTCCGGATATCGTTCCAGCTGTAAACCAGGATCCTGTGAATATAAATCTGCAAAACCAAAACTACTAGCTGCCCGTGTCAAAATAGGGGCACCCAGAGTTTAGGTTAAAACAATAAACTCCAGGTCAGTCATGTGACTGGTGTGAGAACTAAAACAGTTAATCTTTATTTTAAAGTTAGGTAAATCAAGGGACCACGCCGTATAACACGGAACGGGTTTCCTCCCAAGAATACCAGTGCATAAAGCAAAAAGCGCAATGCTAAATAAAGAAAAATGAAGCTGTTATAAGACCCACGTCCCATCACACAATGCAACGCAGCCGAGGATAGGGTTTTCCCTTATAACAGCTAAAGAATGCTTGATACGGTTAAAACAAATCGTTTGATACTATTGTAAGTGCATAGTGCATAAAACAACTTCAAATCATAAGTATCAATCATAGGCGGCATGAGCGCCCCATCCCACTATGTCACCATACTAGGTTCTACAAATAAAACCGCACATGTCACGTATTTGGAAATTGGATTTCCGTCTATGAACCGAGGCAAAAGATAGTCCTCAACCGATTCGAGATGCTCTAGCCCGCCCCTCAGGACCCAGACTCAGGTGGGCCCTTGGATCGTCAGGGCCGGTCCACCGATGTGGATTAAACTTAAACCCTGAACATGCATTTCCCCGCCCTATGGGGCGTAACGAGCCAACTAAATGACTCCATCGGTTCGAGAACGACCGATCAATCCGAGGCGCCTCGCAACAGCAACAACCACATAAGTCAAACTCGTCAGGGCGTGTAAAACCACTGACGCCACTTCTAACTAGAAAGAAACGCATGCCCTCCCTGAGGTCCTTCTCCCGTTTTTGGTTCATACCGGGTGTGAAACTCGCGAAGCAAACGTTACACAAAGCTACGCCACAAAGGCTGTGCTTTGATCATCACCACAAGACTTTGCTTTTCAACAGAAGCCTCGATCAATTGCCACTTAGGCATGCCACACAGGCAATTCACTCCATGCGTTTGATATCCATCAATATATAACCCCTGAGCTCGTACGTCTCAGAGAAGGGCGTTAAGCAAGAGAATAAATTCTCCGCCGCCAAACAGATATATATTTAATAGAGATCAATCACACGGACTAAAATCCAATGTCAGACACACAGTCCATTTACAAGTCCGTTCTGGGGCTGAACGAAACCGGAGGCACCTAGTACCCCGCATATCCATCGATCTCCAAGCACGTCTGGACGATCACCAACTGTTTCCATCTTCTTGGGTGTACAGCCCAATCAAGATCATCAGTTATCACCCAAACGACGTGAAGACCTCCGGTCTTCGACCATCGTCTTCATCTTCGACTTATCGTCGTATCAGTTATTCAGAATGGGATAAAACCCGGTCTTTCCGAATAACTCGCGTATATTTTAAATAAGTGTTACACAAACACAACATACGCCTCATTCCAATTCATTAGTCACTAACCGTAAATTAATCAAGAGAATAATTCCCCAAATATTAACCCCGAAGGCCGAGACCAACATCAGATCAACATTCAGAAAACCATTCTGCTTGGCTAACCGACAGTTAGTTTCTAAATTTCACATTCATAGGGAAAGGTTCCCATTAATTTTATCCAAGATAAATTCCTTGAATTTATTCTTTATTCTATTTTTGAATCTCAATTCAAACTAGTCGGGATTAGCGAACCTTACCGAAGTAATCATTTATTTTAATTTCCCCATCCCAACCTATTTATCCCCATGAAGTAAAACTGGTAATACTTCATATCTAACACCACAGTGTTATCGGTAATTTCAATTACCATTTCACGTTCAAATCTAATTAAAGATTTAACTATCGCCTGGAGCAAAACTGGTGATACTCCATTTCGATCATTTCAATCTAATTAAAGATTCATTAAAACTCCACTTAGTTTTAATCTTCGACTGGGTTAAAGAATCAGTGTCATTTAAAACACGGTTCACGATAAACCCAAATCACATTCCATTAATTATCGGGTTAAAGAACAAGTGTTATTTAAAACACTGTTCACGATAAACCCAAAAATCAATATCAATTCAATTCCAATTAAATATCATTTAATTGGTACACTTCATTAAATCTAAATAAAAAGATTTAATCTTTTCTCAACTGGGTTCAAGAACAGTGTTAGTGAAGACACCATTCACGACAAACCCAAATCACATTTGATATTCAATATAAGGCTCTGAATAGAAAATATATCGGCTTATATTCAATATCAAATTCTACGATTAACAAATGTCGTATTGGAAATAACGATATAAATATGTATCTTTCAAATTTCCATAACAACATCCGTATAATCACGAATTCCAACACCGAAATATTCCGAAGACAATTTCGATTCAAATCCACTCCAATGCAATCATTGGAAATTCTGGTTATTTTTAAAACCCCTTTTTCAAATTCAATTTATTTATTTAAAAATAAATAGAATTATATTTCTAGTTCAAAACTAGTTCATTTCGATAAAAATCTATTTTTATCTTTTCAAATATGGAGTTTTTCATCCCAATTCTTTCTAAATCATTTCTTATGATTTTACACAAATTATTACTATTTTTAATAATTTTATCGAGGCCTGTACAGTCGATTTCCATCAACGGTCATCGAACTGCACTTACAGCGACCTTTTTCAAATTTTATTTGGACATAATTCCAAATCCAACCGTTAGATTTCACATTTCTAATATTCTTTAGAAAGCTCTTTTCGATACGAACCCAACGGTTCCGGTTTTAGGAGAATCCGACGGTCGGATCTCCCGCAATATCTGTTTGAAATAAATGGTCGAAATTCACGAACTGCCGCGGCGCGGCGCGTTCTATTCAGGCCATTATATTATATATATAATATATATAATATATATTTCGTCGATTTCTATTTAAAACGAATTATATAAATAGTTTTAAATTCGTTTCAAAAGCAATTTCAACTTCCATTTCGATTCAAATCAAAATTGAATTCTTCTTTATAAATTCGTTTAAAAATTCATTTCTATTCAATTCAAATTTCAATTCAATTTGAATTCATTTCAATTTGCTTTCAGTTCAATTTGAATTCGTTTTCAATTCATTTCGAAATCGTTTTCAATTCAATTCATTTCGAAATCGTTTTCAATTCAATTCATTTCGAAATCGTTTTCAATTCAATTCATTTCGAAATCGTTTTCAATTCAATTCATTTCGAAATCGTTTTCAATTCAATTCATTTCGAAATCGTTTTCAATTCAATTCATTTCGAAATCGTTATATATTCAATTCATTTCGAAATCGTTATATATTCAATTCATTTCGAAATCGTTATATATTCAATTCATTTCGAAATCGTTTTCAATCCATTTCATTTCGAAATCGTTTTCAATTCATTTCATTTCGAAATGAATAAAATCGATATAAATATCGTTTACGTCAAAATGGCGTCAATCTAATCAACACGGCTTCATAAATTTCTATTTTCAAATATTCTATTTCAAATATTTCTTTTTCAAAATAGTTGTTATTATCAAAATATTTCGTTCAACACATGACCAATCTCAATGAATGAGTACTGTCAACACATGAACTTTTATTTTATAATATTCTTTATTTTTCAAATTGGAATGAGGCCCAATCAATTACCATATAAAGTTAATTATATGGATTTTCACACATCACACGTACATTATAGCATTGAAAAATAATCAACCATCAACCAAAGTGCACTACACTGTATAAGCATCAAATATAGATATCTAACGCTTATAACAGCCTGTCAATCAATCGATCGACATATTTAATCAATCAGGATGAGTGAACTTCAAATTTCATCCCAACACCCGTGTGGGGTTTCAAACAATCAAACACAGATTTTATTTGTGCAGTTGGGCGATGTGTGAAATTTATCGTCCCAATCAATGTCCTTCAAATAGGTGTACATAAACAAACCGTCTGGTTTGTAAATGAATATTTATTTGTTCACATTCACGTTAAAAATTATATTTTTAATGATAAAACATTTTATTCCAACATATGAATTTCTATTCAGTTCATTCTTTAAATAAAATGATATTTTTATTTTTCTAACATATTTTAGAAAATTTCGGCGGCATAACGGCACGATACTAGAAACGGGACAAGGCCTAGCCTTATCCCCGGTCTAGTGAAGGCCCACGCCATTCACACATCAATCAAACCATTCAATTTCACCAAACCATTCAATTCTATCAAATAATCTAATTAATTTATGCAATCAAACAAACAAGTCCATGGTCTGTGGACGATTGTGTCGGGTGCTACTAAGCACCGTCTGCATCCTAGTATATATATATATAACTAGAAAAATAAATTGAAAGGTGAGAAATTCTCACAGATAGCTATCCTAGCTCCCCGACACTTCATTGATATAAATCTTCTTCGTTCTTGCCCATTCGTCATCTTCGTTGCCCGCTTTCACTACATATGTAAAAATCGAATTTTTTAGTTCGCTATTCAATATATACAAATCGAATTTTTAGTTCGCTATTCAATATATAAAAATCGAATTTTTAGTTCGCTATTCAATATATAAAAATCGAATTTTTAGTTCGCTATTCAATATATAAAAATCGAATTTTTAGTTCACTATTCAATATATAAAAATCGAATTTTTAGTTCGCTATTCAATATATAAAAATCGAATTTTTAGTTCGCTATTCAATATATAAAAATCGAATTTTTAGTTCGCTATTCAATATATAAAAATCGAATTTTTAGTTCGCTATTCAATATATAAAAATCGAATTTTTAGTTCGCTATTCAATATATAAAAATCGAATTTTTCTTTCGAAGTTCAACATATAAAAATCGAATTTTTCTTTCGAAGTTCAACATATAAAAATCGAATTTTTCTTTAAATAAAAATCGAATTTTTCTTTAAATAAAAATCTCCTTCTTTGCTTCTATAAAATTTATTCTTTCCTAGTTCAATCCATAAACCAACCATAACTTTTTATATAAAATTAAATCCTAACTTTATATATATGGTTTTATAAAAGGAAATCGGATCTGAAAGAAATTTTAAAATAAAATAAGAAGACTTACGGGTTTTCTTTCGGCGGGGGAGGGGTTTCACGTTGCTGAGAAGGGGGAGGTGAAGCTCCGTCGGTCGACAGCAGCGTCGGGTGGGGCTGATGGCGTGGCTTGGGTAAGTGGGGCTCGGGTTTGAGATGGCCGAAGCCGGGGGTGTGGTCGGGACGATGTGGCGCTGGGTTCTGGGGGTCTCGAGGTAGTTTAGGGGGGAAAGGGGTTCGAGCCCTGGGCTCGCGCGAGGAAGACTGGGGGGGGGGGGTGGGGAGATGTGGCGTCGAGCGACGCCGGAGCTGGGAGGCGGGATGGAGGAGAACGGAGGGGAGGGGTGCGATGGCTAGGGCGCGGCGGCGCCTAGGGCAGAGCATCCATCGTTTTTTTTTTTAAAAAAAAACTGAAATGAACGTGGGAGGGTAAGAGAGAGAGAGGGCAAGGAATATATATTTTAATTTATTTTAAATTCAAAAAGTTGACTTTTTAATTCGAACTCCAATCGAGGCCCAACGACTGCCGCCCCTAGCTAATTACCCCCATTCCGAACGCAATGGGATATGTTTCGTAACCCCTTTCGTCTGTTACAATCAGTTTTCGTTAAATTTACATTTAAATCACTATATTGAATTTTAAACGTACATTTCAAATTACCGGGGTCACATACTAACTCTATAAATTGCAGAAAAATATTTTCTAGCTTCGTATTGACGATACGGTCCTAACAAAACTAGTTTCGTCAAATTCTGAGACCGTTGGAAAAATGGACAATTTCCAGTCGATTAAAATCAACTGAAATGGTCAAAACACGTTTTCCTTTGCCACGCTCACATATTGATTCGAAAAATTATGAAATTTGAAACCTAGCAATAATTTGACATCCCGAACCCAACAAAACTGGTTTCGTCGAAATCCGAGGTCGTTTGCAAAATGCCATTTTTAAGGGCTTGAATTCCATAGCGACTATTCAGAATTTTCAACTGGACATATCTTTTGACTCCCGCTATGTAATTTTGATTTTTCGGATTCGTTGGAAAGATATTATCAAATAGATTCTATGATTTTTGGTTTCACTAAAATCCGGATTGTTTTGCACCCGGTACATTCAATTGAAGTTTGAAATCGAATTATCGAACTACCGCGCCATTTTCAATTCTATTTATATTTATATATAAATATTTATATTCTAACGACGACGCGTATATAATATATACGTTCGAATTATATTCAAAATAAATTTCTCGACGATATTATTTAAAATAATTCATTTTAAATAATCAAAATTCGCTAAAATTGCCAAAAAAAAAATTAAACTGGCCCAGATTTTCGGGTTATTACAGACTGTTTCCCGCATATTATATATGAAAACGATTCAGAATTTCGCCATGAATCCAAATAAAAGAATTTCGTAGCCAAATTCCTAAAGCTGCAAAATCTCATTTTCCATCCTTGTTATTTAATTGCTTATTTTTAATTATTATTTATTTATTATTAATAATTATGTATTTTACGGGGTGTCACAATTATGTAATAATTCGAAAGCACAATGTTTTCTCCATCCTTAGATGTTTTTGTGTGTTTACAACAAATGAGAACAAGGTTGGGCAGATGTCTCTTAATGAACCCGTATTCATTTTTTGGTGGTGTGATGTAGCTCACACTTGATGGGATTCACCTTCTTAGGTGTGGAAGTATGCTATGATTATTACGAGGGCTGGTACTCTAGAGCACCTATGAGCATCCGGGTTTAGACACATGACCAGTATATTGCGTCAACTTTGTTCGTGGAACATTAGAATATTATATATGTTCAATTGTTTGGCTCAAGTTATTGGCCTCTTACTCCCTACCAAGTTCAAGACGAAGGTCACTTAGTAGGAAAGAGGCCATAGCTTGAAACTCACTAAGTGTTAATTCAAGTCGCGAGACATTGACATTTATGCAATTGTTTTGTTTTACCCAAAGACCAATTTTTTTTTCTTTCTCTTCACATCTTGAACAATTTTATAGTGATAAGAAAGTGAGTGAAAGCTAAAATGAAATTTCCCAATTGAAATATTGTATCAGTAACAATATTGTGTTAATTGCAATATTCAATTTTCTAGCCGTTGGCTTCCCTATTAATTGAGGACCATTACAATATTGCATTAATTACAATATTCAATTTTCTAGTCGTTTTATGGCTCTTAATGGCTGATTAATGCCATTAGTTACTCCTTGCCTTGTTTTTAAAGCCTATAAATTGGTCTTTCTTTTCTTCTTTAAACAAAAAAAAGGAAAAAAAAACCCATCAATCTTCTCTTCTAAAATTCTACTCTGGTCTATGGGAAAATATTCTGAGTTCCAGTCGGGTTTGTGAGTGCACACAATTTCCGCCGCTATGCTTATCCTGGAGGGCAACTGATACTTATTAACTGCACTGAAGGTAGCGCGTAATTGTCTTTTAGGTCAGTTGTTGACCACGACGCGGCTATTATAATTTTACTTCATTTAACGTCAAGATAAGTAATTTCAATTTTATTACTGCTTAAAATCTGAGAATGATTGCTTAAATAAGCCTTTGGATTCTTCGATCCGCGTAGGATAAAATCATGGCAAGCATAAGAAAGAAATAATGGTCTACATATTGATTAAGATTTTAGTTCAGGAATTAAAGAGGAAAGTTTTAAAGGAGAGAATGAATACCATTTTCTCCATAAAATTAATCTTCCTCATTAATCATTCGTTCAATATTTCATCTTTCTTCACTTCCATGATGGTCACTTCTTCTTTCTTTTCCATATTGGCTAAAACAAATGCCATCCCAACTAATATTAAATAAAACAAGATAAAATCTGTTCATTCGATTATTCAAGGAATCTAGGATCGATTTACAAATCAGTGATATCATTGAAGATGCCACCAAACTCCTTTGAGGTGTTCCTGTTAAGTAGCTCATGAGCGATTTTTACATATAGCCTTTAGATAAGCACAAAAATCATAGCATACTATGTGAGAGACAATGCTACATAACAAATCATGCTATGAGAACCCATTGTCATGCTAACTGCAAAGATCGAACCGAGAACATCTAACATACCGTATGAACAACTTAACGAGTGTCACTCAAAGAACCAAGCACATCACGTAGTGTGGATAATAGGTGAGTGTTAAACAAATCTTCCATTTGGACCTTAATAGGCCATGAAATTTACTAACTAAATGAGGTTTAATCCCTCTATCCAAAATAAAATCATAATACACTTTATAGTATTCTATTTAATGTTTAATTAATTAATTAACTAAAGCACCAAATTATATTTAATTAATTAATCATGTTAATTAATTCGGTTTGATGTTATTTGAAGTGTATGAGTGTGTTTATGTGTGCGTGTGTGTATATTCATCACATTGCATAACACTAAAACGATATATAACCAGATGCATATGTAGAGCTAGGATCAATCGCCCCATTAATTAGTATCACTTGTAGTCCTCTAATATCAATCATAAGTTTATATTTGAATACTTAGTGTATGTGATAGAAGAGAGAAAAACAAATATTTAAATAGAAACTTATGTCTTATATCTGATGTGCAATACACACACATATATGTTTGTGTGTGTGAGTGTGTGCATGTGCGTAAATGTAAGTATATGCGTACGTATGTATGTATGTATGTACACACATATACCTATATTGAGATTATAACAATTATATATACATATTTATGAATTTAAAGCCCCACTAAATCCTCGCAAAATCCCCACTATGGCATGTAGCACTCTCAACCGCTACGCTATTTCAATATAGCGCTGATGAACGGCAGTTCCGCTTTATTCCCTTCTATTTTCCAATGCACACGCTAAATCAATGTTATTTAGCACCCACTTTAGCAATATCAATATACAAAGAATGATTTGACCAGTTCTATTTAAATTAAATCAAAAAAAGTTAATGTAAAGAGCAAATTTTAAGTCATAAATGCCTTATATAAGATAGAAATATGTAGTAATGCTCAAATTTAGTGTGATATTCTTTGATTTCATTATATAATATTAATTAATATTAATTTCTTTTACACAAATGATGCGAGAGTGATAATTAATTAATTTTAATTATATACTTTTACATCTAATTAACATTTTTGCACCTCCGCTATATCCCGGTACAACTTTTTACATTTTCACCGCTATAGAATCGCTAAGCGCTTTAACTGCATAAATACATATACATATGAAGGCGGCTACTTGAACACAAGATTTTGATATAAATTGTAGAACAAAAAATCTCAACTATTCGATCAATTTGTCTTTATATGAGGGGCGAAAGTCAAGGGAAATCCAATACTAGCGTAAATTTTATATTCTCCAATTTATACTTAATTTGTATGTCTAAATAGAGTTTCCCTATACATACATATATGATAAGTTCATATGCATATCAAAAATATAAATTCCCAAGTGTGTTTGCATGTGTGTGTGTTGTTCATATATATATCAAAGTATGTGTATATGGTTCATATACACATATTAATGAACTATTCATATGATTCAAACCACTTACACATAACATAGTACATTAAAATATATATGTACACTTATGCATGCATTTATATTCCTGATATGCATATGAACTTATCATATGTATATGTAAGTATAATATACGTACATGTACAATATATATAAATCCTAATATTTATATGTATGTGTGTGTGTATATGGAAAACTCTACTCGTACATAAAACATAGACACAATAGGTATATCCATAAGATCTTTCCTTGAATTTCAACTTTCAGGTGAAAATAAAATGATCTAATAATCAATACTTATTGTGGGTGATTTTGTATCTTATTTTGTGTTTAAATAGCTGCTCTATATATGTACAATATAACATAAATACATATCTACATATCATTTTGTTATAGTGTCATGTGATATATGTATGGTGTTGACGCGGGAAATTGGTTATTTGCACATGCCAATACCTAAGTGTAAGTTTAATACTAAACTCGCAACCCAAATATACAAAGTACAAGAAATATAAAAGGACGTACAACTTTTATAGTGGTTCGGCACTAACGCCTACGTCCACTTTATAATAATCATTCATCATCATATTATTGATTATAATGTTTATTCGATCTTTTATTACAAAGTTACACAATAGAATAACAAATGTCTTGCTAATTCATAACTTTGACCAAAATGCCCTTCTTCTTCTTCTTCTTCGTTAAGCCAAAGTGTGTTTGAGCGAACACTAATATGCCAAAAATGTTCAAAAGCAAGCCAAAAGTCCAGGTGAATGCCAAAACGTTGTAGGCAAACTTCTACGTGAAGTTTACAGGTCCAAAATGAAGTCTAAAGCCATGAGAATCTCCAGGGAAGCCATTAATGATGTCTTGGAGCTCCAATCGCATATGCCAAAGTATAGCCAAAGTCTAAAAATGCCGACCCTTAGAGTGCCAAGCAGGGGGGTATTTATAGGTGAGGTTTGGTGGCTTCACCTCGAATTTCGTATCCTAAAAAGGTATCCAAAAAACCAAGTTGCTTGTGAAAATTCGCATCCCGAAGCTAAGATATCTCGTATCCTAAAAATCCTTGCTCCGGCTGCGTCGATCAAGCAAAATTTCCTGATCTACACATGAAAATTCGAGACCCAAATCCGCTTGCCACTTTCCTTTTGCTAAAATCCAGATTTTGCATCCCATGCCACGATGCAAAATCGCATCATGAATCCCTGAGGCGAGCTCTAGGAAACCGTATCCCAAGCCGATACGATCACCTATTTTTCGCATCCCTCCAATCCATGCCAGACCATTTCGCATCCACTTTTTGAGCCAAGAATTCGTATCTTGGGACCACGTTGCACAATCGAAGAACTCGCATCGCCTCCCAAGCCGGTCACACATATTGAGAGGCACAATTTCACATTTTAGCACTTCGCATTCCATTTTGCCAAATTCGGGGAGTGCCAAAGTCGGTGCGCACCCTTGGAAATCAGAGATTTTCCTTTGTTGATCACGTTATTTTAACATGCCAAATGCTAGATTTTGATGATTTGAGTTGCACAAGTTATTTTGAGTGATCATGCCATGCTGATCAGCTGTTTTTGAGTGCGCGAGACCAAAATTTACCAGATTCCAAATATTTTCCATCGACGAGTTTTGCTACGTGATCGGACCGACATACTCAAGGATTTGAGTTGATCGGACCAAGTCGATCACGTATTTTTACCACACCGGATTTTTCAAGTTTATTGACGACTTTTCCAGTCTAATAACGACGATTTCGGGAATCAACGATACTTCCAACCTTTTCCAAACACTCACGACTTTGACTAAATTGCTTTGTGTTCTCCAACAACTTTCTCGAGACTTGAATGTGTCGCTAAATAATCATGATGTGCGACTACTTCGGAAAAAAGTTGGTCAACACTTTTCCTACTAAAACAAGTTTTCCTTGACCAAAGGGAGATGTTTTTTGCGAGTAAACAAAAAATCTGAGAATCCATATACCAAAGCTACAAGAAGTCTGAAGAGGAATTCCAATAACTAGAAGGCCAAAGAACCAAGATCGCGCCAGATCGTATTAACGATAAAACCAGAAAATCAAAAATTTGAAGAATCTGAAAGCCGCGATCTCGCCGGATCATATTAGCCAAAAATCCATAGCATGAAATCCAATAAAGGCTGATGATCGCTTCAGATCGTCCCTTGGGAGATAACCATGATAACTGAACAACCAGAATAACCGAAGTAACCAAAATAACCGAGGGATCGCAAGGATCTGAGTACATGAACACCAGAATAACCATAGATCAAAAATCGAGGAAACCCAAAATTCGTAAAAACAAAGTAACCAATAGCCAGATAACTAGATAACTAGAGTGGATTGTCATGTTGTTAGTAGATAAAACAACCCAAAGCCAAGAATGAGCGATCGTGCTGTGTCACTGACAAGACCACTCGAGTATAACCAGGTGAGTTGCCTTCCATAGGCCGATAGAACAACCAAAAGCCAAATGAGTAACAACCTTACCCGCCATGAATCAAGGTGACTTGTCAGAAATTGACAAGGTGACTAGGATAGCCAGGATTTTCCAAGGCGATCTTGACGAAGCAAGACGACCAACGATAGCCAGAATTTTCCAAGGCGAACTTGTCGAAGCAAGACGACCAAGGATAGTCAGATCCTTACTTAGAGTTTGCAATCCCATTTTAGGTTTCCTTACCTCGCAACCGGCGTCCCGACAAACAAAGTAATTTTTATCAAAGTTATAAAACTTTGGAGTCTTTAGTAAAACCAAAAAGGAAACTTAACAACTTATCATCTGTAAAGAGCATGCCTAGGGACTCGCCTGTTCTCATACATGGGTATGCAAACTTAGATATTTTTGATTTTAAATTCACTCGTAAAGGAGATTAAACGGTTTATTGTTTGCGAAGAGCATGTCTAGGATCTCAATAGATCCTGTTACATGGGTAAGTAAACTATTTTAGGGAATGCGGAATGCAAATGTTAAGGCACGACTAGAAGAAGGGTGAATAATGTTTCTAAGGAGTTTAAAAAAAATCTTAAACTTAATTGATCTACTATATGAATCAAACAAAAAAGAGATGATCACAGACACAACATCAAACATAAACACCAAAACAGATAAATATAAAATGCAGAAAAGGAAAGAACACACCGGATTTTATACTTGTTCGGATTACTCCTACGTCCAGTCCCACGCAATGCTGGATTGCGCAGAATTTTATTAATATTACTATCTAAGTACAATCCCCTTGATTTCATGGCTACAAGTTAACATCGCTTCAACCACTCTTGATTTCACGGCTAAAAGATTACCACCACTCCCTTTCCTTGATTTCAGCGCTACAAGGAACACACCCTTTACCAAACACTTTCCAATTGATTACAACAGCCCTATAACTCTTCAATTCAGAGAGTGTTAGATAAAGTGTAAGAAAAGAAGAAGTTTTATATAACTAGAGTAGAAATCGGCAAAGTAGAAGTGTAGAAATCAATGAAATATGAAATTTTTATGTTAGGATGAAGAGGGGAGAAGATGGAGAAGAAGAATGATCAAATAATTAGAAATCAACCCCTGTTGATAAGATTTGAAAGGTTGCAACGCTTATGGAACGTTACGAATAGTGAAAAGACGCTTCTTTTGAAAATTGAATTTCTGATAGTTGTATGTCGACATATACATATTGTATGTCGACATAAGCATGTATAAAATATTTTAAAAACTATTTTCAATTGTTTAACTGTATATATTATTCTGGAAATCCTGGAATTAAAACTTAGTGATATAAATGAGTATTTTAAAGTATAAAACAATATGAAAACATAAATATATATTATATAAACATATTTATAAATTTATAAAGTTTAAAACTATATAACTATAAAATTATAAAAGTATATAAGTATAGAATTATATGAACTTAAATTTAAAACTTATATTTGAAATTATAAGTAAGATAGAAAAACAATTTGAAATTAAAATCAGAATTTTGAAAATAAGAATTTGAAATATGAAAATTAGAATTTGAAATTTGAAAATCAGAATTTGAATTTGAACCTGGAGTGCTATTTAGACTCTTACATATAAATAGACTTTATTACTATATTTGTCTTGAAATCTTGAACTCTTGATAACTTGATTACTCATGAGTCTTGAATCCCCTCTTAATTCTGAATCTCTTGAAACTCTAAAATTGTTGTAACACCCCACCTTCGTTAAGGTCACTCTCAAAGGGAATGCCTTAACTTCGGTGGAGCGTTTTAAGGTACAAGATACTAATAAATTACAAGACAGAAAATTTATGCAGCGGAAGAAGATCAATATTATTTCATAAATACTTGTTCAACACAACAATTCAACAACAGTTTCAACCTTCCAAATTAATACAACTTTTCATCTGTCTTGAAAACATAAAGAAGCAATACTGAAAATAAAATGACATAAATCCCCAATAAGTGCTTGACCATAGCCATAGCTCAAAAAGGAAAGTCCAAGCCTTACATCTACGGTCTTCAAGCTTTGGCTAACCTGGACTAAGCAGAAGGGTTTCCTCCCTGCGGACCTAGGGGTGGGAAAACGGAAGAAAAGAAGCGAAAGGAAAATGGGTCAGACATAAGTCTGGTAAGCCCGGTTATTTAATAGCATGTAAATAAGTAAAAGACTATGACATGAATAAACTGAACTTAGAATGATACCACAAGGATGAGGTAGTCCCAAAATGAGGCAAAGTAAGATTTAACTAGATTTGGCTATCGCACCCACTTTTACTTTTCTGCACCCACTAAGAGCTGTTTAACTAGTACTGTATGTTCATGATAAAGTGATCCCATTCATGTATTGATCGACTCCTACTCGCATTCATGTATTCCCGGTGTCATGCGGCCCCACGTGATTTTTAAGTACTTGTGCTGGTTCCAGTATAGGGTGTATCAAGTCCTATAATGGCAACCCTGACACGATTCAAAGATGCACAAGTGTACGCCTGGTGCCTAGTGCCTGCTTTTTCCACTCCAGAGCCCGTGCACGCCCGTACTTCGTCGGAACCAACACTGACGCACCTAACCACCGCCCTTTTGACCGCTTATATTCAGCCCAGTAATCGTGCCCCACTCTACCTAGTTCAGGGTACCTTGATACATCCATGTGGGTTACTGCTGAAATGGGTCCCCGTTACTAGGGTTTTTCTAGTCAACATGCTAAATTGGTTAAGTTTCCTTGGTTTGACTTAACCCCTATCAATCTTGTCTAGTTAACATGTTAAGTTGGTTAAGTGTTTCCTCAATTACTTAACCCCACCAATCTTGTCTTGTTAACATGTTAAGTTGGTTAAGTGTTCCCTTGATTACTTAACCTCACCATTTCTACCCTGATTGTTCATGAGCTTTAATTAATTAATTCAAGAACCAACCACTGACATTAGACAGGTATTGTTGTGGTTACTGGATGTGCCGGTCGGTTCTGGGCAGTTTTACACCACAACTCAGTCTAACCTCGGGTCTTTCTGGGCTTGATGCACTAACCTCTCATATTAGACAGGTATTGTTGTGGTTACTGGATGTGCCGGTCGGTTCCGGGCAGGTTTACACCACAACTCAGTCTAACCTCGGGTTAGGCATATTCATCTTTTACATTTTATATATGTAAATTTTCAACAAGTGTTTCATGTCACATATTTTAATTATGTTCAAGACTAATGGTATAAATTATACCATTCATGGCCATAACTATTTACATGGTTTTGGGCCCACCTACATTATTAACATGTTTTGATTCAATAACTATCCCAACGTTACCCCCGTTTGTTCGTTCGTGTTAATCACATAAAGTCATTGGGCCCGCATATTAGGCCAATTTATAAACAAGAGGTAAAGAAGGGAACATGCATAATATAAATTCAACCAAACATGTAAATTTTGCATAAAATTTTATTCATATAATTTAACATGTCACATGAACTTGCATATAATTTAGACTTAGATAATCATAAGCCTAAAACATGTTAATATGTAGATCTAGGCATGTGTGAACATAACCTCAATTATAAACTAGCATATGAAATAATCATGACATGTCCAATCCCAAGGCATGTATAATTTTAACATTAACATATAGGTGTGAATTAGATCTAACAAGGTAAACTTGCATAAGTCCACTTTACAAACATGCATATAAATATAGATCTAGTTTTGGATCTAACATGTAACCTGCATATGAACATATGTATAATTAGATCGTGACTTGGATCTATCATAAAACATTTAACTTGCATTAATCATATGAACCTAGATAGATCTTGACATGGATCCAACATAAAACTTTTAACTTGCATAGGAACATATGAACATATATATAGGCATACGGATCTAACATAAAGCATATGAATATATATATATATATATATATAGATCTTGACTTGGATCTAACATAATACATACAACTTGCATTAATCATATAAACATATATATGTAGATCTTAACATGAAACATATAACTTGCACATGATATTGATAGTTTCATTCTCAATCTTTAATAGATCCAACACCAAGTCCAATAAGCCACAAACTGTGATGATCCCAAAGCCCCTTTACGATGGTGTTAAGGATAATCATTGGAATATAACACATTAATCATCATTAACAGAGTACAGATAATAGCATAAGCAACAAATAGAATAATTTACATAAATATGACAGCGGAATCATATATGTCACAACATCAGAGAGCACAGTGTAGAATACAACTTAGTGCATAAAAGTACATGATCAGTCTACATCGCCATAAACGGCACATATACATAGAGGGTACATAAAAGAAATATCAGTCTACATCGCCAGAAGCGGGAATCATATACATAGATAATAATGGCGGAATATCAATAGTCAAAACACTGAGAAGTCAAGCCTTGCCATATAAGCCAAAAGATGCACTCCCTGCTGTAGTGCCAAAGCCAAAATATGTCCTGCTACCTGTTACTAGGCTGCCCGTGTGAAAATAAGGGCACCCGAGTTTGCAAGGTGAAACAAACTACGAGTCAGTCATGGGACTGGTATGAGAAATCTACTTAACTAATTAAACAACAATAATAAGGCAAATCATAGGACTACGCCACTTTCGCGGAACGGGTTCACTCCAATGATTGCCAGTGCATGAAATAAAGCAAATTATTAAATCATCGCAATGCTTTTTATAAAAATGAAGCCATTATAAGACTCAGGTCCCATCACACAATGCAACGCAAGCCGGAGGATAGAGTTTTACCTTATAATGGCCAAGAAATGCTTGATACGTATAAAACAAAAGTGTTTGATATTATTACTAGTGCATATATGTTTCAAAAGCAAATTCAATCTTAAATATCAATCCTAGACGGCATAACTACCATCTACTATTTCGCCATACTAGTAATACAATCAAATCCATGATTTCGTATTGGAAATTGGATTCCATCATGAGTCGAGGCAAGGGGCAAGCTCCTCTCCGATTCGAGACACTCTAGCAAATGTCTCAGGACCACACATAGCGATCCTTGGATCCTCCAAGGCCGGTCCTCTCTTACTTTTGAGGATTAATTATTCCTGAACACACGTTTCTCGGTCCTATAGGACCTATATCTGAGGCGCCTCGCATTCCAACAACCATATAGGTAAAAATAATATAAATGCCAGGGCTGGTAGGTCACTGTAACGATCTGGCATTTTTCGCGCTCTAAGTCGGTAATTGAACCAACTTGGAACGCTCAAAACGACAGATTGTTATTGGCTTACATGGTCTAAAACAGAATAAATGCAGAATCACAGAGTACAATAAATTGCAGCGGAATAAAAATTTCATATAAAATATCAGAGTTGATACAAATTATTTGCAGCGGAAGATAAATAAATTTGTACATAAATTTCTTTGAGCAACTTTAACTGTTTTGTCGAGCGAGCGCACGCGTGCGTCTTCACGTCTCCACGCCCTCTCTTGTTTTGCGAGCTGATATCTATAACCTGGAACACTTAGGACCTGACCCGAGTGTCCCATGCAAAATACACAAAACACCCGAGTCAGGATTAAACTTATTTCAAGTTAGCACACTTCGATAAGCACTAAATATAATTGGTTTAATAATATATTAAATAACTCGAGTATCCCAATATAGCAAACTGCCGAATGGTCATGGAGTATAACAGTAAAGGAAAAATATGCGGAGGTGGCTGCATGCGTGGACCATAAACTAGCATCAAAGAAAGCGCATATAAGAAATTATGTAGACTGTAAAGCGTAAGGTGTGGTTCCCACATGAGGCTAGTAGAAAAAAGAATCGCATGCAGGTGACTATGCAGCAGCTAGATAATAAGTTAAATTGGACAGCATGCAGGTTCCTGAATGCCAAAATGACAACAACACCGGAGCTTATGCGAGAGATTAAAATATGCATCAATGCAGACTGCTCATGCATGTACAAAACTTACCATGAATACCACAAATAGCAGTATGATGTAAACACTGAATAGAAAGTCAGTTTTGTTCCTACCATGCAAGGATACTTATGTGGCTGTTTAAACTAAGTCCAATACTTCAAAATTCTTGTGTATGCTAATGCATGCCTATCTACAAGTAAGCCTTTGAATTTATATATACCTCTATAATACCCATACTCAAAATCAAAGAAGGCAGTACAAAACTTGACATGTCGTACATACAAAATTACTTAATAGGTTCATTTTCATGATGCCAATTACCGTTGAAGCTTTTTGAAAGACTAATGATACTTTCACATATTATTTTCAACAGCAAATATCTCTTTAAGAAAATAACATATGGTCTTTGCCCATACCATTTTAAATTATTAACATGCAATGGTGGATGTAAGGTGCAGCAAAGGGGAAAAATGTAGTAATGGCCGGACTTGTCAAAATACACAGTGTATTGCAACAATAAATGGTCGAAATGCAAGGGAAAACAACAGCCGCGTTGGGCATACGTAACGAGCTTAGCATCTATTTGAAAGTGATGTTGGCTTTAGGCCTTAACTTCTAACATACAGTAAGTATAAATATAAAGACAGTACATGCATGAAGCCTTAACCGCTGTAAGTATGAATTAAGCAAAGAATGGCAAGAATGAGGGCTTACACCAAAGTATATCACATACATTTAGCTGAGTACATGTGCAACAGACCATTAAAATTCAAGTGGTGCAAAGTATCAAGAACAGAACATACACATATATACCAGGAATAAAGGCAACCATGCGTGTGTCATGTAAGTGGAGGGATGCCTGACAAAGGAATTTATACATAAACATTGTGTTCTAATAGTGCACTGCCTGTTCCCACGAAACCAAAAAGTAGGATGTGTAAGCGGGTTATACAAGTCAAGATCTACAATATAGTTTGAAAATATTATCCTATGGTCTCAGGACTAACATGCAGTGTATTTGCAGCATGCACAACAGTAAGGGCTGACGCAATTTTGGCATATAAGGTGCAACTGTACTACATAAATAGCAAGGATCTCTATGACTACCAGTTTTAGTGAATGCGAGGCAGTGTTGTGATCAAACTAGAAAGCAACTCGGAAACCAACATGACAGAATATAGAAACAATAGGCTAAACCGATTATATTTAGTGAAACCAAAGGGTAAAACTTGAAAGGGTTTAACCGTAAGCTATGCTTACCTTCGGTGACGGCGGGGACCGAGATTTCTGACAACGGTTCGTCGCAGCAAGGTGGAGCCGTCTTTGCCTCAATGAGCGAACTCGGGTGCCCAACTGACAGAGAAAGAAGAAGCAGGGGCCCGGGCTTGGTTCAGCCGTTGTTCGTCGTCGTGACAGCTACTCCAAGGTGCTGTGGTGGAGGAGTAGCCTTGACGGGCGGTGGCGGACGTTAATTTGGATGGGCGATTTGGTCTGATTTTGATTCGAAGAGGCGGAGGAGTTTTACTTTGGGTATTGAATTGGATTAAGTAATTTTTGGGGGAAAATTTGTATTTTCCAATCAACTGATAAATAAACGAGGAGGAGCAAATTGTTTGGCTTCTGTGTGTGTGAATGAATGGTAATACGCTCCCATTTTATAACTCAACGAAGGAAGCAAGACACAGATAGAAAACAACACGCGGTAACAACTTCAGGAAGAAAACTACAGGTGTAAAACGTACAGAGCGGCAAGAGCAAGTGGAAGAAATTCTCAGCATAATATTTCTTGGTGCTGTTGCCAAATCTCAGTAAGATTATATGAGATATGGTTAGATCCCAGTACTGTGCTGAACGAAAGAATGTGGTTTTTAAACCAAAATATCAGTGAATGGGTTTGCACGTTAGGCTAGAACACAGCTGAAATGAAAACGTTGTGTACATATTTTAACTATGTTATAAATTCAACCATTATTAAGTTTAGTGTGAATGTCACAATATGTGTCTTTCGTTCTACGCTTTATTTTCTGTGTAATTCAAATTATACTCAACAACTGGTTTTCACATAAAATAAATACTGTTAATATTTCAAAAATTAAATTTCTCTTTATCAATGCTTCAAAGTTGTTAAATTTCGAATATTTTAACAATCTCAAAATTTGTTAATATCGATTGCGCTAAGAACCATTCATTTGAAATCAAGTTTACAATAGCAATATATTATATTTTCTTATTACTTTAATAAAAATAACGGTCAAGCAAAAATAAATATTTCTGGTGAATATCATAGTCTACAAAATAAATTTGAGTTGAAATAGATAAGTAGATTAAATAAGACAAGAAAAACAAAAATTTAAAATACTATAATCTGTCAATTACAAGTAATGTAGTCAAAAGTAGAGTGTTAGGCATAAATACAAAGGAGCACAATCAAAACGAAGAACATCGTATGTAAAAGCTAAATATGATTAATTAAGTACTAGATAAAAGAGTCGAGTCAAAGTTTAATACTATACTTGTAGTAAAATGACTAAGTACAAATATAATCATGACAAAATACAACTAAATAACCAAATACAAATTTAAAAGCTAAAACATTATATAGATTTAAATACAAAATAATTTAAAAAGTTACAAAACTTAGTACACATAGAAAATAACTAAATACAATAAACCCGTAACAAATTCAACAAAATCCAAACTTTAAAATTTGACAAGCATTAAAATTAAATGAAAAGAATTCAAGGCTTCATGTCGGGTCGTCTATAAATTTATCAAAGAAGTGAACTTAATTTACGTTCGACTAGTTACATTCCAGATCCAAGTATAAATATTTACTTGATATAAAAAAATTTCAAAATATCTAGTAACGTTTCTTTTAACAAACATTCATATTAAAATTTAAACCTACAAAAGAAATTTTCTTTTATAAATCTATTCAAATACTTTCGACAAAGTTTAAAGTCCAAATTTAAATATAAATATACTCAACTATAAAATTTCAAATTCTATATCGAATCCGACTATAAATGATTATTTTAACAATAAATGTATATATTTAAATGTCAAAAATCCTGGGTCGTTACAGCCTCCCCCACTTAAAACTTTTCATCCTCAAAAAGGAGTGTTGTAAAAATTATACTTAAGTAAAACAAATTATATTAAACTTATTAGGACCAGATATAGATAAAAGTAATCAAATCAGAATACTTATAATTTCTAACAAGCTTGTAATTTATAGAAAGGCTCTTAATAGATTAACAAAATTTTATTACACAACTAAATTGGAAAACTTCTTATATCAACTATTATTTAATCAAAACTTAAATCATTATGTAAACTAAATAAGGAAATTTGCTATAAAATGTAAAAGAAAGTTAGGTTCAAAGTATATAACAACTTAGGTAAAATAGTTTAAAAGGTAAAGGTATTTTGAAATAAAAGTAGGTTTAATAAAATTCAAAGAGTTTAATATAAGATAGCCTAAAAGTTACAGCAAACGGTTAAATATAAGCAATAAATTTGTTAGAGATTAGATAATACAATAAAATAGTAAAATAATATAGGTAGAAGAATTTGAAAATAATAACTCACGGGTACAACGCAAAAATATAATAGTTAGTGAGATGACAAGTTAATTTAGGTAAGTTAAAATACTATATAAATTTATATATTGATGAATTCCAACATTTGAAAGCTTCAAATAAATTCTCCGAACATAGAATCCCAAATTTGTTTCAAGTATTATATATTTCTTTCATATAAAATCATACTTCACTTCGGGAATTCAAAACCAAAATCGCTTTCAAAACTTCAAACCTATATGATAACTCGAAGCCTAACAAGTTCATCGCCGTCCTTGCAAATTTTAGTCATGCGTTGATCAGGCGCGTGACTAAAATATACAAGTACTAAATGTACTTGTTTCAACTTCTCCTCAAAACTCTGTTCATTTCCTCAAGTTTCCCATGACAAGGCCTAAGGGCAGCCTATCGTACGCACTAATATAGATAATTAAGGTCGCTCCGGACACCTAAAGCAGACCATCGTCGAGGGTTCTCAAGCGAAGTGTACATCACGGTTTTCGTCCAGACACGGACCCCAAGCACAAAATCGCGGAGCACATATATCTCTCGGTTTTCGTCCAGACACGGATACCGTATATGCCTAGGTTGCTCTTCCCAAATACCATCATCGAGGGATCCCAAGCGAAGTGTACATCACGACTTTCGTCCAGACACGGACCTCCAAGTACAAAACCGCGAAGCACATATAACTCGGTTTTTCATCCAGACACGGACACCGTATATGCCTAGGTTGCTCACCCTAAATCACACACGTCCTTCTTTTAGTCACGGGTCCCTCGAATCCATGAAAAATATCAAATCATTTCATATCCCGAAGCCATAAATCATTTCGCAACAATAATTCGAAAATTCTTTCAATCATAGTATTGTTGTCTTTCAAATATAGGGATTCAAGTCGTCGAAATTTCTTAGTTCATAAATCAATTTATAAACTATTCATCATAGCTACAATAATTTGAAAAACAATTCCAAACAATTGAAAATACAATTTCAACTTACAAACATACAACTTATGCTTTATATTTCGAAATTAATGATCTTATTCAAACATTTCAAGTCTTTCAAATTCTTCAGATTAAAGACTTTAAGGATCAATGTATCAGCTTTATAAATTTCAATTTATTTCGAAATAACACTTTCGACAATTATACCTAAGTTGATATCTTATAAGAGATACATTTCTCCATAAAATTTCGTTTTCAACAATTGAAAATCAACTTTGATCAATACGATTTTCTTATCTTTTTTTTTCAAATCAAGTAAGCCTTTTGAATTTAAAGCTTATAAGTCATAGCAATCTTTCGTTAGATCAAATTTCCATTTCAAATTGTTTCGAATCATTTTCGTGATTTCTAAATAAATTTCATATACTCGTAATACAAAATTTTCAAAACTTCAATCAGTGTCTTTGAAATCATTTACAAATTTATAAAATCGAGTTCTTTCAAACATTATTTCCATATCTTATTTCAAAATCCTCTACATTGCCATATAGGCTTTATATTCATTCTCTTTTCAAATATTACACCTTGTTTGAAAAGTTCATACTTTCTTACCGTTGGGAAAATCTTGCATTATTATTTAAGATACCATCACGCTTCCGCTGCGCACTCTGATTAGGCGTATACATATTCAAACTAGTTTTGGTAAAACATTCCAAAACGTTGATTTCAAAATTTTTTCGGAACCAAATTCTCAAAATTAATATTTTCCAAAATCCAATTGTCTTGCATAAATTGGATTCTATATTTCAACACTTTTAATTACTATGGAAAGCTCATTAAGGTTCCGTTACGTAACGTCTTGGATAAGATCAAAGTTATCTAGTTTGAATTCATTCTTGGTTTTGTTCGACAATGTCGCGAAGGGTATACATGGACCAAGTCTAATTCCATGCGCTTAAGACTAAAGTTCGACATCAAATGATCATTAAAGGTATAATGGTCCAAATCAAGACACTTGGACAAATTCATAAGATACAAGGTATGACTGACATTACCTAAGGATAGTGGTTCGAATCCAAATGGTGAATAAATCAGGGCCAAGATAGAAAGGTCAAATGCATACAAGGATGCAAATTTCAGCAGTTTAATCATGGATACTTGATACTTCCATTAATTCATTTTAGGTAAACCGTACTTCAAAATTCCTTATTCTTTAGATCACAAGTGTTTACTTATCGAGAAATTTTCATTTGGTTCGTTTGTGCGGTTCAATTGGGGAAGGCAGTTTTCTTCCCCACTCATACATTTGTTATTATTTGACTAAATTGCAATTATCCAGATCTGAAATATCAGGTAGTATTCTCAGCATATCTTAATTACGATTACTTAATACATATGTTCACTTACGCGCATCATCAAAATTTCGCCTTCCAATTCTTTAAGTGAGATTTTATTTTAGATCAGTTTGATTCATTCTTAAAATTTTAACGGCATAAATCTTTCATATAAGTCTCGAAATTTTTCGTATCAACCATCTTGAAGTTTTATTTCAGTTTCAAAATCATTTTTGCTTTCTAAATCGATTCGATCTTCAATCTTATTTCAAAATGCAGATTCATATTCTTAAATAAATCTTGTTATCCAAACATCATATTTGATTTGCATTCATGCTACGCGTATCTCTTTTCGATCAAATTTTCTTACTCATTTTATTTGGACCAAAATTTCTCGAATCGAAATGCATACTTTACTAAAATAGTTTGAGTAACACAGTGCGATAAAAATAGCAGAAGTTGGAATATCAAGTTGAGGAAAACATAAGGCAAAAGCTTCACAGCTTTAAACCAAACAAATAGTTACATATAAATAAAACAGTAAAACAGATATGTATACAATAAGTAAGTACAAAGAAACTAGCTTAAATTGAAATAAATAAGTAGGTTAAATAAGATAGGAAAATTAAAATGCTATAAATTGTTAAATACAAGTAATTAAGTTAAAAGTAGAATGTTATAAGTATAAAGGCTAGAAAGCGAGGAATATAATACATAAAGCCAATACAAATAATTGAATACTAAATAAAAAGTTAAGTGAGAAAGTTTAAATGCTATATTAAAATAGAATGATTGAATCGTACAAAAGAATTTAAGCAAAACAAGTAAATGCATTATATAAAGCTAAACACAAGCAATTTTAGTGAAATAATAAGTTTAAATAAATGATTAGATATGAATAATTTAGAAAAATAGAACCTTGGGTACAAATAGAAAATAGATAATAGTTAAATATAAATGGTGAATGGTTAAGTGAGGTGAATATTAGGAAATCATTACAAGATGCATATCTTTAGCAAAATAATGAATAAAGTGAATAGTTTAAAGATAAATAGTATGGGTTGGTAAATCTGTAAATCAAATCTAACAAAACGGTTCAATTTAAAGATCGAACATACTAAGCAAATTTCAATCTGATCCAAGTCCATCTCAGCACCATTTCAACTCACGTTTCTACGACCGTTCTTGAAATCGAGTATCGTTACATTTCCAATTTATCAAGTTTTAAAGTACTTTTCAAAATTCACACTTGACATTGTCTTGATTCTTCTTTTCAACAAATCTTCTTTTCGAAAATAATTTATTGGAAGATTTCAACACTTGGAAAACTATTTCATTCATCATTTTTTATTTTCCTTGCTAAATCCGAACATTTGACGATCAATTTCGAATTTTTCCTACCGCAAAGCTTTTGAGTTGGAAATTTCGAAAGAAGCTTTTATTTCCAAAAATACTTCCTTTAAAATATTTTTTATTTTCAAAATCTCCTTTTAAAATACTTTATTTTCGAAAATTACTTTCAAAAATTTATTTATTCAAAATCCGCTGATTCTAGCATCAATTCTGCTCATTTTAAGGTAATTCTACCTTATCTCTAATGAATTTTTAAACCAAATAAGCCAAGTTTTGTATAAACCTGGCTCTGATACCAAATGTAACGATCTGGCATTTTTCGCGCTCTAAGTCGGTAATTGAACCAACTTGGAACGCTCAAAACGACAGATTGTTATTGGCTTACACGGTTTAAAACAGAATAAATGCATAATCACAGAGTACAATAAATTGCAGCGGAATAAAAATTTCATATAAAATATCAGAGTTGATACAAATTATTTGCAGCGGAAGATAAATAAATTTGTACATAAATTTCTTTGAGCAACTTTAACTGTTTTGTCGAGCGAGCGCACGCGTGCGTCTTCACGTCTCCACGCCCTCTCTTGTTTTGCGAGCTGATATCTATAACCTGAAACACTTAGGGCCTGACCCGAGTGTCCCATGCAAAATACACAAAACACCCGAGTCAGGATTAAACTTATTTCAAGTTAGTACACTTCGATAAGCACTAAATATAATTAGTTTAATAATATATTAAATAACTCGAGTATCCCAATATAGCAAACTGCCGAATGATCATGGAGTATAACAGTAAAGGAAAAATATGCGGAGGTGGCTGCATGCGTGGACCGTAAACTAGCATCAAAGAAAGCGGATATAAGAAATTATGTAGACTGTAAAGCGTAAGGGTGTGGTTCCCACATGAGGCTAGTAGAAAAAAGAATCGCATGCAGGTAGACTATGCAACAGCTAGATAATAAGTTAAATTGGACAGCATGCAGGTTCCCGAATGCCAAAATGACAACAACACCTGAGCTTATGCGAGAGATTAAAATATGCATCAATGCAGACTGCTCATGCATGTACAAAACTTACCATGAATACCACAAATAGCAGTATGATGTAAACACTGAATAGCAAGTCAGTTTTGTTCCTACCATGCAAGGATGCTTATGTGGCTGTTTAAACTAAGTCCAATACTTCAAAATTCTTGTGTATGCTAATGCATGCCTATCTACAAGTAAGCCTTTGAATTTATATATACCTCTATAATACCCATACTCAAAATCAAAGAAGGCAGTACAAAACTTGACATGTCGTACATACAAAATTACTTAATAGGTTCATTTTCATGATGCCAATTACCGTTGAAGCTTTTTGAAAGACTAATGTTACTTTCACATATTATTTTCAATAGCAAATATCTCTTTAAGAAAATAACATATGGTCTTTGCCCATACCATTTTAAATTATTAACATGCAATGGTGGATGTAAGGTGCAACAAAGGGGAAAAATGTAGTAATGGCCGGACTTGTCAAAATACACAGTGTATTGCAACAATAAATGGTCGAAATGCAAGGGAAAACAACAGCCGCGTTGGGCATACGTAACGAGCTTAGCATCTATTTGAAAGTGATGTTGGCTTTAGGCCTTAACTTCTAACATACAGTAAGTATAAATATAAAGACAGTACATGCATGAAGCCTTAACCGCTGTAAGTATGAATTAAGCAAAGAATGGCAAGAATGAGGGCTTACACCAAAGTATATCACATACATTTAGCTGAGTACATGTGCAACAGACCATTAAAATTCAAGTGGTGCAAAGTATCAAGAACAGAACATACACATATATACCAGGAATAAAGGCAACCATGCGTGTGTCATGTAAGTGGAGGGATGCCTGACAAAGGAATTTATACATAAACATTGTGTTCTAATAGTGCACTGCCTGTTCCCACGAAACCAAAAAGTAGGATGTGTAAGCGGGTTATACAAGTCAAGATCTACAATATAGTTTGAAAATATTATCCTATGGTCTCAGGACTAACATGCAGTGTATTTGCAGCATGCACAACAGTAAGGGCTGACGCAATTTTGGCATATAAGGTGCAACTGTACTACATAAATAGCAAGGATCTCTATGACTACCAGTTTTAGTGAATGCGAGGCAGTGTTGTGATCAAACTAGAAAGCAACTCGGAAACCAACATGACAGAATATAGAAACAATAGGCTAAACCGATTATATTTAGTGAAACCAAAGGGTAAAACTTGAAAGGGTTTAACCGTAAGCTATGCTTACCTTCGGTGACGGCGGGGACCGAGATTTCTGACAACGGTTCGTCGCAGCAAGGTGGAGCCGTCTTTGCCTCAACGAGCGAACTCGGGTGCCCAACTGACAGAGAAAGAAGAAGCAGGGGCCCGGGCTTGGTTCAGCCGTTGTTCGTCGTCGTGACAGCTACTCCAAGGTGCTGTGGTGGAGGAGTAGCCTTGACGGGCGGTGGCAGACGTTAATTTGGATGGGCGATTTGGTCTGATTTTGATTTGAAGAGGCGGAGGAGTTTTACTTTGGGTACTGAATTGGATTAAGTAATTTTTGGGGAAAAATTTGTATTTTCCAATCAACTGATAAATAAACGAGGAGGAGCAAATTGTTTGGCTTTCGTGTGTGTGAATGAATGGTAATACGCCCCCATTTTATAACTCAACGAAGGAAGCAAGACACAGATAGAAAACAACACATGGTAACAGCTTCAGGAAGAAAACTACAGGTGTAAAATGTACAGAGCGGCAAGAGCAAGTGGCAGAAATTCTCAGCACAATATTTCTTGGTGCTGTTGCCAAATCTCAACAAGATTATATGAGATATGGTTAGATCCCAGTACTGTGCTGAACGAAAGAATGTGGTTTTTAAACCAAAATATCAGTGAATGGGTTTGCACGTTAGGCTAGAACACAGCTGAAATGAAAACGTTGTGTACATATTTTAACTATGTTATAAATTCAACCATTATTAAGTTTAGTGTGAATGTCACAATATGTGTCTTTCGTTCTACGCTTTATTTTCTGTGTAATTCAAATTATACTCAACAACTGGTTTTCACATAAAATAAATACTATTAATATTTCAAAAATTAAATTTCTCTTTATCAATGCTTCAAAGTTGTTAAATTTCGAATATTTTAACAATCTCAAAATTTGTTAATATCGATTGCGCTAAGAACCATTCATTTGAAATCCAAACTTTAAATTTTGACAAGCATTAAAATTAAATGAAAAGAATTCAAGGCTTCATGTCGGGTCGTCTATAAATTTATCAAAGAAGTGAACTTAATTTACGTTCGACTAGTTACATTCCAGATCCAAGTATAAATATTTACTTGAAATAAAAAAATTTCAAAATATCTAGTAACGTTTCTTTTAGCAAACATTCATATTAAAATTTAAACCTACAAAAGAAATTTTCTTTTATAAATCTATTCAAATACTTTCGACAAAGTTTAAAGTCCAAATTTAAATATAAATATACTCAACTATAAAATTTCAAATTCTATATCGAATCCGACTATAAATGATTATTTTAACAATAAATGTATATATTTAAATGTCAAAAATCCTGGGTCATTACAGTCACTGACATCACCCATAGCTAGAAAGAAACGTCGTGCACTCCTTGGGTCCTTATCCCGTTTTTGACTCATACCATGGTGTGAGGCTCGCGAATCAGCGCTATACACAAAGCTACGCCACGTAGGCCATGCTTTGATCACCAACCATAAGATTTTGCTTTTCAACAGAAGCCTTGATCATCTGCCACTTAGGCATGCCACAAAGGCAATTCACTCCATGCGACTGATTTCTATCGATATATAACCTATGAGCTCGTACGTCTCAGAGAAGGGCGTTAAGCAAGAGAATAAATTCTCTGCCGCCAAACGGATATATATTTAATAGAGATCAATCAGCACAGAACAAAATCCAATGTCAGACACACAGTCCATTTACAAGTTCGTTCTGGGTCTGAACGAAACCAGAGGCACCATATTCCTCGCATATCCGTACAATCAACAAATACGTTCGGACAACTACCAATTCAGCCCCTTCAAGGTAGCTACTCCAATCATGAGCATCAGTAGCGCCCATCCATCCGATGTGAAGATCGTCGGTCTTGAACTTCCTTCATCTCTTCGACTTCTAATCGTCGATCAATTATTTGAAATGAGAATTAACTCGGCCTTTTCAAATAATTCACGTATATTTAGATTTTCAAATCAATTCTTCCCATGGTTAAATTATTCGACATTCACATTTCAGTTCTTTGGTATAATTTTCATGTCAAACACATTCAACCACCAAATATCAAGCAACCCAAGTATAATCGGTTTATTTCCATTCCATATCGTCTATAATATTTTATAACGATATATCGCCATTTTTATTTATTTAAAAATGGCCATATTTAATTAAACGACGTTTCAGGTCGTGCCAAGGCACTGGCGTTGTTTTTCCTCTAAATTTGTTTTACACATATATGAAAATCTAACCGTTGGATCCCACCAAAGTTTATATCGTTGGAAAGTATTTCCAAAGCGAACCCAACGGTTCCAGTTTCGTGGAAATCCGATGGTCGGATCTCTCGGTATAATCGTTTAAAGTTACGATTTCAATACGCGAACTGCAGGGGCTCGATTCGTTTTATTTAATTTACATATATATATATATATATATATAATTTATTCGACGATTTCAGTATCGTTTTCACTTCAAATATTTCACTAACGCCTTCAAATTTTAGAAAATTTCGCCATAACCTCCTTTGTACGGGAAGGGGTTTGGAGATTTATTGGGCCGCATTATGTACCCAATAAATCCTAATAAGCATGCACATATTTGTAGTGACATATTCCGGTGTCCACAGGGGAGTGTGTATAGATCATAACTCCAGAGAATAAATTCTCGTCATCCTCTAAATGGTTTTTGTGCCTTAATGACCAGAGAGACGTGTTTATTGTCATCTCCAGACCCGTGTGGGTTTTTTATTAATCTTGCAATTTACCGTTACATTTTATATAGTCCAGATCAGTCATCAATTCAACCTGTAATATATAGCCATTGCCATACAAGCCTCTCGCTCGTATGGTAAATCTTCAACCTCGTCACACAAGCTTCAAATGCTTATGTGGTATATGATGAAGTATGCCTATTCATCATGAAGTATGCCATGTAGTGTAGTTGAAAATTAATTGTTACTATCATATGGCGACGTTTATTATTTCACAAAGAACAACCAACACTCCGCATCCAATGGCATTCACATGAGTTGATATAATAATAAAATTGCACAACCAACTCATTAAGGTTTACCTGTTTGTCGGGCACGCAAATAAATTCTTTACTCAACAACTAATCCATTTTCCTGTTCAACACATGTATATATATATACGTGCAAAACTAAGCTAAAAATAATATTTCTAGCGAACAAAGGTTTATTTCTATACATGGTTATTTTTAACACTTTCTTCACATGTTAAAAATAATATTTTCAACCCACACGTATTTATTTGAACAAGTGGTTATTTTTAACACTTCATTTTTCGTATAAAAAATGATATTTTTAGCGAAAAAATATATTTTTCAACACATGATTATTTTATTTAGTTCACATACATGTTAAAAATAATATTCATAGCAAACAAATATTTATTTCAACACTTGTGTATTTTTAGCGAGTCGTATACATGATAAAAATGATATTTTTATCATCAAAAATATTTATTCAACACATGAATATTTTTATCACTTCATATTCATGATTGAAATGTAGATTTTATTGCTCAATTCATATATTCAACACATGAATGTTTTCGACTTCACACATACGATAAAAATATGATTTTTATCGTTCTAGTCCTATATTCAACACATGAATGTTTTTTATAGTTTATATATATATAATAAAAATGTGATTTTTATTGTTAAAATAATTTATTTAAAACACGAATAATTTATATATTCTATATATGTGATAAAATGTTATTTTTATCTTTCAAAGAATTTTATTCATCACATGAATTTCTATTCAACACATGAATTTCTATTCAACACATGAATATGGTTTCAACACATGAATATAGTTTCAACACATGAATATAGTTTCAATACATGAAAATAATTCTAACACATGAATATTATTGAAAATTTCGGCAGCATAACGGCAGGGTATTTAAAACCGGCACCGTCCCGAGTACGGCTCCTCGCTCTACCTTAAAACCTCATGGTTTTTGACAATGGGGATTTCATACATCTAGTTCGCACGCAGGTGAGTATGTTTTTCTTTTCCACAACCTATTCTAATTTTGTTTCAACCACAAACGGGTATTTTTCAACCACAATCCAAACAATATCAACCATAAACAATCCTATCAACCATTCGCATTATTCACCAAAATTTTCACGCCAATTCACAATCAATAAATATCGTCCATGGTTTGTGGACGAGGGGAGTATATATATATAAGTATATTTTATTTCGATTCCAACACACATATGATTTATACAATGCATGTATAATTTATACATCGCTCATATAACTTATACAGCACATGTACACGAGGTACACAACGCGTATATAATTTATACTTTGCTTATATAACTTAAACAACGCATTTCCATTCATATTTCAGTTTAGAAATCTCATATTGGTTTGTTGCTTTGCTAAAAATCGTAGCGAGCTCAGAAAAATCCCTGGACTATTCTTGAATGTAGAGAGCATCCTTATTAGTCCGATGTCTCCTGTTTCATCTAATTTTATCAAAATAGCAAAAAAGATATGATTTTTATTGTAAAATCATAAACCGCAGTGCTTTAAAGTGCTATAGAACAGTTTAAAATAAATTAAAGTCGTTACCTTCCTGATTTGTTCGAAACTAGGTTTCGATTTTCCATGAAATCCGTAGCACTTCACTGAAATCGAAGGGTACCACGTTGTAGCACTCCGAGAGGCGCGCCTAGGGGTGGGGTCGCAGTCAGGCTCGATCGCCTCTGGCGATGGTGGCGGCCGCGGAAAAGCTAAAACTTTGGGGAGGTCGTTCGCACGAAATACGAGACGAGGAGGGGTGCCACAGGTATGGATTTGAAGAGGAGGAAGAGAGCTTCAAAAATTTGAACTGGGTCGGGGTGAAATGGTGAGCGGTTTCACCGGAAAATGGCAGGGAACGAGGGACTCCTTCCGTCATTGATATTGAGAGGGCTCCAGGGGTTTTCGAGATATTTAAAATAAATAAATTATAAAGGAAAATTCTTATTGGCTGGGGTATGTATAATTCAGAAAATTAGGGTTTTCATAAACGAACTCCTTTTTAAACCCAACGACCATCGCCCCTAGCTAAATACCCCCATTCCGAACATAATGGGATATGTTTCGTAGGCCCATTCGACTATTTCAGTCATTTTTTCTTCAAATTAAAATATAAAACATTCAATATTTGATTTGAACGTACATTTCAATTTGCCGGGGCCACATACTGATCCCAAAAATTCCAGAAAAATAAATCTAGCTATGTCTTGACGATACGGTCCTAAAAAAACTAGTTTTGTCGAATTCTGAGACCGTTTGAAAAATGGCCATTTTCTAATCGACCCAATTTAACAGAAATTGACCAAACACAATTTCCTTTGCCACGCTCACATATTAACTTCAAAAATTATGGAATTTGAAACCTAGCAATAATTTGACATCCCGGATCCAACAAAAGTGGCTTCGTCGAATTCTGAGGTCATTTTGCAAAATGTCTATTTTCAAGGGCTATATATTCTCTATAGCGACCTTTCTGAAAATTCATTTAGCCATAACTTTTGATTCCCGCTATGAAACTTCGATTTTTCAGATTCGTTAGAAAGATAATCATAAACAGATTTAAATATTTTTGGTTTCACTAAAATCCTTTTTATTTTGCACCCGGTACAGTCAGTCAAAATTTGAATTCAAATTTTCAAACTGTCGCACCATTTCTAACTCATTATTTTATTGAAATATTCTATTTCAATTGTCCCAATTTCATAAAAATAACCAATTTAAAATTTTTAAATTGGCTCGTATTTTCTGGGTTGTTACAATCTCCCCCACTTAAAACTTTTCGTCCCCGAAAAGGAAACAACAGCACAGTAGGAAAAAAATGGAAATGCAAAGTATTGTAAAGGTACCTTGCACCGGAGTTAGTCAGAGATGTCCACTCTGCATTTGAGGTAAGCTTGCTTAATGCTTTCCTCAGTCTCCCAAGTACAGTCTCTAGAATCACTGCTCCCCTGCACTTTAACTAAATGAAACTTTTTGCTTCTTAGTTCTCTAGTTTCTTTGCCAACAATCTTTAATGGCTCTCTTCTGACTGCTAATTCTGGAGTAATATCTATATCTTGTTGCGCTGCTTCTTTTACAACAAGATCTGGATCATGCACATGTCTTCTAAGTTGAGATACGTGAAATACATCATGCACTCCAGGAAACCAATCTAGTAATTGAACCCTATAAGCAAGAGTTCCAATTCGTTCAAGTATAGGAAAGGGACCAATAAATCTCGGTGCCAACTTCCCAGTTTTGCCAAATCTGATTACTCCTCTCATCGGAGAAACTTTCAAATAAACATGATCACCAACAACAAATGTTAAATCTCTTCTTCTAGAATCTACATAACTTTTCTGTCGACTTTGCACGGTTTTCAATCGTTTCTTGATGAAATCGACTTTGTCTGATGCTTCTCGAATCATATCGGGTCCCAACACAAGTCTGTTGGCAGGTTTTACCCAACATGCGGGAGATGTGCACGATCTACCGTATAATTCTTCAAATGGCGACATTTTCAAGCTTGCTTGATAGCTGTTGTTATATGAGAATTCGGCCAAATGCAAATGATCTACCCATGACCCGCCAAAATCAATAATACAAGCCCGTAGTCGATCTTCTAGAATTCTCTTTACCCTCTCAGTTTGGTCATCTGTCTGAGGGTGATAAGCGGTGCTCAGGTTTAGTTTTTTTTCCCAATTTTGTCTGGAATGCCTCCCAGAATTTGCTAGCAAATATTGGATCTCTATCACTGACTATGCTGATGGGAACTCCATGCAGCTTAACAATTTCTTTGAAATAAATCTGTGCTAGACTTTGGGCGGTTCTATTGGATCTGACAGGTATGAAATGGGCGGTCTTCGTGAAGCAATCTACGATCACCCAAATACTGTCATTACCTTTCTTGGTTCGGGGCAAACCATCTATGAAATCCATGGAAATCTGTTCCCACTTCCAACCTGGGATTCCAACGGTTGCAACAATCCGGCCAGCTTTTGTTGGTCCTTCTTGACTAGTTGGCAAGTAGGGCACCTGCTAACATATAAAGAAATGTCCCTTTTCATTTCCCTCCACCAGAATGTGCGCTTGATATCATTGTACATCTTACTCACACCAGGATGGATACTAAGTTTGGACTTATGGCATTCATCCATGACTTCTTTTCGAAGCTCTGGAATATTCGAGATGCAAATTCTGCCTTTTAACCTAAGAACTTCCTTGTCATCAATCCGGAAACTTGTGGGTTCACCTTTCTTGATCCTCTGACTGATCCTATGAATAAATTCATCGTCTTTGTAGAGGACGGAAATCTTATCAATCAATGAAGACGTAATGATAAGACTGGCGATGATTTCATTCTTCCTGCTGAGCGCATCAGCCTCAACGTTGGCTTTCCCAGAAGTATACAAGATATCTAGATCATACGCCGCAAGAAATTCTAGCCAACGCTGTTGTCTCAAGTTCAGATCTTTCTGGGTGAACAAATACTTCAATGATTGATGGTCTGTAAACAATTCAAATTTCTCACCCAATAAGTAATGTCTCCAGATTTTCAAAGCAAACACGGTGGCTAGCAACTCAAGATTATGAGTTACATAATTCTTCTCATGCGATTTCAGCTGACAGCTTGCACAAGCGACTACTTGGCCTCTTTGCATTAATACTGCACCAAGACCTCTAATAGAAGTATATGTCCAAACCGTCAAATCCTGATTGCCATCTATAATGGTTAATACTGGCAGAAGATACATTTAGAGAATTTGGCTTTGAAGACGTTCTTTCTCAGAATACCCAATACTTGTTCTAAATGTTTTTCATGCTCGGTTATTGATTTGGAGTAGATTAAAATATCATCGATGAATACCAGAACAAATTTATTTAGAACTTCTCTGAACACTCTATTCATTAGATCGACGAAGTATGCTGGAGCGTTGCATATGCCGAACGACATGACTAACCACTCGTAAAATATGTCTGTACCTCTGAAAGCTGTCAAAGGAACACAGTCTTCGGCAATTCTCAGTTGATGGAAACCTGTAGCTAGGTCCATTCTGGAAAATACTCTCGGTCCATTTAATTGGTCTAACAGATCATCGATGCGGGGTAATGGATATTTGTTTTTGAGCGTCTGCTTGTTGAGGTCTCGGTAATCAACACACAATCGGAGAGTACCGTCTGACTTAGGAACAAACACTACAGCTGCGCCCCAATTAGAAAAGCTAGGTCTGATCAGACCCTTCCATAGCAGTTGGCGAGTTTGATCGCCTAATTTTTCTTTTTCTTTTGGAGTCATTCTTCGAATTGGATGTACGACTGGTCTGGCATTCAGAATTAGATCGATTCTGAATTCAATTTCTCTTTGCGGAGGTAAGTTTTCGACTTCTTCAAACACATCTGCATAGTTTTTAACAACATGAATCTTTTCTAATGAAGTGGGAACAACTTCTAGCGCAGACCAAAATTCTTTTCTCTCAGTTTCTGAGCCGTGGCATGGTATATATATATTCCCGAGCTTCGTTTCAACTTTAACGATTCTTTCGGCACATCTAACTTCGGCCTTATATTTTGTTAACCACTCCAACCCGAGAATAACATTGAATTCGGAGAAATTCATGATGACTAAATTAATAGGAAACTTGTAGAAAGAATAGGAGATGGGTACTCTGCAATATGTGCTGAGAACAAGAGATCCTCCTACCGGGTTATGAACTCTAATTGGTTCTTTAAGGTCTCTTACTTTTAACTTTAACTTGTGAACAGTGTTACTTGCAATAAAACTGCATGATGCACCCATGTCAAATAGTACAGAAACAAGAATATTTTTAATAGTAAGGGTACCTCCCAAAACATCGGGTTTACCTGCTCCATCTGAAGCAGCCGGCGGGCTCGCCCTGTCATAAACATGAGCAATTTCTGCCTTCTTTAGCAATGGACAATCTTTGACGAGATGCCCTGTTCGGCGGCAGTTGAAGCATGATCTAGAACTCTGATGGTTTTGACTTGAGCTTTGTGGGTTTGTCTTCTACCGCTTTGGAGCGGTGCACACATTAGAGTAATGCCCCATCTTACCGCAATTAAAACAGCTTCCCTTGGGTGGCTTACTAGCTTGTTGATTTGTGGATGCTGCATTGTTGGACTCAGGTTGGTTCCCAGAAGTCTTGCATTTGTTTCCCGCTTGACTCTTGGCATGGTCTATACCGAGGTTCCTCTATTCCAAGTCTTCATAGTTATATGAAATGCTCTCTTTTGATGTAGACAATCGTTGTTTTAGTATAATTTTGATTTGATTTGGTTTGTCTCTTTTAATTTGCTTCAAGTTGAACGGCGGCTACTCGAGGTTGTCCAATGGCAGCATGACGGCTCTTGGTTTGATTTTTAATATGATTTTGAGTTGAGGTATTAGGTTGCTTATATAGAAGTTTGATTTAATAGGAACCGTCAGATTAACCTAGAGCAAATCAAAGCCATTCAGACAAGATAAAATAGCCACATCAGCCCTAATGACTCAACAAGGAGTCCATCAGAACTAATCAGATGCCACATCTGCCTTAGAGCGAATCGGCCCACGGGTTGACAGCCAAACACCCTGAATCAACCCCTAGTCGACCCAGCGAGGCTCGGCTCGACCTCAAAAATGGTCCGGTTCGGTTATTCCCCCTCCCGATTTACTGTTTTGAACTTTTTTGCATATTTATTTGTTTAATTTTTATATATATCTAAATATATATTTTTCTCATATGCATACAAACTTCAAGGCTTAATAATTTCTTCATAAGGTATCCGTTTTATGCAAACCAAATGTCTATCTTGACCAAAATTTGGAGACGAACGTAATAGCGCAACCCATTTCACTTAATTCTTCTTCTAAAAATTAAGTGTTCTTGAATTTGTTAATTTTAATATTCTCAGAAAATTCATGGTTTTACATTCCCCCCTCCTTAAAGGATTTCATCCTCGAAATCTTCAAGTTAAGAAGAATGCATCTTAACATCCAATCATCCATCTACTCATCCATCATCCACAAGCATCCATTGTCCTTAAAAGACTTCTAATTCCATATGAACATATGCAGAGTGTGTGTATATGTCTCTTATCTAGTGCAAAATCAGGCGGTCTACTGATCCAGTTGACCTCCTTAATGCGAATCATGAGAGTGCCATGAGTCCATTATGTATGCAATTTTTCCTATTCATAATTCTACATGAGTGCACAATCATTCATACAAATGCAACGTCCATATGATAACACATCAAGTTTCAATCCATATACAATTTCATGCGTTCATATGCAAAAGCAATATGAAAGTGATTGAGCCAATCTAGAACCTAATGTGTATGTGCATATGCATCCACGAGAAATCACTAGCAACCACTTTGCAACCATCAACCATAACATGTTTCAAATACATGTTTACATCCATTGATTTCTACTAAGGATCAAGAAGTAAGACCGAGAAGATAACTAAGCATGAATAAACTTATGATAAAGGAGAGATCAAAGATGTACCCTCAAAAAGATAAGGGTAGGCTGCGCGTATCTTACTTTTGGTCTCCCAAGTCGCGTCTTCTTCATTGTCACTCCATTGTACTTTAACAAGCTTGACTTCACGGTTGCGTAGCTTTTTGACTTCTGTTCCCAAGATACGAGTTGGGATTCTTCTCACTGTTGCTTCTTGTTCCACTTCTACCTCTTCTAGTATCTTTGGTTCCACCACTTCCGCAGACTCATGTAAGCACTTCCGTAGGTGAGAAACATGAAAGACATTGTGAACTCCAGCCAACTTTTCAGGTAGCTCTAATCTGTAGGCCATCGTCCCAATTCTTTAAATGATAGGAAATGGTCCTATGAATCTAGGTGCCAATTTCCCTTTGGATCCAAAGCGAACAACATTCCTCAAAGGAGATTCTTTAAGGAGCACTCTGTCTCCAACCTCAAACTCAAGGTCGGTCCTTCTTTTATCTGCATAGGACTTCTGTTTATCTTGAGCAGTCCTCATTTGTCTTATTATTAGGTCCACCTTTCTGAGGTTTCCCTAATCATGTCTGGCCCAAGTATAAGCTTATCTGTGGATTCCCACCAACAGGTTGGTGATCGACACGGTCTCCCGTATAAGGCTTCGAAGGGTGCCATGCCTATTGTAGCTTGGTAGCTATTGTTGTAGACGAACTCCACCAGAGGAAGATGATCTTCCCATGTCCCTCCAAATTCAAGAACACACAATCTCAAGAGGTCTTCTAAGACCCTGTTCACCCTTTCCTTTTGTCCAACGGTTTGGGGGTGGTAGGCCGTGCTTAAACATAGTTTTGTGCCTACAACCTCTTGCAAACTCTTCCAGAACTCGCTTGTAAAGATAGGGTCTCGATCGCTTACTATGCTAGAAGGTATCCTATGCAGTCAAACTATCTCTTTAAGATATATAGATGCTAGAGATGAGGCAGTCCTTCTACTTTTGACAGGTATAAAGTGAGCGTTTTTTGTGAGCCGGTCCACTATTACCCAAATACTGGTATTGCCCCTTCTTGACCTAGGTAACCCATCAATAAAGTCCATCGAAATGCTATCCCATTTCCACTGTGGGACCTCTAGAGGATGAAGCAAACCACCAGGCTTCTTCTGCTCCGCCTTGACCTGCTGGCATATCATGCACTTAGAAACGAATTCAGCTACGTCCCTCTTCATGCCATTCCAAAAGAAAACTCTTTTGATGTCTTTATACATTTTGTCTCTGCCTGGGTGTATGGTCAGCTTTGAATGGTGTGCTTCTTCTAGAACTTTTTTCACTAAATCTCTTACTTGTGGGACGCATAGCCTTCCATCCTGTCTCAACCATCCCTTATCATCGATGGAGTATCGATTGAGGTGACTCGAAGTCTCACCCCTAATCAGCTTATCTATCACATATACTAGCTGAGGGTCTTCACGTTGTGCGGTTCCTATTGAGTCAAAAAGTGTAGACCGCACTTCCAGTGTTGCTAACAAGCCAGGTACAAATTTAGAGGAGGGTCTAAAGTCAAAGTTGGCTATGTACTCCAAGATTTGCCTTTCTACAAAGAGAGGGCTTAAGGTCAACTTCTTTCTACTTAGAGCATCTGCTACCACATTGCCCTTGCCAAGAGTATAGGAAATCTCAAAATCATATGAGGCAAGAAACTCCATCCATCTTTGCTGCCTCAAGTTGAGATCTTTCTGCAAGAAAAGGTACTTCAACGATTTATGGTCAGTAAAAAATTCAAACATCTCACCTAGGAGATAATGGCGCCAAGATTTAAGAGCGAAAACGATGGCCGCCAATTCTAGGACGTGGGTTGGGTAGTTTTTCTCATGTACTTTCAACTGCCTTCCACCATAAGCTATACCTTCCCTTACTGCATCAAGACAATGCCTAATCCTGTACCGCATGCATCCGTGTACACGATAAACATCTTGCTCCATCAGGCAATGTCAGAACTGGGGCTATTGTTAGAGCCCTTTTCAAGCGTTGGAAAGCAATATCGCAATCCAAATCCCAAGCGAAAACTAGGTTCTTCTTCGTCAACCTTGTAAGTGGAACTGAAATTTTCGCAAACTCTTTGATGAACTTCCGGTAAAAGCCTGCTAGCGTGAGAAAGCTTCGGACTTCAGTTGCGTTTCGTGGAATCTTCAATCTTGCACAACAACCACTTTTGTGGGGTCCATGGCTAACCCCTCTTTGGACACCACATGTCCAAGGAATCTAACATCTTCTCTCCAGAAATGGCATTTGGGGAATTTGGCTTTCAACTGATGTGCACGGAGAGTATCCATGACTTCCCTTAAGTGTTGAGCATGCTCTTCCTCACTCTTCGAGAAGGTCAAAATATCATCCACGAAGACCACCACAAACTTATTGAGGAATTCCCGGAACACCCTGCTCATCAAGTCCACGAAATAGGCAGGTGCGTTTGTCAAGCCGAAAGGCATGACAAACCACTCGAAGAAACCATCTGGGGTCCTAAATGCGGTCTTGTCAATGCTATCCTCAGCCACTCTTAGCTAATGAAACCCGGTAGCCAGATCTAGTTGGGAGAAATCGGATGCACCTACGAGCTGATCAAACAGATCGTCAATTCTTGGGAGTGGGTGCCTATTCTTCTTGGTCAGCTTGTTCAGCTCCCTATAATCCACGCATAGGCAGAGTGAACCATCGGCTTTGGTCGCAAACACTACTAGAGCACCCCATTCAGAAATACTCCGTCTTATGAACCCCTTTTCAAGCAGCTCTTTGACTTGCTTGCTGAGTTCTTTTCTCTACCTTGGAGCCATGTGTCTAACGGGTAAAGCAGCGGGTTTCGCATTGTCAACGAGGTATATGCGGAAGTCTATCTCCCGCTTCGGAGGTAAGCCCTTTACCTCTTCAAACACATCCGAGTATTCATGGACCACTCTAACAGACTGCAAATTCTCGACAGACGCATCAAGTGATTCTAGATAACTTAGCATAAAAGTGTTCATGGGATTACAAGAGATTTCGAGAGTGTTACCGAGGCGAGTCATGAGTCTAACCACTCTCTTTTCACAATCGAGGACGACACCATTACTGGATAGCCAGTCCATGCCTAGAATCAGCCCATAGCCCGTGAAGCCCAAAACATAAGCATTACATTTAAATCCGATGCTTAAAATAAAGATTTCCAAATCCAAACAAATCATTGACAAATAAACCGAGCCCCCAATTGGATTTGAAACAGCCAAGGGATCCTCTACTATATGGGTGTCTAGGTGCAGAGATTCAACTAAAGCATTAGATATAAAGAGTGAAATGTGCTAGAATCAAAGAGCGTACGTACAGGATTATCAAACAGATAAACTAAACTCTCAACAGAAATATGTCTACCTCGTTCTTGCAGAGGTGCAATGAGAGCATGAACCTGCCCTCTAAAAGATGATCCAGTCCTCTATCCCTCCCCTTGCTTTTTTAGGCAGTCCTTAGACAAGTGTCCAGTATCCCCGCACTGGAAACAAGCACCCAATTTCATCTTTTTCTTTCTACAGTCCCTAGCCAATTGTCCAGGTATCCCACAAAAATTGCACTTCATCTTCTTACGGGATTTATTATCCTTCCCGCCTTTCTTGTGGTCTGTCTTCTTGTTCTGAGATCCATCTCCTTTCTTGTTTTGAGGTTCTTCCTTCTTCACTTCCTTCTTGCCATCTTTGTTCTCCTCTTGCAACAGAGCCATGTCCATTAGTCTCTCGTAAGTCTCTCCCATAGGTATATGGGACATTGCCAAACCTTACAGTGGCTCATTCAGTCCTTTGGCAAAGCAGAGAGCCTTCTTGTGTGGAGTCTTCACTAACTCCAGTCCAAATCGAGCAAGCTGGTTGAATTTATTGACATATTCTTTGACTGACAAGCTGCCCTATTTAAGTGATAGGAACTTCTCCATTTGCAGACTCTGCTCAGCTTGTGAGAGGAACTTCATTTCAAATCTCGCCCTGAAGTCCTCCCAAGTCTCTATCGGTCTTTCAACATTAGTGACTTCCCACCAGAAGGAGGCCTCGTCTTTGAGCAACCACACCACCAACTATAGTTTCTACCTCTCATCTACTTCAAAGATAACGAATAAGTCCTCAGTCTCCTTGAGCCAGTTTCTGGCTTCCATGAATGATTCGCTCCCCTTAAAGTCTTTTCCACCCATGGATCTAAAGTCTCTACAGATCTTTGAGAAAGCATTTCCTCTCGGAGGAGGAGCAGAAGGAGCAACAACTGGGGGAGGAGGAATGTCCGCTCGGCCCGCGTTATTGGCCCTAGCTTCTAGGTATCTCCTGAACCAGCCAGGTATCGGTTCACCCTCTGGAAGGTTAGGATCCCCAGACATGCTGAAACAAAAAGGAAAGATTCAAAACGAAGGATAGAAAGATAGTGCATATGGCATTGGGGATTATGCCTTTTTAAATTAACACTTTTTCTTGAAAATGCTTCTTTATGACTTCTTTTTGAAAAATAGTTTCAAAAATTTTATCCGATCTGGTAACCTTTAGCTCTGATACCAAATGTAACACCCCACCTCCATTAAGGTCACTCTCAAAGGGAATGCGTTAACTTCGGTGGAGCGTTTTAAGGTACAAGATACTAATAAATTATAAGACAGAAAATTTATGCAGTGGAAAAAGATCAATATTATTTCATAAATACTTGTTCAACATAACAATTCAACACTTGTTTCAACCTTCTAAATTATTACAACTTTTCATCTATCTTGAAAATATAAAGAAGCAATACTGAAAATAAAATGACATAAATCCCCAACAAGTGCTTGACCATAGCCATAGCTCAAAAAGGAAAGTCCAAGCCTTACATCTACGGTCTTCAAGCTTTGGCTAACCTGGACTAAGCAGAAGTGTTTCCTCCCTGCGGACCTGGGGGTGGGAAAACGGAAGAAAAGAAGCAAAAGGAAAATGGGTCAGACATAAGTCTGGTAAGCCCAGTTATTTAATAGCATGTAAACAAGTAAAAGACTATGACATGAATAAACTGAACTTAGAATGATACCACAAGGATAGGGTAGTCCTAAGACGAGGTAAAATAAGATTTAACTAGATTTGGCTATAGCACCCACTTTTACTTCTCTGCACCCACTAAGAGTTGTTTAACTAGCAATGTATGTTCATGATAAAATGATCCCATTCATGTATTGATCGGCTCCTACTCGCATTCATGTATTCCCGGTGTCATGCGGCCTCACGTGATTTTGAAGTACTTGTGCTGGTTCCAGTATAGGGTGTATCAAGTCCTATGATGGCAACCCTGACACGATTCAAAGATGCACAAGTGTATGCCTAGTGCCCAGTGCCTGCTTTTTCCACTCCGGAGCCCGTGCACGCCCGTACTACATCGGAACCTACACTGACGCACCTAACCGCCGCCCTTTTGACCGCTTATATTTAGCCCAGTAATCATGCCCCACCCTGCCTAGTTCAGGGTACCTTGATACATCCATGTGGGTTACTGCTGAAACGGGTCCCCGTTACTAGGGTTTTTGTAGTCAACATGCTAAATTGGTTAAGTGTCCTTGGTTTGACTTAACCCCTATCAATCTTGTCTAGTTAACAGGTTAAGTTGGTTAAGTGTTTCCTCAATTACTTAACCCCACCAATCTTGTCTTGTTAACATGTTAAGTTGGTTAAGTGTTCCCTTAATTACTTAACCTCACCATTTCTAGCTTGATTGTTCATGAACTTTAATTAATTATTTAATTAAAGCACCAACCACTCACATTAGACAGGTATTGTTGTGGTTACTGGATGTGCCAGTCTGTTCCGGGCAGTTTTACACCATAACACAGTCTAACCTCGGGTCTTTCTGGGCTTGATGCACTAACCTCTCACATTAGACAGGTTTTGTTGTGGTTACTGAATGTGCCGGTCGGTTCCGGGCAGGTTTACACCACAACTCAGTCTAACGTCGGGTTAGGCATGTTCATCTTTTACATTTTATATATGTAAATTTTCTACAAGTTTTTCATGTCACATATTCTAATTATGTTCAAGACTAATGGTATAAATTATACCATTCATGGCCTTAACCACTTACATGGTTTTGGGCCCACCTACATTATTAACATGTTTTGATTTAATAACTATCCCAAAGTTACCCCCGTTTGTTCATTCGTATTAATCACATAAAGTCACATATTAAGCCAATTTATAAACAAGATGTAAAGAAGGGAACATGCATAATATAGATTCAACCAAACATGTAAATTTTGCATAAAACTTTATTCATATAATTTAACATGTCACATGAACTTGCATATAATTTAGACTTAGATAATCGTAAGCCTAAAACATGTTAATATGTAGATCTAGGCATGTGTGAACATAACCTCAATTATAAACTAGCATATGACATAATCATGACATGTCCAATCCCAAGGCATGTATAATTTTAGCATTAACATATAGGTGTGAACTAGATCTGACAAGGTGAACTTGCATAAGTCCACTTTACAAACATGCATATAAATATAGATCTAGTTTTTGATCTAACATGTAACTTGCATATGAACATATGTATAATTAGATCGTGACTTGGATCTATCATAAAACATATAACTTGCATTAATCATATGAACCTAGATAGATCTTGACATGGATCCAACATAAAACTTGTAACTTGCATATGAACATATGATATATATATATAGGCATATGGATCTAACATAAAGCATATGAATATATATATATATATATGTAGATCTTGACTTGGATCTAACATAATACATACAACTTTCATTAATCATATAAACATATATATGTAGATCTTAACATGAAACATATAACCTGCATATGATATTGATAGTTTCATTCTCAATCTTTAATAGATCCAACACCAAGTCCAATAAGCCACAAACATTCCAAGACAATTCATGATAAAATCATCACAAGAAACAAACTTGAATTAGCATCGTCAATATTATACAACATGGTATAATACTATTTTTCACTTTATATCAAATTACGTCTTAAATTTATTTACATCAAAAAGATAATTACGCTTACAAAAGACAATCTTGATTTCTAGAATTTGTATTCTGAAGTTAAAATGCTCACTTTTGATGTAGACAATCATTGTTTTAGTTTAATTTTGATTTGATTTGGTTTGTCTCTTTTAATTTGCTTCAAGTTGAACGGCGGCTACTCGAGGTTGTCCAATGGCAGCATGACGACTCTTGGTTTGATTTTTAATATGATTTAGGGTTGAGGTATTAGGTTGCTTATATAGAATTTTGATTTAATAGGAACTGTCAGATTAACCTAGAGAAAATCAAAGTCATTCAGACAAGATAGAATAGCCACATCAGCCCTAATGACTCAGCAAGGAGTCCATCAGAACCAGTCAGATGCCACATCTGCCTTAGAGCGAATCGGCCCATGGGTTGACAGCCAAACACCCTGAATCAACCCCTAGTCGACGCAGTGGGGCTTGGGTCGACCTCAAAAATGGGCCGGTTCGGTTATTCCCCTTCCTGATTCGTTGTTTTGAACTTTTTTGCATATTTATTTATTTAATTTTTATATATATCTATACATATATATTTTTCTCATATGCATACAAACTTCAAGGCTTAATAACTTCTTCATAAGGTATCCATTTTATGCAAACCAAATGTCTATCTTGACCAAAATTTTGAGACAAACGTAATAGCGCAACCCATTTCACATAATTCTTCTTCTAAAAATTAAGTGTTCTTGAATTTGTTAATTTTAATATTCTCAGAAAATTCGGGGTGTTACAACTGTACAGTCTTCAGTATTTAAGTCCTGTATACAAATCATGCGTATATATGTATATATATTCTAGATAGAAATGTTAGAATATATTTTATAATCAATTAATAATGATAATTTAAATAAGGTTGTTGTCATCAAAACTCTATTCTCCAACATTCTCCCCCTTTTTGATGATGGCAACCTTGATTTATAAAATATTCATACCTATTGATTCTGATCCTTCTTATACTCCCCCTATCATCATGAATTCTACATACTCTCCCTTAAACTAATCCTTATTTTATAATTTCTCCCCTTTGTCAATATCAAAAAGAAATTCTAATCATACTCCCTCTAAATCCTATATCTATCTATACATATCCTATAATTATACTAAAGTAGATTACTCCCCCTAAATTCATGACTGTAGGAAGCAGAAACAAAATAATCAATTGAAGTGTTAATATTTACAAGTATTTCAACCCATATATATACCAGTTTTAAATCCAAGCAAACTAATCCAAGCAATATTTACAAAAGTGTTCAAACAAATTCATACATATTTAAATAAAACAAACAAACTAAATCGTACAAAACAATCAAACGTCCCTTGGAACTTCTACCTATCCATCTACTCCAAAGATTGGATCATTCTTGATGACTTACCAATCTTCATCTTCTTTCGTTGATGGTGCCTTAGCGAGATTGTTGTCTTCATCTCTAAAAAGAGAAGATATTAGCCACGGATGGCATCAAAGTGCACTCTTGATGTTCTAACGTCTTTATTTGACTTAGTTCGAGACGACGCCGAGTTCGAAAAATTATGGAGAGGATATTCTTTAATGAATTCAAAGTTTCTTCAAGATTTTCACTCAAATTAGTTTTAGATAGAACTGATTAGAGAGGAAAGTGAAAAGATAGAATAATTTTTTCTGGAAGAGATAGGTTTTTTTATATAGAGTTTGGAATTTGTTGGATTTGAATAGACATGAGTTAGTTATTTAAATTTTAAATTTTGAACAAATTTGAAAATATGTTAGTTAAATGTCGACATAGTGATATATGTGTGTCGACATACACTTTAAAATTTTAAATTTTAGTTAATTGTTATTATATTATTTTAACGTATTTAATTCTAATGTTTTTACAGTAACTTAAAAATAGTTTTGACATAAATAAAACATCATTCTTTTCAACTTGAAAGATAATACGTCCAACTAATTATGAGACACTAAATATGAGATTCGAATGCAAATACAAGAAAATACTAAAGATAACTCAAACAAGATAGGCTTAGATTTCAGCGGATGAGGAGGAGGAAGATGAAATTCCAAGTTTTCTTCCTATTTTGCTAATGAACCTAGACATATGAGTAAGTGTCTTTTTTGAGCTTCTTTTGGTTCTTGAAAATTTTCACTTGATTTTGAACAATCATCTCTTTGGAAATGGTTCTAGTGTTGAGTGGACAATCTACACTTTCTAAAGAAGTTTCTTCTTCTTCTATATCCATAGGTTCTTCTTCCTGTTGCATTCGAGCTTGTTTGTCTTCGAATGTCCCATAAGGCTTGCATAAGGTGTATATTTGTGGAGTCAAACACATTTCTTGGTACAAACTCTTCTCCCTTTAGATCAACTCTGAAATATTTGAAAATATGAGTAAGGTAAACTCCATAATAAAGAGTGTTTTCTCTAGTTGACATTTCTTTGGGCTCAAGTTATTTTAAGATCATATCAGCCCAATTGATGTCATAGCTACCAATAATAGCAAAGATCGCTTTTTGTACTTTGAGAGTTAGGTTGTTGAAGTTTCCGGAACGAGGGGTGATGGTATGTTGAAGGAGGAGGTTTACGATTCTTGTTTTTGGGCGGAAAAAGCTATTTTCGAATTCCAAGTGAGCATCACTTTCAAGTATGTGATGATAAGTTTCGAAACCCGTTTCTTCAATTTAGAACTCCGAAAAATCCGAGCCCTTACTCTTACAATTCAAGATATTGCCCAAAATTTCACAATCTAGAATGATTTGTGTACCTTTTACGCTATTCTAAATTTGATTTTCATCTCCTTCATAAAAGCCATGGTTAAGATTTGCATAGAACATTTTGACGAGTTTCGGGTAACATACTTCATTGTTATCCCAAGCGTAAATCAAGCTCAGTACTTCATTATGATTGAAAAGAGAAGGAAGATCGTAAGACGGAAAATATCCAAAGATGGCGAAAGCTCTCGTATTGACTTTTGCATTTGCTACATAGTCAACATAGGTGTTGATTTCTTATCTATCATTATTGAGATATCCTTTGATGGTTTTGGATAATATCATTGTTTGAAGAGTGCTAGAGGAAGGCATTAGAAATTTGTTTTTGAAGAAAATAGATATGAAGAGTGTTGTTTGAGTTTTGAATGAGAGGTAGAGAGAATAAGATTGAATAGATATATAAATAGAGATTGAATGAACACAACTTTTCTGAAATCAATGACACCTTTTCATATCTAGGGAGTTCGTGAAAAGTTGGAGGAAGGTTGAAAGTTTAAGCTTTTAAAATTCAAATTTTGAATTTCATTTTCTGGTCTTTATGTCGACAAGCCCTTCTATGTATGTCGACATAAATGCAGAAATTCAAAAGACATGTTGTTTTGACTTTTGGTTTTATTATATTATCGATTTATATTTTAGGTTTTATTATTTCCTGAAATAATATTAATCCTAACAAACATCCAAAATTTATTTTATTATTTTACCAATTATTATTTTATTATTATTATTTTGAATTTCAAAATTCAAAATCCAAAATTCAAATTTCAATTTTAAATTTCAAGTTTGAATTTTAAAGTTTAAATTTCAAATTTAAAACAAAGCAAACAAAACATCCATTCAACCAAAAAAAATTAATTAACACATACCTGGACTTTAGATCCATTTCTTCGACATTTTCTGATTTCTTAATCGCTGTGAAACACATATTTAAATTTCCGATTTCTAGCTCTTCATCGCTTGATGATGAATTTGAATCGTCTAAATTTGTTGCGTAAGCCCTCTTTCTTTTCTTCGACGAATTATTATTGTCCGTCTGCTGATTTGATTTATCTGGATATGGACACATTCTCTTAATATGGCCTGGTTTGTTGCAGTTATGACATCGGTCGTCATTTCTTCCTAAACTCCCTTTATTATTTCTTTGAAAGTTATTTCTCCTTCTATATCTTAGAAATTTTCTAAAATTTCTTGTCATTAAGGCTGTTTCTTCATCATCTTCGCTGCTTAAATCTGAACCATTTGTTGTTGCTTTAAATGCTTTGGATTTCTTTTCAGTTGGCTTATTTTTACTTTTTTTCTATAATTGGACTTCAAAAGACATCGAATTCTCAATTAACTCATCAATCATCATGTTTATCCCTAAAAGTCCATGCGCACATTGAACAAGGGATATGTTGCTAACATCACCAAGGTCGTTCATACATAAAGTCACTAAAGCACTTAAAGCGTTCGTAATGGAAAAGAACGGTCACAAGAGCAAGTACTGAATGTCAAGCCCAGAACAAATCTGGTCGACCAAGTACAACCGGACGACATGATGCAGTGTGCGACCCAAAAACTTGGGTCCAAATCAAGATTCAAGCGTAGAGACTAAGACCGGTCGCTCATACGGAAATGAGGCCATACCAAGCATCAGCATGAAGCAAGTCTCTCATCCAACATAAGCCGGAACGATCACATCCTAAAGAAGCAATAAGAGAGCGAACACACCTAAAACTAAAGCAATCGGTCGCACAAGGAACAATGAAGAACCAATCCCAGACTTGCGTCCCGTTCCTACAAGGCCTCCTAAAAATAGTCGCTCGTACAGAAGCGCCCACTCTCACGAACCCGCTCAAACTACATAAGGCGTCCGACCCAAAAAGCTATCTACGCATGATAGCCTAAGACAGCTAATGACAGCTGGCGACAACTGGCCAATGGCCCGATCGTAATTAGCAGAATTAGAGATTTACAAGGCGGGAAAGGGATTTCAAACTGATGACTCACCTATAAATACACCATAGCCACCACTGAAAGGGGGGGAAAAAGGACTACGAAGTGCTGCCAAACTCGGCCACAAACCACGGATCTGGCCATGGCGTCAAGCTCAATTTCGTGATTCGAAGAGAACAAAGACATCATCAATCTCAATCATCCATTCATCCTCTTTCTCCTTAAACTCAACCATCTTCTTATATAATTTCCTAGATTAAAGTATACAAACGAGGTTGTGCTAGGCGAAAATGGAAGTGTATGATACAGAGAGAATTGATGTACTTTGTAATTCATATCATGAGATTAGAAATCACCTTCATAGTGGACGTAGGCCTCATTAACGACCGGACCACTCTAAACCTCGTCTCTATTTTACCTTTTTTCTGCATTTTCTACTTTGAATTACTGATTGAATACGGCTCCACTATATTCCCTACCAAATTGGTGAAGTATAGCTTTGTACCTGAGGTGTTTAGACCATTTTTGGTGTAAACATTTTTGGCGCCCACCGTGAGGCCGTGTCATAATTTCCTTTGGTAAAACTATCCCGGAATCACCTTCTCTTTCAAGCCATGGTTGGATCAGAGAAAAGTAACAAATCTGTCAAAGTTATTACGATCAATGAGGATGATAACGCTGATGAAGCTTCACCTCAGATCTTGAATCAAGAGGCAAATGAAACCCCCAGGCCATCTATAACGCAAGATGAACTAAATGTGTTTGTAGCTGATCTGAACGAAAAAATGGATAATACAACCAGGATGATAATGGAAAGGCTTAACACCCTTGTTCGAACCAACCTGCCGCCGCAAAACACCAACACCATGGACGATATTGGCGAAGAAGAGGACTCGTCAACCTCGAACCCTGGACGACTTCGCGGTATAGTAAGAGACAGGGGAGAGGCCGGCGTTAAGGATTCTAAAGCCAGATCTCCAGGATACAAAGAGGTACAACCAACTCAAGAAGTCGCAGGCTCCACCGATGTCCTTCTCCTCATAAGAGACACAAGGCGCCGAAGCTCAAACTACGGTCGCACTGTAGAAAACATCAGTACCGATCCCAACGGTTCAGCAGATGATGAAAGGCGCATCACGGATTTGGTTCAACAAATAATGAAGGAGAAGGTGGTCCAAGAAGAAAAGGCCACAGATAGAGGAGAACGGAGGCACTCAGAGCAGCCTTAATGATCAAAAGAGGAGCAGCAAGGAAAAGGACGACCGTACACCAAAGAGACCGCGGTTCTATAAGAAATCCGAGTTTACACCCCTCAACGATACCGTGGGAAACATCTTCATGACAACTAAGGACACGAAGAGGTATCAAACTCTTTAGCAAAGACAGGCCGAAACTGTTACTGAAACATCAGGAAGATTCTGTCAGTTTCACATATAGCCAGGACATGGTACCGATAACTGTAGGCACCTGAAGTCGGTCATCGAGGGGTTGATTAGGAAAGACCACTTGCAACAATATGTAAAAAACCGCGTAGGCCATCCTAATTCCTTATAAACCGGGGGCAATACACCCTGAAAAGAAGGTAGAAGAGTTAAACCAATCCGAAGAGAACGTTCGTCAAAAAGCCTGGCCACTTATATCTCAGCAGTGAAGCATCAAACCAGAGCTCTCACTACTTTATTCTACTTTCCTGGGTTTCATCTTATCATTAAAGTTGTTTTACCTAACTTCATTATTTACTATGATCGTGTCAAGTAACAATTTACATTGCTAAACTCTATACGTCAGGGTCAAGTATCTGTCTGCTTGAATAACATACTTATTACTCGATACATCAGGGTCAAATATTTGTCTGCTTGAATAATACACTTATTGCCTTGTACTAAAAGAACCCCCTGAAAGGAAACCCACTACACACAGTAGGACTGTGATGAAGCACAAGGGCACTCATCAAACAAAGCGACTTGAGGATCACGAAACTCGAAATGACAGACAAACGGAGAAATAGGCGCACTACCTCAAAAAAAAGGAAAAAAAAGCAAGTCAGTCCGGCGCAGACAACAAGATGAACAGTAGGTGAAAGGTTACGCACATCACCATAGGAAACGTTGAATGCCTAGCAAACACCCACTCAAAGGATCATCGTCAAACCCTGTTGCAAACCCAGGGCTATTGCAAAATCTGTCCCCAACATCGAAATTGCCAACTCTGAGAAGACGCCCTCTCGGACGCAGGACATGAATTCCTCAAAATCAAAGCCAAGACCAACAACAAGGAGTAACGCTTATCTCTCAGGAACCAATACTAGAGCAAAAGCAACTCAAAACAAAAAGGCCCCTCGGATAAAAGTTTGCTGAGCCCATCAAAGAAACACCTTCATATTAGGTGCAGGATATGACAATTCCCCACCTTGAGAAAATTTCTTAATTTTTTCATTGAAGAGGGCTAGTATCTCTTTCATTGGGCAAAATGCAAAGTCGGCAAAAATCGAAAAAAATGTGAAGTCGGCAAAAAACGACGTGGTTCGTGAAAACCCTTACCGAAAGGAGGTGTCTGGTCTTGTTCTTTGTTGTTAACCAAGTCAATAAAGCCAAGATTGGATTGCAGCAGAAATCCCAGCTGAAAGGGGGTAAAGCAGAAATCCTAGCCGTTGGGGGTATCCATTCTAGAAACCCTTTTTGAATAACTAAAACAATCAAGCAGGGTATGGAATAGGTCGAAAACCTTTAATCCAAGTCCTCCCATGGGGGCACAATACTAAGTAAAAGATACTCAACGCAAGTTAAAATATATATATAAATGCGTGGTAATCCCCGACAAGCGAGAAACTCCCAAAAGAAAATTAAATCCTAACAATAATGATAACAGTAGAAAATCGGGCGCAAGCGTACGATTAATAAAGCGCCCGCACGAATGAGCAAATCTAAAACAAAGGTGCATGAATGACGCACCCACGCAAGAACGGACAGTTTTTTTTAAAAAAAAAACTACTACCGTGCTAACGTCTTGAACCAACCACAAGGGACACAAGAAAAAGTATGCAATATTAAGCAAGGCTGGCACTCGCATATACAAACTAGACTAATAGTACCATTTTTTGTCAAAAAACCAAAATAACAGACAGGGCAATTGCAGGTAGGGCATTCGCGAGCCACAATTTTCAGATCAGGTGGGAGATGATCCTATCCCTAGACTCCAGGGCTTCAATAAGCTCGAGCCTGTTCGATTCCAGAGCATGGATTTGTTCAACTTTCTCCTTGTGTGACCGCTGAAGATCTTCAACAAAGGAAAGCCAGGCGTCCATCTGCTCCATAATGAAATCTTTGACATGTGTGACGAGACCTTCGACCAGATGAGGGCGTGCTTCCAGCTGTTTGAATTCAGCTAGTATGCAGTCCTTCATGGCGTCCATTTTACCAGCAATGATCCATTTATCGAACGGGTCTGTGTGCACCATGGGGTATGAGCTAGCTGGACACTGAGCTACGAAATCTTCAACAGATTGAGAACGATAGTAGTCAGGGATAGGTATAGGCTCCGGAATTGCTGTGGGGTCTAAGATAAAGGACGAGGAAACCAGACGACTGAGGGCAGCCAGGAACTCTGAGTCAGGAAGTCTGTCCAGCAAACTACGGCTTGAAGTGTCAGCTGTACTCAAGACCTCCTTGCCTCGAGGCACCTGTTTGGCACCAACCTTCCTTGTTGGCTTCTTCCTGAATTTCTTAGACATGAGAAATTCCGTCCTTGGGCGACCTGTCTCAGGAAAAGTTTGAAATGAACTCAAACAACAACCATGGAGAGAGATACGTCCTAGCTAAATTCGGGTGTAAACAAAGACATCTCTTAAAAACATTTCACCAAGCAAGTTACATACAAATACCAGGCTATGGTATACTAAAGAGAAACGTTGGAGGGTCCGCGTCCATCAGGATGATCACAAAAGAGTAAAGTAAGACTACACAAAGGAAAAGAAGCCTACCTAGAAAAATCATCGTACCCCGGGCTCAAGAGAGTCTGCCGAGACAAACAAATACCGCTGCAAATATCAAATCAGAGCGATGGATTTTTTTTTAAAAAAAACAAAGCCCTCCATGGAAAATTAAAGCAAGAATATCAAATGGGGTTTACCTGATGAAACCCTCGAAGGAGCTCAACTATAACTCAATTACCCTTTGAAAAAATGAAAGTGACAGGAAATGGGCTTTAAATAAATAAGGAAGGGCAAAAGGCAAACATCCAAAGGATCCCCGCCACGTCAGCCTAAAACTCAGATACTGGCGTAAACATCCCATCAGAAGCCAGCTGGCACCAGTTCAAAATAATGACAGGGTAGTCCAAACGCCTTTCGCTCAGGAAAGAGGTAACACCATTGGAGCAACTGTAATCCTTGAGCGAACGACCCACCAACAAACCTATACAACAATGTGCGATCAGATGTGTCGAAGCCAGTAATTCCTCACTGAAAGAAATCACAAGCTTCGAGGGCAAGTGTTAATCCCTAAAAGTCCACGCGCACATTGAACAAGGGATATGTTGCTAACATCACCAAGGTCATTCGTACATAAAGTCACTAAAGCACTTAAAGCGTTCATAATGGAAAAGAATGGTCACAGCAGCAAGTACTGGATGTCAAGCCCAAAACAAATCAGGTCGACCAAGTACAACCAGACGGCGTGATGCAGTGTGCGACCCAAAAACATGGGTCCAAATCAAGATTCAGGCGCAAAGACTAAGACCGGTCGCTCATACGGAAATGAGGCCATACCAAGCATCAGCATGAAGCAAGTCGCTCATCCAACATAAGCCAGAACGATCACATCCTAAAGAAGCAATAAGAGAGCGAGCACCCCTAAAACTAAAGCAATCGGTCGTGCAGGGAACAATGAAGAACCAATCCCAGACTTGCGTCCCATTCCTACAAGGCCTCCTAAAAATAGTCGCCCGTACAAAAGCGCCCACTCTCACGAACCGCTCAAACTACATAAGGCGTCCGACCCAAAAAGCTATCTACGCATGATAGCCTAAGACAGCTAATGATAGCTGGCGACAACTTGCCAATGGCCCGATTGTAATTAGCAGAAATAGAGATTTACAAGGCGGGAAAGGGATTTCAAACCGATGACTCACCTATAAATACACCATAGCCACCACTGAAAAGGGGGAGGGAGCAAAAAAGGACCACGAAGTGCTGCCAAACTCGGCCACAAACCATGGATCTGGCCATGGCGTCAAGCTCAATTTCGTGATTCGGAGAGAATAAAGACATCATCAATCTCAATCATCCATTCATCCTCTTTCTCCTCAAACTCAACCATCTTCTTATATAATTTCCTAGATTAAATTATACAAACGAGGTTGTGCTAGGCGAAAATGTAAGTGTATGATACAGTGAGAATTGATGTACTTTGTAATTCATATCATGAGATTAGAAATCACCTTCATAGTGGACGTAGGCCTCATTAACGGCCAAACCACTCTAAACCTCGTCTCTATTTTACCTTTTTTTCTGCATTTTCTTCTTAAATTACTGATTGAATACGGCTCCACTATATTCTCTACCAAATTGGTGAAGTACAGCTTTGTACCTGAGGAGTTTGGACCATTTTTGGTGTAAACACTTCATTTCACTGACATTATGGGCTTCTTTAGTTGCCAATGTTTTCTAATCCCATTCTGGAGTCAATGAACTCAATATTTTTCTGACTTGGTCTTCTTCTAAATAAGTTTTTCCCAATCCTATTAATGAATGCAAATCTCTTGGAATCTGCAATACATATCACAGATAGATTCATTCTCATTCATTTTGAATAACTCAAACTGATTAATTATCATCGATATCTTTGTCTATTTAACTTCGTTGGTTCCTTCATGAGTAACTTGTAAAGTTCTCCTTATTTCATAAGCAGATTTACATACTGACACTCTATTAAATTCATTTCTATTTAATGAACAAAATAACATGTTCAGGGCTTTAGAATTGCTTTGCGCAACATCCTTTTGTTCATTAGTCCATTGCGCAAAATTAGTTGTGGGTTCAACATACTCAGTCTTTTAATATTCCATGTTTCTTATCTTACAGATTGTAAATATATTTTCATTCTACATGCCAAATATGAATAATTACTGCCATTATATAGTGGCGGTCTAACAGTGGACCGACCCTCTTCAAAGGAACTATTATTACCAATGTTGGTTTCCATTTAATATTTCTGAAAATCAGATTATAAACTTTTGAAAACCTATGCTTTGATACCAATTTTTAGGGAACACGGAATGAGAATCTTAAGGCAAGACTAACATTAGAGGGGGTGAATAGTGTTTCTAAGGAATTTACAGAAATCTTAGACTTAATTAATCTACTATATGAATCACACACAACAGAGATGATCACAGACACAAAATCAGACACAAACACAGAAACAGATAAATATAAAATGTAGAAACGGAAAGAACACACTGGATCTTAGACTAGTTCGGATTAATCCTACGTCCAGTCCCATGCAACGTTGGATTGCGCAGAGTTTTATTAATATCACTATCCAAGTACAATATCCTTGATTCCACGGCTACAAGGTTAACACCGCTTCAAGCACTCTTGATTTCCACGGCTATAAGATTACCACCACTCCCTTTCCTTGATTTCAGGGCTACAAGGAACACATCCTTTCCCAAACACTTCCCAAATGATTACAACAGCCTTATAACTCTTCAATAGCACTTTAATTTTGAGAGTAATGAGTAGAGAGTAAGAAAAGAAGAAGTTTTATATGATTATAGTAGAAATCGGCAAAGTAGAAGTGTAGAAATCAATAACATACGAAATATTAATGGTGGGATGAAGAGGTGTGAAGATGGAGAAGAAGAACGATCAAAAAATTCGAAATCAACCACTATTTATAAGATTTGAAAGGTTGCAACGCTTCTAGAATGTTACAAATAGTGAAAAGACATTTCCTTTGAAAATTGAATTTCTGACAGTTGTATGTCGACGTAGACATATATGTATATGTCGACATAAGCATGTACAAAATATTCTTAAAACTATTTTTCAAGTGTTTAATTGTATATATTATTCTGGAAATTCTTGAGTTAAAACTTAGTAATATAAATGAGTATTCTAAAGTATAAAACCATATGAAAACATAATTATATATTATATAAGCATATTTATAAATTCATAAAGTTGAAAACTATATACCTATAAAACAACTAAAGTATATAAGTATAAAATTATATAAACTTAAATTTAAAACTTATACTTGAAATCATAAATAAGAAAGAAAACAATTTGAAATTAAAATTTGAATTTTAAAAATCAAAATTTGAAATTTGAAAATCAAAATTTGAAAAACAGAATTTGAATTTGAACCTGGCGTGCTATTTAGAGTCTTACATATAAACTAGACTCTATTACTAAATTTGTATTGAACTCTTGAACACTTGATAAGTTGATTACTCATGAGTCTTGAATCTCCTCTGAATTCTGAATCTCTTGAAACTTTAAAATTGTACAGTCTTCAGTATTTAAGTCCTGTATACAAATCATGCATATATATGTATACATATTCTAGACAAAAATGTTGGTATATATTTTATAATCAATTAACAATGATAATTTAAATAAGTTTGTTGTCATCAAAGCTCCATTCTCCAACAAACTTAGCCATCCAAACTCTGAAAAAAGAAAGATTTCAAAGCTGCCTTGCCGGAGCAAGACGACCAAGAAAAGTCAGAAAGGTTCAAGGTGGCCTTGTCGGAGCAAGACGACCAGGAAAATCCAAAAAGATTCAAGGAAGGCTTGCCGGAGCAAGACGACCAAGAATAGTCGAAAGAGTTCAAGGCGGCCTTGTTAGAGGAAAACAACCAAGAATAGCCAAAAGAGTTCAAGGTTGCCTTGTGGTGTATTGTCGAACAAAGAGCATGCCTATGGATTATAACAGCTCCCATACATGTGTAGATCGACTCAACTATCTACAACCATAAAGCCACAAAGATACATACAGAGTGTCGAAGCTACAACGTCAGAACTATGGGTCGGAGCTCCAATAACCAAGTCCGGAATAAGCCAGAACCAAACCATAAGCCAAAGAAACCAAGAACCAGAGAAAGCCAAACTCCAAAAGCCAAAAAAGCCAAGACCAGAATCCAAAGAACCAAGCAAAATCAAGAGTCGAGTAACTAAAGAATCCACAACAGCAGAAGACCGGAAACCACAAGCAAAAATATACTGATGCCCGAGAGGCCTGAATCCGAGACACCAGAGTCAGAATTATGATTGATTGATAATAATGCCATCGGGGCAAGCTCTGGGTTCGGGACTATACTGAGTAGCATGAGGGGGTTGTGCCTGTCCTAGAACCACAGACCGAGTCTGAACAAATCGTGCCATCTTGTCGCATCTGACACAGTCCTCGATCATATCCCTGAGATGGCGACAATCGTTTGTGTTATGACCATCAATATCATGAAAAATCAATGTCGATCAGTATCCTTTTCTCTTTGAGTTGGCTCCCTTGTGAGAGGCTTCCCGAAAGGAGCAGCGGGATGAACCTCCGAATAAATCTTTTTTAGGGTGTGGGTAAGTTCTGAATAAGTCGGGAACTTAGTTTGCTTTCAAGCCATGCTTCAATCATTCCCCAAATAGGGTTTACTTGTACTAGAGTCTTTAGCTTTACCAGAGTTGGGCGGTGTCCCACCTTTAACCACATTAGCATTGAGAAACTTTTTATCAGTTTTCGCATCCTTTTCCCGAAGAGACCTTTCGCTTCAAAATAGAACTCACCGAGATTCCTCGGTAGGTCCTGATGTAATGAAGTTTTGAAGTCAGACTTATCTAGAACACCAGAATCTGCGGTCATAAAAAACATGGACGGATCGGGTCTATCGACTGATGCCACCATCGCATTAAACCTTTTCTAGAACTACACAAATTTTCACTGGACTTCTGCTTGATTGCTCTTACAGTCATAATGCTTTTCGAATGAGCAATGTGAACTCTGAACTACTCGACTAACCTGCTAACCAAAGCATTCTAAGAATGAATAGAACCCGTTTCCAACTGTCTGAATCACAAGGCAGCAATTTCTGTCAAGTAAAGCGAGAAGCACTTTACCGTGACGCTATCCGAAACAGAAAGAACTTCCGTATGTTGAAGGTAACACATCAAGTGAGCAATCGTATCCTTCCGACCATCATAAGCTTCCAATTTCGACAATTTGAAGTCTGGTAGATTACGAGAATTCCTGATATCTAAAGAGAACAGACTGCGAGTAACACAATCCCAATCCAAAGAAGAGGCACCGCCTCAGGTGAATCAACGAATAACATCCACGATTTGAGATCCATTACCAAAAGTAAAAAATGATTCAAGTTATCCAATGTGACATTTGTTGTCCTAGGATTTAATTCCATGTTAGGAATCATTTGATTGACAAGAAGAATGTCCAGTTGAATTCTAATCTGAGAAGCCACGTCGGGTGCAATCCTTACTCCTGGTGCAGTGGGAGCGCTACCATCCAAAGCTACTCGCAAAGGTGCTTAAATCACATTACCAATGCTGGAACCCACGACTTGATGAACCAAAGTGTCATGGGTTGTAGCGATGTCGGGAGTAGGCATGTCCTCGAGTGTAGCGAGAATGGCACTGATCCGAGGATCGGCATCGCCCGGTTGATTAGTTTGCGAGGTTGCCCCCAAGTCCCGAGTCGCTATCTACGGAACACTGGTACTTGTCCCGATAATATTTTCCTGGCCTGTCAGCCTTTTGGCACTTCCAAGTCTAGCCTCAATCCAAGCAAGAAAAGTAGTCATCGCTTCCTTCTTCCGCTCGAGTCGATCGTTCAAATTCATAGCCAAACCTTTGACGATTTCATCCATATCCTCTCGAGTAACAAAGTTCATGGGATTTCCAGACGAAGAAAATTCTTGACTTCCTTCAACTCCCATACCCTGAGCCTCTGCAATAGCGTCGAACTTCTTGCGTTTAACCAAGATGAAACGCGAGCAAATTTTGTTTCTGAAACAAAGTCGATGTCAAAATCCGAAATCAAATCTAAGAATCAAAACCAATAGCAGATATCTTAGTTGTTACGCCCTACCTGGCGTGCCAAAGTGTTGACGTGGAAATTGGTTATTTGTGCATGCCAACCCCTGAGTGTAAGTTTAATAGTAAACTCGCAATCCAAATACCCAAAGTACGAGAAATATAAAGGGACACACAACTTTTATAGTGGTTCAGGACTAATGCCTACGTCCAATTCATATTATCATTCATTGTTATATTGTTGATTACAATGTTTATCGGAGATTTTGTTAAAAAATTGTACAATCGAATCACAAATGTCTTGTTAATTAATAACTTTGAACAAAATGACCTTCTTCTTCTTCGTTGAGCCGAAGTGTGTTTGAGCGAGCACTAATGTCCAAGAATGTCCAAATTTGCCAGAAATGTCCAAGAGCAAGCAAAAAGTCTAGGTGTATGCTAAAAAGTTGCAGGAAAACTTCCATGTGAAGTTTACAAGTCTAAGATGTTGAAGCTCCAATCCCGTATGCCAAAGTATAGCCGATGTCCAAAAACGCCAACCTCTTAGAATGCTGTGACGACCCCAAACCCCTATTCCACGGTAGCAAGGGTCATCTTTGGAATATAACACATAAACAAATAATAGGAGAACAGAAATATATAAATACACCAGATAATGTACAATAGAACACACTGGATAAATATAATCATCAGAGTTACACAGTATACAGGATCATACTTAGTACAAAATACAGGTCAGCTTTACATAAAATGTCTACAGCGGAATCAAAACATAATATGTACAACAGGAGCTGAACAACATAAAACAAAAGAAGTGATAGAATCCATCTTCAGCTTCATAGCTATCCAGAAAGAGCTTGCTAAAACCTGAATACAAGACTGCCCGTGTAGAAAATAGGGGCACCTGAGTTTGCAAGTGAAACAAACTACGAGTCAGCCATGGGACTGGTATGAGAAATCTACTTAACTTATTTTATAATAAGGCCAATCACAGGACCACGCCGCTAACGCAGAACGAGTTTACTCCATTGGATTGCCAGCGCTTAAAACTAGTAAATCTTTTAAACAACGCAACGCTTTTTACAAAAATGAAGCCATTATAAGACTCAGTTCCCATCACACAATGCAACGCAAACCGGATGATAGAGTTTTACCTTATAATGGCCAAAATATGCTTGATACGAGTAAAACAAAAGCATTTGATATTATTATTAGTGTTTATATGTTTCAAAAACAATTTCAATCATAAGTATCAATCATAGACGGCATAAATGCCCCCATACCAATATGTCGCCATATATATGTATACAACCAAAACCGCACGATGTCATACTTGGAAATTGGATTTCCATCATGAACCAAGGCAAGGGATCATCCTTACCGATTCGAGACAATCTTGCCTACCATGTCTCAGGGTCAGAGCTCGAGTGACCCTTGGATCGTCAGGGCCGGTCCACACGGAGTGGATTAAAATGCCTGAACACTGCGTTTCCCCACCCTATGGGGCTTGAACTGGTTATATCCTGACCAAAATATCGGCCCTGGAACGACCGATATAACTTAGGAGCCTCGCTATCCATCATCCACATAAGTTAAACGTCAGGGCTTGCAAAACGCTAACACCACTTCTAGCTAGAAAGAAACGCATGCCCTCCCTGATGTCCTCTCCCGTTTCCGGCTCATACTGGGGTGTGAGGCCCGCGAATCAGTTCCAAACACATAGCTAGCTACTTAAAGCCTGCTTTGATCATTAACCACATGGCTCTGCTTTTCAACAAAAGCCTTGATCACTACATCTCCGCATGCCATATAGGCAATTCATGTTATGCAACTGACGTATATCAATCATACAGAATGAAATCCAATATCGGACATGCAGTCCATTTACAAGTCCGTTTTGGATCTAAACGAAACCAAAGGCACCTTATTCCTCTCCCGTATGTCCAATACAGGAGAAAGGCCCTCGCACATCCGAACGATCAACAAGTACATCCGGACAACCACCATTGTAACCCCTTCAGGGCAGCAACTCCCATCAAAGGCATCAGTAGCCATCCATTCGATGTGAAGATCATCGGTCTTGCACCGACCAATTATTTGAAATGAGATTTAACTTGGCGTTTTCAAATAATTCACGTATAATTAGAATTCAAATCAATTCATTTGCATGGTTAAATTATTTGACATCCATAATTCTGTTCATTAATGTAATTTTCACGTCAACCACATTCAACCATCAAATATCCAATAAATCTAGTAAATTCGGTTTATTTTCTTTCCATATCGTTTATAATATTTTATAACGATTTATCGCTATTTTTATTTATTTAAAAATAGCCAATTTATTCAAACAACGCTTCATGCCATAACGCGGCCATGGTGTTGTTTTTCTTTAGATTTGATTTACACATATCTGAAAATCTAACCGTTGGATCTTTACAAAATTTATATCACTGGAAAGATCTTTTCAAAGCGGACCCAAAGGTTCCAGGTTTGGGAAAATCCGACGGTCGGATCTCCCGGTGCAATCGTTTAAAGTTACGATTTCAAAATACGAACTGCAACGTCGTAATTCGATTTAATTATATATATATATATATATATATATAATTCATTCCGATGTTGTTTTCATTCAGATTAGAATTAAACATTTCACACTATCTAACCATTGGATCCTTACAAAATTGGTATCATTGGAAAGATATTTTCAAAGCGAACTTAACGGTTTCGGCTTCGGGAAAATCCGATGGTCGGATCTCCCGTAATAATTGTTTACAATCACAATTTCAAAACACGAACTGCAGCTTCATTATTCGATTTATTTTAATTATATATTTATATAAATATAAATGTAGTCCATTCTTCAGTTTCCAAACCATTTTCATTTCACATATTTGATAAAAATAATATTTTTACCCAACAAATATTTATTTCACCACATGACCATTTTTAACACTTCATATATATTATAGAAATGTGATTTTTATTGTTTAAACAGTTTATTTCAAACATGAATATTTTTAGCGATTCATATATATAGTAAAAATGTGATTTTTATTTTTAAAACAATTTATTTCAAACATGAATATTTTATATACTTCATATACATGATAAAAATGTGATTTTTAACTTTCAAACAAAATATTCGTCATATGAATATTTTTCCAACACATGAATATATTTCAATACATGAATATTTCAGAAAATTTCGGTAGTATAACGGTAGGGGACTTAAAACCGGCACCGTCCCGAGTACGGCTCCTCGCACTACCTTATGCCTCGCAGCGTTCCCTAAGGGGCTTATCCTTATAATCTAAATATTTCGATCATTTTCATATCACAATTGACTTTTCCATAAACAATTCCAATTTTGTTTCAACCAAAAACAATCATTATCAACCATTCACATTTATCAACCAAATTTCACGTCAATTAAAATCCAAACAATCACAATCAATATCGTCCATGGTATGCGGACGAGGGGAGAGTGTGTGTGTATATATATACATATATAAATATATTTCCATTTCATTTCAATTCCATTTAACACACATCTGATTTCTACAACGCATATATAACTTATACATCGCACATATAATTTATATAACACTTATACATGAGGTGTACAACGCTTATATATAACTTATACATCGATTATATAATTTATACATCGCCATTCCATATCGTTTTGAATTTAGAAATCTCACATTGGTTCCACTCCTTCAAAAATTGTAGCAAGCTCCAAAAATTCTCCGGTCTCTTCAAGAACGTAGAAGACGTCGCCATGAGTCCAATGTCTCCGGTTTCACTGGATTTTGACAACATAGCAAAATGATATGATTTTTATAAGTTTGCAACGCTTTTAAATGTGGAAATCAGTTTATATAATATAAACCGTATACCTCTCAGTTTTGTTCAAACCTAGATTTCAATTTTTCTCGAAATCCGTGTAGCTTGGTGTTGATCGGCCTATGCCACCTTGTAGTGATTCGGGAGAGATTCACAACGGTGGTGGAGTTGCTCAACTCGACGGGGTCTTGGAAGCACGACAACGACTTCGACGGTGAAACTTTGGAGAGGTAGATCTCACGAAATACAACACGGTGGAGGACGTGGTGGGTATGGATTTGAAGCTCTCGTCGAGCTCTACAAAAACCTCAACTGGGTGGAGTGATTTTAATGAGTGGATGAGGAGAAATTGAAGAGAGAAGGGGCTGGGCTGTTTTCGTTGTTCGTGAGGAGCTTACGGGGAGAGAGAAGAGGAAGTGGAAAATTATGATTGGTCGGAGTTTATATTTAAATATTTATTTATTTTAAATCCGAAAATACCCTTCGATCCATCTGAACTCCAATTCCAACCCAATGACTGTCGCCCCTAGCTAATTACCCCCATTCCAAACAGAATGGAATATGTTTCGTAGGCCCATTCGACTGTTTCAGTCAGTTATTATTCAAATTAAAATATAATACATTCAATATGAATTTGAACGTACATTTCAATTTTCCTGGGTCACATGCTGATCCCAAAAATTCCAGAAAAATAAATCTAGCTATGTTTGGACGATACGGTCCGAACAAAACTAATTTCGTCAAATTTGGAGTTTTTTAAAAAAATGACCATTTTCTGGTCGATCCAAATTGACTGAAATTAATCAAACACAATTTCTTTTGCCACGCTCACATATTAACTCCAAAAATTATGGAATTTGAAATCTAGCAATAATTCGACATCCAGATCCAACAAAAGTGGTTTCGTCGAAAACAGAGGTCGTTGGAAACATGCCTATTTTCAAGGGCTATATGAACTCCATAACGACCTTTCTGAAAATTCGTTTGGCCATAACTTTTGATTCCCGCTATGAAATCTCGATTTTTCAAATTTGTTAGAAAGATATTCATAAACAGATTTAAATATTTTTGGTTTCACCAAAATCCATTTTATTTTGCATCATGTACAGTCAGTCAAAGTTTGAATTCAAAATTTCAAACTATCGCGCCATTTAAGGCTTGTTTCATAATTAAAATTAATATATTCGCTACAACTTCGATCCAAATAGATTTTTGGTCATTATTATTTACAATAAATTATTTTAAATATTCAAAACCTACTAAAATAGCCAATTATAAAAATTTAAATTGGTTTAGATTTTCCGGGTTGTTACAATCTCCCCCACTTAAAATCTTTTCGTCCCCGAAAAGGAACGAAGCTAAAAGTCGTTTAACTAACCAACTCAACTTTCATTCTGGCTTCCATTCTTCAACTTTTCATTTTCTAAGAATTTTCAAATTCTTCAAAAATTTGGCTAACACCTTACATTTTCGAAAAATTTCGCCATAACCTCCTTTGTACGGGGAGGGGATTTGGAAATTTATTGGGCCATATTAGGTACCCAATAAATCCTAAAAAGCATAAAAATATTTACAGTGATATATTCCGGTGTCCAAAGGGGAGTGTGTATAGATCATAACTCCAGAGAGTAAATTCTCGTCACCCTATAAATGGTTTTTGTGCCTTAATGCCCAGAGAGACGTGTTTATTGTCATCTCCAGACCCGTGTGGGGTTTTTATTAATCTGGCAATTTACCGTTACATTTTATTTAGTCCATATCAGTCTTCGGTTCAACCTGTAATTTAGTCCTCGCCATACAAGCCTCTCGCTTGTATGGTAAATCTTCAACCTCGTCACATAAGCTCCCAGTGCTTATGTGGTATGTGGTAATGTATGTTATCTTCAAGAAGTATGCCATGCAGTGTAGTTCAAAATTAATTGTTACTATCCTATGAAGACATTTATTATTTCACACAGAACAACCAGCACTCTGCATCCAATGACATTCACATGAGTTGATATAATAATAAAACTGCGCATCCAACTCATTAAGGTTTACCTATTTGTCAGGCGTGCAAATAAATTCTTTACTCAACAGCAAATCCATTTACCTGTTCAAACATATATAATGTACGTGCATATATTTCTATCTATTTCAAAGTAGTTCAATCTTTGATTTAATTGTATAAATTTACCATTCATTCTCTTATGGGTTTTATTATTCCCATGTTAATTCATATACTCTTTTAATATATTCAAAATTCATATTTTCTAAGATCAGATTATATATAATCACATACACGTAATTTATAAACATATAACTCTCAACTCATTCTGGGGAATTACTAACCCCATCTCTAATGAGTCACTCATTCTAAAATGCTACGATTCTATTTCTAATGAGGATTTTTTTCAATACTGATCCTATCTGAAATGAGTATGTTTGTCTTAGGACACTACTGGTTCTATTTCTGATGAGTTCGTTAATATGTTATACTCCAGAACTAAGCTTAACCAAAGCTCTGATACCACGTTGTGACGACCCCAAACCCCCGTTCCACGGTGGCAAGGGTCATCTTTGGAATATAACACATAAACAAATAACAGCAGAGTAGAAATAAATAAATACGTGTACAATAGAATACATTGGATAAACATAATCATCAGAGTTACACAGTATACAGGATCACACTTAGTACAAAATACAGTTCAGCTTTACATAAAATGACTACAGCGGAATCAAAACATAATATGTACAACAGGAGCTGAACAGCATAAAAAGAAAGAAGTGGTTGAATCCATCTTCAGCTCCATAGCTATCCAGAAAGAGCTTGCTAAAACCTGAATACAAGACTGCCCGTGTAGAAAATAGGGGCACTCGAGTTTGCAAGTGAAACAAACTACGATTCAGTCATGGGACTGGTATGAGAAATCTACTTAACATATTTTACACTAAGGCCAATCACAGGACCACGCCGCTAACACGTAACGGGTTTACTCCATTGGATTGCCAGTGCTTAAAACAAGTAAATCTTTTAAACAACGCAATGCTTTTTACAAAAATGAAACCATTATAAGACTCAGTTCCCATCACACAATGCAACGCAAACCGAAGGATAGAGTTTTACCTTATAATGGCCAAAATATGCTTAATACGAATAAAACAAAAGCATTTGATATTATTACTAGTGTTTATATGTTTCAAAAACAATTTCAATCATAAGTATCAATCATAGACGGCATAAATGCCCCATACCACTATGTCGCCATATATAGGTATACAATCAAAACCGCACGATGTCGTATTTGGAAATTGGATTTCCGTCATGAACCAAGGCAAGGGATCATCCTTACCACTTCGAGACAGTCTAGCCTACCATGTCTCAGGGTCAGAGCTCGAGTGACCCTTGGATCGTCAGGGTCGGTCCATACGGAGTGGATTAAAATGCCTGAACACTGCGTTTCCCCACCCTATTGGGCGTAAATTGGTCATATCCCGACCAAACTATCGGCCCCGGAACGACCGATATAACCGAGACGCCTCGCTATCCATCATCCACATAAGTAAAACGTCGGGGCATGTAAAACGCTGACACCACTTCTACCTAGAATGAAACGCATGTCCTCCTTGATGTCCACTCCCGTTTCTGGCTCATACCGGGGTGTGAGGCCCGCGAATCAGCGCCAAACACAAAGCTAGCTATTTAAATCCCTGCTTCGATCATCAACCACAAGGCTCTGCTTTTCAATAAAAGCCTTGATCACTGCATCTCAGCATTCCACACTGGCAATTCACGCCATGCAACTGACACATATCAATCACACAGAATGAAATCCAATATCGGACATGCAGTCCATTTACAAGTTCTTTTTGGGTCTGAACGAAACCAGAGGCACCTTATTCCTCTCCCGTATGTCCAATACAGGAGAGAGGCCCTCGTACATCCGAACGGTCAACAAGTACATCCGGACAACCACCACTGTAACCCCTTCAGGGCAGCAACTCCCATCAAAGGCATCTGTAACCATCCATTCGATGTGAAGATCATCGGTCTTGCACCGTCTTTATATCTTCGACTTCTAATCGTCTACCAATTATTTGAAATGAGATTTAACTGGGTCTTTTCAAATAATTCACGTATAATTAGAATTCAAATCAATTCATTTCCGTGGTTAAATTTTTTGACATCCATAATTCAGTTCATTAATGTAATTTTCACATCAAACATATTCAACCATCAAATATCCAATAAATCGAGTAAACTCGGTTTATTTCCGTTCCATATTGTTTATAATATTTTATAACGATTTATCGCTATTTTTATTTATTTAAAAATAGCCAATTTATTCAAACGACTCTTCAGGCCATAACGCGAACATGACGCTGTTTTTCTTCAGATTTGATTTACATGTATCTGAAAATCTAACCGTTGGATCTTTACAAATTTTATATCATTGGAAAGCTCTTTTCAAAGCAGACCCAACGGTTCCAGTTTTAGGAAAATCCGATGGTCGGATCTTCCGGTACAATCGTTTAAAGTTACGATTTCAAGATACGAACTACAGCGTCGTTATTCGATTTAATTTAATTATATATATATATATAATTCATTCCGGCGCTGTTTTCATTCAGATTTGAGTTAAACATTTCACACAACCTAACCGTTGGATCTTTACAAAATTGGTACAGTTGGAAAGATATTTTCAAAGCGAACCCAACGGTTTCGGCTTTGGGAAAATCCGACGGTCGGATCTCCCGTAATAATCATCTAAAATCACGATTTCAAAAGACGAACTGAAGCTTCGTTATTCGATTTATTTTAATTATATTTATATATATATATATAAATATAATCCGTTCTTCGATTTCCAAACCATTTTCATTTCACATATTTGATAAAAATAATATTTTTACCCAACAAATATTTTTTTCAATGGATGAACATTTTTAACACTTCATATATATTATAAAAATATGATTTTTATTGTTTAAACAATTTATTTCAAACATGAATATTTTTAGCAATTCATATATATAATAAAAATGTGATTTTTAATGTTAAAACAATTTATTTCAAACATGAATATTTTATATACTTCATATACTTGATAAAAATGAGATTTTTATCTTTCAAACAAATTATTCGTCATATGAATATTTTTCCAACACACGAATATATTTCAATACATGAATATTTCAGAAAATTTCGGCAGCATAACGGCAGGGGGTTTTAAACCGGCACCGTCCCGAATACGGCTCCTCGCACTACCTTACGCCTCGCGGCATTCCCTAAGAGGGTTATCCTTATAATCTAAATATTTCGATCATTTTCATATCACAACGGATTTTTCCACAAACAATTCCAATTTTGTTTTAACCACAAACGATCATTATCAACCATTCGCATTTATCAACCAAATTTCACATCAATCAAAATCCAAACAATCACAACCAACATATATCGTCCATGGTCTATGGACGAGGGAGTATATATATATATAGATATACATATATAAATATATTTCCATTTCATTTCAATTTCATTTCAATTCCATTCAACACACATATGATTTCTACAACGCATATATAACTTATACATCGCACATATAATTTATACATCACTTATACATGAGGTGTACAATGCTTATATAACTTATACATCGATTGTATAATTTATACATCGCCATTCCATATCGTTTTGAATTTACAAATCTCACATTGGGTTCCACTCCTTCAAAAATTGTAGGAAGCTCCAAAAATTCTCCGATCTCTTCAAGAACGTAGAAGACGTCGCCACGAGTCCAATGTCTCTGGTTTCACTGGATTTTGACAACATAGCAAAAATATACGATTTTTATAAGTTTGCAACGCTTTTAAATGTGGAAATCAGTTTATATAATATAAACCATATACCTTTTTTTGTTCAAACCTAGGTTTCAACTTTTCTCGAAATCTGTGTAGCTTGGTGCTGATCGGCCTATGCCACCTTGTAGTGATTCGAGAGAGCTTCACAACGGTGGTGGGTTCGCTCAACTTGACGGGGTCTTGGAAGCATGGCGGCGACTTCGACGGTGACGCTTTGGAGAGGTAGATCTTGCGAAATAAAACATGGTGGAGGACGTGGTGGGTATGGATTTGAAGCTTCGTCGAGCTCTACAAAAACCTCAACTGGATGGAGTGATTTTAATGAGTGGATGAGGAGAAATCGAAGAGAGAAGGGGCTGGGCTGTTTTCGTTGTTCGTGAGGAGCTTACAGGGAGAGAGAAGATGAAGTGGAAAATTATGATTGGCCGGAGTTTATATTTAAATATTTATTTATTTTAAATCTGAAAATACCCTTCGGTCCATACGAACTCCAATTCCAACCCAATGACTGTCGCCCCTAGATAATTACCCGCATTCCGAACATAATGGAATATGTTTCATAGGCCCATTCGACTGCTTTATTCAGTTATTCTTCAAATTAAAATATAAAACATTCAAATATGAATTTGAACGTACATTTCAATTTGCCGGGGCCACATGTTGATCCCAAAAATTCTACAAAAATAAATCTAGCTATGTTTGGACGATATGGTCCCAACAAAACTAGTTTCGTCAAATTTGGAGGTTTTTAAAAAATGGCCATTTTCTGGTCGATCCAAATTGACTGAAATTAATCAAACACATTTTCTTTTGCCACGCTTACATATTAACTCCAAAAATTATGGAATTTGAAACCTAGCAATAATTCGATATCTCGGATCTAATAAAAGTGGTTTCGTCGAAAACGGAGGTGGTTGGCAAAATGTATATTTTCAAGGGCTATATGAACTCCATAGCGACCTTTCTGAAAATTCATTTGGCCATAACTTTTGATTCCCGCTATGAAATCTCAATTTTTCAGATTCATTAGAAAGATATTCATTAACCGATTTAAATATTTTTGGTTTCACCAAAATCCATTTTATTTTGTGTCATGTACAATCAGTCAAAGTTTGAATTCAACATTTCAAACTGCCACGCCATTTCAGGCCTTGTTTTATAATTAAAATAAATATATTCGCTACAACTTCGATCCAAATAGATTTTTGGTTGTTATTATTTACAATAAATTATTTTAAATATTCAAAATCTACTAAAATAGCCAAATTAAAAAAAAATTAAATTGGTTCAGATTTTCCGGGTTGTTACAATCTCCCCCACTTAAAATCTTTTCATCCCCGAAAAGAAACGAAGCTGAAAGTTGTTTAACTAACCAACTCAACTTTCATTCTGGCTTCCATTCTTCAACATTTCAGTTTCTAAGAATTTTCTAATTCTTCAAAAATTTGGCTAACACCCTAAATTTTCGAAAAATTTCGCCATAACCTCCTTTGTACGAGGAGGGGATTTGGAAATTTATTGGGCCATATTAGATACCCAATAAATCCTAAAAAGCATACACATATTTATAGTGATATATTCCGGTGTCCAAAGGGGAGTGTGTACAGATCATAACTCTAGAGAATAAATTTTCGTCACCCTATAAATGATTTTTGTGCCTTAATGACCAGAGAGACGTGTTTGTTGTCATCTCCAGACCCGTGTTGGGGTTTTTATTAATCTGGCAATTTACCGTTACATTTTATATAGTCCATATCAGTCTTCGGCTCAAACTGTAATTTAGTCCTCGCCATACAAGCCTCTCGGTCGTACGGTAAATTTTCAACCTCGTCACATAAGCTCCAAGTGCTTATGTGGTATGTGATCATGTATGTTATCTTCAAGAAGTATGCCATGCAGTGTAGTTCAAAATTAATTGTTACTATCCTATGGAGACATTTATTATTTCACACAAAACGACCAGCACTCTGCATCCAATGGCATTCACACGAGTTGATATAATAATAAAACTGCGCATCCAACTCATTAAGGTTTACCTATTTGTCAGGCACGCAAATAAATTCTTTACTCAACAGCAAATCCATTTACCTGTTCAAACATATATAATGCACATGCATATATTTCTATCTATTTCAAACCAGTTCAATCTTTGATTCAATTGCATAAATTTACCATTCATTCTCTTATGGGTTTTATTATTCCCATGTTATCCATTTAAACTAACAATCACACAACACAAATAACAATCAATTTGTTGATTAACTTTTCAAAAATATACTAAGTAATTCATATACTCTTTTAATATATTCAAAATTCATATTTTCTAAGATCAGATTATATATAATCACAAATATGTAATTTATAAACATATAACTCTCAACTCATTTTGGGGCATTACTAACCTCATCTCTAATGAGTCACTCATTCTAGAATGCTACTGATTCTATCTCTAATGAGGATTTTTTCAATAGGATATTACTGATCCTATCTGAAATGAGTATGTTCGTCTTAGGACATTACTGGTTCTATTTCTGACGAGTTCGTTAATATGCTATATTCCAGAACTAAGCATAACCAAAGCTCTGATACCACGTTGTGACGACCCCAAACCCCCGTTCCATGGTGGAAAGGGTCATCTTTGGAATATAACACATAAACAAATAACAGCAGAACATAAATATATAAATACAACATATAATGTATAATAGAATACATTAGATAAACATAATCATCAGAGTTACACAGTATACGGGATCATACTTAGTACACAAATATAGTTCAGCTTTACATAAAATGTCTATAGCGAAATCAAAACATAATATGTACAATAGGAGCTGAACAACATAAAAAGAAAGAAGTGATAGAATCCATCTTCAGCTCCATATCTATCCATAAAGAGCTTGCTAAAACCTAAATACAAGGCTGCCCGTGTAGAAAATAGGGGCACCCGAGTTTGCAAGTGAAACAAACTACGATTCAGTCATAGGACTGGTATGAGAAATCTACTTAACATATTTTACAATAAGGCCAATCACAGGACTACGCTGCTAACACGTAACGGGTTTACTCCATTGGATTGCCAGTGCTTAAAACAAGCAAATCTTTTAAACAACGCAATGCTTTTTACAAAAATGAAGCCATTATAAGACTCAGTTCCCATAACACAATGCAACGCAAACCGGAGTATAGATTTTTACCTTATAATGGCCAAAATATGCTTGATACGAATAAAACAAAAGCATTTGATATTATTACTAGTGCTTATATGTTTCAAAAACAATTTCAATCATAAGTATCAATCATAGGCGGCTTAAATGCCCCCATACCACTATGTCACCATATATAGGTATACAATAAAAAACGCACGATGTCGTATTTGGAAATTGGATTTCCGTCATGAACCAAGGCAAGGGATCATCCTTACCGCTTCAAGACAATCTAGCCTACCATGTTTCATGGTTAGAGCTCGAGTGACCCTTGGATCGTCAGGGCCGGTCCATACGGAGTGGATTAAAATGCCTGAACACTGCGTTTCCCTACCCTACGGGGTGTAAACTGGTCATATCCCAACAAAACTATCGGCCCCGGAACGACGGATATAACCGAGGCGCATCACAATCCATCATCCACATAAGTAAAACGTCAGGGCTTGCAAAACGCTGACACCACTTCTAGCTAGAAAGAAACGCATGTCCTCCTTGATGTCCTCTCCCGTTTCTGGCTCATACCGGGGTGTGAGGCCCACAAATCAACGCCAAACACAAAGCTAGCTATTTAAATCCCTGTTTCGATCATCAACCACAAGGCTCTGCTTTTCAACAAAAGCCTTGATCACTGCATCTAAGCATTCCATACAGGCAATTCACGCCATGCAACTGACATATATCAATCACACAGAATGAAATCCAATATGGAACATGCAGTCCATTTACAAGTTTGTTCTGGGTCTGAACGAAACCAGAGGCACCTTATTCCTCTCCCATAGGTCCAATACAGGAGAGAGGCCCTCGCACATCCGAACGATCAACAAGTATGTCCGGACAACCACCACTGTAACCCCTTCAGGGCAGCAACTCCCATCAAAGGCATCAGTAGCCATCCATTCGATGTGAAGATCATCGGTCTTGCACCGTCTTCATATCTTCGACTTCTAATCGTCGACCAATTATTTGAAATGAGATTTAACTCGGCCTTTTCAAATAATTCACATATCATTAGAATTCAAATCAATTCATTTCCATGGTTAAATTATTTGACATCCATAATTCAGTTCATTAATGTAATTTTCACGTCAAATACATTCAACCATCAAATATCCAATAAATCGAGTAAACTCGGTTTATTTCTGTTCCATATTGTTTATAATATTTTCTAACAATTTATCGCTATTTTTATTTATTTAAAAATAGCCAATGTATTCAAACGACTCTTCAGGCCATAACACGACCATGGCGCTGTTTTTCTTCAGATTTGATTTACACATATCTGAAAATCTAACCATTGGATCTTTACAAATTTTATATCATTGGAAAGCTCTTTTCAAAGCGGACTCAACGGTTTCAGTTTTAGGAAAATCCTATGGCCGGATCTCCCGGTACAATCGTTTAAAGTTACGATTTCAAGATACGAACTGCAGCGTCGTAATTCGATTTAATTTAATTATATATATATATATATAATTCATTCCGGCGCTGTTTTCATTCAGATTTGAATTAAACATTTCACACAACCTAACCGTTGGATCTTTACAAAATTGGTATCGTTTAAAAGATATTTTCAAAGCGAACCCAACGGTTTCGGCTTCTGGTAAATCCGACGGTCGGATCTCCCGCAATAATCGTTAAAATCATGATTTCAAAACACGAACTGCAGCTTCCTTATTCGATTTATTTTAATTATATATATATAAATATAATCCGTTCTTCGATTTCCAAACCATTTTCATTTCACATATTTGATAAAAATAATATTTTTACCTAACAAATATTTATTTCAACGCATGAACATTTTTAACACTTCATATATATTATAAAAATGTGATTTTTATTGTTTAAACAATTTATTTCAAACATGAATATTTTTAGCGATTCATATATATAATAAAAATGTGATTTTTATTGTTAAAACAATTTATTTTAAACATGAATACTTTATATACTTCATATACATGATAAAAATGTGATTTTTATCTTTCGAACAAATTATTCGTCATATGAATATTTTTCCAACACATGAATATATTTCAATACATGAATACTTCAGAAAATTTCGGTAGCATAACGGCAGGGGGTTTTAAACCGGCACCGTCCCGAGTACGGCTCCTCGCACTACCTTATGCCTCGCAGCGTTCCCTAAGGGGCTTATCCTTATAATCTAAATATTTCGATCATTTTCATATCACAACGGATTTTTGCACAAACAATTCCAATTTTGTTTCACCACAAACAATTATTATCAACCATTCGCATTTATCAACCAAATTTCACATCAATAAAAATCCAAACAATCACAACCAATATATATCGTCCATAGTCTGTGGATGCGGGGAGTGTGTATATTTATATATATATATATATATATATATATATGTATGTATGTATGTATGTATGTATGTATGTATATAAATATATTTCCATTTCATTTCAATTCCATTCCATTCAACACACATATAATTTCTACAATGCATATATAACTTATACATCCCACATATAATTTATACAACGCTTATACATGAGGTGTACAACGCTTATATAACTTATACATCGATTATATAATTTATACATCGCCATTCCATATCGTTTTGAATTTAGAAATATCACATCGGGTTCCACTCCTTCAAGAATTGTAGGAAGCTCCGAAAATTCTCCGATCTCTTCTAGAATGAAGAAGACGTCACCACGAGTCCAATGTCTCTTGTTTCACTGGATTTCGACAACATAGCAAAAAGATACGATTTTTATAAGTTTGCAACGCTTTTAAATGTGGAAATCAGTTTATATAATATAAACCATATACCTCTCAGTTTTGTTCAAAACTAGGTTTTTACTTTTCTCGAAATCCGTGTAGCTTGGTGCTGATCAGCCTATGCCACCTTGTAGTGCTTCGAGAGAGCTTCACAATGGTGGTGGGGTTGCTCAACTCGACGGGGTCTTGGAAGCACGGCGGAGACTTCGACGGTGACACTTTGGGGAGGTAGATCTCGCGAAATACAACACAGTGGAGGACGTCGTGGGTATGGATTTGAAGCTCTCGTCAAGTTCTATAAAAACCTCAACTGGGTGGAGTGATTTTAATGAGTGGATGAGGAGAAATCGAAGAGAGAAGGGGCTGGGCTATTTTTGTTGTTTGTGAGGAGCTTACGGGGAGAGAGAAGATGAAGTGGAAAATTATGATTGGTCGGAGTTTATATTTAAATATTTATTTATTTTAAATCCGAAAATACCCTTTGGTCCATACGAACTCCAATTCCAACCCAACGACTATCGCCCCTAGCTAATTACCCCCATTCCGAACATAATGTAATATGTTTCGTGGACCCATTCGACTGTTTCAGTCAGTTATTCTTTAAATTAAAGTACAAAACATTCAAATATGAATTTGAACGTACATTTCAATTTGCCGGGGCCATATGCTGATCCCAAAAATTCCAAAAAAAAATCTAGCTATGTTTGGATGATACGGTCCCAACAAAACTGGTTTCGTCAAATTTGGAGACTATTTGAAAAATGGTCATTTTCTGGTCGATCCAAATTGACTGAAATTAATCAAACACATTTTCTTTTGCCACGCTCACATATTAAGTCCAAAAATTATGGAATTTGAAATCTAGCAATAATTCGACATCCTGGATCCAACAAAAGTGGTTTTATCGGAAATGGAGGTCGTTGGCAAAATGTCTATTTTCAAGGGCTATAGGAACTCCATAGCGACCTTTCTGAAAATTCTTTTGGCCATAACTTTTGATTCCCGCTATGAATTCTCGATTTTTCAGATTGGTTAGAAAGATATTCATAAACAAATTTAAATATTTTTGGTTTCACCAAAATCCGTTATATTTTGCATCCTGTACAATCAGTCAAAGTTTGAATTCAAATTTTCAAACTGCCGCGCCATTTCAGGCCTTGTTTTATAATTAAAATAAATATATTCGCTACAACTTTGATCCAAATAGATTTTTGGTCGTTATTATTTAAAATAAATTATTTTAAATATTCAAAATCTACTAAAATAGCCAAATTAAAAAAAATTAAATTGGTTTAGATTTTCTGGGTTGTTACAAATGCCAAGCAAAGGTGTATTTATAGGTGGATTTTGGAGGCATCAGCCTGAGTTTCGTATCCTAAGAAGATGCAGAATTTGCGTCCCAAAAAGATAGATAAAAAACCAAGTTGCTTGTAAAATTTTGCATACTGGAGCTAAGAAATTTCGTACTCTAAAAATCCTTGCCTCAACTGCGTCGATCAAGCCAATTTGCCTGATCCGTACATGAAAACTCGAGTGCCAAATCTGCTTGCCACTTTCCTTTTGCCAAAAACTCGATTTTGCATCCCATGCCATGATGCGAATCGCATTATGAATCCCCGAGGCATGCTCCAGGAAATTGTATCCCAAACCAATATTATCTATTGTTTTTCGCATCCCTCCAATCCATGCCAGACCACTTCGCATCCACTTCCTAAGCCAAAAATTCATATCCTCGGACCATGATGTGCACCTGAAGAATTTGCATCGCCTCCCGAGCCGATCACACAATTTTGAGATGCCTGATTTTGTATCTTGGCACTTCGAATCCCACTTTGCCAAATCCCAAGCATGCCAGGGCCAGTGCACATCCATGGAAATCGGTGATTTTCCCTATGTCGATCACGTAATTTCAACATGCTAAATCCATGAATTTGCTAAATGCCAAATTTTGATGATTTGAGTTGCACAAGATATTTTGAGTGATCGTGTCATGCCCATCAACTATTTTTGAGTGCGCGAGACCTTAATTTACCAGATTCCAAATATTTTCCATTGATGAGTTTTGGCACGTGATCGGACCTATATGCTCAAGGATTTTGAGCTGATCGGACCAAGTCGATCACGTATTTTTACCATGCTATATTTTGCAATTTTATTGACTACTTTTCCAATCCAATAACGACGATTTCAGGAATTGGCGATACTTCCAACCTTTTATATACACGTCGCGACTTCGAGCAAACTGCTTTGTGTTTTCCAACAACATTCTCGAGACTTGAGCATGTCGCTAACCATAATGCTGACATGTGACTACTTCGCGAAAATGCTGGTCAACATAGGGGAAAGTCTACTTGAACACAAAACAGTGACACAAAATTAGACATAACAAATCTCAACCATTAGATCTCCTCCTAAGTTTCACCATTCATGTAATGACAAACAAACCCAATGGTTCACAATTTATGTATTTAATTTTATATCTCAATAGTCACTCCATATATATATATATATATATATATGTATGTATGAATTCAAAATATAAAAAAGAATTTTTTAATAATAATTTATAATAATAAGATATTGAAAATATCAAAAAATTGGAATTCCTTTATACATAGATATATACATATACACACATGCACACACTGCGAGATGTCATGGTGCAAGATGGCGTGAGATGTCATTGCGGGATGTGATTGGATAAGCACTATTGTCCAAGTGGTTAAGTCACTTCGGCGTGGTGCGAGATATCATAGGTTCAAATGTCGCCTCGTGGGATATTCTCCACTTTCCATGTATTAGGTTATATACTTCCTAAACTTGTATATAAAGTATCCAATTTAAAAAAAAAGTATATGTACGTTAAATTAATATGATTCTTTAAATGGAATATTATAAAGTAAAATACGATTTTATTTTAAATAGATAGATTATATCAATGCTACTTAATATGCTTCTTAGGCTAATTAAATTCCAAAAAAGGATTCTTTATTTTTATTTTTAAGTTTCCCATTTACCCGTTGCATAATGGATTGACTCCTTCAACGACCACTAACGACCTAAAAATATTTTGATATGATGCATTTCCTTTGAGCGATAAATGGAAGATCAAACGTCAGTTTCATTTTTGCGAGTCGTTGATGAGTAATATCAAGCAGGTTTAACCTAGCGGCTTTGGAGGGGACTAAAATTCATATTTTTAAACTTTCATTTATTGAATTTTTAAATATAAAGTATTTATGGGATTATGATTTTTATATCTGAATAAATACTTCAGCAAAATAACTTCCTGGAAGTTACAATACAACAATATATCATGCACTATGGAAAACATGATTAAACATAATTAAAAGACCAAATGCATTAAAAGAATCATCGTTAATGGTAACGTGATGACCTACCTTATTGGATAGTTTAAATTGACAAAATTACACATGTTTGCAAACCATTTAGAAAGCTAGATTATAAAAGGGTTTATTCTAAAGAAATAAGAGGTAAAAGAAAGTAAATATAGAACCTTACTGTGGAATGACCAAGTATAATAAACAAAATATAAAAAATACGTTAATAGTTCATGAAGTTGCTTATCAATATCCATTTGATTTCATTTTACACCACAATCTGAATTATACATAACCAAGCATAACGAACTAATTCTACATAATAGTAATAGTAAATACGGTTTTAGACTCCGTCTTCGTCTTCAGAAATGAATACCTTCAAAATACTAGAATACTCGGTTTACTCGATTGTAAAGTAAAATAAAATACTTGAGTTAGGATTAACATTCTAATGCAAGTATATCAACGTAAGTGAAATGTACAAGTAACTCAATATGTGAAATGCTCAAATTTAAATAAACACCATATTTCATGTTATAAATCAGTTTAGTTCAAGTATCGATTTTCATTATTGTTTCCCTAAATCAATTCAATATTGGATTAAATTTCAAATTCAAATTCTCATAATACAAGACGGTTCATTATCAAAACTCAAATTTTGAATTTATATTTCTTCCACAATTTATCTCAATGAAATTTTTATATTCAAACAATTCGGATTTAAACTGCTTGGATTGGAAATAGACTTTTGTTCAAAAATAATAATACGAATATAGCAGTTAAATTTTAATATATAATAGTTAACTAAAAATAATTATGAAAAATAATTAGTTAAATGTAATATAAACTTGTTTGATTAAAATAGTTATAAAATATAAATAGTTAAGTTTAATATAAAATAGTTTAATTAAAAATAGTAACAAAATAAAATTAGTTAAAATTAATATAAACTAGTTTAACTAAAACAATATAAAATACAAATAGTTAAATTTAATACAAAATAGTTATAAAATATAATTGTTTTTTTTTGTGGCAAGGCTAACCAGTTTTTATCATGGACCATCATTTTTACCATTACAATAAGCAATAAATACATACAAGATTCACACGCTAGGCTGATTGCCTAACTACTGAAATAGAAAATTAGACTAGCTTACAGTATAAGGGTTAAGCAAAATTGCCTAAGCTACTAAGTAATCACATACAACACTGCATTGGGTGAACTATATAACATTACGCAGGGTGATAATATTACATTAACACAAAATATTACACAAGCATAAGTCAATACTAAGGACTTCCACTTCGCAAGTGGTAATACTACCAGACTCCCGACAACATAAAGCAACCTGAACTTCAAAGACAAATGTAACAACTTGGATTTTCGGTACTAGTGTGAACAAATTATAACGAAGGTTATAATTTGTTAATTGTAAATTGAATAAAACTAGAATAGTATTATTGTTGAAATCATTTATGTGTATAAATTTGGAGACTTGCATAAGCTTGGATATTAATTTGAGACATTATGTGTCATAAGATTGAGATGTGTTGAGTTTATGATTGCATTAAATTGAATAAAATTAATAAAGGATACAATTCAATGTTAATATGTTGAATAGAATTCAAATTTGATGTAAATATAGTTTATGAAACATTATAAATGTGAATGTGTGTTAAAAACAAGTATTTGGAGATTTTATTTATTGAGGAGCAATAATTTTTTAAATTAATTGCTAATAATGAATTTTGGTGGAAATTGGTGTTTTCAAAATTTATTTGGGTTATAAATTAAATATGAAAAATGTAAATATTGAATGGAAATAAATGTTTAAATGGGTTTTAATATTTTAACAAAACTTAGTGTTTGCCTTATCAAAGAAGTAAATTTGCATGAATTTAACTTAAGAAATGTAAGTTCTAAATAATTACAATGTAAAATGTGTGTATGGTAAAGATATGAATTTTAGTGTGCATTACATTAAAAGTGATGTTTAAAATGGTTAAAAATACTTAAAACATGTGTGTTTGAGTATTATCATGTGAACACAGCATTGTCATGTGTGTGTGCGTTTTGTTAAAATGGATTAAAAATCATGTTAAGGGTGTTTAAGTTATGCTTATAAGCCTAATTAGCATAACTTAATTATATCTGAACTTGGTTGGGATAGATTAGCCAGTGACCTAAACTAATTGATTATCTAATAAGGGGGTAAAAGAGAAATACATAACATTTTGCATCACCTCATTCTTCTCCTTTTTGGAAAAATATACAAAGAAAACATATTTATTATTCACTAATACTTCAAACTCAATTAGAAATTCAAATTGAAGCTAGAATCAGGTTGCCAGCACCATCTCAATAAGTATGAACATCAAAAACTCACTTCAATCCAAGTTTTAATCTTTGATTTAAGGATTTGTGTTTACTGTGTTTTTTGTTTCATTTGCATGTTACAGTAAGCTTTCCTATAAGCATTTTCTAGTCTTCTTAAGCTCAAAAAGTCATTGTTTTGTGTTCTAAATTGCTACAACAATGAAGGTGAGTTTGTAAAATTGACACTCTAGCTTTCGTATAGCTTATTTTGTGTTTGAATGAGTTTTGAACGAAAATTTGTTTATAGTAATATGAAACAAAGTTTCAAATGTTTCTCTGTGTAAAGGTTGACTTGATTCATGTTTGACACTGTGTATCTCAACCACTTCATGTCAAAATGCAATGATTCATTTTCCAATTGATAGTTTAGTTGTTGTTCGATGTGTCAGTCAATTTTTAGCTCAATCTCAGCTCGACAGAGTTCAGAAAACAATGTCCAAAGTTGGATTCGAGCAAGGTTGGACATAGGAAATTTTTTCCTTGCCTAGGTCGACATAGCCCTTGTAAAATTGGGCTAGGTCGCATCTTGCTCCCTAGGTGATGATTGGTGAGTTTATTTGAGAACATGGATTGGTTTTGATGATTTTGATTACTAATGCTTGTTTTCTAAATGTTAATTCATATAAATTCTATTGTCTTGATGTATTCATATACAAGATAATATCTGTGTGAATCCAAATCTTAGATTTTGTAGTTTTTGTGTGTAACATATGTATTATTTATTGAGTGATTCCATATGACTTCCGACAATATACACATTTTATAAAACAGTTTTAAATAAATAGTTGTATATATATAATTGCTTTGAGATAAAGGATTTTCGCTATTTTGTTCTGTAATAATAAATCATCTTACCGACATGTAAAGATTTTCAAAGAAAAAATCAAATGTTTTCAAAATCTTTTTATAAACTTGTTTTCTCAAAATATAAAATTACACGTTCCGCACACTTTGAGAAAACGAGAATGCAACTTAAACGATGTAGTATACCTCGTGGTATAGGACACAAAGGTATATCATATCGGTTAATTCCAGACTTGTTGACTGAAGCAATTTTATGAAATTGGCTGACTTGGAACAAGTTGATAAGTGAGAACGTAAGGTATGGGACATACCACTACAACTATTCGGCTTACTGGTGGGAAGTCTGTGATACATACTTGGGGAACTGTATGAGGCCTTCGAGTCAGTTCTTGGTGTTTGATATTTATTAGTACTAGGCAGTGATGCGCCAATTATATGGACTTAAGAATCTAACTGTGTGGGGTTTACAAGATAAATATACTTTAGTAGATAACTGTGTGGGGCGCCAAAACTATGTGGTAATATTCCAAAACTACGTGGTTAGTACTGGTTGGCTTTGTTCGATTATGTTGTGCATGCAGGCGTAGTTAAGTCTAGCCTTATTGAATTAAAGCTATGTGGTTCATTGTTCTATGATTTCCCCTAGAGTCGTGTGGCGCGATGATTGTGTGATGCTTTATTTTCTAAATTTCAATTGTCTTTGATTTCTAGAATTTTATGATGTTTCACCATTTTATGTATATTGAGTTTTATACATAACTATGGGCTAATTGATGTTTATTCCGTAGTGATTGTACCGTTTTGCGGTGAACTCTTTGTTGAGTTCCACATGTTATGTTTATGTGAGCTCCATCGTATTTTCTATTTGATCAAGATTTCTATAGACTATCATAGCATTAGGTTTGGTTATTAAGACGATGGAAATAGCTGTAGTGTGTTGTGTGTGTTATTCCATATATGAGACCCTTGAGAATGAGCTGGTGGACCTATCTCATGTATCATATGCTGCTTGTATATCGATCAGATTCCTCTTTCATTGGGAGAAAATGTTCATTATATGATATTACCCTTCATTTTTCATGTGTTCCCGACATGTTTGAGCTGGACTGATCCATGTATTTTATACTTGGGTCAGACCGAGTTGTTTCAGGTCTGCAGTGTTGTAGATATATGCTTATTCTCACTGCTGTTAGGGGATATCTACCATTTCTTTTAGAACGCTTGCTCGTACCTTGAGCTAGTCTCTTAGTTGTTTCATTTCAGGCCTATGATGTGTAAATATTCTATTTAGGACATGACATTGTATATGTTATAGTCCTTAAACCCATTTACGTATGTTACTTTGTATCATACTTGATGTATATGTATATCTGTGACTGTGTTTGTTATTCGATCATCAACGTTGATGATTGATATCATCTTTTGTTCTTAATTGATCCGATAGACACCATAGCATAGTATTAGGTAAGTATTGAGTATGTTGAACTACTTTAGATTAGAACAAAAATATAAGCAATATTTTCGATGTACTTGATACTTGACAACATAAGATATATAGATGGTCGCCTTTACCAGCCCTATTCTCTGCTCTAATAAAACAATATATTTAGGATTGCTCTTTATTAGGGTGGGTCTCAAGGTAAAGCGTTAGAATATGGTATCATAGATAGGTTCAGAACAAAAGGTGATAAACACAGAACAGTACACATAATACGGTATATCAAAGTATAATATGAGTGCTAACATTGTTCTGAATTGTTATTATCCTAAATCGTGTCTTTAGTAATAATTCTGAGTCTTTTTTAGGGTAGAAAAGCAGAAATACGTCTCAGAATGATATTTTTAAACTCGATAGTATTCCTTTTATACATTACTCAATGGAAAATGTCTTACCCTACTGATGGTTGGAAATGATAGTGAGTGCCCTTCAAATTTTGAGTCGTCCCGTAGTTTACATCCTTAAGGTGTTTAAATATCCACCGACTAGATTTTTGTGCTTATTAGGAGCACTCAGCCTCTAGCTCCTTCTCGTTCTTTTTCTTCTCGTAAATCCACATTTGCGCATATGTGCAGCAACTTCACTTATCGTGGATGCAAATTGTTCAAAGGCTTTAAGTCAGTTCTAGATATTTAGGCTTGGCTCTGTATTTGTGAACGCATTTTCACTCGTATAGAGATTTCAGACCATTACCGCATTCTTGTAGCATCGAGAAAGTTACAAGATCGTGCGCTTAGTTGGTTTGAGCTTGTTGTCGTAGAGATTGATGAGTCTTCCTTAGAGTGGAAATGGTTTAAAGAGTGTTTCGAGCTCATATCTATACCTGAGCCCGAGAAAGATATTTTTAGCCCATTGTTTCCTTGAGTAAAAACAAGGAAAATCTTTATTTTTCGAGTATGTGCTTCTGTTGATGTTTTGTCTAAGTATGGCATGAAACATATTAGTACACCATAAAAGAAAAAACTAAATTTTGTTTGCGGTCTCAAGAAGTATTTATGAAGAGTTCTTTTACTCTAGTTCAAGCTTTCTTTTGAAGAAATTGTTGATACTTCACTTCATCTTGAAGTTGTCGAGAATGAAAAGGAAAGTGATGATGAGTCAAAAGTTCGAAAAAATCCAAACAAGGAAAAACATCCTATTCATGATCCCAAACTGTTTCTACCTAACAAGAAGAAGAAGCAAAATGGGCCTAGTTCCTATTATGGAGTAGCACCTCTTAGACCGAGCACTTGGTACAATCGTCGCTCCCTTAATCACTTGTCTAGAGATTGTCCCAAGCCTCATATTTGACAAATTTGTAAGAAAGAGGGACATTTATCTATATCATGCCCAAAATATTCAAAGAATTCTAATTCTAGGAAACTCTTAGTGATGGATGCTTTTGGGAAATCACCTCATCCTTGAGATACTTCCTTTCTCTATATATTCTTCTTTGAAGTTCCTTACCATTTTGTGATCGATTTATTGCGATTTATTCAATTGGGATGTATCGAAGAAAATGGGTAGACGATGATTTATTAGAAACATTATATCTAGTGAATTTCTTTTTAAGTTGCGAACTTTAATTGAGAGTCTGCAACATGGGGTATTTTATGGTGATAGCATTGAAATCATAAATGTGACATTCCCTTTTTATAATAAAGGTGAAATTCACCTTTAAGGGTTTGGTTGACTTTTATGAATGGTTCGATACTATTAACATGGAGTTGAATGTTTTAATGAAAATGCCTCTTACTTTGAGCGTCTTCTTTTATGGGCTTAGTTTTCTATTTCGAATACAAATTGCAAAATCAAAACTCCTTCGTTCTTCTTTAAAATTCGAGATGATGGTGATACATCTCGATATCACATGAATTTTTTTTATTTAATGTCAAACCTGTTTCGAAATTTCCATCTGAGTGCACGGCTGAGTTTTGTGTTGATCCTTTTCCTTGTACAGTTTATCAAGGAAAACAAGTACTACAAGTCTTATTGTGATGACCTACCATACACAACCAGTGCTCATAACAAAAAATCACGATTTATAAGGACCTGGTCGATTTAAAGCGATCGCCAAGAGAAAGAAATAGTTGAAAGGAAGAGAAAAATGAAAGAAAGGAAGGAAGTAGAAGAGCAAGAAGAAAGAAGAGAACATAAACACAATCACATAATCTGTCGTCTCATAGCGCATTCAGATAATATATAATAATCAATCATAGATATAAAATAGATGTGTAACGACCCAGATTTTTGAACGGTTTATTTTAAATATTTAATATGGTTTTAAATATTGAATTTATAATCTAAATGGTATTTTATTCGATTATCGATTAAATAATCGAAATACGATTTAATTTGATAATTATCGAAATACGAGAACTAAACAATTTAATTCAAAGGTAAAATTGAATCGAAACAGTTTAGATGATCAATGTATATATACGATTTAAATATGAATAATGATAATTGAAATTTATTTTTAGATTTATTTGTTTTGAATTTAAAATGAATTAATATGGCTATTTTAAATATACGTTCAAATTAAATTGTATAATCTATTTCATTGAATTCAGAATAGTGAATAACGTTGGAAATATCGGTCGTCACGGTTGGATAGTGGTCCGGGACTTTGAGTTAAGAAACCACAAAATATTTTAAACAAAATTAAATTAAATTAAATCAATTTATTTTCAAATCCTAGGGTTTCATTTCAGCCGACCTCATTCTTTATTAGGCAGACCTACTTCCCTCGAGCACAAAATCCTGTCTTCCTCTTTCGAAATCTGAAAAACAGTGTTTTAATGACCTCGTACCTTATGTCCCCTTACTCTTCTATAAATTCGCGACCCTCTTCCTTTTCCTTCACATTTTTCTTTCACCCGTTCCTCATTCCCTCAGAACCAAATCGAAAGCTTCATATTGAAGCCGCAAACGAGGGTCTGGGAAATCGATTTCGAATTATTAAGGGGTGCGTACGAGGAGAGTTCAACGATCAAAGTCGGGTTCACCTGGGTCGCAGCTATGGTCGGAGTTGGGCATCTCGAGGTTGGCATCAGCTGGCAGGGGCTTTCGATTTAGGGGATTTGGTGGCTGCGATGCATTTCGAGATGGGATTAATGGAACTCGCGATTTCCTGTAGTCAAAAATGGAAGGGGTCAACAGACCCGTGATTTTGATGTCGCGGTTTCTGGAGGCGACGGGGTGCCATTCGAACTCGCTGATGAGCGAGCTGTGATGGTGCGAGGTAGAAAAGGGTGCGGCTTCCTCTGTAGAAGTCAACGCTGGTTCAGGTATGATGGTAATAGGGAGTCTGAACTGATGGTGAGTAGATTGAACGCGAGATGTTCGTTGAAATGCTATAATGAATGCTGGCTGTGTTTGGGGCTGATCACAGTGGAAATGATTCAACATTTCTTGAGTTAGCTTTGCGAATGGTCGAAGTAGCAAGGTATTCGTTTTTCCGAAATTTAAAATACTTAGGATAATTTATTTATTCATCGTTAGTAGCAAAGTTAAATCAATAATCATTGATCGTTAAATTGAATAAATAATCGTAGGGGCTTGGTAAATTCATGCGAGACGAGACGAGTAGGTTTGTAGCTACGCGGTATGGGATTAAGCTGGATATTCAGAAAATAGAAATCCGGTGAGTAAATCTCACTCACCTTTAGAATTATTTTTATTTCATTAAAAATAATTGTTTGTTGCTTGTGTGAATGTTTTCTGGTTGTTTATATATATTAGTTATTTAGGCTATATATATATATATTGGGTTGATTGATTGGTTGGATTCCCGCAGTCTCATTAGCGGATGCCCGCAGTTTCATAGCGGATGATTACCCTATACGCCCCACGCTATGATTAGTGGATGACCTTCTATACCGCGATATTCTGCCACGAAGCAGAATGGGTATTATTTATGTGCTAACATCTGTGGATGCAGGAAAACAGGTTGGAGGAATCCAACAGGATTCCTCAAAAATATATTATCTGTTTGCTTATTTGTTTGCATATATATTGTTATATATGATGTGTTAGAAAAATAAACAATTGGTTGCTTTGTGTGTTTTATCACTGGGCTTAAGTAATGATATTTAAAAAAATATCGTAAAAAGGATATTTGAGATTTTAAAAGGGGAAATTCTATTTTAAGTAGAATTTGAATTTTAAATGGAAATAAAAGTATAAACTTGTTTTGAAAAATAAAACAAGTAGTTTCTTTATAAACGAAGTTTATAAATAGTTCTTTTATAACGAAGTTATAAATGAAGTGAAAAGAATTATCATTTGGTAATTCAGAAATAGAAGTGTGAAATTGGAATTTGAAATGAAATTTCAAAATAGGATTTGAAATGGAATTTTTAAATATATAACTCAAATGAAATTTGAGTATAACATTTGAATAGTAGAATTAGAAAAGGAGTTTAAATATTTGAATTTTAAATTAAAGGAAAAGGAGATTGAATATTAGAAATTCAAATCGAAGTTCAAATAGAACTCGAATAAATGAAATTAGAATGAAAAATAGAATTTGGATTCAAGGAATTAAAATAAGATTTGAATTCAAAGGAATTCGAATAAAGAAATTCAAATAGAGATTTGAAGGTAGAATTTCAAAATAGAATTTGAAATAAACTTTGAAATTGAATATGAGATTTCAAAATAGAATTTGAAATAAACTTTGAAATTGAATATGAGATTTCAAAATAGAATTTGAAATAAACTTTGAAATTTGAATATGAGATTTCAAAATAGAATTTGAAATAAACTTTGAAAATAGGATTTCAAAGTAGAATTGGAAATAGAATTTCAAATAGGATTTCAAAATAGGAAATCCAAATGGTTTTGAAAGGGAATTTGAATCCAAGAGAATTCAAATGGATTTGAGTGAAGAAATTCAAATAGTGGAAAAAATGAGTTGAAGATTAGAATTCAAATGGGGTTGGAAACAAATTTGAATATTAGAATTCAAATGGAAAAGAAAAATGGAATTTGAATATAAGAGATTCAAATTGAATTCAAATAGGATTTAATCTATGGGATTTGAATATGAAATTCAAATGGGTTTTAAACTATGGAATTTTGAATATAGAATTTAAAAAGGAGTTTGAATATTTGAATTTCAATAGAATTCAAATATAGAAATGGGAATATAGAAGTTCAAATGGAATTTAAATATAGAGTTTGAATAAGAGAATTCAAATGAATTCAAGTATGGGGTTTGAATATGGAATTGAAATAGAAATTCAAGTATTTAATTTGAATATCAAATAGAAAAGAAATTGGGATTTGAAATATAGAATTCAAAAGTGAGATTGGAATTTAAATCAAGAGATTCAAATAGAATTAAATGGAATTGAATTCATTTTAAGAAGTTTAAAGGTTTATATATATAAATATAATTAAAACGAACTCGCCGCAGCGCTGCAGTTCGTAAAATAGCGATTCGAACTTCAATTGAGTATACAGAGCGCAATTGAAGTCGAAATTCTTTGAAACAAGAAATGTCAGGACCGGTTTGATAATAGTTTTCTAATGAAAGAGAAAAATCTGAATTTCGTCATATAGATTTTGAGTTATGTCAAAATCAAATTTTCAGAAAAACAGCGCCAGAACCAATTGAAAACCGTAATGGTGTATTTAAATGAATAAAAGGATTTTTATAAATAAAAATCCGAATTTCCATCTAGACTGGAGATATAAAATAAATATGAACTCCAGTGGAGTAATGAGTTGATTTTTGAAACGGAAATCAGATTTTTGATTTATTGAATAAAGTTAACTAATTCAAATAGGAATTAGTAAATGAGATGTTGAATGGATATTGAGCTGTAAATAAGTGAATTCGATTTGAGAATTTATATTCGAAATAGAAAAGAGAACTAGAATTGAAATTGAAATTCAATTTGGTTATGAACGAGTTAAATATTTTGTTTGAACATGTTATGTTCAACAAAGAAGTGAAATAGGCAAAAAGGGCTAATTAAAGAATAAATGAGCGAAACTGAATTCAAACGATTGGATTGAGTTAAACTGAATGGAAAACAGGTGAACAGGTGTTGAACAGGTATGGAATGAAGTATATAAAGTATATGAAGATTCTTAATTTATGTGCCCAACAAAAGGTACATGTTTAAATTCATATATGGGTTTTATGCGCCGTATCGGCAGGCCGCTTGGCTTTTTCCTTTTTCTTTTGATTGAGGAAGATACCGGGAAGCTATTTGAAATTTCCCGATGCTCCCGATACAGGGGAGGTTATGGCGAATTTTTCCGGGAATTTAAGGAGTTAGAATATTTTTAAGAAATTTGACAATTAGAAATCTATATATCGATATATATATAGAATTCGATAAGGAAACGAAATCAAAAATAGCGTAAAGGGCCAATATGGTTATTGAAAATATTTGGTTAACAAATATGGATAGAGAAAATGGAGAAATGATTTAATTAATGAAATATTAATTAAAGAGCCCAGTGATTTGTTTGTTATGTTGGATGAACACTTGTTTTTATTCGATAGTTAAATCACAGACTATCGAAGTTTTTGACCATCGTTGTCAATATGGAGAGACCGGTTGGATTATTATCCGAAGAACCACTCCGTATCGGCATAAGCGTTGCGAACCAAGTATGCTGAATATATTGAAGACGGAGTAAAGTGCAAGGGCTTTTCTATTTATAGAATAGTGCCTTCGGTTTCGTTCAATCCCAGAACGAACGTAAATGGACGAATGTCTGACAGAGTATTTCCAATGATCAAATGGGTTGGTCTGTATGAATGTATATGGTTGCAACGGATTTATCCCTTAGCATAATATCCAGAATATTTGTGCAAACTCAACTAGTGATTAACGGATCTGACGATGTGGCATTCAAAGTGAATTGTGTTATCAAGGAATGGTAAGTATGCGTAGCCTCAGGCCTCAACAACCGGGAGAGGACAAAAATCGGGCAGGCAGCATGGCTATGTGGGTCGCACCCATTAGGGTGTATAATCACCTATCTAGAGAAATTCCTTTTGTTTCTAAATCTATCGATTCTGCCCATTCGGGAAACGGTGGTTTGAGTCCAACCGTTGGTGATATACATTCGATACACTCAAGCGAAATGAGTGGTCGGTCATGTGTGGGCCGGGTTACAAGATGTTCTTGTTGAACCCAGGTGTATTTGCCTCTAGAGATACATCAACGGAAGGTGGTCCCATACCTTGTCATGTTGGAAATCCAATCTCCAATAAGCGCCATGCGGGTTTTTGATTTTATGCTATGTATGTGGAGCGTGAGATGCAAGCGTTCTGCTATTTGGTTATTTATTTGATGTAGACATTATTATAATATCATTGGATTTGATATCAAAGTGTTTTGGGTTATAGTAAGGTAAAAACCGTCCATGTTTATGTGTGGGCTAGTCTTACTATTATATTTTCCTTTGAAAGGATTTTTAAAGTTAAACAAGTGGTTGGAGTTTACTCACACCAGTCCCATGACTGACCCAGAGTTTATTTTGTTTTGTTTTCCCTAAACTCTTGGGTGCCCAAATTTGTTCGGGCAGTCAAGTGTTTCAGGCTTTTACAGATACACTTGGAGGAGCTTGAAGCAGAAGGCTTCAACGTTAGTTATCTAGAGTTACTTCCGCTGGATCAAATGTTATATGTACTCTGATGATGGTATGTGTATATGTACAAAACAGATTTGTATTTCAAAAGTTATGTTATACAATATATTTTATTCGTTCCGCTGTGAGTTTGTGATCTTCGTTTTTCTTCTATTCTAAGTTTTTCTATCTTATCTATTCTCACCCTCTATCTTCTTTCTAATAATGAGTCGTATTTCTGTGTTATTTGGGTTGGACGTATGGGGTATTTAGTCAACTCAGATAGCACGGATTTGCGGGTCGTTTCAGTTGGTATCAGAGCTTAGGTTGAGTGAATACCTAGGCTTGTGTGGTATGTACTCATTAGAGATAGGGTCAGCAGTGCCCTAGAATGAGTTGAGCGTACATATATACGAGAGAGCGTATCTGTAATTTGATATAAAAGTTGTTTTATATTGTGTTGGCTAGTCTGTTGAGTGGTTTATGAATTCTGATCGAATAGTGGGACGCCACAAAGTCGATAGAAATTTCTAAACTCTTGAACAGAAGATTTAACACGATATTGTTTTAAAGTGAGTAGATGAAATAATTTTACCCAAAATTTCTATTTTGATATAGAAAAAAATAATTTCTAGAATTATTATTATCTGGATGTGTTGGATGTTGATTTTATAATCAAATGAGATTATAAAATTAGAATGGTTATTTATAACCAAATAGAATTTGTATAGGAAGTAAATATACAAATGAGATGAGTTAGAATTTAAATTCAAACCAGAATTAAGAATTCAAAATCCTGGGAAGTTGAAAAATATTTTTTTCAAAGTAATTAAAATAATATAGATTTGTTTTAAAGGATTTGAAAGAAGATCATTTTAATGGATTTTGAATGTGGTAAAGCACTGAACTCACTTCAGTGACTGGAAGATAATTCTGATGATGATTGCAACATCATCAGTGTTCATTTTCGAGTTTCTAAGTGATGGATTGCTACCTTAGAAAGTTTTGATGGAAATTTGTTGGAAAGAAAACAAATTGGTTTGAATATTCAAATGTTTTGAATTTGTGATGGAAATAAATATATGTATATATTTATGGGATTTCAGAAGAATTTGAAAAGAAAACCCAGGGATTTGAATTCTGAAATTGAAATTTAACTTAAACAAGTTAAATGGGTCGAAGGGAGTGAATTGATTAGAATCAATTTGAATAGGTTATTGGAATATAGATTGGATATAAATGGATTGATCGTAGATCATTCGAATCAAATGTGTAAAGACCAAAAGTTTTGGTTGGGGTTAATTTATTGAATTATGAAGAAGTGAGTTTCAACATAAAGAAGTTTTGAAAGTAATAGATTTGTACCATTTTTTCTACCTTAGCAATTTCGAGGACGAAATTATTTTAAGGGGGGAAGAATGTAACGACCCAGATTTTTGAACGGTTTATTTTAAATATTTAATATGGTTTTAAATATTGAATTTATAATCTAAATGGTATTTTATTCGATTATCGATTAAATAATCGAAATACGATTTAATTTGATAATTATCGAAATACGAGAACTAAACAATTTAATTCAAAGGTAAAATTGAATCGAAACAGTTTAGATGATCAATGTATATATACGATTTAAATATGAATAATGATAATTGAAATTTATTTTTAGATTTATTTGTTTTGAATTTAAAATGAATTAATATGGCTATTTTAAATATACGTTCAAATTAAATTGTATAATCTATTTCATTGAATTCAGAATAGTGAATAACGTTGGAAATATCGGTCGTCACGGTTGGATAGTGGTCCGGGACTTTGAGTTAAGAAACCACAAAATATTTTAAACAAAATTAAATTAAATTAAATCAATTTATTTTCAAATCCTAGGGTTTCATTTCAGCCGACCTCATTCTTTATTAGGCAGACCTACTTCCCTCGAGCACAAAATCCTGTCTTCCTCTTTCGAAATCTGAAAAACAGTGTTTTAATGACCTCGTACCTTATGTCCCCTTACTCTTCTATAAATTCGCGACCCTCTTCCTTTTCCTTCACATTTTTCTTTCACCCGTTCCTCATTCCCTCAGAACCAAATCGAAAGCTTCATATTGAAGCCGCAAACGAGGGTCTGGGAAATCGATTTCGAATTATTAAGGGGTGCGATACGAGGAGAGTTCAACGATCAAAGTCGGGTTCACCTGGGTCGCAGCTATGGTCGGAGTTGGGCATCTCGAGGTTGGCATCAGCTGGCAGGGGCTTTCGATTTAGGGGATTTGGTGGCTGCGATGCATTTCGAGATGGGATTAATGGAACTCGCGATTTCCTGTAGTCAAAAATGGAAGGGGTCAACAGACCCGTGATTTTGATGTCGCGGTTTCTGGAGGCGACGGGGTGCCATTCGAACTCGCTGATGAGCGAGCTGTGATGGTGCGAGGTAGAAAAGGGTGCGGCTTCCTCTGTAGAAGTCAACGCTGGTTCAGGTATGATGGTAATAGGGAGTCTGAACTGATGGTGAGTAGATTGAACGCGAGATGTTCGTTGAAATGCTATAATGAATGCTGGCTGTGTTTGGGGCTGATCACAGTGGAAATGATTCAACATTTCTTGAGTTAGCTTTGCGAATGGTCGAAGTAGCAAGGTATTCGTTTTTCCGAAATTTAAAATACTTAGGATAATTTATTTATTCATCGTTAGTAGCAAAGTTAAATCAATAATCATTGATCGTTAAATTGAATAAATAATCGTAGGGGCTTGGTAAATTCATGCGAGACGAGACGAGTAGGTTTGTAGCTACGCGGTATGGGATTAAGCTGGATATTCAGAAAATAGAAATCCGGTGAGTAAATCTCACTCACCTTTAGAATTATTTTTATTTCATTAAAAATAATTGTTTGTTGCTTGTGTGAATGTTTTCTGGTTGTTTATATATATTAGTTATTTAGGCTATATATATATATATATTGGGTTGATTGATTGGTTGGATTCCCGCAGTCTCATTAGCGGATGCCCGCAGTTTCATAGCGGATGATTACCCTATACGCCCCACGCTATGATTAGTGGATGACTTTCTATACCGCGATATTCTGCCACGAAGCAGAATGGGTATTATTTATGTGCTAACATCTGTGGATGCAGGAAAACAGGTTGGAGGAATCCAACAGGATTCCTCAAAAATATATTATCTGTTTGCTTATTTGTTTGCATATATATTGTTATATATGATGTGTTAGAAAAATAAACAATTGGTTGCTTTGTGTGTTTTATCACTGGGCTTAAGTAATGATATTTAAAAAAATATCGTAAAAAGGATATTTGAGATTTTAAAAGGGGAAATTCTATTTTAAGTAGAATTTGAATTTTAAATGGAAATAAAAGTATAAACTTGTTTTGAAAAATAAAACAAGTAGTTTCTTTATAAACGAAGTTTATAAATAGTTCTTTTATAACGAAGTTATAAATGAAGTGAAAAGAATTATCATTTGGTAATTCAGAAATAGAAGTGTGAAATTGGAATTTGAAATGAAATTTCAAAATAGGATTTGAAATGGAATTTTTAAATATATAACTCAAATGAAATTTGAGTATAACATTTGAATAGTAGAATTAGAAAAGGAGTTTAAATATTTGAATTTTAAATTAAAGGAAAAGGAGATTGAATATTAGAAATTCAAATCGAAGTTCAAATAGAACTCGAATAAATGAAATTAGAATGAAAAATAGAATTTGGATTCAAGGAATTAAAATAAGATTTGAATTCAAAGGAATTCGAATAAAGAAATTCAAATAGAGATTTGAAGGTAGAATTTCAAAATAGAATTTGAAATAAACTTTGAAATTGAATATGAGATTTCAAAATAGAATTTGAAATAAACTTTGAAATTGAATATGATATTTCAAAATAGAATTTGAAATAAACTTTGAAATTTGAATATGAGATTTCAAAATAGAATTTGAAATAAACTTTGAAAATAGGATTTCAAAGTAGAATTGGAAATAGAATTTCAAATAGGATTTCAAAATAGGAAATCCAAATGGTTTTGAAAGGGAATTTGAATCCAAGAGAATTCAAATGGATTTGAGTGAAGAAATTCAAATAGTGGAAAAAATGAGTTGAAGATTAGAATTCAAATGGGGTTGGAAACAAATTTGAATATTAGAATTCAAATGGAAAAGAAAAATGGAATTTGAATATAAGAGATTCAAATTGAATTCAAATAGGATTTAATCTATGGGATTTGAATATGAAATTCAAATGGGTTTTAAACTATGGAATTTTGAATATAGAATTTAAAAAGGAGTTTGAATATTTGAATTTCAATAGAATTCAAATATAGAAATGGGAATATAGAAGTTCAAATGGAATTTAAATATAGAGTTTGAATAAGAGAATTCAAATGAATTCAAGTATGGGGTTTGAATATGGAATTGAAATAGAAATTCAAGTATTTAATTTGAATATCAAATAGAAAAGAAATTGGGATTTGAAATATAGAATTCAAAAGTGAGATTGGAATTTAAATCAAGAGATTCAAATAGAATTAAATGGAATTGAATTCATTTTAAGAAGTTTAAAGGTTTATATATATAAATATAATTAAAACGAACTCGCCGCAGCGCTGCAGTTCGTAAAATAGCGATTCGAACTTCAATTGAGTATACAGAGCGCAATTGAAGTCGAAATTCTTTGAAACAAGAAACGTCAGGACCGGTTTGATAATAGTTTTCTAATGAAAGAGAAAAATCTGAATTTCGTCATATAGATTTTGAGTTATGTCAAAATCAAATTTTCAGAAAAACAGCGCCAGAACCAATTGAAAACCGTAATGGTGTATTTAAATGAATAAAAGGATTTTTATAAATAAAAATCCGAATTTCCATCTAGACTGGAGATATAAAATAAATATGAACTCCAGTGGAGTAATGAGTTGATTTTTGAAACGGAAATCAGATTTTTGATTTATTGAATAAAGTTAACTAATTCAAATAGGAATTAGTAAATGAGATGTTGAATGGATATTGAGCTGTAAATAAGTGAATTCGATTTGAGAATTTATATTCGAAATAGAAAAGAGAACTAGAATTGAAATTGAAATTCAATTTGGTTATGAACGAGTTAAATATTTTGTTTGAACATGTTATGTTCAACAAAGAAGTGAAATAGGCAAAAAGGGCTAATTAAAGAATAAATGAGCGAAACTGAATTCAAACGATTGGATTGAGTTAAACTGAATGGAAAACAGGTGAACAGGTGTTGAACAGGTATGGAATGAAGTATATAAAGTATATGAAGATTCTTAATTTATGTGCCCAACAAAAGGTACATGTTTAAATTCATATATGGGTTTTATGCGCCGTATCGGCAGGCCGCTTGGCTTTTTCCTTTTTCTTTTGATTGAGGAAGATACCGGGAAGCTATTTGAAATTTCCCGATGCTCCCGATACAGGGGAGGTTATGGCGAATTTTTCCGGGAATTTAAGGAGTTAGAATATTTTTAAGAAATTTGACAATTAGAAATCTATATATCGATATATATATAGAATTCGATAAGGAAACGAAATCAAAAATAGCGTAAAGGGCCAATATGGTTATTGAAAATATTTGGTTAACAAATATGGATAGAGAAAATGGAGAAATGATTTAATTAATGAAATATTAATTAAAGAGCCCAGTGATTTGTTTGTTATGTTGGATGAACACTTGTTTTTATTCGATAGTTAAATCACAGACTATCGAAGTTTTTGACCATCGTTGTCAATATGGAGAGACCGGTTGGATTATTATCCGAAGAACCACTCCGTATCGGCATAAGCGTTGCGAACCAAGTATGCTGAATATATTGAAGACGGAGTAAAGTGCAAGGGCTTTTCTATTTATAGAATAGTGCCTTCGGTTTCGTTCAATCCCAGAACGAACGTAAATGGACGAATGTCTGACAGAGTATTTCCAATGATCAAATGGGTTGGTCTGTATGAATGTATATGGTTGCAACGGATTTATCCCTTAGCATAATATCCAGAATATTTGTGCAAACTCAACTAGTGATTAACGGATCTGACGATGTGGCATTCAAAGTGAATTGTGTTATCAAGGAATGGTAAGTATGCGTAGCCTCAGGCCTCAACAACCGGGAGAGGACAAAAATCGGGCAGGCAGCATGGCTATGTGGGTCGCACCCATTAGGGTGTATAATCACCTATCTAGAGAAATTCCTTTTGTTTCTAAATCTATCGATTCTGCCCATTCGGGAAACGGTGGTTTGAGTCCAACCGTTGGTGATATACATTCGATACACTCAAGCGAAATGAGTGGTCGGTCATGTGTGGGCCGGGTTACAAGATGTTCTTGTTGAACCCAGGTGTATTTGCCTCTAGAGATACATCAACGGAAGGTGGTCCCATACCTTGTCATGTTGGAAATCCAATCTCCAATAAGCGCCATGCGGGTTTTTGATTTTATGCTATGTATGTGGAGCGTGAGATGCAAGCGTTCTGCTATTTGGTTATTTATTTGATGTAGACATTATTATAATATCATTGGATTTGATATCAAAGTGTTTTGGGTTATAGTAAGGTAAAAACCGTCCATGTTTATGTGTGGGCTGGTCTTACTATTATCTTTTCCTTTGAAAGGATTTTTAAAGTTAAACAAGTGGTTGGAGTTTACTCACACCAGTCCCATGACTGACCCAGAGTTTATTTTGTTTTGTTTTCCCTAAACTCTTGGGTGCCCAAATTTGTACGGGCAGTCAAGTGTTTCAGGCTTTTACAGATACACTTGGAGGAGCTTGAAGCAGAAGGCTTCAACGTTAGTTATCTAGAGTTACTTCCGCTGGATCAAATGTTATTTGTACTCTGATGATGGTATGTGTATATGTACAAAACAGATTTGTATTTCAAAAGTTATGTTATACAATATATTTTATTCGTTCCGCTGTGAGTTTGTGATCTTCGTTTTTCTTCTATTCTAAGTTTTTCTATCTTATCTATTCTCACCCTCTATCTTCTTTCTAATAATGAGTCGTATTTCTGTGTTATTTGGGTTGGACGTGTGGGGTATTTAGTCAACTCAGATAGCACGGATTTGCGGGTCATTTCAAGATGAGACAATAATAAGTATACAAACCCTATAATCAGAGTATACAAGATCATACAGTTATACAGAACAGTAATAGAGTTTATACATGAGATAAATAAATTTAAACTGATAATATGTCTCTAAAAGAATACTCAAACTGATAGTTTGTCGTAGCAGCCTCGCTTCCTATCATAGAACCACCATCGTCGAGTTATTAGTAAGTGCATTGAAGCATGCATCTTTGCCTCATGCCAAAACCACTAGTCGTAGAGCCACCATGTCGAAACCTTTGTCGAACAAATCATCCTATCTTGCTACTCAAAGCTACATCATCGTCCACGTCAAATTGGCCAAATAAACCAAAAATAATAGTGGTCGATATTAACCACTTCATTGTAATCGATAAGGACCACTCTGAGAACGTATTTAACCAAAATTAATTAAATACATACCAAGCGAAAACATCTAACATTTGTCGTGAAATCCAATCCTGTTTCCAAGTCCAGTCTTCGTTTTCTGACCCGTCTCTGAACTCTAACGTTGCTCTATCTTCTAGTCAGTCAATACCGTATAATGCTACTCCATCGTCAAATCTGTAGTTCAGTGCTCTTTCATCTTCAAATTGGTCTTCTCAATCTGATACTCCTTCGTTAATTTAACTCATCTAATCGAGTCTATCTTCATTTTTTACTCAATTAACATGTAAATCGTGTGCATTCGACCGATATACACCAAACTCTAGTAAACAAGGTTTTTCTAGTCCCATATCGTCTACGAACGACGTTTACAACCAAACTACGCGAACAAGAAGTCATGCAATCAATAGTCTTATAATTATCCAAAATAACATATAAACATCTATAATGGCATCTATAATATAACTAGAACCTATGAAAAGTGATTAATGTGGGTTTGGTATCAAAATTGTTAAAAATATAGTAATAGTGTCAAATTAGCGCATAATAATGCATACATGGGTAAAAAAGTGATATTCAGGTTTAAACTAATGGAATTACTTTTAAATTCTTTTATTAATTATTAGGTAAGTTCAACTATCCTAGAAATTATATTTAAGATTATAAATCTCCTTAAAATGTCCTTATTTATCGTATAAACAATTATTTTTCAGTGATAGACTATATCACCCACTTATCCAAATAGTCCAAAAAAGTTCCACATCGTAGAGCTCTTTAATGCGAGTACAACAAAAGAAATCATGTCTAAAATGAATCTTATATCCAATAGTTGTGCTACTTATAACATTTGAATTTCGGAATTTTTCACAAAATCCAAATTGAGTCCTAAATCTAAATCGCCATTCATTAGTGCTTTCGCACAACAAGTCAAAGAGAAATCATGCATATAATCATATATAAAAGAATAAAACATTTGATTCATCAAGTTTTTCGTTAAATTAGAATGTTTAGATCTAGAAAGTTAAATAATAGGACTGATGTAAAAAAAATCATACATACAATCAAGCAATTTACAAAGATTTAGCATATTTAGATCTAAAGTATAAATACAGGACCAATATAAAAAATGAGTACACCTAATCATTTAGTTTACATGGATTTAGCATGTCTAAATCTAAATTAGGAATACATAACTTATAAGAGAAGTGTGTAGATTCAATCAATCAATTTACATGGATTCAGCTCATTTAGATCTAGGATAGAAATCCAGGATTTTCTGCGGGAGTGTGTAATCATGTTGTTTTAAGAGTAAAAAGATTCCTAATAGTCTCAGTTCAAATTTCTAAAGCGTATTTTAGATTTAAAACAATCAGTAAATGAGAAATTTACACTCACCTTTGCCTATAAATCCAGATCTGAGATGGAGAAATCGACAAAAATGGATTCCTCCCCTGTCAAAGGTTTGGATCTTCCTCTCTATCTATATTTTTTCTTTTAATTTTGTTACAAAAGATGAGGTTTTGTGGTATTTAGACGTAGATCTAAAGAGAATATTTTTAATATAGGTAGGGGAAGTATAAGAGAAATGAGGAAATTGACGTTACAATAAGTTATTTCAGTCTTTTTCTCTCTTAATCCCAAAATTGTGAAGAGGCCCTAAATGGCCTGTAATTGCTGAACTAAGCTGGGAAATCATCATCCAAATCCAAATGAAGTGGCTTCAAATCCAAATTCCACTCCAGTCAAAATTTATAGACGAAATAAGATTTTATTAAGGACAAATGGTTATAGAAAAATTTGATAAAAATCTTGTATATAGGAAATGTCCTTATTAGTCATTCCCCAAAATTATAATATCATATGATCTCATATGAAAATAATGTTTCTTGATTGTGCTTAAAAAATGCATAAAAATATGGGTTGTTACATTCTTCCTAACTTAAAGGATTTCATCGTCGAAATCCTCAAGGACGAAAAAATACCCAACGCTCTGAAATAAATGACGACATAAGACAAATCGTCAATCACCACTCTCAAGAACAACCATTGAAATCGATTACAACAAAGGAATTATACTTGGAATTTGGCAGAAAGCCATAATTCTCATTCCTTAGTACCGTCATAATCAAATCTGGTATCAATGTATCTAAGTCAAAACACCTACGCCACACACTTATTTCCAAATGAATGGATAATGGAAAATAAAAGTGATAAACCCATAGTTGGAAGAAAACTCAACTAAGCAACTTCTCATTCAACTTTGGCTTAGTTTATAGAAAATTCCAATAACACTCCTTGCATAACACAATCCATACAAACCTCAACTAGCAAATATGGCTCAACCCAACACGAGAAGTCAAAAGCTCAAAGTGGCCTTCCATATTTAGGGAATAAGATCATTGTGGATACACCAAGGGGATAAACCATAACTTAATATCAAAGATTTATTGTCAACTCTTGTATGAAAACAAATACAGACTATACAAAAATAAATCTATCTTGCATACCTAATGAACATATAAGCACAGATAGTCATGAGAACATCAAAAATAAAAAATACATGGGAAAAATAATAATAATAATAATAATAATCATAATAAACATACATGCCTATCCTGGCATGTAGGATGTTATTCTACCTAGTATAAGACATCACATAGGGCATGTAATCCATATCTGATTTTACAAAATTAGGTTGCCTTCTCATTGGTTATAAGGAATATAAATCCAACATCTCTCGTCAACGAATCAGATATGACTCAATTGTCATCAAACTGTCACAAATCTTTGGCAACGCACAAATGAAAATCGTTGATGATTGTTCCTATATCCATCCTTGAATCTCGAGTAGTTATAGGGGCAACTTGACACTTTTGACTCAACATTACTAGCTGATCGTCCATCCATCTTGATACGAATGTTGGATCACTCGCCTCTAACAATGCTAAAAACAAGCAACACCTCATTTATACGGGGTAACCACCCTGATTGAATCCACCACACATCACCCTAGGCTTTGGAATCATAACCAGTGATTAATACAAGCAACGTCCACTAATGGAATATCGCTTATATATTGGTACATCTCCAATTCAAACATAAAAGCCGCACTAAGAGGTCAGGAGCTATAACCGTCGCTATTGACGAAGGTCAGCCTTACCCTAGGAGAAGATAAACCTAATGATACGACATCAAAAAACAACTCTAGTTCCTTCCTTAATAATTATTGATTTCAAATATGTAAAGCAAACTTTATCACCATCTACTCCGAATAGCGAGTTGGATACTCCTCGTGCGGTTTTGGACATCGATTAAGGATTTGACAACCTCCATTTTAGCATCATCACTGCACCTACCAAATCAAAACAAACAGATTAATGTTATTGGCTCCTCACTCTCTCACGAGATAGGAGTGATGTCGACACATTCACTACTACATAACTAGGCTTCAAATCTGTAACTCCAAATGGGTCAACTCAATTTTTAATCTTCCGCAACGTCACAAGATCAATACGGACATCCTAATTCAGGCAACGTGACCCAAGAATTTCACTTCTACCATTCTGAAGTGATACTCTAGCATGCTAAACCATTAATTAGTGTTTTTATGCACCAACAACACAACTTCACTAATGTCTAGTGCTTTCTCTTCGTCAATGAGAAGACAAAACCACGATCGAGTAGTACAAGAACAACTCCTTAAAGTGATAGCTCGAAACATAGTCCAAGAAACCAACAAAAGTGCTGACTCACTAATCAGCCCGAACGACTCGACCGACCTGTAACGACCCAGATTTTTAACTGTTTGATTTAACATCTAAAATTTGCTTTAAATGTTGATTTGAAACTTGAATTTAATGGCTTTGAATATTTTATTAATATAATAATAATATAATATAAAATTCCGAAATAGTCGGAATAAGTTGGATTTGTAATACTGTATGAATTGGGCAATACAAAAAGGTTTAATTAAGTTTGGATTGAATTTTAATAAAGAATTCGTTTATTAAACGACTGTTGAACTATAGTTTATAATTTAATTATAAAACAAAATGCAGCATCGCGGTAGTTCATAGTTTTTTGTTTTGAACTTTAAATGGGTATACAGGATCCAATATAAGTCGGAATTCTTTGAAACAAGAATCGTCTGGATCTATTGGATAATATTTTCTAATGAAAGAGAAAAATTGAGTTTTCATATTGTAGATTTTGAGTTATGTCCAAGTCAAAATTTCAGAAGGTTGTTATGGAATCATTTATAAGTATAACGATTTAACAATAAAATAAAAGGGTTTTATTATAATTTTAATATCGATTTAACTTGTAATTCAATCCATAGTATTTTATTTTAAAACTATATTAAATTCTGTTTGAATATTTCCAATTTTAATAATTTATTATTATTATATTGAAGTGTTTTTAAAATTGATTTATATTTATTTAAATTGGACCCTTAAAAGGAGCTTTTATACAAACGACCTCGGATTTCAACAAAACGAATTTTATTAAATCTGTAATGACTAATTATTGCCAGATTTCAAGTATTGCGCCAATTAAAGTTATTTTGTGAGCGTTCGAAAATTAAATATAAATAAATCAACCATTTGAACTCAAACTAGCGCCGTTTTTGCAAATAGGCGAAACAAGTTTTATTGGGTTCATAATGTCGAATTATAGCATGATGTCCATTTTCGTCGCGAATGGAGTTCGTATGTCATTATACGAATCAATAAACATCGAATGAAAATGGCAGCCGAAACGAATAAATATCATTAGTCGCTCTCAATAAACTATCGTTAGTCACTTCAAGATAAAATATTATAAATCCACTCTATAAATACTCTAATCCCCCCAAACCCTAACCCCCAAATAAAAACGATAACCACTTTTTGCAATTTAGTCCTTTTTTACAAATTAATTTATATCTCGAAAACCATAACGAATTATAGGAAGCTGCCAACTACAAAGTTAGAGTGCCTATTGAGGGCTACCTATAGTAAAAATTTGGTGGCAAAAGGGTGCCTGTGGTGGGCGGGAATCGCCGAAGACAGTGAAGATGACAATTCTGCATTTCTCGATTTATGTGCAAAACATAAAGTTTCAGGTAATCGGATCTGAAGGAAAGTTGGAAAGGCAAGGAAGCTCCACAACTTGGTGTTTGTGAGTTTGCCTAATATGGTTGGTGGATGGAGAATTTATGAGATGATTGGAGACTTTGGTTTTTCGAGGTTGTAATAGAGTTTGATCAAATTCCGGCGCCGTGGGTAGTCAAGACGTCTTGGAGCTAGAAGAGAAAAGTAGGAAAAAGAATAGATCGTCACTTTGGCGGTGGTTTCTAGGTCTAGCATGGCCTGTAGTGTCAGTGAGACCATGATAAAAAGTTTTTGGTTAAGGTGAAATTCGAGGTGGATGGGAGCTCATCATGGTTCATCTTCTTCAACGAAGGGGTGGTGGTGGAGTAGTGGCATGGAATGGGTTTGGTCGGCGTTCAGGTGCTGGGAGAAGGTGTGGTGAACCCTCAATGGTGATCGTGTTTAGCGATATGAAGATGTTGGGGGTTTGCAAATAGGAGACGAGATCAGCGGCCTTAATCACCGCGATTAAGGTAAGTTAACCAAGTTTATAAATAATTAATTTTATCTTCTTGTAAATTGTATATCTTGCTCGTACATTATCAGAATCGCGTGAAACAAGAGACATTGGGATTGTAGATATGAAGGCTACGCAGTCGAGTTGGTTGGGCTAGGATCAGAAGCAATTGGGACTTCGTGTAATTTTAAACGCTTGTTTAAAATTATACGAAATAACACAACATCGTCAATCGAAACACAAATGGTGGGATAACTCTCATGCTTTTTGAAATTCTATGATGTGTTAAATTCATCTAACTATAATTCATAGTTTACAGTTTAAGTTGGATGATTGGGTGCCTTGGATGCTTATTGGTTGAATAATGGTTGTCGATGTTTATATTTACGTTGTATTGAATGATTCTATTTAAAAATATTTCATATGCTATTATAATATGATATTATGGACTATGATGCAGGGAATAATAGGTTGGAAGGATCCAACTAGATACCTCAAAAAATTGTATGTTGTTTGTCTTTTATATTATTTATATACACATTGTTCATCCCCAGTAATGTTATACACTGAGTGGACATTGTTGTTGATTGGATGTTGATCGTTGAATTGAAATTCAACGATCGTTGTGTTTTAATCAATAGACAGTATTGATTAAGTGGTTGGCAGTGAATGGCCTAAAACCCATCTTTTTAGACGTTGATTATCGTTAGGCAAATTGATGCAATCGAAGTTATAAAATTTATTTTTAGAACTGAAACAAAATTTTAAATTTTATTTTATATAAAATAGAAGTTTTATTTATAAATTAATATTTTATAGTTATAAATGATATGTTTCGACGTTTCAATAAGTTTTATGAGCAATGAATTCATAACTAACCTAACAGTTAATGGTTGAAAATAATTGTTTTGAGAAAACAATTAAGTGATATATTAAATTAATTAAATTACTAATTAATTCAATAAAAAAGATTAATAGAAATCAGTTAACAAGCTAACTGATGTTACTTGTCGACCGAGTCAACTGTTTTTTTAGATTGATTATTAGATTAAATCGTTTTTCAATTAATCTAATAGGAACAGTTTTTACGAATAATCGTTAACTTAACGAATGTTCTTAGAGGTTCATTAATCTTTTAATTAACCGTATTTAAGGTAATTGTCAAGAAGTTATTTATTAATAAAATTAACTATTATTTTAGTAACCTTTTAGAAGATATTAATTGTTCTATTTTGAGTTAATAACGAAGTTAACTACTTTATTTTAGTTAACGATAAAGTTAATAATTATTTTAAATTTAATACTTAATGATTGTTTTTTAATTGGAATTCTTTTTTAAAAAGTAAATAGGGTTTGTAATGAAATATAATTGGACTTGAAATGAGATAAAATAGATTTTAAGTCACTACAATAGGTTATAAATAAATATTTTACTTAATAGTCAAATCATGTAAAAAGAATCAAGATAAAAATTGGATTTGCGAGAATGCAAGGAATATGTTTAAAAGGGTTTTATATAAAATCCAAGCTTATAAACTAAGTTATAAATAAGGTTTAAGGTTAAGGCGGTGATCTTAATTCAACGTTTGCTTAAGAATTAAATTAAGTAAACGTTGTGATTAAAAGAAAGGGTGCCTAAATGAATTTGGACTTTAGCAATGAATCTAAACTTAAGCATTTAGATAAGACGTTAAAGGATTTTTGGTAATGGAGTAGAAATAGATTTTGTAATAAATCCAGGATATAAAGCAAATTGTTTAAAAAGGGTATAAAGATAAGGATTTGTGTATTTTAGTAAGGATTTATAAACGAGCTAAATAGAAGGTAATAATAATTAAAAGCAATTCTTTCAAAGGCATAATGGTTATTTAAACCATATTTTAAAGTAAGATTACGAAGCTATCTAAATTGATTTCGGTTTGAGTTACAAACTTTTATTTATCTTAAGTTAATAATGTTGTTGACCAAAGTCTGAGAGGTAACTAAAATACCCCAATTTGAATGACCTCACAATTATCGAGAGACGATATTAGTTTGTAATGGTAAAGAATGGTTTTGAAATTAAATTAATATTCCCATAAGCTGTATTGTTAAATCTGAAAGTTGAAGTTAAAAGATTTCAAGGATTATATAATAAACAATGTGACATATGAAATTGTTAAACCCATATGAGATTGGTAATTGAACATACACCACTTGGTTAAGTAATAAAATAATATTTCCAAAGTAAAGGAAATATAAAAGGACTTGAGAATATAAAACTATATTTCCAAAGTAAGAAAATATAAATGGGTTTGAGAAATATGATGATATTTTCGTAGTAAAGAAATATTTAAAAGAGCATCTTGGAATACTCCTATTATGAAAGGTATAAGATATAGTTTTATTTTTAGTTGTTTTGGGTTTCAGAAAACAAGAACAAGAGATTAAATTGTTTTTTGAAATGAAATTAGATTTTGGAAATATAATTATAATCTCCATAAGTGAGAGTGTAAATTTTAATTGATAAGAGTTTAAAGTTAAAGTCAACCATTATGGTTATATTATAAGAATACGTCGCTTGATGTTATTTTGGCTCAGATAAGATTTGGTAATAAAATCTATACCGATTTGTTAAGTGTATATATATTGATATTTCCAAAATAATGGAAATAAAAGAAGTTTTTCTGAACTATAGTGATATTTCAAGATAAAGGAGTTTGGTAAATATATTATTCCAAAAGTATAAGTTTCCAAATAACGGAAATAAAAGAGTTTTTATTAAAAACGAGTTTATGTAATCGATTTTTAAGAATCGATAAATATTTTTAATGAATGATTTGATTAAACGGGACTCTAGGAAAATATAATGATATTAGATGAAAAGATATAAAGAGACAAGTTTGGGAGCTGTTTACTTTTAAAGGAAAAATGTTGGGAACAAAAGAAGGGTTTGTTGACATAAGTTATGGAATCGATTTTTTAAATCGATAAAATGGGTTTGAATGAAAGGGGCCCGAGCTGACAAAGTACTAATCTATACTGCTTGAGTTGATAGTTAAAACCCCGACTATTAATAAATATTGTTTTAAACCTTTGACGAATTAGTTCGTAGAGACCGGGATGAGAATTAGACCCAAAACCACTTCGAACCAACTATGCGTTCGAAAAACTAACTTTTAGATAAACTTAAAAAGATAGGGAATTGAAGATCGTGGATCTTCATGAGTGGAAGGACTACTCCTTAAATATCTATGGTTTTTCCGCCAGAGTTATGATGACTTATGATTATCTCGTGATTGAAATCTTCGGATTGCAAGGACCACTCGCTACCGATCCTTGGGGTGATTACCATATAAGATGTGGTAGGAGGGTGCCTTCGGTTCATCATGTTCCTAAATGACTTATATGAACGAATGTCTGATGGAGTATTTCTTGATGTTCACGTACGTTGATTTTTATGAATATACCAAGTTTGGTGGCGGAGAAGGAAATTTCTCTTAGCTTAGTACTCAAAGTATATTTTTGGATGTCAATTAGTTATTTAACGGATCTGCCAATGTGGCATTAGGGTGTATTGTCACCATCTAGAGAAAGTTCTTATTTGTTCTTCTTTCATTTCTATATCTCCTAGAAAATATGGTGGTTGTGCAACGGTAGGGTGACAATATATTCAATACACTCAAGTTGAATGAGTTGTTGGTCATGTGTGGTCGGGTAGCAAGATGTTACCCCAGTGTATCCCCTCTAGTGTACTCTGATCAGAAGGTGGTCCCATACCTTGTCATGTTGGTAATCCAAACTCCAATACGAGCCGTACATTATTAGTTGCATACCAACTATGTTGGAAAATGAGATGCAAGCTTTCCTACTATATTCCTATTTATTTGTGGATAGATAGACATTATTATAATATCACTAGATTTTGATTTAAAAAATGATTTTGGGTATCGAATGGTAAAAACACGTGCCATGTTTATGTGTGGTCATGTCTTATGAGAGTTCCATTCTTTCAAAAGGATTTTCCAAAGTTAAACAACTTGTTTGTAATATGAATTTATCACAAAAAGTATTTTAGGCTGATCCGTGTTGATTTTGCTTTACTTCGAATGTAGTCGAGTCAGACCGAGTTTATTATTAGGTTAGATTTCGCTTAGAGCTTCAGGATGGAACTAGAATCGATAAATATACCTGAATTTCCTAATAATAAGTTATTTCCGTTGTGTGTGTTGTATTAAAATGTATGTGTACTCTAATGTTGAAATCATATATATATATGTATGTATGTATATTCATTACACAACCAATTAAAATCAAAGTATCATGCACTACGCCATAGATGGCCTACTACGACGAAAATTCAAGGTATTGCTAGCTAAAATGTTGCCACAACTATGCTGATTTTTGTCTATTGCAACGCACGCTGCAATGTATTAGCATAAATATCAAATTGTGTTGCAGTAGCTATAGATATATTCAAATTAAAAAAATAAAAAATAAATGACACCTCAGCGATCCACACCTTTAGTTAAAACGAATTCCCAACCATTCAATCAACACCCTTGATCCGCACTTCACTCATTTCTATTTCCATCTGTTGTTTTCCTTTACCCGCTTATTTTTATTTCGTTAATGTCCCCAAGTTTCCAAAATCAATCGTATTTTTTAATCATTTTTACAATTAGAAATAAAATTGAAACCAAAATCTCGCAAATCGATAAACTTGTCGCTGGGTTAGTGATCGATTTCGGGTTTAAGAGTTCGATTGCGATTGGTAAAAACTAGATCTGATTTACAATCAGATTTGCTCGATTTCAGGTTTAAGAGCTTGATTTCGGATTTTTCAATCAATTTATGTTCCTGATAGATGGAAGTGAGCCTTTCTAATCGGAGGAGCTTAAATACTGAAAAGACTTCTCAGCCAAGACATCAGTTAAGAAGCATAATCCGGTAAAGGTATCTTGTTATTAATATCCAAATTGAAACCAATGTTTCCATTACTGAAAATTAGGAGATTCAAAATCAAGAAAGAAGTATTAGCATTTAATTCAATGCAACTGTTGACAATTATAATGAGCCATTTGAGTATTAATTGACTGAATATTAAAAACTACCATTTGCTGCTGGATTTTTAGGTGAATTTTACACTTGACAACAAAGTACTATTGTGATATTAAATTGGTTGTAATAATGTCTCATGCACTTTTGCTGCGGTTGCATAATTTGTTTACAATATGTTACTAAAATGAATCAAAGCTAGTCAAACACATGCTCGGTTTTGAACCATTGCAATTAAACAGCATGCCTTTATGTAACATATGTTAAGATTTTGACTTGTTGTCTTTGACTTTATAGGCATGGAAAAATATTTTTTTGCAATTGAAAAGAGTAGCAGTTCTGAAATACCTTTGTGCAGACACAAAATATAATAGAATATATGACGGTATGCTCTTCTATAATAGTTCTTTTATCATACATTACTTGTTATATATTGATACAATATTTAACAATTGTATTTATGCATGACTGTATGCTCTTCTAGGTGCATCACACCATTCAAAACATACAAGTGCTTGAGTCTTCCTTGTACAAAGTCTAGCATTAATCTCTGTGTACAAGGATATGGAGAACTCTCAACATGTCTACATTTCAATATCCAGATCAGTAACCAAAGATAAATTTTCACAGTGCTTGTAAATGTTGGAAACTCCACATAGATGCCTCACGATATACAATAGTTCATTTTTTGGGACCTCCTTATGATTCAGTAGGTATGTTAAGTTCATGCGTATAACTTCTAAAATCTTGCTTCGTAGACAATTTGTATTACAGTATGCATCACTTGACCATTCGCAGGCCTAAACTCCAAACTGTCCCTTGCTCCTTTTGTTTTAGCCCTATACCCTCAGTTCTAGAAACGTAGGTTGTGCTCATTTTGTGTGGATGACCTATCACCAAAGCTGCTCCATTAAAGCTAGCGATCTTGGTTAGCAGGGGAGAAGAGGTGGAGCCAACCAAAAGGAGCAAAAACATCCACAATAATTAAATCGTAGAACGGTAACTATCAAACAGTATGGAAGGTAAAATCTCTGTCGTGTCATACTTAAATTTCTGAACTTATCACAAATCTATGTTTTGTAAGCTAATCCCGATTTATGTGAGCTTATCACAAGGAATTAAAGGGTAATTTCTGACCTGGTGAATCCACTTCAATGTCAACCTATGTAAATTTGTATTAGCATTTGTTGGCAGCAACTGATATATATGGTTTGTATCGTCTGAAATTATTATATAAAGCAAAATTATGTGAGCAAGTCACTTATGAAATAGTATGCATTATATGTCATTTTCCTCCTTTTCTCGTAAATACTAAATATGAATTGAAGGACCCAGCCATTTGTTTATTTTTACACTACACATAGGTTGAGCTTTGGTACTTATATTCCTCCTGTTATAGCTAAGTTCCAAGTGGTATTTGATGCTGACTGGAATTCGCTCTGTGTTATCCCAGTTGCACCGTCGGCTGTTATGAATTCCTGAAATGTGCAAATTCATTGTTTCCCCAAATGTTCATAGTTCTCTAGTCTTTTCACTTTCAAAAAACAGATATGAATCCATCAAGTTTTATCTTTTTTATTTTATAATGATCCATAGTTCATCCAAAGCTGATGCATTAAAAATGACTGCTAGGTTGCTTTGCAAATTAGTTGATGGAAGTACACATAAGTGATCAAGTCATTAATATTATAGATAATATTATGTTACAAAGGAAGTCATGTAAATGAATGTAAAAGCCAATTCAATCAGCAACAGAACTGTACCGTTTACATTTTCCTTTTTGTTATCTTCCTGTTTAATCAAATTACAATTTCTAATTTACACTTCTCTATTCCGCATATTTGTAGGTATATTATTTCTTATATCTACACTATTTTGCTGAAAGGAGTAAATGACAACTCTTGATTTATTGTATCTACACTATTTCTCAGGTTTGTAAGATTTAAAGGAAATAGCAATGTGAATATATGGTTTTGGCAAGGCAAAGTTAGTATGCATCGCTCGACAATTCAGGTGAGTTTATAAATTCACAGTTGTATATATTTCCCATGCCTGTTTGATACTTTATTTGAAAAATGGTCCTAAGTTTCATAGTTGAATTGTTAAGTTGGATTATTTGGTTTAACAGATTACCTAGGATCATTTATGTTTGGGTTGTTGATATATGGACCAGAAATCAATGATTGGTCATCTGTTAGGAGCCTCTAGTGCAGTTGAAGTTGTTGCTGTTATACAATGGGTAACAATGTTTTCTCATTACATAGGTTCAAAGTTACTTTTGGAACATAACTAGTCAAATGTTGGATAACCATTAAGCTTTTGTCTTAAAAGTAAGTTTGATGAGTTAATAGGTCATAATTATTTCGTATTTTGCAGCTAATTACCAAAATTTCAGTTACTCATCTAGCGTTTTTACTTTCCACCGTTCACTTAGGTCTACTTTAAAATGACATGGTTGTTGCCAAATGACTTCAAGACTTCTTTGCACTCCAGGGTTGCCTTTATTATTATTCTTCCTGGGTTTTATAATAGAAGTCCAGTACATAGATATATGTAATCTTGTGCATTTGGTTGGCTAGTCTAGTTAATATACTTGGTAATAGTCAAAATAACCGAAAATGTTGATTTTCGTGATATTGAGTATAACTAGAGTAAATGTAATCTAATTTAAAATCAAGCACATGTTTGGTTGCTCAAATAATGTGGTTCTGTCTGACAAACTTCAGCTAAGCTGATATGGCTAACAGCGGAGGGCCCAATGGCGATTCCATCTTAGTTGCACTTTTCTTAAAACATGTATATTTGGTTGCTTACATAATGCTAACATATTTTATGTCTTTTATGTATACAAGGCATTGCAATTCATCATCTTCCATAGCATATGACATTCCTGTCTACTTATATTGTGTAATATTGCATGATGCATATGTTAAAGTTAACCCTTATGGTTATATTATAAGAATACATCGCTTGATGTTATTTTGGCTCAGAAATGATTTGGTAATAAAATCTATACCGATTGGTTAAGTGTGTATATATATATATATATATTGATATTTCCAAAACAAAGGAAATAAAATAAGTTTTTCTGAAGTATAGTGATATTTCAAGATAAAGGAGTTTGGTAAATATATTATTCCAAAAGTGTGAGTTTCCAAATAACGGAAATAAAAGAGTTTTTATTAAAAACGAGTCTATGTAATCGATTTTTAAGAATCGAAAAAATATTTTTAATGAACGATTTGATTAAACGGGTGTAACAACCCGCTCACTCGACGATTTTAGATTTAAATATTTTATTTAAATATATCGTCGTATCTTATGTGTCACACAAAATGTCGTTTTTCACAAACGATAAAATTAGGATTCGGGACCACTTCCATTGAGTCTGGATCATTGTTTGCGACCTTTTTGACTATAAGCATCAATACCTTTTGAGTTGGGCGAATTTGGTCATTTTCATTGAGTGTATTACCAAAATATCACTTTACACATAGAATGAATTTGGACTCGAAACCACTTCCATTGAGTTCAAAACGTCGTTTAGGTGTTCGAAGACTATAAGGTTTTTTTTAATATGTTTCGAGTTTCGAAAAATTGGGACTTTGGGCTTGGGCTTGGTTAGCTAAACCTAGCTCACTCCATATAACTAAATCAGCCCCTCTTCCTCTCATTGATTCCAAACACTCAAAGAAAATAGAAAATGGGGAGAGGAATGGGAAATAGAAATTCCCTAAGCTAGGGCCTTCAATCTAGAGCTCAATTCTTGTGCAAATCCAATTCTAAGACATAGGTAAGCTCTCTACTCTCCCTCTACCTTATACTCCTCTCAATTTTGGATTTATAGTGTTCCCTAACACTCATGTGTCTTCATGTGAATGTATGAGGTGATTTCAGAGGAGCAATTGATGAAAGAGAGGAGATTTGCTCGTTTGTGTGCTTGTTCTTCCTTGTTGGAGCTTGTTCTTGACATTCAAGAGCCAAAGGTGAGTTCTTTATGAACTCACATCTATGCCACGCGCCATTGGCTTGTACAAGTGTAATTTAGTGTTTATATGTGTTTGCATGTGCTAGTGAATTAGTTATGTTAGTGTAACTTCGCCAATTCCATATGTTTATGTTCCATTGAGTTGAAATTATAAGTAGGATTGTTTACACAATTTTGTGCATATGTTTTGAGTTGATTTGGTGATGTTGTGAAGCTCCGTTATCCCTCGGAAAAGTTCTAAGTCTTCACAAGTCACATGAATTTCTTACGTAGGCTTTTGTTTGGAATTCAGCTCATATTTGAATATATAATCAAAATCACTGCAACCTTATGTATATGTGTTTATGCATGTGAATGTGTGTATATGCATGTAGTTTTTGTGCTTTAGAGAGTGTATGCAAGCCCTCTAAACGTTTAGTATCAATGCGGGAGGTCCGGGATCGTTCGAAAATCGATTGCATATCATTACCTAGGAAAAATGTAATATTTGGCTCAGGACAGACGTCTGTTGCGTCGCTTCAGACGTCTATAGAACACTCTGGAATGAACATAATTATTGGCTTCGGCTCAGACGTCTGTTGCACCGCTTCAGATGTCTGACCGACGCAACAGACATCTGTAGAACTCTCTGTAACTACAGTAACTTTTTGCATCTGCTCAGACATCTGACCCGACGCAACAGACGTCTGTTATGGGGCAAAATAGTTAAAGTCTTAAAACGATCATAACTTTTTCATACGTTGTCGGAATTCAACGAAATCAGGTGCGTTAGAACCGTCTCGACGAGAGATTTCTAATGAAACTTATATTAGAGTAATTTACACTATTTGAGATCAATTGTAGCCTTTTTATGATTTCATAAACCTTTTTCACGACTCTAAAACGTGAATTATCGACTCGATATCCTTCGAGTCCATTCCGATATAGTTTAAACCTTCAGGTGCTAGTTTGGGATTTCGATTCGTTCATTGATCGAAATTACAACCGTTATCCCTTGATTTCCTGTATGTTGTTGTAATGTGAGTTTATATTTCATGATGTTTGTGTTTTATTCGTTACGGCGACGGTTTTCATGAATAATTGAACCATAATGGATAATCTGGTTTTATATTGTCAGTGGGCACCGAATCAACGTTTAATCACTTTTTAAATTCAAATCCTTTTAAAATAAATTCCTGATCCTATCGATCGGACGAGAAATTTAGTTTATTTACCATAGTAAAACTGAGGACTATGACCCCTTATATGTTTACTTCGGCGAATAACTCTTGGACTCGTGCATTCGAACATGTGTGGTATTTTTTCTGTTTCGAATAGAAACCAATTACAAGTTCGTAAATATTCGGGAATAGCATGTAGTTATGGGACATGTTGCTATTTCCTAATATTAAGTAGCTCGGAGTAATTTCTATTCACCCAGATCAATGTGATCCTTTATGACTTGTGTTTTGTGGTCCTCGATCGCCCTAGTGGGATTTACGATTCTTGGATTTCACTTCTGGGACTTCTGTCCAACCTTTATGATTTATGTTTTAGTGGTCCTCGATCAGCCGAGAGGGATTGACGATTCTTAGATTTCACTTCTGGGACTTCGGTCCAACCTTTATGATTTATGTTTTTGTGGTCCTTGATCGCTCGAGAGGGATTTACGATTCTTGGATTTCACTTCTGGGACTTCGGTCCAACCTTTGTGATTTTTGTTTTTGTGGTCCTCGATCGCCCGAGAGGGATTTACGATTCTTGGATTTCACTTCTTGGACTTCGGTCCAACCTTTATGATTTATGTTTTTGTGGTCCTCGATCGCCCGAGAGGGATTTACGATTCTTGGATTTCACTTCTGGAACTTCGGTACAACCTACATGATTTATGTTTTTGTAGTCCTCGATCGCCCGAGAGGGATTTAAGATTCTTGGATTTAACTTCTAGGACTTCGGTCTAACCTTTATGAATTATGTTTTTGTGGTCCTCGATCACCCAAGAGGGATTTACGATTCTTGGATTTCACTTCTGGGACTTCGGTCCAACCTTTATGATTTATGTTTTTGTGGTCCTCGATCGCCCGAGAGGGAATTACGATTCTTGGATTTCACTTCTGGGACTTCGGTCCAACCTTTATGATTTATGTTTTTTGTGGTCCTCGATCACCCGAGAGGGATTTACGATTCTTGGATTTCACTTATGGGACTTCGTTCCAACTTTTATGTTTCTGTGGTCCTCGATCGCCCGAGAGGGCTTTACGATTCTTGGATTTCACTTCTGGGACTTCGGTCCCACCTTTATGATTTATGTTTTTGTGGTCCTCGATCACCCGAGAGGGATTTACGATTCTTGGATTTCACTTCTGGGACTTCGTTCCAACCTTTATGATTTATGTTTTTGTGGTCCTCGATCGCCCGAGAGGGATTTACGATTCTTGGATTTCACTTCTGGGACTTTAGTCCAACCTTTATGATTTGTGTTTTTGTGGTCCTCGATCGCCCGAGAGGGAATTACGATTCTTGGATTTCACTTCTGGGACTTCGTTCCAACCTTTATGATTTATGTTTTAGTGGTCCTTGATCGCCCAGGAGGGATTTACGATTCTTGGATTTCACTTCTGGGACTTCGATCTAACCTTTATGATTCTTCTTTTTGTGGTCCTTAATCGCCCGAGAGGGATTTATAATTCTTGGATTTCACTTCTGAGACTTCGGTCCAACCTTTATGATTTATGTTTTTGTGGTCCTCGATCACCCGAGAGGGATTTACGATTCTTGGATTTCACTTCTGGGACTTCGGTCCAACCTTTATAATTTATGTTTTTGTGGTCCTCGATCGCCCTAGTGGGATTTACGATTCTTGGATTTCACTCTCCGGGGTCATGACCTGGCTTCGTGGGGAGCTTCGGCTCAAATAATGGGTTCGCTACCCAGAGATCGTTTCTCACCTTTGTATAATGTTTTCTGGATTTCTAAATGGTTTTTGATTTATGTTTACTTTGATGCAATGCACGTTAATTTGATTTATGTTCGGCATTCCTCTACCATTTCCTGTTGTGTGTTATTGTTTGAATGTTGCATTCTACATTAGTTATGAGATTATTTAGAGATATTTGTGTGCTGACATTCCATTGTCATTTCCTGATTGTGTTGACATGCCATGTTTCATAATTATTTATGATTAGATATTATTAATATAATCATGTCATCATATGTTATGTCTCTTGTTATCTCAGTTTATTTGATAAGCACAGCTAGACTGACTCGTTTATTATTTATTCCTATAAATAATACTCGGGTAAGACCGAGTCATTTTAGGTACTCCTCTGGGACTCCTCGCAGGATTGATCTTCCGCTTTCAGCTTGCTACTCTATCTCCATAGCTTTACATACTTTTGTACCTATGACATTATCTATCGTAGTGTACATATTCCTTTCTGTAGATCATGGTACATGTATTAGTGGATCTTTGTTTGGGCCGTCAATTTCGTACACGACCCCAAACACAAATCATAACCCGCACGAAAAAAAACCCGACCCATTTATAAACGGGTAATTTTCGGGTCAACCCCCTCTGACCCGTTTAATAAACGGGTGGGTTATGGGTTGACCCGCGAACCGGTGGGTTGACACGTCCTAACCCGTTTAACATAAAACGTACCAAGCCCAAGCCGTATAAAACCATTTTTATGGAATTCATACGCCCAACAAGGAGGTATTTTTAAGTGTAAAACCATGTATGTGTTGTATATAACGGTGTTGTATACACAATTATATGATTTTTGTTTGATGATAACAACCAAATATATTTTATAAATGTGTTTGTTACTGTACCATTCTATATTTACAGCACAGACAGGAATGTAATATTTATATTTAAATAAAATACATCTGTATAGAAATTCAAATATTTACTGTATTTTATTTAAAGTATAAATATTATATTTCTAACATTCAAACAGTACATCTATTTTAACTCCACTATTTAATCACTTCACATATTTGTACTTATAAATAAACAGAATAGAATAGACAAGTCTGTTTGACAACTATGAAATAATATTTTATTCCAAACAGATTTTGTGTATTACAAACTTCAGTACAATTCATATATATATACACAGCTCATCACTACAACACTCACTTTGTTTACACAACTCATATATACATTCTTTCACATTGACACATATACAGACACATTGAAACAATTCACTGACTCAACACTGTCTTCAGTCTTCATTGTTAGTCCAATCTTCACAGTCTTCTAGTCAGCCTTCAGTCAGTCCAGTCTTCTTACCTGTCACATGAAACACACACACACACACACAGTACACTGCAAAAGAAATAAAAACTGTATTCATGCAAATATAAATTAAAAAAAAAGAATAAAATTTATTTGCCTCAGTTTTCTAGTGTGTTTCTCATCATTTTTCATGACTTGATCTGATTCATCTGTGTCTAGACAGACAATTTGTATATGTACAGGGACAGTAAATTTTCTGATGGCTGCAAATACACACGTGTATAAATACACGTGTGCACTGCCTCGCTAATCAGTGTATACAGCTGTGGAGCAGTCACATGGACCAAGCTCGACACAGTGGAAATGTCAAAGTCAACAAAGCAAAATTCAAGCCATGGGGTCGAGTAACAAAGATCAAGCACTACTCACAAATACAAGTATACAGCAAAGATTTCTGGTGAAGTCAGAAGTACGAGTTCAACACAAATGGTCGAAGTGGTAATACATGCTACAGCAAAGCATGTGCACAACTACAATGTACACAATATTCATGGAGGCTCAAATATACATGCAGAAATTCCAATGTGTGGCACAATACAAAGTGCATGTGATATACATTCAGGATTGTCATGGTTTACAAAGTGATATAGTAGTACTTTCAGGTTATCATGCTCATGTCATTATAAATAATGGGGAATGCATGGCTTATGTAGACAGCATGGCAGCAAATAAACTAGACTGTGCACATATGTGCATGGGAATGGGTCAAACATGAATGAACAAGACTGGTGCAACTATATCAGGCATGTACAGATGGTAGAACAAGTACACAACAGTCAAGCAGTTCATACATGAATTGTATATACAAGTGTCATGGTGTATACAGCTGTATAGCCAATGTGAATCAGACTCAAGACAGGTGTACTTCAAAATCAAACAGAAAGGTGCAGCTCTCAATGGAGCTACAGCATAGGTGGTGTACATGTTGCAAGAACAGTTAAGTTGTAAGCATGCTTAAAGGTGCAACAAGTTTTCAAGTCAAGTCAGAGTGGCCAAGTACAAGGCAGTGTTAAAATAGCTCAGTACATGTACATGGTTCAGCTCAAATCATGCATTGGTGAACACAAGAAGTCATTGAGATAAGATAGAGATGGTACACAAGACAATGCAGACGAGAATGCTTTCAAATTCAATCAACTTTTTAGGTGCAACAGTATGTAAATAGATGGAGACAGTTCAAAGACACAAGTGCTCAAGAATGCACATGTCAAGAATGGTGCAACAATGTGTCGAGACAAGTTTCTCATTGATACATGCAAGAGATGATAATATGCAAGTGCTACAAATCAATTCAAGTTTCAATACGTTTCCAGAATTTTCCAGGTTTGAAAAAGTTTTTAAAAGGAGCAAGAATGTTTTTTTTTGCATCTACTAAATGAAAACAGAATTCACTGTTTTTTTTTATTTTTGGCAAACACAAAAATTTAATTTGTTGGTCCAGAAATATAAGCAACAAATCAGGGATTAAAGACAAATGGGAAATCAGTTTTGGCAAGTTTTTTTTTGTTTTTTTTTCGGAGTTGCAGAAATCAGAGAATATCAATTCGACACTGTTTCCAGAAATGCTTTTTAGGCAAGATGATAATGATTTCCAGATATTAAATCACACAGTAGACCAAAGAAAACAAATCAGTGAATGATTTGGCAAAAGCATAAAAGGAAATCCCAATTTTTGTGCAAGAATTAATTCAGCAAACATACTTGTGGAAAGTAATCAATCAGAGAATTCATTCAAGGCATTTTTTCATTTTATTCAAGTGACGGAATCATCCAAGAATTCAGTGTCAGGAATCAGTCACGCAAGTAAATCAAAGCAGCAAAAGGGGCAAGTTTTTATTCTTCCAGAATCATCAATTCAAAAGAGGAAACCATGGCAACAAGCAATAATTCAATTTCATTTTCAATGCCAAAGTAATTTTATCAAGAGGTTCAAAAGGGGAAAGCACATCATTAGATCAAATCACATATTTGAAATCAGAGCAAGTTACGGATTGATAATCCTATTTTATCACACCACATCATCACTGGCATTAAGCATCGAATATACAAAAAAAATTAAAAAAAGAATACTCACAGTTTTCGATCGAGCCAGAAAACAATTTCAAAATCAGTGACGAGCCAAAGAGAAGCCCCAAAATCACTGACCAGAGAGAAACAACATGAAGAAGAACATCAGAGAACCAGATTACATCAATCTGAAGCTATCGCGATTGGATTTGGGGAAAATATTAAAACCCTAGCAGCCATTTATTTTTCCAGAGATAAAAGGGATCGGGCAAAAACAAAATGGTGAAACCAATTTACAAAGGGGCCGACCAACTTTAAACTAGAAAAAGGGGATGACCCTTTATTACTAAACTCCTCCATTTTCTTTTAGCGTTTTTATTTGTTTAATTCATGTTGTATTTTATTTTTGTTCTATAAACGATCAACCAGTTTCTAGTATCTGTAAAATACTAGGGTGAATCAGTCAGGGTGTTGACTGACAGTTGGCAGAGTCTGTAAAATCTGGGTTACTGGTTACAGGGTCGTAATCAGGGGAAATCTGATCGAGGGGATATCAATCAGTCTAGGGTTTTGAGCGTAGGGTTAGAATAGGAGCAGGGTTTGCGAGTGTACATGGTCTTGTATGCGGGATCTGTTCTATCACCTAGTAGAAACCTTAGAAATGCAGCAGTAGGCAGGGTTTTGCCGAAGCTGGGTATATCTATGTGTGATTACTTTCTACATTTCTGTTTCTGTTATATTCTGTGATCTGTTTATTATTATATACCTCGTTAGATTTTTAATTCAGTTAAAAACTGTGAAAAACCCTATTCACCCCCCCTCCTCTAGGGTTATTCTAGATCCAACAATTGGTATCAGAGCAGGTATTTTCTTTAACTCTAGAGTCATGGGTAATCCTAGTTGTCAGTCTAGCGAGAGTCAGTCCAGTTCATCTCCAACTATTTTCACTGGAACAGATTTTTTAAACTGGAAATCCAAAATGGAATTTTATTTAAAATCTGTTAATATTAAATGTTGGGATGTTGTTATCAATGGGTACGATATGGTAGATAAAGTTTTTAATGCTCGTGCTACACATATTCTTTATTCTTATCTTGATGATGATCAATACAGTCTGATCTCCCATTGTTTAACTGCGCAGGAAATCTGGAGAACTCTTAATACAAAGTATGGACCAATAGACAACAGCTGTTCAAAACCCCAGAATGTCAACTCAGATTCAGAATTCTGTTTAACAGGATTTACAAATGAAAATTCAGAAGGATCAGATGATGGAGAATCAACAGATGCTGAAGTTGAAAATTTCTCATACGAAGATTTGGTTTATATGTGTGTTGATTTAACTAAATCTGTTGATAAACTCAAATCTAAAAACAAATCTCTGAAATCTAGGAATTCTGAGTTGACCAGCAAAATTGATGATTTGGAATTACAGCTTGAATATTTTAAAAATTCTTCAAATTCAGATTGCAAAAATTGTTTAAAATTGAAAACCAATCTTGTTCATCTCAATAAAAATATTCAAAAGTTTGGAAAGGAAATTTTGATCTTAAAAGAAAACAAGATTGAGTTATCAAATTTGAATAATTTTTTACAAAAGGAATTTGAAATTTTTAAGACTGATATATATTCCAAATTTGAAATTGCTGAAAATGAAAATTTGGTGAAAAGTGGTTTGATTTTGAAAGAACTTGAAAATGAGATTGAAAAATACAAGATTTTTGAGTCTGAAAAACAAAAACGATTTGAACTTGAAATTTCTAAATCCCAAGTCAAAATTAAATTGCTTAAAAATGAGAATTTGGTTTTGAAACAGTCCAATGCTGAACAGAAGATCGCTATAAATAATTACTCAAATTTACTAAAAGAAAATAGCGATCTAAAATCCAAAATTCAACGATTAGAATCAACTTTGGATAAATTTTCTAATGGGGAAAAATCGTTGAATATGCTGTTACAAAACCAAGTTTCTATTGGAAATAAATCTGGTCTTGGCTTCGGGAAAATGATATTTTTGGAAAACAAAATTCAAATGATTTGAAAAATCCCTCAAACAGCTTTGGAAAGAACTGCTTAGAAAATTTGAACACTGAGAATTTCAAAGGTTTGTTGAGTCAAAATTGTGATGAGATATCGTTTTATAATAAACCATTTAAACATTCTTAGATCCCAGAAAATAAAACGGCCTTCGTCAATTTCAAACAGATTTGGGTTCCTAAGGGAACAAAAGTTAATTCCAATGGTTTGTTATACAAACAAGTCTGGGTACCAAAACATATGAATACAACTGTGAGTGGTTTTACTAATTTTGTTAGACCACTTGATTCTATGAACTGTTAGGTACCGAAGGAGGCTGAGGAACTTCTGTACAAAAAGAAATTTGAAATCAAGTTGGCTTATACTTCTGTATCATTCACAGTTCCTCCAGCCAAGATTGATGAGATAGAGATTCTGATTTACACTGGATTCTGGTATGATCTCTAAACTCACCTCTGTAAATATTTTCTGTTTTGATTTTTTTCTTTTGTTTATTTCTTCTTCTTCTCCCTTCTATCTCTTTCTTCTGTCTATTCTAATTTGATTTATTACTGCCATATTTTCTTTGTGCTTCTTGAATTGCAGTATTCATGATATTCTAGAAATTTGTTTTTGCGTGTATAGAACTCTAATACTTTTAATCATTTCCAGATACTGAATTTTTTTCTGTAATTGTTTTGAAATTCATTTTCTGTTTTCTGAATTCCTAACGGTGTTGATGTATTCTTGTTATATCTTGAACACAGTTAATCTGAATTCTAAATTGTTTTGAAGATCTAAAAATTTATGGAATTCCACACACCTATGCTGTTTGAGTTTCTTCTAATTCATTTTGGAAAGGCTTGAGAATTTATACTCATTACATCACTCTACTATTCATCAGCTGTGATAATTTCATTATTTTTCAGATTGGTTTGGATATATTGTTTTATCTTGAATCAGTGACACATCTTGAAATTCACTGTTATTCATGATCATCTGGTTTTTTTTTGTTTAAGATCATTTGAAATTTCTGATATTTTGAATCTCACACACCTCTCAGATCTAAAATTTTAATTCTGTGTGATTGATTCATTGTATCTCAAGATTTACATTTGTTCAAGTGATTTTGAATAAACCACTATTTTTTGGATCATGAATCATTACTCAAACTTGATGTAAATATTCTGAAAAATTCTTTGCGCTTGTCAGAAATTCTTGTAAAAAATTCCTTTGAAAATCCGGTCTTGAAATTTACCCTTATTTCATGATTATTTGACTTAAATATTTGTTTGTTTAAAATCATTTGAAATTATTGATTTATTGAATCTCACACATATCTCGAATCAAAAAAATTTATAATCTGGTGTGATTGATTCATTAAATTCTGATATTTTCATATTCCTCAAATGATTTCAAGTAAACAATATTTTAATCATTAGATCATGAATCATCATATGTGGCCGTCATCTTGACAAATATGATTTGAAACTGTTTCTGCTGTGCTGCTCTGATACTGTTTTCAAATAACTGCCTGCTTTAATCTGACTGCTGCTCTGATAATTGTGCCAAATGTGTAATCTTGTCTATTTGGGCTTTGTATTTGAAGTTTCTGTAATCTGAGATATCTAGGGTGTGAATAAATTCCTCGATAAGGGAGACTACAATTGGTATCAGTTTTTTTTCATCCATCTGTTTTGAATTTTCACCTTGTATAGACACCAAACACATTTCTTTTCCTGGTATAAATCTGTATAAATTCCTCTTGTAATTGATTTTCAATTTTAAAATTATTTATTGATTATTCATTCAGAAATTGAAATCAATATCCAAATTGAACTATATTTATAATCCATCAAAATTATTATCAGTTTTTTGAAATTGTGATGAATTGTGACTGCAGTATATTTCACAACAAGAGGAGATTTTATTCAGATTTTCATGATGGTTGAACGTTTATTATAATATCTTTGAACTGGCAATTATTTCACGACCATCTTCATTATCTTTCATCCTTCTGCCATCCATGATAATTTTACATTAATGTGGAGAGTTAATTTTTTTTAAAAGATCATCTTGAATAAACAGTGAAAATATTTGTGATGGAATTGTGACTATGTTATTATTATTCAGAATTAGTGATAATTGAAAATTTTCAATAATCCCAGTACAGTCGAGCATATTTCATAATATAATTAATTTAGAAATTTATTTCACAGTCCATCTCTGTACCTACCACTTTTCTATCATCCATATTGGTTTTGAATACCGAGGAGTTCTTGTTAAAGCTGGAAATAATAAATATAATTAATGCATAAGTGTGTCTCTAATCTCATTTAAAAATCCAAGCTCTGGTCATGTATGGTTATGAGACAACTAATAATTTAAGATGCGACTGACCCCATTTAAAAATCCAAGCTCTGGTTATGCGTGGTCAGTGTGCTCTTAAATAAATAAAAAATGAAAAGGAAAATGTGCTATAAATTAAAATTAATATGAAATTCTCCTTGGTGTTTAAAAATCAGCCTATCAATCCATCTTTCTAATCTGTGAAATGTGTTGAAATCTTATGACGTATTATGATTTGTTGATTGATAGGTATTGGGATTTGAGAGTATTCGTTTTTGTCACTTAAATTGAATTATTAATTATAGTCCAAATTCCATCTCTGTTTTTTAACCTCATTTTTATAAAAAATTCTATGGAAAATATTTGGACTACATTTTTTTTACTCTCCCCATTTTATATAAAATTCATCGTAAATCCGTCATTCTCTACAATGTGAGATATGCCACCAGTTCTTAGAATATTATGATTTTTGTTTGACTGATTGAGATTTATGATGACTGTTCTTCCTCTTAAGCTGATATTGTATTTGTTAGTCATTTTTCATCCATTTTTTAAATTCTGTATCCTTTTGATGATAACAAAAGGGGGAGAATGGATTAGATTTTGATTTATGAGTGACTATTTTATAAATATTTTTTATTTTTGAAAATTCATTATCATTCAGTTCAATTCATTCATGCACAGTTATAGGGGGAGTTTTCTGTTGTAGGGGGAGCTAATAAATAGGGGGAGTTCATTTTTCACTGTAAAACACATTTGTTGGATTCAAAATCTTTTATTTGTTTGTCATCATCAAAAAGGGGAGATTGTTGTATATAACGGTGTTGTATACACAATTATATGATTTTTGTTTGATGATAACAACCAAATATATTTTATAAATGTGTTTGTTACTGTATTGTTCTATACTTACATCACAGACAGAAATGTAATATTTATATTTAAATAAAATACATTTGTACAGAAATTCAAATATTTACTGTATTTTATTTAAAGTATAAATATTATATTTCTAACATTCAAACAGTACATCTATTTTAACTCCACTATTTAATCACTTCACATATTTGTACTTATAAATAAACAGAATAGAATAGACAAGTCTGTTTGACAACTATGAAATAATATTTTATTACAAACAGATTTTGTGTATTACAAACTTCAGTACAATTCATATATATATATATATACACAGCTCATCACTACAACACTCACTTTGTTTACACAACTCATATATACATTCTTTCACATTGACACATATACAGACACATTGAAACAATTCACTGACTCAACACTGTCTTCAGTCTTCATTGTTAGTCCAATCTTCACAGTCTTCAAGTCAGCCTTCAGTCAGTCCAGTCTTCTTACCTGTCACATGAAACACACACACACAGTACACTGCAATAGAAATAAAAACTGTATTCATGCAAATATAAATTAAAAAAAAGGATAAAATTTATTTGCCTTAGTTTTCTGGTGTGTTTCTCATCATTTTTCATGACTTGATCTGATTCATCTGTGTCTAGACAGATAGTTTGTATATGTACAGGGACAGGAAATTTTCTAATGGTTGCAAATACACGTGTATAAATACACGTGTGCACTGCCCCGCCAATCAGTGTATACAACTGTGGAGCAGTCACATGGACCAAGCTCGACACAGTGGAAATGTCAAAGTCAACAAAGCAAAATTCAAGCCATGGGGTCGAGTAACAAAGATCAAGCACTACTCACAAATACAAGTATACAGCAAAGATTTCTGGTGAAGTCAGAAGTACGAGTTCAACACAAATGATCGAAGTGGTAATACATGCTACAGCAAAGCATGTGCACAACTACAATGTACACAATATTCATGGAGGCTCAAATATACATGCAGAAATTCCAATGTGTGGCACAATACAAAGTGCAAGTGATATACATTCAGGATTGTCATGGTTTACAAAGTGATATAGTAGTACTTTCAGGTTATCATGCTCATGTCATTATAAACAATGGGGAATGCATGGCTTATGTAGACAGCATGGCAGCAAATAAACTAGACTGTGCACATATGTGCATGTGAATGGGTCAAACATGAAAGAAGAAGACTGGTGCAACTATATCAGGCATGTACAGATGGTAGAACAAGTACACAACAGTCAAGCAGTTCATACATGAACTGTATATACAAGTGTCATGGTGTATACAGCTGTATAGCCAATGTGAATCAGACTCAAGACAGGTGTACTTCAAAATCAAACATAAAGGTGCAGCTCTCAATGGAGCTACAGCATAGGTGGTGTACATGTTGCAAGAACAGTAAGTTACAAGCATGCTTAAAGGTGCAACAAGTTTTCAAGTCAGGTCAGAGTGGCCAAGTACAAGGCAGTGTTAAAATAGCTCAGTACATGTACATGGTTTAGCTCAAATCATGCATTGGTGAACACAAGAAGTCATTGAGATAAGATAGAGATGGTACACAAGACAATGCAGACGAGAATGCTTTCAAATTCAATCAACTTTTCAGGTGCAACAGTATGTAAATAGATGGAGACAGTTCAAAGACACAAGTGCTCAAGAATGCACATGTCAAGAATGGTGCAACAATGTGTCGAGACAAGTTTCTCATTGATACATGAAAGAGATGATAATATGCAAGTGCTACAAATGAATTTAAGTTTAAATATGTTTCCAGAATTTTCCAGGTTTGAAAAGTTTTTAAAAGGAGCAAGAATGTTTTTTTTTTTTTGCATCTACTAAATGAAAACAGAATTCACTGTTTTTTTTATTATTTTTGGCAAACACAAAAATTTAATTTGTTGGTCCAGAAATATAAGCAACAAATCAGGGATTAAAGACAAATGGGAAATCAGTTTTGGTAAATTTTATTTTGTTTTTTTTCAGAGTTGCAGAAATCAGAGAATATCAATTCGACATTGTTTCCAGAAATGCTTTTTAGGCAAGATGATAATGATTTCCAGATATTAAATCACACAGTAGACCAAAGAAAACAAATCAGTGAATGATTTGGCAAAAGCATAAAAGGAAATCCCAATTTTTTGCAAGAATTAATTCAGCAAACATACTTGTGGCAAGTAATCAATCAGAGAATTCATTCAAGGCATTTTTTCACTTTATTCAAGTGACGGAATCATCCAAGAATTCAGTGTCAGGAATCAGTCACGCAAGTAAATCAAAGCAGCAAAAGGGGCAAGTTTTTATTCTTCCAGAATCATCAATTCAAAAGAGGAAACCATGGCAACAAGCAATAATTCAATTTCATTTTCAATGCCGAAGTAATTTTATCAAGAGGTTCCAAAGGGGAAAGCACATCATCAGATCAAATCACATATTTGAAATCAGAGCAAGTTACGGATTGATAATCCTATTTTATCACACCACATCATCACTGGCATTAAGCATCGAATACACAAAAAAAAATTAAAAAAAGAATACTCACAGTTTTCGATCGAGCCAGAAAACAATTTCAAAATCAGTGACGAGCCAAAGAGAAGCCCCAAAATCACTGACCAGAGAGAAACAACGTGAAGAAGAACATCAGAGAACCAGATTACATCAATCTGAAGCTATCACGATTGGATTTGGGGAAAATATTAAAACCCTAGCCGCCATTTATTTTTCCAGAGATAAAAGGGTTCGGGCAAAAACAAAATGGTGAAACCAATTTACAAAGGGGCCGACCAACTTTAAACTAGAAAAAGGGGATGACCCTTTATTACTAAACTCCTCCATTTTCTTTTAGGGTTTTTATTTGTTTAATTCATGTTGTATTTTATTTTTGTTCTGTAAACGATCAACCAGTTTCTAGTATCTGTAAAATACTAGGGTGAATCAGTCAGGGTGTTGACTGACAGTTGACAGAGTCTGTAAAATCTGGGTTACTGGTTACAGGGTCGTAATCAGGGGAAATCTGATCGAGGGGATATCAATCAGTCTAGGATTTTGAGCGTAGGGTTAGAATAGGAGCAGGGTTTGCGAGTGTACATGGTCTTGTATGCGGGATCTGTTCTATCACCTAGTGGAAACCTTAGAAATGCAGCAGTAGGCAGGGTTTTGCCGAAGTTGGGTATATCTATGTGTGATTTACTTTCTGCATTTCTATTTCTGTTATATTCTGTGATCTGTTTATTATTATATACCTCGTTAGATTTTTAATTCAGTTAAAAACTGTGAAAAACCCTATTCACCCCCCCTCTAGGGTTATTCTAGATCCAACAGTATGTACCTTTTTAAGTGTTGTGTTTTTGAGCTATGTATTATTCTATTTCAGTATGCTTTTATTTTGCAAAATGTAGGTGATAAAGGGATATCTACAAAATTAAACGGTTCAAAACGGGTTGACCCGACCAGACCCGTTTATAAATGGGTTGGGTTCGGGTTGGCATAATATGACCTGTTTAGTAAACGGGTTAACCCGACCCATTTAAAAATTGACCCGAACCCGACTTGACCCGACCTGACCCATTGATAGCCCTAATCTTTGTTGACCACTAACTTGTTGTACACACTCTTAGTTTATGCATATCTATTCCGCCTTTGTGATATGATTATTCTATGTCTGGACGAGATATACCATATTTATATTATTGTTGTTGTCTATTTTATACTGCTTTCTGGTTTGCATATAGCCATTGTGTAGTTGCCCTATGTGCCGAATGGTCATGTCGAAATTTAAATCGGTATCAGAATTCGATGTGCATTCCTCATATGGAGTAATTATACAATCGGTCGCTCTTCAAAAACCTCATTCTCCATTATGGTCTACGACATTTCTTTGAAATGAACTGGACGATAGTGGGTATAGAGGCGGGGCGTTACAGTTTGGTATCAGAGCCAATCTACGGAACAGTGAAAGATAGTATGACGATGGTATTGTCTTAAGCCTCTCTCGAGAATCGTGCTTTAGGGTTTTAGTTAGAGTCTTAAGACCCGTCATAGCTTATCTTCCTATACGATTCCATTTTGATTGAATTCACATCGTTTGAATTCAACTTGAGACTAACCTTTTCTTCCTTCTTTTTACTTAAAGAAGCGAAATAGTTGGTCATGGCTCTGCAAGTGCCGGTTCACCCAGTGTACCTCCTACGGGAGGGGTGATTATGTCTCAAGTGGCCTATTTTTAGTCTTATAGAATAGTTGTCGACTTATTCCTTTGGGTTGATTTCTATAGTCCATCTAGGGCCCATGTGCTCTAGTGGTGCTTCTATTTTATTCTTTGACTCGAGTTGCTAATCGATGTCTGTTTGGCCTATTGAGTATCACACTTATCTTGTTGATCATTTATGATCCTTGTAGTTGATTAATCATTGGTTATCTTGCCCATGCGTCGTTACGCACGTTGTAAGCGCCTTTGATCTGGATATTTCTTGATTTCTAGTTAAGATTGTTTCGTACGTCGTTACGTACCTAGCATGGTCTATTGATCACTTGACGGTCGGTATTGAGATACCATGTCTTGGTGACTAAATCTACTCTCTTGCTATCAGCTATATAGTTCTAGTTCAGTGTGAGATCACCAAGCCTTCGGGCTAAAACAACTCATTTGTTACCTCGTTGTGCCGGTGTGAGTCACCAAGCATTTGTGCTAAATTAACTCAACAATTGTAACGTTGCATTCCAAACTCTAGATCAAGAACGAGGGAACGCATCCCACTTCTTGTGATCCCTCTTCTTGAGTCAAGGTACGTGTCACTAATTCCTTAATGTTATTTACCTTGTTCAGAGATTATTTTATTTATGTCCTTTTGATGTACATCGACTGTGTTCTTCATTATCAAAAGATATCAATTGTGTTTTATTCGTAAGTTGATAAAGGAATTTTATTTCCTTTATGTCATCCCAAATGATTTATTTAATTTTTATATTTTCGCGAGAACTGCGTGAAGGATAGAATTGTGAGGACTTTCTTGTGTTAACTTGTCCATCGGGTGCGTTAAGGATCTCGAACGATATATGGGACGCCATGTTGTAGTTCAGAATTCCTAAACACCATTATGTGACAATCTGACATTTGAAATGATCCCTAAAATTAATTAACCATTAATAATTTAATCAAAATAATAATATTTTGGATTTTGCTATTTTCGTAGTCGTTTGTTATTTTTCTAGATAATTTATTTCTAGATTTCCTTAGAACAATTCCAAGAATTTGGGTGGTTCAAGATTTTTAATTAGAAATTATCCTGAATCTTTTCTTTGAGTAAATTGAATAACTCTAGGAACAACCCAAAAAAGTTATTTATTTATGTCTCTTGTTTCTGGATTTCAGATCTTTGATTTTCGAGAATTCTTAGTGATTGAGAATCTCGCCTAATTCTTAATCCTTGTTTCGATTTGCTAAAGAGAAATTAATATTCTTGTGATTCCATGGGTCTTTTTTTTGTGAACGATCACTCGTGAGAATGGGAGTTCCCGTTGGGGAGGGAAGATTTGGGTTTTGCGATCCGCGGAGAACTCAATAATTCCCTTCTTCGAATCTATGATCTAGTCGATCATCCGGAAGTGCTATAGTCAATTCACTTATGGACTTAGCCTTGCATTGTTCTTAGGAATGTATATCGAAAGGATGAGCTCTTTTGATATTCCTCCTTTGTTTGTTTGAATAATTTGGATTGACAATTGTCTCTGCACGTTTCTTAACACTTGTCAATCAAATTTTTGGGGATTGTGACCTCTTTGGTTTAATCTCATCTTGTTATAAAAGTTGTGTATTTCTTCTTTGATTAATTGCTGATGTTTTCGTGATTTGATATTTTTGGCGGAAAATTATCTTAAATCATGTTGTTCCGAAGTGGTAAGTTGTGCACTACTTATCCATCATCTTCTCGATGTTTATGATTTTCTAAAATCGATACTCAAGTTTCTGAATATTGGGAATTTAGTATAATTCCTAAAGATTCGTCTTTATGGTTACTAAATGAGATTTAGTACCTGATTAGAAATCGATTTCCCCAAGTAGTTCGTTGGTATTCTGTTACCAATATTCGTTTATCGGTTTCTAGCTCGTTGGTATTCCGTTACCAACCTTGAATCATTGAAATTTGAATTTATTATTCCTTTGAGAATTGCACTCCTTAGCTAAATTCATTGGAATCTCTATGTTGTGCTTTCGTTGGTGTTAGCCACCTTGTCACAAGACTAAAAGTGCTGAAGTTCGGTGTTCGCTACATCGTCGTGATTGAGTTTTGGGAATGGAATAGTCAACCACCGTAATTTCCCATCTCATGTCCTAAGAGAAATATCTACTATTGATATCTGGCGTCTGTAGGACGCAGTCCCGTTGCTTCTTGAAATTCCAAATTAGATTCACTTAGTTTTTGTGCATTCTATCAATTCTCATTCCCTTGAGAATCATACTAAGAAAGGCGAGTCTATTTGAACTCATAGCGCTTATGAATTTTTCTGGAATTATTTTACCCGTTTGGAATAACTACCTTCATGGGTAATGGAGTTTGAGATTGAACTCTAGTTTTTATGATCTCGCGAGACGAAATTGGGTTCTCACCTAGCCGTTGGTGTGATCTTTTCATTTCGTGTCGATTCTTGTAGTACCACTTCATGGTGTAATTTTGGGTTGTTACCTATTACTTCATTCTTAAGGAATTGCGGGGACGCAATTCTTTAAAGGGGGAAGTCTGTAACAACCCGCTCATTCGACGATTTAAGATTTAAATATTTTATTTAAATATATCATCGTATCTTATGTATCACACAAAATGTCGTTTTTCACAAACGATAAAATTAGGATTCAGGACCACTTCCATTCAGTCCGGATCATCGTTTACGACCTTTTTGAATATAAGCATCGATACCTTTTTGGGTTGGGCGAATTTGGTCATTTTCATTGAGTGTATGACCAAAATAACACTTTACACATACGAATGATTTTGGACTCGAAACCACTTCCATCGAGTTCAAAACGTCGTTTAGGTGTTCGAAGACTATAAGGTTCGATATGTTCCGAGTTTCGGAAAATTGGGACTTTGGGCTTGGGCTTGGTTAGCTAAACCTAGCTCACTCTATATAACCAAATCAGCCCCTCTTCCTCTCATTGATTCCAAACACTCAAAGAAAATAGAAAATGGGGAGGGGAATGGGAAATAGAAATTCCCTAAGCTAGGGCCTTCAATCTAGAGCTAAATTCATGTGCAAATCCAATTCTAATTCATGGGTAAGCTCTCTACTCTCCCTCTCTACCTTATGCTCCTCTCAATTTCAGATTTTTAGTGTGCCCTAACACTCATGTGTCACATGTATGAGATGATTTCGGAGGAGCAATTGATGAAAGATAGGAGCTTTGCTCGTTTGTTTGCTTGTTCTTCCTTGTTGGAGCTCGTTCTTGACATTCAAGAGCCAAAAGTGAGATCTTTATGAACTCACATCTATGCCACAAGTCATTGGCTTGTACAAGTGTAATTTAGTGTTTATATGTGTTAGTGAATTGGTTATGCTAGTGTAGCTTAGCTGATTCCATATGTTTATGTTCCATTGAGTTGAAATTATAAGTAGGATTGTTCGCACGATCTTGTTCATATGTTTTGGGTTGATTTGGTGATGTTGTGAATCTCCGTTGTCCCCCGACAAAGTTCTAAGTCTTCACAAGTCGCTTGAATTGCTTACGTAGGCTTTGGTTTGGAATTCGGCTCATATTTGAATACATAATCAAAATCACTGCAACCTTATGTATATATGTTTATGCATGTGAATGTGTGTATATGCATGTTGTTTTTGTGCTTTAGAGAGTGTATGCAAGACCTCTAAACATTTAGTATCAATGCGGGAGGTCCGGGATCATTCGAAAATCGATTGCATATCATTACCTAGGCAAAATCTAATATTTGGTTCAGGACAGACGTATGTTGCATCGCGTCAGACGTCTGACCGACGCAACAGACGTCTATAGAACTCTCTGGAATGAACATAATTATTGGCCTCAGCTGAGACGTTTGTTGCACTGCTTCAGACGTCTGACCGACGCAACAGACGTCTGTAGAACTCTCTATAACTACAGTAACTTTTTGCATCTGCTCAGATGTCTGACCCGACGCAATAGATGTCTGTTAAGGGGCAAAATAGTTGAATTCTTAAAACAATCATAATTTTTTCATACGTTGTCGGAATTCAACAAAATCAAGTGCGTTGAACCGTCTCGACGAGAGCTTTTGAATTAGCTAATATTGGAGTAATTTACACTATTTAAGATCAATTGTAGCCTTTTTATGATTTCATAAACCTTTTTCACGACTCTAAAACGTGAATTATCGACTCGATATCCTTCGAGTCTATTCCGATGTAGTTTAAACCTTCGAGTGCTAGTTTGGGATTTCGATTCGTTCATTGATCGAAATTACAACTGTTATCCCTTGATTTCATGTATGTTGTTGTAATGTGAGTTTATGTTTCATGATGTTTGTGTTCTATTCGCTACGGCGATGGTTTTCATGAATAATTGACCCACAATGGATAATGGAGTTTTATATTGTCAATGGGCATCGAACCAACGCTTAATCAGTTTTGAAATTCAAATCCTTTTAAAATAAATTTGGTTTCTGAACCCGATTCTGAATCTATTGATTTATATATGTAACACCCCACGTCCACTAATGTCACTCAAAAAGGGAATGCATTAACTTCTATGGAGCGTTTTAAGTAAGTATAGAATAGAAACTTAACCACAAGACAGATATAAACAGTACTTGAAAATTTAAAACTTTATTTCAGTGCAGCGGAAAACACATATGTTTGATTACATCATCAAAACCAGAGTCAAGTACAAAATATCCATCTTGACTAAATCCAAGTACATAAATTGAAAGACATAATCCCCAATACAGAATAGCCATAAATAAAAGAAAAGTTGAACTTTACTTCAGCGATCCAAGCAATCTTCTAAAAGCAGTCCAAAATCAAGCTCCACTGGTGCTAGTTCCAACCTGAGCACCTGGGGAGGAAGGAAGAAAAGAGGAGGAAACAAAGGGGGTCAGACATAAAGTCTGGCGAGTGCGATAACTTTAACAATATAATTAACAAAGTAACTAGGCTAAGGCATAAGTTGGAAAATAAGGAAATGACCATGAACCATTGAGTATGACAGAGTAAATAAGGAAACAAGATGAACAACGATATCGTTAAAACACACCTAACCCAATGTAAGATAATTACTAAACTACACCAACATTATGAGATAATTGCTATACTGCACCACCACTAGTCACCCTAAGGTTGATCCCGCCTACAGATTTAATAATGATATTGGTAGTTTCGTGTACCTCTAGTGTAACACCCCACCTCCGCCAGGGTCACTCTTGCAAGTACACTAGCTTTGGAGGGGTGTTGGACAAGGTAAACATGCATAAAGATATCACAAGACAGAACATATAAGTAAAACAGAGTACGTAAAGCAGCGGATAAAACTACTATTTCAAAACCATAGTCAACTTACATCAAAAGTACTGAGTCATTATTTTCCAACTACTACAAGTCTAGAAACATAAACTGAAAACTAGAAATAACATAAAGTAAACTATCCCCAAAATAGACGTGGTAAAGCCATAGCGAGCTCAAGTCCAAACCGTACATGAGCTATCCAGTAAGCAAGCTAAAGATCCAAGCTAGGTGCTAGTGTTCCCACCCTGAGAACCTGGGGGAGGGGGGAAACAGAAGAAAAGAGGCGAAAGAAAACGGGTCAGTCAAAAAGACTGGTAAGTCCTACCTACTATTAGTATAAAAACTAATAAAGTTAACTGGACATGTAAAACAGAGATGAAACATAGGATGATAACTGGCATGGTGAAAAGTTAACAAGATAGATCAAGTATGGCATCGCATATACAAGGTTAAGTCGCACCAGGTGTACTAGTGTTCTAATCCATGTCAAGTATAAACAAGAAATGATCCCTTGGCCCAAAGTTGGCCCAACATCATGAGATGACCTAAATCAAGGTCCAACTACTCGGTCTAGTCGATCGGCTCCCTATAAGCCTAACTCGTCATGTATCGGTGTCATACGGCCTAATCATGGAATGTAGTTAACTGTGCAAGGTCCACCCTAGGGTGTATCCAGCCCTAAGGTGTAGACCACAGACACAATTCAAGCACGCACAGTATAAACCTACCGGTGCCCATGTTCAACTCCGGACTTAATGTGCACGACCATGGTCCTCCTGAACAACCGGTGCACCATTCAGCCGTCTCTTTTGGTCTCTTACAATCAGTCCAGTAATCGTGCCCCACCCTGGCCTAGTCCAGGGTATCCAGATACTCCCAAGTGGGTTACTGCTGAAAAGGACCATGTAACTAGGATTTCAAGCGGGTTAAGTGTGGTTAACCCTATCCTAACCATGTATTGAGTTGGTCAAGTGTATCCAAGCAGTTCATGACTTAACCCTATCAATACATCGTGTTTAATTGGTTAAGTATTCAAGTAGTCCATGACTTAACCCTACCAACCCATCGTGTTTAATTGGTTAAGTATTCAAGTGGTCCATGACTTAACCCTACCATGTGGCATTAATTAACTTAATGCACCCCAACCTCTCACATTAGACTTTGTTGTGGTTACTCGTTAAGCCGGGCGGGTCCGGGTAGCTTTACACCACAACCTAATCTAACCTCGGGTTTCAAGTGCGATGTGACCAACTACTCACATTGGGTCCTATTGTTTGTAGCCACTAGTTAAGCTGGTCGGTTCCGGGTAGATTTATGCTACAAACTCAACCCAACCTCGAGTTGGCCACCTTCATGTTTTCTACATGTCATGTCCACGTTCATGTTTTCAAGCATAATCACATGTCATATTTTCAAGTCATGTTTCATGTCATTTAAGTTTACCCATGACGTAACCCCATCGTACGTAAGTTCGCATCAACGCACATAGATCAAAAAAAGGGAACATAATGATATGACAAGTTGGGCATAAAGTGGCAAAGTCTATCACAAGTTCAACATGGTGATATATGAGGCAAAAGGGGTTCAACATACTAGCATATAGCATTATTAGCCTCAAAACATGCATGGCATCCACTTAGCAAATAGGTGATAACATGATCATAGTTGACATAGGGTGAAAACATGTGATTAGCACATAGTTCAAGATCATATGCGGGTTAACATCAAGGTTATAAGATGGTTCTATGTTGCATTTATGCATAACTACCAAGTTCTATGTTGCATTATGCATAACCAACAAATAAAGCTCATAGCTTTCTACCCAAAAATCAAGGTAAATGATACTAGGTTCATGATAGTGCCACAATCATAGATCAAAAGAGTCATACATGGATCTATGCATACAAATATAGCCCAAAAGTCACATTTCAACTTGCTACATGATCATATTAACTTCATAGTTTAAATCTAAGAGTAGAATAGGGCTTACAATTCATGGCTAAGTGATTTAGAATAATATATAATAAGATTGAGACGAAGCCACTAGCAAATCCGCAAAGAAAATAATATGCTCCACTCTAAGCCTTGAGAAATAAGTAAAATAGTTTCTATGACGAAGAAAGATGGCTCTTTGAACTAAGAAAGATAGCTTCTTGGACTTAGATTTGATTTGGAACACTCATGCTCTCATGAAGAAGGTGGAGGCCATGATTAGAGAGCATTTTGGCAGCACTTAGTTGTAGGATTAGTTTGTGTGAGTTTAGGGTAGGTTAGGGGTCTTTTTATAGAGTTTAGGATTAGTTTTAGCCATAGGATTAACCCTAAATCAAATCTGAGCCATCAAATCACGTCACTAGCCAACGAAACAGGTCCAAACAGCCAAAATAAGTGCACTAGGCCGACCTGGCCGACCAGGGAGGTCGACCCCCAGGTCGACTCTAGTGTCGACCTGGTTGGGGGGGGGAGGTCGACCCTAGTGTCGACCCCCCTGTCGACCTGTCTGGGCGGGAATTTTCCCGCCCAGTCTGTTTTGGCTAAATTTGAATTCCGAATTTAAATTTGAACTGTTTTTGAACTTGAAATTTTCTGAAAACTTTGACGGGCCATAACTTGGTCATACGGGCTCCGTTTTTCGAAAAATCAGACTCTATTTCGCGTATTTTTCCGAGACGAACGCAATGGCATAGCCTGTTTCCTCTGATTCAGAATTTAACATTTAATTCTGCCCTGTTTTAAGTTATAACGTGTTGTTTAAAAATACGGGTTGTTACATTCTCCCCACCTTAAAGGATTTTGTCCCCGAAATCTTCAAGTTAGGAAGAACGTATCCTACCATCCATCATCCATCTACTCAAAACATCATCCACGAGCAGTCATTGTCCTTAAAAGATTCTAAATGTTGTATGAACATATGCAAAGGTGTGTGTATATGTACTTATCTAATGCGAAAATCAGACGGTTACTGATTCAGTAAACCTCCTTAATGCAAAGTATGTTAGTGAAATTAGTCCATATGTATGCAAATTCCTAACATAATTCATAATCTCTGTATGAGTGCACATAACATTCATCCATATGCAACATCCACGTGATAGCATAACAAGTTTCAGCCATGAATAAGTATAAGCACTCATGCATATGCAATATGAAAGTGTGTGAGCCGATCTTAGTGCCTAATGTGTATCATGCATCCACGAGTATCCACTTGCAAACACTTGCAACCACTGGCAAACATCAAGCATAACATGTTTCAAATACATGTTTCATCCAAAGGGTTTCTACCTAAGATTCTCATGACAAGGTTAACGAGATAACAAGATAAACATGGATAGCAAAGGAAAGATATGCTAACTAGGAAAAGAGATTGAGAATGTACCCTCAAAAAGGAATGGATAAAGCCCACACATCTTCTCCTCGGTTTCCCAAGTTGCATCTTCATCGGCTTCACTCCACTGAACCTTTACTAACTTGACTTCTCGATTCCTCAGTTTCTTGATCTCCGTTCCCAAGATACGAATCGGAGCTCGCCTCAGGGTTGCCTCTTTCTCTACCTCCATGTCTTCAAGAATGCTAGGCTCAACTACCTCGTCTGACTCATGTAGGCATTTTCGGAGATGCGAGACATGAAAAACATTGTGCACTCCGGCCAGCTTCTCGGGCAATTCCACCTTATAAGCCATCTTCCCAACTCTTTCTATAATAGGGAAGGGTCCTACGAACCTTAGTGCCAGCTTCCCAACTGCTCCAAAACGAACCACATTTCGCAAAGGAGAAACCTTCACAAAGACCATATCTCCAACCTCAAACTCCAAGTCTGTCCTTCGCTTGTCTGCGTAGGATTTCTGTCTGTCTTGGGCTGCTTTCATCCACCTTCGAATCAACTCAACCTTCTCGGATGTGTCCCTTATCAAGTCGGGCCCAAGTATAAGCTTATCCGTCGTCTCCCACCAACATGTTGGTGACTTGCACGGCCTCCCATATAAAGCTTCGAATGGTGCCATCCCTATGCTTGCTTGGTAGCTGTTATTATAAGCAAACTCCACTAGAGGAAGATGATCTTCCCAAGTACCACCAAAGTCAAGAATGCACAGCCTCAACAGATCTTCTAGTACCCTATTCACCCTTTCGGTCTGGCCATCCGTCTGTGGGTGATAGGTCGTACTTAGATTCAATCGCGTACCCATCGCTTCTTGCAAACTATTCCAAAATTGGCTAGTGAAGATTGGGTCACGATCGCTGACTATACTAGAAGGGACTCTATGCAATCGTACTATCTCTCGAAGATAAACAGATGCTAGCCATGATGCGGTCCTCTTGCTCTTCACCGGAATAAAATGAGCACTTTTCGTAAGTCTATCAACTATGACCTATATGCCAGTATTCCCCTTTCTTGATCTCGGCAACCCATCCACAAAATCCATAGAGATACTTTCCCACTTCCATAGCGGGACCTCCAATGGATGCAATAGCCCACCGGGCTTCTTCGACTCGGCCTTTACTTGTTGGCAAACAATGCATCTAGAAACAAACTCTGCCACATCCTTCTTCATCCCATCCCAAAAGAAAATGCGCTTCATATCCCGGTACATCTTATCCCCTCCAGGATGTATGGTCATCCTCGAGTGATGCGCCTCCTTAAGAACTTTATTTACTAAGTCTCCCACTCGTGGGACACATAGTCTTCCATCACGCCTTAGCCATCCCCTGTCATCAATAGTATATCTAGCGAGGTGACTTGACGTCTCACCCCGGATCAACTTGTCCATGATCTCGACTATCTGCGGGTCTTCCCTCTGTGAAGCCCCAACTTGATCAAGAAGTATAGGTCTAAGCTCAAGGGATGCTAACGAACCAGTCATCGACTCAACAGCCAGTGTGAAATCAAAGGTTGCCAAAAACTCTAGGCTCTTCATCTCAACAAACAAGGGACTCAAAGTCAACCTTCTTCTGCTTAGCGCATCCGCCACAACATTACCCTTGCCAGGGGTATAAGCTATCTCGAAGTCATATGATGCCAAGAATTCCATCCACCTTTACTGCCTTAGATTCAGATCTTTCTGTGAGAAGAGGTACTTGAGCGACTTGTGATCAGTATATAACTCAAACCTTTCGCCTAGAAGATAGTGGCGCCAGGATTTGAGTGCAAAGACGATCGCCGCCAACTCCAAATCATGAGTGGGATAGTTCTTCTCATGAACTTTGAGTTGCCTACCCCCAAAGCATATCACTCTCCCTTCTTGCATCAGGACAGCGCCCAATCCCGTGCCACATGCATCGGTGTACACGGTAAACAACTTCCCTCCATCGGGTAATGCTAGAACTGGAGCTGTGGTGAGGGCTTTCTTGAGCCTTTGAAAAGCAAGCTCACACTCTAAGTCCTATGCAAAGACTAAGTTCTTCTTCGTCAACTTAGTAAGAGGAGATGAAATCCTAGCGAAGTCCTTAATGAACTTCCTATAATATCCTGCCAGACCGAGAAAGCTTCTCACTTCAGTTGCATTCTTCGGAACTTTCCAATCTTGTACCGCCACCACTTTAGCGGGATCCACAGCTATGCCCTGCTTAGAAACTATATGCCCAAGAAACCGAACTTCCCTTCTCCAGAAATGGCATTTAGAGAACTTGGCTTTCAACTGATGAGCTCTAAGCGTATCCATAACCTCCTTGAGGTGTGTAGCATGCTCTTCCTCGTCCTTAGAGAAGACCAGAATATCATCCACGAAGACAACCACAAACTTTTTAAGGAACTCCCTGAACACCCTACTCATCAAATCAACAAAGTATGCGGGTGCATTAGTCAAACAGAACGGCATGACTAGCCATTCAAAGAATCCATCTGGAGTCCTAAACGCAGTCTTGTCAATACTATCCTCAGCCACTCTAAGCTGATGGAATCCGGTGGCTAGATCGAGCTGAGAGAAAACAGAAGCACCAACAAGCTGGTCAAAGAGATCATCAATCCTCGGTAACGGGTGTCTATTCTTCTTTGTCAGCTTGTTCAACTCACGATAATCAACACATAGACGAAGCGAACCATCCGCCTTAGTAGCGAATACCACCGGAGAACCCCATTCTGAAATGCTTCGCCAAATGAAATTTTTCTCAAGCAACTCCTTGATTTTCTTGCTAAGCTCTCTTCTTTCTCGCGGGGCCATGTGCCTAACAGGCAATGAAACTGGCTTGGCATTATCAACAAGATATATACGGAAATCTATCTCTCGTTTAGGGGGTAACCCCTTCACCTCATCAAAAACATCAGGATATTCTCGGACCACCCTCACAGATTGAAGATTGTCAATAGACGAGTCGAGGGATTCAAGATAACATAACATGACGGGATCCAGCGGGTTACAAGAAATCTCTAGGGTATTGCCAAGGCGAGTCATAAGCCTCACTATCCTATGCTCACAATCGAGAATGGCTCCATAACTGGACAACCAATCCATGCCCAAAATCAACCCGTATCCCATGAACCCGAGAACATAAGCATTACATGTGAATTCTACGGTCAAGATAGAAATCCTCAAATCCATACAAATCATAGACAGATGGGCGGAACCCCCAATTGGATTTGAAACACTAACGGGATCCTCAACTAGACTAGTACTTAGGTGCAAACTTTCAACAATGTCAGAGGAAATAAAGGTATGCGATGCGCCAGAATCAAATAAAGTTCGAACAGGAAAACCAGAAATATAAACAAGACTTTCTACAGAAATACTACCTCGGTCCGGAACTGGAGCAATGTTGAGAGCATGCATCTGCCCTTCAGAAGGTCCTGCTCGCTGAGACTGTCCTTGCCCCTGCCCTTGCTTCTTTGGGCAATCCTTACTGAAGTGTCTAGTCTCTCTGCAATGAAAGCATTCTCCCAACTTCCTCTTCTTTTTCCTACAATCTTTGGCTATGTGTCCAACGATCCCACAGAAGTTGCACTTTCTTGTGTCCCTTGCCTTGTTGTTGTTGGCCTTGTTACCCTTGTTGTTCTTGTTGTTCTGACTGCTCTGGTTGCTCTGATTTCCTCCCCACCTGGAGTCCGCCTTCTTGGTTTGAGTATCATTAGGCTTGACTTCTTTCTTGCCATTCTTATCATCTCTCTGAAGCAATGCCATGTCTACTAGGCTTTCAAAAGTGGCCCCCATGGGTATATGAGACCTGGCTAAACCTTGTAATGGCTCATTCAACCCTCGTGCAAAGCGTAGAGCCTTCTTCTGGGGTGTGTTAACCATGTCCAAACCGAATCGAGCAAGTTGGTTAAACTTATTCACATACTCCCTCACTGTCATGTCCCCTTGCTTCAAAGATATAAACTTCTCCATTTGTAGATTCTCCTCAGCAGATGATAGAAACTTAAGCCCAAACCTCATCCTAAAGTCGACCCAAGTCTCTATAGGCCTAGTAGCGTTGGTGACTTCCCACCAATAAGCAGCTTCCTCTTTCAATAGCCATACTGCCAACAGAACTTTTCTACGGTCTTCCACATCAAAGATGGCAAAGAGGTCTTTAGTTTCTTTTAACCAATTTCTTGCCTCAACAAAAGTCTCCGTCCCAATAAAATTCTTGCCACCCATCGCCTTAAAGTCTTTGCAAATCTTTGTGAAATCCGCTTGTGGACGCTGAGGAGGAGGAGGAGGAGGAGGAACCTCAGGTACGGTGGGAGTGTTTGCTGGGCCCGCATCGTTGGCCCTAGCTTCCAAGTACCTTCGGAACCATCCGGGTATGGTTACTCCCTCGGGAAGGTTAAGATCGGCCATGCTGAAAAAGGAAAAGATAGATTTAGAGCGAGGAAACCAAGGATAGTGCTAATGGCTTTTGGGGAATAGCCTTTTAAAATAAACTAGACTTTTCTTGGAAAATACTTAATTGGTTTTGAAAATAGTTTTTCAAAAGGGTTTTAAAACTTTTGTCCGGTCTAGTAAAACCTTATGCTCTGATACCAAATGTAACACCCCACCTCCGCTAGGGTCACTCTTGCAAGTACACTAGCTTTGGAGGGGTGTTGGACAAGGTAAACATGCATAAAGATATCACAAGACAGAACATATAAGTAAAACAGAGTAAGTAAAGCAGCGGATAAAACTACTATTTCAAAACCATAGTCAACTTACATCAAAAGTACTGAGTCATTATTTTCCAACTACTACAAGTCTAGAAACATAAACTGAAAACTGGAAATAACATAAAGTAATCTATCCCCAAAATAGACGTGGTAAAGCCATAGCGAGCTCAAGTCCAAACCGTACATGAGCTATCCAGTAAGCAAGCTAAAGATCCAAGCTAGGTGCTAGTGTTCCCACCCTGAGAACCTGGGGGGGGAACGGAAGAAAAGAGGCGAAAGAAAATGGGTCAGTCAAAAAGACTGGTAAGTCCTACCTACTATTAGTATAAAAACTAATAAAGTTAACTGGACATGTAAAACAGAGATGAAATATAGGATGATAACTGGCATGGTGAAAAGTTAACAAGATAGATCAAGTATGGCATCGCATATACAAGGTTAAGTCGCACCAGGTGTACTAGTGTTCTAATCCATGTCAAGTATAAACAAGAAATGATCCCTTGGCCCAAAGTTGGCCCAACATCATGAGATGACCTAAATCAAGGTCCAACTACTCGGTCTAGTCGATCGGCTCCCTATAAGCCTAACTCGTCGTGTATCGGTGTCATACGGCCTAACCATGGAATGTAGTTAACTGTGCAAGGTCCACCCTAGGGTGTATTAAGCCCTAAGGTGTAGACCACAGACACAATTCAAGCACACACAGTCTAAACCTACCGGTGCCCATGTTCAACTCCAAACTTAATGTGCACGACCATGGTCCGCCTGAACAACCAGTGCACCATTCAGCCGTCTCTTTTGGTCTCTTACAATCAGTCCAGTAATCGTGCCCCACCCTGGCCTAGTCCAGGGTATCCAGATACTCCCAAGTGGGTTACTGCTGAAAAGGACCACGTAACTAGGATTTCAAGCGGGTTAAGTGTGGTTAACCCTATCCTAACCATGTATTGAGTTGGTCAAGTGTATCCAAGAAGTTCGTGACTTAACCCTATCAATACATCGTGTTTAATTGGTTAAGTATTCAAGTAGTCCATGACTTAACCCTACCAACCCATCGTGTTTAATTGGTTAAGTATTCAAGTGGTCCATGACTTAACCATACCATGTGGCATTAATTAACTTAATGCACCCCAACCTCTCACATTAGACTTTGTTGTGGTTACTAGTTAAGCCGGGCGGGTCCGGGTAGCTTTACACCACAACCTAATCTAACCTCGGGTTTCAAGTGCGATGTGACCAACTACTCACATTGGGTCCTATTGTTTGTAGCCACTAGTTAAGCCGGTCGGTTCCGGGTAGATTTATGCTACAAACTCAACCCAACCTCGAGTTGGCCACCTTCATGTTTTCTACATGTCATGTCCACGTTCATGTTTTTAAGCATAATCACATGTCATATTTTCAAGTCATGTTTCATGTCATTTAAGTTTACCCATGACGTAACCCCATCGTACGTAAGTTCGCATCAACGCACATAGATCAGAAAAAGGGAACATAATGATATGACAAGTTGGGCATAAAGTGGCAAAGTCTATCACAAGTTCAACATGGTGATATATGAGGCAAATGGGGTTCAACATACTAGCATATAGCATTATTAGCCTCAAAACATGCATGGCATCCGCTTAGCAAATAGGTGATAACATGATCATAGTTGACATAGGGTGAAAACATGTGATTAGCACATAGTTCAAGATCATATGCAGGTTAACATCAAGGTTATAAGATGGTTCTATGTTGCATTTATGCATAACTACCAAGTTCTATGTTGCATTATGCATAACTAACAAATAAAGCTCATAGCTTTCTACCCAAAAATCAAGGTAAATGATACTAGGTTCATGATAGTGCCACAATCATATATCAAAAGAGTCATACATGGATCTATGCATACAAATATAGCCCAAAAGTCACATTTCAACTTGCTACATGATCATATTGACTTCATAGTTTAAATCTAAGAGTAGAATAGGGCTTACAATTCGTGGCTAAATGATTTAGAATAATATATAATAAGATTGAGACGAAGCCACTAGCAAATCCGCAAAGAAAATAATATGCTCCACTCTAAGCCTTCCGAAATAAGTAAAATAGCTTCTATGACGAAGAAAGATGGCTCTTTGAACTAAGAAAGATTGCTTCTTGGACTTAGATTTGATTTGGAACACTCATGCTCTCATGAAGAAGGTGGAGGCCATGATTAGAGAGCATTTTGGCAGCACTTAGTTGTAGGATTAGTTTATGTGAGTTTAGGGTAGGCTTAGGGGTCTTTTTATAGAGTTTAGGATTAGTTTTAGCCATAGGATTAACCCTAAATCAAATCTGAGCCATCAAATCACGTCACTAGCCAACGAAACAGGTCCAAACAGCCAAAATAAGTGCACCAGGCCGACCTGGCCGACCAGGGAGGTCGACCCCCAGGTTGACTCTAGTGTCGACCTGGTTGGGGGGGAGGTCGACCCTAGTGTCGACCCCCCTGTCGACCTGTCTGGGCGGGAATTTTCCCGCCCAGTCTGTTTTGGCTGAATTTGAATTCCGAATTTAAATTTGAACTGTTTTTGAACTTGAAATTTTCTGAAAACTTTGACGGGCCATAACTTGGTCATACGGGCTCCGTTTTTCGAAAACTCGGACTCTATTTCACGTATTTTTCCGAGACGAACGCAATTGAACAGCATGTTTCCCCTGATTCAGATTTAACATTTAATTCTGCCCTATTTTAAGTTATAACGTGTTGTTTAAAAATACGGGTTGTTACACCTAGCTGCCTTCATAGGTGCCGCCTGCCCCTATCTCCACTAGGTGTACCCACTACCCCCAAGCGATCGGCTCCCTAACTCGTAGATACCCGTGCTGGCCCCACAGTGGGGTGTATCACTCCCCAAAGTGGCAACCCGATACCACCAAGAATGCACAGCTTATACCTACACGATGCAACAACGTCTTACCTACCGGCCTGGGTCCACACACGCATATGAACCCGTTGGACTTGCGTTGCCACCGCTAACCCGGTTTGGCCTCTTACAGTCAAGCCTAGTATGCGTGTCCCGTCCTCGACTTGGGTCGAGCCCACAAAGATATGTATGGGTTACTGGTTGAAACGGGCCCCCATTACTTGAGACAAGCTATCCACCTAAGCTTGGTCCCCTCTAGTACATCTCACTTAACCCACTTCTTATTCGTGTTTCAATTTTGGTTAAGTGTTTCTAATCGTATTTCCAAATGCCACCCAAGGCACCCACTAGATTCCACATGCCACCCAAGGCACCCACTTAACCCCCTCATGTCCCACTACATGCTTATCTGGTTAAATGTTTCTTAATTCATTAAGACCGTAACCTCATAAAGACCTCTCACATTAGACTGGCATTTGTGGCAGCTGGATTTGCCGGGCGGGTCCGGGCAGTCTTACACCACAAAAGAGCCTAACCTCGTGTCTTTACAATTATTACGCATTTAGTTTATGCCTAAGACCTCTCACATTAGACTGACATTTGTGGCAGCTGGATTTGTCGGGCGGGTCCGGGCAATCTTACACCACAAAAGAGCCTAACCTCGTGTCTTAGACGATTAATTACTCCTAATTAATCATTCCCCAATTTGAATTACTTTCCCTATTCAAATTATCAATCAATTCCAAATTTAACGATGTCCATAATTGACTCAATTATGTCCATCCATTTATGGTATGTAAAATCATACCAATTTTCACCACAATTATATTTTATGCCTTTTAAGGCATTTATGCCAATTAAATCTTTTTAGTATTAACCCCTTTACCCCACGTTGTACGTTTGTTCGTTTAACGTAAAAAATATACGTTAGACTTGAATAGTCTAACTCATGGAATAAAGAGAAAACATCACAATATACACATAATTAAAACATAAATCTAAACATAGGGGTGAACTTGCATGTGTGAATGATGTTCTACATCTAAAACTTGCATAGGCCAAAGTTACAACTTGCATAAACAACATATGTCATGGATCCAAATCTAAAGGTGTTAATTTGCATAGGCAATACACCTAAACTTGCATAACATGATTCATATCCTAAACTCATATATTTATACAACTTACATATGTGATTTATGCATCATAACAATGGTGTAAACTTGCATCTAACATGTAAAGTGTCATGTAGAATTTAGCATAAAACTCACACATGTCATAGCCTAACTTTTAATCAAATTTTCACATGAACTAGATGTCATAACCATGTAAGGTCACATATAATTTTACCCAACTTGTATATGATTCATGTTTAAATCAAAATCTAAACTTGCATACATATGATTTATCATATGAATCAACATAACCAAACTAACATATGAAACATGATGATTCAACTAGACATAAGCTAATCATAGGATTATAACATGGGTGATAGCATCATAACTTTACATCGTAAATGATAGCATCATAACATAATATCATAGAAATTACAACACAATTCTACAACATAATTACAACATGCAGTCAATAATTCATATCATATCCAAATTATCCGCATTATAACTCAATCCAATTCATTTACTAATTATTTTGTTAAAACTATCGAACTCACTACTCAAAAGCGGTCTTGAGTTCTGAATTCTGATTTCTGGAGTTGTATTAGCTCTCCTTTGAAGAAGATTCGTTGTTATGGTTGAATAGGACCGATTTGATTTGCTACTCTAGGGTTTAAGACGACAGCATGACGGGCATAGTTTCAATTTTAATTCTGATTTAGGGTTTGAGTCTATGGGTCTTTTTATAGAGTTTTGAATTAATTTAAGCCGTTGGATGATATTAGGGTTAATCAAAACCATTCAGTCATGATAGGGTGACACCTCAGCCCTAATGACTCAGCAAGGAGTCAGAAATAACTCAGCAATGAGTCACAACATAGATCGGACTGAACCAGAAAGCTATGTAGGTTTTCTCTCGGCCTGGGCGCACTTGGGAAGTGCACCAATGTAAATTTGTACTGGCGCACTTCCCAAGTGCGCCAATGCAAATATTTCTTTTTCCTTCTTTTGCCACAAAACTTCATTCGTCCATAACTCCTTCATCCGGTACCCGTTTCCCGCAAACTCGGACTCTATTTCAACCAGAATTCCGAGATGAACACAATGGCGCAACCCCATTCCCTTAATTCTCACGTCTGAGATTAATTATTCTTTATTTTAGTTAATTCGATTATTCAAAAATCCGGGGTGTTACATTCTCCCCTCCTTAAAGGATTTCGCCCCCGAAATCTTCAAGTTAAGGAGAATGCATATCCTACCATCCAAACAACCATCTACTCAACCATCAAACACGGGCATCCATTGTCCTTATAAAATTTCTAATGCTATGTGAACATATGCAAGAATTGTGTGTATATGTTCCTTATCTAATGCAAAATCAAGCGGTCTACTGATTCAGTTGACCTCCTTAATGCAAACCATGATAGTGCCATGCGTCCATTATGTATGCGAAAGAACCTTATCGATACATATCATTTCTACATGTGTGCACAACCATTCACCAAAATGCAACATCCATATGATGGTACAACCATTATTCATCCATTAACTTAAATATGTACATACATTTATATGCAATATGCAATATGAAGTGACTGAGCCAATCTAGTGCCTAAAGTGTGTGTATATGCATCCACGAGCAACCACTAGCAAATACTTGCATCCATATGCATCCATCATGCATAACATGTCTCAAACACATGTTTCAACCATAGGACTACCCTATCTAAAGGCCAAAGATACTAGCGAGAGGACATACTAAAGATAAGATAAGTACAAGGTAAGCGATAAGGGAGAAATTAAAAGGCATGCCCTCGAAAAGAAAAGGGTATAATGAACGATCTTCGCTTCCGTCTCCCAAGTAGCGTTGCTCTCATCATCTCCCCATTGCACTTTGACTAGTTTGACCTCTCGATTCCTCAACTTCTTAATCTCCGACCCAAGAATGCACGTAGGAGCTCGTCGAATCGTCGCATCACGCTCTATCCCCACCTCCCTAAGCAGCTCGGCTTTACCACTTTCGCGGTCTCGTGCAAGCACTTCCTCAAATGTGATACATGGAATACGTCGTGTACACCACTAAGTCTCTCGGGCAACTCCACTCTATACGCCATCTGCCCAATCCTTTCCTTAATAGGATACGACCCTATGAACCTTGGTGTTAACTTCCCAACGGACCCAAAGCGAACGACATTCCGTAATGAAGACACCTTGACAAAGACCATGTCCCCATCATCAAACTCAAGATTTGACCTCCTCTTATCCGCATAAGATTTTTGTCTATCTTGCGTCGTCTTCATCCTCCTTCGAATCAAATCGATCTTTTCCGAAGTCTCTCTAATCATATCGGGTCCAGGCAAGATCTTATCTGCAGACTCCCACCAACATGTAGGCAACGACACGGCCGTCCATAAAGAGCCTCGAACGGTGCCATGCCAATGCTAGACTGAAAGTTATTATTATATGCGAACTCTACCAACGGAAGATGTTCCTCCCATGTACCTCCGAAATCTAAGACACACAACCTCAATAAGTCCTCTAGAATACGATTCACCCTCTCGGTCTGGCCGTCCGTCTGAGGATGATATGTGGTGCTCAAACATAACTGAGTCCCTACCGCCTCTTGCAAGTTCTTCCAAAACTCGCTAGTGAAGATAGGATCGCGGTCGCTCACTATGCTAGAAGGAACACCGTGCAAACGAACTATTTCTCGAATGTATACGGAGGCTAACCATGGAGCAGTCCTCTTACTCTTCACGGGAATGAAATGGGCGCTCTTAGTAAGTCTGTCTACCACGACCCAAATTCCCGTATTACCCTTCCTCGATCTCGGTAATCCGTCAACAAAGTCCATCGAAACACTTTCCCACTTCCATTGTGGGACCTCCAATGGGTGAAGCAATCCACCGGGCTTCTTTTGCTCTGCTTTTACTTGTTGTCACACCAAGCATCTTGCGACATACTCAGCCACATCTTTCTTCATGCCGGCCCAAAAGTAAACTGGTCTCATGTCCATGTACATCTTGTCGCCGCCGGGATGAATGGTCATCTTCGAACGATGTGCATCATCAAGAATGGTCTTCCTCAGATTCTCGTCCTATGGTACACAAAGACTACCGTCCCTACGCAACCAACCCTTATCATCTAGGGTATACCTACAGAGATGGCTCGATGACTCCCCTCCTTTGAGCTTTTCTACTAACTCAACCAACCGTGGGTCATCTTGTTGTGCCCCACCAATCCGTCCCAAAAGCGTAGGTCTGACCTCTAAGGATGCTAGCAAACCGGGTATAAAGTCAACGGAAGGTTTAAAGTCAAACATAGAGATGAACTCTAAGCTTTGCCGCTCAACAAACAACGGACTCAAGGACAACCTTTTCCTACTCAAGGCATCTGCCACCACGTTACCCTTGCCAGGGGTATATGCTATCTCGAAGTCATAGGATGCTAAGAATTCCATCCTCCTTTGCTGCCTTAAGTTCAAGTCCTTCTGAGAGAATAAGTATTTTAGCGATTTATGGTCAGTGAAAAATTCGAATTTCTCGCCAAGAAGATAATGACGCCAAGACTTAAGCGCGAAGGCAATAACGGCCAACTCTAGGTCATGTGTAGGGTAATTTCTCTCATGCACTCTCAACTGCCTTCCACCATAGGCTATTACCCTTCTCTCTTGCATTAAGACTGTGCCTAGTCCTGTCCCACAAGCGTCGGTATAAACAGTAAATGGCTTACTCCCATCTGGCAACATTAAGACTGGGGTTGTGGTCAAAGCTCTCTTTAAACGTTGGAACGCATCATCACAATCTACGTCCCACATGAAAACTAAATTCTTCTTCGTCAAGAGTGTTAATGGAGCTGATATTTTTGCGAAGTCTTTGATGAACTTCCTATAGTAGCCAGCCAACCCTAAGAAACTCCTCACCTCGGTAGCATTTTTAGGAACCTTCCAATCTTGGATGACCACTATCTTCGCGGGATCCACGGCTATCCCTTCTTTGGAAACCACATGCCCTAAGAATCGCACTTCCTTCCTCCAAAAGTGACATTTAGAAAAAATTTCGTTAAGGCTATGCGCTCGAAGAGTCTCCAACACTTCCCTAAGATGTAGGGTATGCTCTTCCTCGCTCATAGAAAAGACCAAGATGTCATCTACAAAGACTACCACGAATTTATTAAGGTACTCCCTAAACACCCTACTCATCAAGTCAACAAAGTATGCGGGGGCGTTTGTCAAACCGAAGGGCATCACAAGCCACTCGAAGAAACCGTCTGGAGTCCTAAAGGCAGTCTTGTCTATGCTATCCTCAGCCACTCTCAACTGATGGAAACCAGTGGCTAAATCCAACTGCGAAAACACTGAGGCGCCAACTAACTGATCGAAAAGATCGTCAATCCTCGGCAGTGGGTGTCTATTCTTCTTAGTAAGCTTATTAAGTTCTCTATAGTCCACACAAAGTCTAAGGGACTCATCCACCTTCGTGGCAAACACTACTGGAGCACCCCGCTCCGATATACTACGTCTGATGAACCCCTTCTCAAGCAATTCTTTCACTTGCTTACTGAGTTCTCTTCTCTCTTTTGAGGCCATGTGGCACACTGGCAATGCAACTGGCTTTGCATTGTCCACTAGATATATTCGAAAGTCTATCTCACGTTTTGGGGGTAAACCCCTCACCTCATCGAAGACATCAGCATATTCACGGACTATGGGAACAGAATGTTAATCATCATCGGATGCGTCAAGGGATTCTAGGTAGCTAAGCATTACTGGACCTCTAGGGTCACAAGAAATATCAAGGTTCTTTCCAAAACGAGTCAACAATCTAACTACCCTTCTTTCACAATCTAGGATGGCCCCATATCTAGTTAGCCAATCCATACCTAGAATCAAGCCGTAGCCCATGAAGCCAAGAACAAAGGCATTGCATTCAAACTCAACGCCCAAGATAAACACTCTCAAATCCCGACAAATCATAGAAAGATGAGCCGAACCACCGATAGGATTTGAGACTACTAAGGGATCAGTAACTAGACTAGTATCAAGGTGCAGTGTTTCAACTAATGATGTAGAAATAAACGAATGCGATGCGCCAGAATCGAATAAAGTACGGACATGATGATCAAACAGAAAAACTAAACTTTCAACGGAAATTGCTCTACCTCGTTCTTGTAGCGGTCGGACCACGAGAGCCTGAACTTGTCCCTTTGTCTGCCCTGGTGCCATAAGAGCCTGCACCTGTCCTCCCGAGGTAGACCCTGCCTCTGTCCTTTCTTTGGGCAGTCCTTAATAAGATGTCCCGCCTCGCCACAGTGGAAACAACCAGTCTTCTTTTTCTTCCTACAATCTTTGCTTAGATGGCCGGGTGTCCCACAGTTAAAGCATTTCTTCTTCCCCTTAGCATTGTTGCCTTTGCCACCTTTCTTGTTTTGCTATTGCTGTTGCAGCTTCTTTTGATCCTCTTTCTTCTCGGGTGCCTTATTAGCATTGGCGCCCTTCTCCTCTTCATGCATGAGTGCCATGTCAACTAATCTCTCGAAGGTAGCCCCCATGGGAATGTGGATCATAGCTAACCCATGAAGAGGCTCGTTTAAACCCTTAACAAATCTTAGAGCCTTATTTTCTGGAGTATTCACCAAGTCTAAGCCAAACCTTGCCAATTGGTTGAATTTGTTGACGTACTCTTTTACCGATAGATTCCCTTGCTTCAGTGACAAAAACCTTCCCATGTATAAATTCTCTTCAGCCCGCGAGAGAAACTTCGCCTCAAACCTCTGCCTAAAATCTAGCCATGTATCGACTGGACGTCCCCCATTAGTGACCTCCCACCAAAACGAGGCCTCATCCTTCATTAGCCAGGCAGCTAGCTGGACTTTTCTTCCATCATCCACTTCAAAGATTCCAAACAATTCTTCCACCTCCTTTAGCCAGTTACGAGCATCAACAAATGTCTCTGTCCCGTGAAAAGGTTTTCCACCCATTGCTCTAAAGTCCTTACATATCTTTGAGAAATTATCGACACAAGGAGGAGGAGGAGGGGAGGAGGAGCATTTGCTGGACCTGCGGTGGCGGCCCTAGCCTCGAGATATTGACGAAACCAACCGGGTACATGAACACCCTCTGGTATCTCAGATGCTTCAGACATGCTGAAACGAAAAAGGAAAGATTCAATATAAAGGAACCGAGGGAAAAATATATGGCTCTTGGGGTTATGCTTTCTAAAATAAGCTTTTCTCTTGAAAATACTTTCCTTAAAACGTACTTTTGAAGGTACTTCTTTATAAAAATTGTTTTGAAAAATAGTTTTTCAAAAATTCATATTTGTTCTGGTAACCTTTAGCTCTGATACCACGTGTAACACCCCACGTCCATTAATGTCACTCACAAAGGGAATGCATTAACTTCTATGGAGCGTTTTAAGTAAGTATAGAACAGAAACTTAACCACAAGACAGAAATAAACAGTACTTGAAAATTTAAAACTTTATTTCATTGCAGCGGAAAACACATATGTTTGATTACATCATCAAAACCAGAGTCAAGTACAAAATATCCATCTTGACTAAATCCAAGTACATAAATTGAAAGACATAATCCCCAATACAGAATAGCCATAAATAAAAGAAAAGCTGAACTTTACTTCAGCGATCCAAGCAATCTTCTAAAAGCAGTCCAAAATCAAGCTCCACTGGTGCTAGTTCCAACCTGAGCACCTGGGGGGGTGGGAGGGAGAAAAGAGGAGGAAACAAAGGAGGTCAGACATAAAGTCTGGCGATTGCGATAACTTTAACAATATAATTAACAAAGTAACTAGGCTAAGGCATAAATTGGAAAATAAGGAAATGACCATGAACCATTGAGTATGACAGAGTAAATAAGGAAATAAGATGAACAACGATATCGTTAAAGCACACCTAACCCACTGTAAGATAATTACTAAACTACACCAACACTATGAGATAATTGCTATACTGCACCACCACTAGTCACCCTAAGGTTGATCCCGCCTACAGACTTAATAATGATATTGGTAGTTTCGTGTACCTCTAGCTGCCTTCATAGGTGCCGCCTGCCCCTATCTCCACTAGGTGTACCCACTACCCCCAAGTGATCGGCTCCCTAACTCGTAGATGCCCGTGCTGGCCCCACAGTGGGGTGTATCACTCCCCAAAGTGGCAACCCGATACCACCAAGAATGCACAGCTTATACCTACACGATGCAACAACGTCTTACCTACCAGCCCGGGTCCACACATGCATATGAACCCGTTGGACTTGCGTTGCCACCGCTAAACCGGTTTGGCCTCTTACAGTCAAGCCCAGTATGCGTGTCCCGTCCTCAACTTGGGTCGAGCCCACAAAGATACGTATGGGTTACTGGTTGAAACGGGCCCCCATTACTTGACACAAGCTATCCACCTAAGCTTGGTCCCCTCTAGTACATCCCACTTAACCCACTTCTTATTCATGTTTCAATTTTTGTTAAGTGTTTCTAATCGTATTTCCAAATGCCACCCAAGGCACCCACTAGATTCCACATGCCACCCAAGGCACCCACTTAACCCCCTCATGTCCCACTACATGCTTATCTGGTTAAGTGTTTCTTAATTCATTAAGACCATAACCTCATAAAGACCTCTCACATTAGACTAGCATTTGTGGCAGCTGGATTTGCCGGGCGGGTCCGGGCAGTCTTACACCACAAAAGAGCCTAACCTCGTGTCTTTATAATTGTTACGTATTTAGTTTATGCTAAGACCTCTCACATTAGACTGACATTTGTGGCAGCTAGATTTTCCGGGCGGATCCGGGCAGTCTTACACCACAAAAGAGCCTAACCTTGTGTCTTAGACGATTAATTACTCCTAATTAATAATTCCCCAATTTGAATTACTTTCCCTACTCAAATTATCAATAAATTCCAAATTTAACGATGTCCATAATTGACTCAATTATGTCCATCCATTTATGGTATGTAAAATCATACCAATTTTCACCACAATTATATTTTATGCCTTTTAAGGCATTTATGCCAATTAAATCTTTTTAATATTATCCCCTTTACCCCACGTTGTACGTTTGTTCGTTTAACGTAAAAAATATACGTTAGACTCGAATAGTCTAACTCATGGAATAAAGAGAAAACATCACAATATACACATAATTAAATCATAAATCTAAACATAGGGGTGAACTTGCATGTGTGAATGATGTTCTACATTTAAAACTTGCATAGGCCAAAGTTACAACTTACATAAACAACATATGTCATGGATCCAAATCAAAAGGTGTTAATTTGCATAGGAAATACCCCTAAACTTGCATAACATGATTCATATCCTAAACTCGTATATTTATACAACTTACATATGTGATTTATGCATCATAACAATGGTGTAAACTTGCATCTAACATGTAAAGTGTCATGTAGATCACTACAACAAAAACACCATATTACAACTTTAATTTTACAACGGTGCATAAATCACCGTTGTAATAGAGCATTTATTACAACGGTGCAAAACGCACTGTTGTAATAAATGTTTTTTACAACGGTGAAATTATCACTGTTGTAAAGAACATATATATTACCATATCACAACTTTAATTTTACAACGGTGCATTAATCACCGTTGTAATAGATTCTTTTTTACAACGGTGCATTAATCACTGTTGTAAAGAGCATATATATTACCATATTACAACTTTAATTTTACAACGGTGGCGTCCACCGTTGTAATAGATCCCTTTTTACAACCTTGCAAAACTCACTGTTGTAATAAACATATATATCACAACTTTTCATTTTATTCGTTGTAATTGAGATGCCTAGTGCATACTTCATGTTTATAATATCTATATTTAGTAACTAATTATATTGAAACTTAATAATAATAATTAATAATAAACTTGGGAATCAATAATATTTGTCAATTATTTTTAAATAATTAATAGTTAATAAGTAGTAATTTTTTTAATAGTTAATATATGTTAACTAGCTACTTTATTAATTAATAGTAACATAAGTTTGTAATAAGTATTCCTCTCGATTATAATTAACTTAAATTTTTTTGGGTCTGTGCCTATCTACCTGTTTTTGGATGTATGTACACAAGCCATGAGTTTATGGGTACATGCATCCTACTTTAAGCATGTATTCCTTGGCGCACATGTACCATTCCATAGAAAACACATTACCTATGTATTACTTTTTAATTTTACTCAGTTTCTAGAATATGGCATCTTAGACAGTCAAACATATGATAATTGACTACTCTTTTTGCATAAGAATGGTCCCTGTTCTGTACACTATCAACATGCCTTTAAAAAAAACTATTGATATAAGGTTGTAGTTTGTTGGTTGTACAAGTAATTGATCGACATGTCTGTATTTCGGTTCAGCAAAGAAAAACACTGGCTTTTCTTCTTACATCCAATGTAAGTATGAAATAAATTATAAGATGTCAATAATTGTTGTTCTTCCAATGTTGTTTGCTTATGCTTTGTTCAAGTAATCAATGACAATTGAGTCAACTATACCGCATGTTCCAATCTATCATGTTCTCTATTTTGTTCTAAATAAATTCAAAATAAGCATACAATCAAAACAAGCATGTCTAATTATTAAGTAAAAAGGTCCTAAGTTGACATAGTACATACTTAACAAAATTTCCATAAACACAGCGTACATATCAGCGTACATAGTACATACTTAACAAAATTTCCGTCGGTTCTTCAATTAAACGTGCCTTTTGACATCGGTTCTTCCATCGTGTTCCATAGTATTCCGAATTTCCTTTTCCATCGTATTCCACCGCAAACCCTAATTCCCCTTTCGATCCACTTCACATCGCCGCTTCACATCACATCGCCACTGCTCGATCGCCGCTGCTCAATCGCCACTGCTCGATCGCCGCTACTCAATCGCCACTACCCGATCGCCTACGTATCTCGCTGGTAAATTTTTATTCGTTGTCTCAATTGCATGTGACAATGCTCTTGTGTCATACTGATTGTAACAATTTTTATTCGGTTCACAGTACAATTTTTATTCGTTGTCTCAATTGCATGTGACAATCGCTACTGTGTCATACTGATTGTAACAATGCTCCTTTTAGGTTGAACTTTGTATATAATTTGATGACAAACCTCAATTGCATGTGACAAATTACCATGGCAAACCTCAATTGCATGTGACAATGCTCCTTTTAGGTTGAACTTTGTATTCAAACATCTATATATTTCTTCGTCTAACTGTAATTCCTGTCAATTTGCAGTCACACTCGTTTTGGACCTGAAATATGAAATTCGATCATATATATGCATATACACGTGCGCATATGTATAAACATGTATTTGGTCATAAGTTGAGTTTGTATATTTAGTTTATGATATTGACTTTTTGAATTTTTACGGGTTTGGGTATTTGTCATAAACAACCAGTATGTTAGAATGACCAAAGTTTGTTCGCTTGCATTTCATACTTTGTACTGCGGTACTGACTTTGTATACACTATTAAAATCTGAAGTGGAGATGTGTATTTGGGAACACATATACTGTCTAATACCATTTGCTGTCTTGATGAAGCTTTGTCATCCTGAATAACACACTAAAATACAAGCCTACAATAGAAACAAGAATAACACACTAAAATACACCAAAATAAACAGCAAAAATCATTTGCTGTCTTGATGAAGCTTTGTCATCCTGAAGCTTTTACCATTCATATTCATAGGATCTGCAAGAACAACAAACATAGTATGAGATATTTAATTTAACTATAAAAAAGGTTGAGCATACATTTCATAAACACAGCTCCTAGTCCGCTGTTAACTTCAGAAAATGGATTAAATGAGTAATTTTTTTGTGAAACCTCTTAAAAAGTGCAGCAGTTTATAATTTACATCTAATTAATGAAATGCAAGTTCAACTCATTGGATAATACTCCAATAACTAAATTATAATATCTCATGTTTCATTTATCCTTTTAATTAGATGTTTCATTTGGATGTTTCATTTGGAAAACAAATTAACTGTTTCAGAAAACATCGGATTATTATCAAATGATATTTCATAACCAATGCTAAACTCTGTTTGGCTGTTTCATTTGGATGTTTCAGTTTAGTTTACATCTATTTGGATGTTTCATTTGGATGAAACATTGGAAAACAAATTAGTTGTTTCATTTGGATGTTTCAGAAAACATTGGATAGAAAACATTGGATAATACTCCAATGATTTCAGAAAAAATCTAATTCATTTGGATGTTTCATTTGGAAAACAAATTAGCTGTTTCATTTGGAAAAAAAATCCTGAACTAACACAACAGCCAAATTGAATAGTTCTTCTCAAAAGTTCTGTCAATTTTGGTACATGTTCTTCTCACAATTGAACCAAAACTGCAAATCCTAAACTAACAATAGCTAAACTAAATAGTTCTTCTCATATTAGTGTTTTTCTGCTTGAACTGATGTCATTAGGGTATGAAGTTTTAGATCTGAATCTCTAACTTAACATCTCAAATTAATAAATGTACAACATCCAAGCAAAATTATAAAGCTGAAGAACATGTATCATTTCTAGTATAAAAAAATTAACTTCATTTTAACATATATTACTAACATTAAACCGAACCTTCAAAGACCAGAGCAGATAGTACCTCCCTTGCCTCATGGCTGAGAGACCCTGAAATATAAATTCAAACATCGTGTCACAAATCAAAGTAAATAGAAACATGTTCAATCATTTTTCTTGTTCTGTACAAGGCATAATTTTTAGTGCAATTCAGTTTAATTGAAATTCAGAATTTGAATAATATGAGTCATATGACTTACAGAAGAACTATTCAGTTTAAGTGCAATTAGATGCCCATGTCACAAATCAAAGTATGCTCACCCCTATGTGTGATGGTCTTTTATTTGTGTTTATTTTGAAGATATATATATTATTATGCAAATACGTTGTTTTAGAGGGTGGGTCGAAGTATGATAGGTGATGCATAAGAGGGGTAGATAAGGTGGGTGCGTATAACCAAGTTGTACAATAATGTTGAGCATAAGTCTTTATAGTAGGTCCGAAAATTAGAGGCGTTGTTTTACCAAGATGGACAAAGCATGGGTCAATCTACCAAGGTTTCATCATTTTGGCTATTACTTCCATAGTTATAAGTAGTGTGATGCTAAGGGCACATCATTTTCCTCTTACTAATACCACGAATAAAAATAATAAGTACAATAAATTTGATGTACTTCCTAATACCATTATAAACAAATATAAGTATTTATGAATGAGTTTGGTGTTAGGAAGAATGTAGTATAAAATTTTGGTATTAGCAAGAAGAAAACGAGGTGCCCTAGCATCACACTATAAGTATTTAAGAAGGAGTATTAATACATTTTTTGTTTTGTAGAATGACAAGCGAATATAGGCAAGCTGTGGAAAATTTTGTATATGGGCATGTTGCGAGTGAAGGGAATCCCGAAAAAATTAGATGCCCATGTCGTGATTGTAGGAATCTAATTTGGCAAACATCAAGGGAAGTTGTGTCACACTTGATTTGTTTTGGAATGGACCCAACCTATGATATATGGATTTTTCATGGAGAAAAACGGCCATCACAAAATAATAGTGAGACAGATACTTATAGAATGTATGTTGATGCGCAAATCTATGATGAGGAGGTAGAAGCCAATGTTGAAGCAAGACATGGGGAAGGTATTGAGGAAATGATGGAGAATGCCGAAATTCCTTTGTATCCCGGTTGTGCAAGCCACACAAAGTTGTCTGCTACAGTACTTCTTTTCAAGCACAAAGCGCGAAATGGTATATCGGACACGGCTTTTACAGAGCTTCTTAAACTTCTAAAGGATATGTTGCCTAAAGAAAACATGCTTCCTGATTCTACATATGCAACAAAGAAGTTGCTTAAGTCATTTGGTTTAGGCTATAAGCAGATACATGCATGTGTAAATGATTGTTGTTTATTTAGAAAAGAGCTTGCAAATAGTGATTTCTGTCCTAAGTGTGGTAAGTCTCGCTGGAAAAAAAACAAGACTACTAAAGATGGGAAGCAAACCAAAATACCTATGAAGGTTTTGAGATACTTCCCACTGATACCAAGACTGAAAAGAATGTTTGCATCCCCAGAAACATCAGAACAACTAAGATGGCATAGCAGTCATAAGAGTGATGATGGTAAATTGCGTCATCCAGTGGATTCTACTCAGTGGGCTACGATTGATAGAATGTATCATTCTTTTGCTTCCGATCCACGAAATTTAAGGCTTGGCATTGCATCTGATGGCTTTAATCCTTTCGGTGATTGGAATTGTGGATATAGTTGTTGGCCAGTGTTTCTTGTTGCTTACAACTTTCCTCCGTGGCTTTGTATGCACAAAGATAATATGATGCTATCTTTGTTAATTCCTGGGCCACGACAACCGGGAAATGACATTGATGTATACTTGCAACCACTTATTGAAGATTTGAAAAAATTGTGGGATAAAGGGGTGAAAGCGTACGACGCTTACAGTCGTAGTGAATTTAGATTACATGCTATTCTTATGTGGACAATCAATGATTTTCCAGCTTACGGAAATTTAGCTGGTTGCCCTGTAAAAGGTAAGAGAGCATGTCCAGTTTGTGGTGTCAATACCTGCTCAATATGGCTACCATTTAGTAAAAAGTGTGCATACATGGGTCATAGACGATTCCTTGAACCTAACCATGAGTATCGTCAACGGAAAAACTTATTTGATGGAACTATAGAGAATAGAGAAAGGCCTCAAATACAAACTGGTGTTCAAATCTTTGATGATGTTCAAGATATTATTAATGATTGGGGGAAAAAATTAAAAAAGGAAGAGAAAGGTGAAAGGAAAAGGAAAAGGAAAACTATGATGAAAAAAGGATGTACAATGTGGAAGAAGAGGTCCATTTTCTTTGACTTGCCTTATTGGAAGGTGAAATTTAACTAGAAACACATTGCTTTCCATTTTCTATTCATGTTTGCTACTTAGTACTTAATTAGTTGTGTTTTGTCAATTTTTAGGCACTTCCTTTGCGGCATAATCTAGATGTGATGCATATTGAGAAAAATATTGGTGAAAGTATTATTGGTATATTGCTTGATATCAAAGGAAAATCAAAAGATGGCCTCAATTCACGCCAAGATCTAGAAGCAATGGGCATTAGAAAAAAATTGCATCCTATAGACATTGGAAATAAAGTATTGCTCCCAGCCGCACCGTGCACCTTATCCGATCAAGAAAAAGAGATCTTTTATAGTAGAATGAAGAACTTGAAAGTGCCTGATGGATATAGCTCAAATATTGGAAAATGTTTTGCAAAAGAAGACAAGATATCAAACCTTAAGTCTCATGATTATCATGTTTTGATGCAACAACTATTGTCCGTTGCATTAAGAGGACTTCTACCTACAGGGATAAGGAATGCACTACTACGACTATGTTCATTTTTTAATGACATATGCCAAAGAGTGCTTGATAGGGATAAATTAGAATTAATGGACTATCAAGTTGCATTAACACTATGTGATCTAGAGAGGTTCTTTCCCCCTTCCTTTTTCGATATCATGATTCACTTAACAATACATTTAGGGAGAGAAGCAAGAATTTGTGGGCCGGTCCAATATCGATGGATGTATCCATTTGAGAGGTAATATTTATTATAAATAATTGACGGTTAAAAGTATCTATAGTTATGAAAGTAACTTGTTTATTCATTTTGGTTATAGATATATGAAAATATTAAAAGGGTACGTTAAAAATCAAGCACGGCCTGAAGGGTGCATTGCTGAGCGCTATGTTTCCGAAGAATGTATGAAATATTGCTCTGGATATATTAAAGATGCATTACAAATTGGAGAGAGGAAAAACCGAAATGAAGTGGAACAAAATGATTTTATACTTGAGGGGCGTCCTATTTCCAAAGGAAAACCTATTACAGTCGATGAGGAGGTGATTAATGCTGCTCATCGATACGTTTTGTTTAATACGGAAGAAGTAGAGCCGTATATAGAGTAAGTATAAGTCCAACTTAACTATGACATACAAAATAAATTAGATCCTTAATTACATTTATGTATGCAGAATGCACAAAGAGGAGCTAAAATGTTTGCATCCTCATCTTGCACAAGACGATTTGGAACTGTCAAAATTGCAATCGAAGACTTTTAGTTTTTGGTTCGGAAAAAAGGTTGATAGCTATATCTTAAAAAACTATTAATGATGAAAGTAATAGATCAACATAAATCTTTATTTAATATATTGTATTTGTCCAGGTTAGAGATGATAGACGTATATCCAATGTCAGCAACATAATAAAATGGCTTTCATACGGACCTCGTTCGCAAATAATTTCTTATTCTGGCTATATTGTTAATGGTCGACGTTTTCATACGAAAGACTTTGAGAAGGCGACACAAAATAGTGGTGTTTCCATTGAGTCAAGTACTGTTTGTGTAGATGGGTCTATTGAAAAAATAATATATTATGGGGTCTTGCGTGAGATTTTCTTGTTGGATTATCGTCAATTTCAAGTTGCCTTGTTTAAATGTGATTGGGCAAATATGTATCGTGGAGTCAAAGTTGAAGATGGATTTACATTGGTCAATTTGCATCAATTTCAAAATAAGTTTGAAAGCGACCCGTTTATCTTAGCAACACAAGCGGTTCAAGTTTTCTTCTCTAGAGAAGGTAGTTCTTCAAATTGGTATGTTGTGTTGAGAGCGCCCTCTAGAGGGTTTCATGAATTGGAAAAATACGACGAGGATGAAGAATCAACTAGTAAACCATTGGATGAGTCACAACTTGATGATAGAGACGTAGATAATGGGGATGAAAGTTACGTAAGGGAGGGTTGTAACAGTATTTTGGTATGTTATAAGCATATTTTATTGATTTTTTATTTTATGCATGTTCATATATACCATAAAATGTGTTGTTAGAATGAAAAAAAAGAAAAAAAATCTGATATAAGATTGACATCTTAGCGTGTATCAAAATAACTTTATTTTCTATTTTATGTTCTTTGCATGTGTATTTTATTTTGTACGTGGTTGTTACAAAGTAGTGCTATATTTAGTGTGATGTTCTAATCCTTTGTAAATCGTTTTGTTTTTTTATAGGTCGACGAGGAAGATTGATCTTGTATTATCGGCGAGGAAGATGGTGCTAGACAAAGGAGAGGTATTCAAGTACATATTGCATTTTTTACCACATGTTTTTTTTTAAGTTCAGCTATAGAAGTTCAAATATTAAAATCAACTTGAATGTATGTACAAATCTTAAATATGGATCTTTTGGATATGTGATTTATGATTTAAATTTTATTTTGATTTAAAGTTTGAACTTTGCTTTTTACAATTTTTATCCCATTGAAAATTTGGCATTTCAAATAGATAAAAAAAAAATGTAAACAAAAACTTGTGTTTCCTGCCTTTTATTATTATTTCTATCTGTGAAAATTGGCTGAATAAATTTGCAAAATGTAGAGAAATGTTAAGTTATTAAAATATATGTTTTTACAAAACTATTTTATTAACTAATTTTTAGAAAATTCAATATTTAAAGGTATTTTTTCACAAAGAGAACTAAAATCAACATAAAGAATACTGATTAAAACCATCAGAAAAAAAGAATCCATAATTTAAATATCGCAAACACCAGAAATACGGGATACCGAACCAATGTTTCAAAATATCCTGAACTAAGACTGAGAAATACTTGACATTGTTGCAGATAGGTTGATTCCACAAATCTAATTTTGAACGACATGTGAAAAAATTGGAAAACAAAATTGAAAATAAATTTGATGTCTAAAACTGAGTTGCGAACAAACACTAAAGGCCTAATATTGTATCTGGATCAATTCAACACTGAGGAAGAGTGAAGGGAAAAATACAATTCTAAAGGAAAATAGAGAAAATGTGAAACAAGAAAAGGTAAAAGGACAAATGACACACTCCAAATGGAAGTGCAACAAGCGTACAAAGCAAAATAATTAGTATTAGTGGCACACGCTTCATGTTTGTAGGAAAAACGATTTATGAAAACATAACACGTTTAAATAATCAATGTCTAATTTTACTTATAATATGGACTATTTTGAACAAGGATTTTTTTTTACATATAGTTAGAAATAGACATAGAAAATTCAAATCGGATCTCATCGTTTATGATTCGATTTACATTTCGATTAAGCGTGCTCTATGTAGAGCTTAAAATCTTACAGATATACACACCATGAAGGTAGCTTAGCAGTTGTTTATAAATGTGCACCATCTCCATCCGCATATTGGTATTTCCACACAGAACCTGCCTTTCTGTAAGTTGCCCTTTGTATGTTTTTCAAGTTATTTCCTCTGCATTGTTCTAGGTAAAGCTTTACAGCTACGTATTTTCTCCATATCACCCTCCCTCCTACTGCACAAGTCAATTAAACGTTAAGCTATAGAATGACACTCTACTTATGTAATGTGTTCAGTATCTCAAACAATGGACTAAACAACAATCATACGATGAATGTAATGTGATATAATCATTGTAAGTCCAGCTATTCCTATATATGCGGTAACAGTAATAATAAGAATAAGAAAAAGCTCCAGGAACATAAGGGTTACTTCGATCTTATTTTTATTCACTTTTTAAACAAAATCAGGCTTTTATGTGCAACGATTACAAAAACATTCAGATCAGATCAAGGGCCATAAAACCTGAAATTAGATCAATTTATGTTAAGGCAGCTGTGCAATTCAGTTCATCTTTAGTGGATCAAGAAAGAGACCAAAAAACACTTTCAGACACGTTGCTATTATAATACAATGAGATACGTAACATAAATTTCTACTATACACAATTAGGAACATACCAACTGATAACTAAAATTAGGAACATACCAACTGATAACTAAAATTTTAAATAATGTGGATTGATGGTGTACACAAATAGTAGAAATATTGTCACAGTGCATAATTTAAACAATGCCCTGCTTTACTAAATCAAATATAATAAAATAATATGGCTCTAGAAAGCAAAACTGATGGATCTAAAACCAACTAAACTGATGCAAAATACCAGTATATATATGATTCATATCTTACGACACCCAATACTGTTTTTTTCAGACTGAATATGAAAGGCCGACATGTATGCTTCACTGGTAGTAAATAATAATTCATTACTATGGAAACCCTATCCATTGCCTCCGCTGTCGAAACTTCTTTCCGTCCCTCTACCCTTGCCATTCCGTACGGAGAATACTAGGTGTATACTAGGTGTATACTACATTTGACATCGATGTTGATAACATAATATTGATATTGGGAGATAACCGGTTGGAAAAATTAAAAATGAAGTATATAAGTTGTACGTTGACATCAAATGTAGAATTGCATAATACAAATAATTTCACAGTGGATGTTAATTTGAGCACTGAACAAAATAACAAATTATATTGCAGGTTGCTATAAAAATTGCAAGCAAAAGAGCAAAAAAGCAAAGTTTAGCTGCACTTGCAGCTGTTCGTGCTGCTGATGAAAGACCGGTTGGGATTAGAATCAACGAACACCCAGATGGACCACTTCCGTTGCTTCGTGAATTAAATATTGCTATAAGACGATCTCCTCGAAAACATGCTGAATACCCAATACGCACAATTCGCAAACATGGAAGCAACCTTGGCCACACTGCAGAAGGGATGCAGTCCCCTCCTCCTTCCAGTAGCATCCCCGTCGACACTACAAACCAGATACAGCCCCCTCCTTCCAATAACAGCCCCTTCGACAATACAAACCCAGCACAGCCCCCTGCCCGTCAACTACACTTCCATGAAACTCCAGCCAACGATGATTCCAGTCCAAACGAAATTCAACCCGATTCTACTGAAGATCAAAGATTGAAGCAAGCTAGAAGAAAGAGAGGCAGAACGATGATGAAATCATTAGCTATGATACCGGATGAGAAGCCGGAAGTTGAATTTAATGAACGCGGACAAGCAATAGGTGCTAATTCCAAACATTTGTCGTCATATATTGGTACTCTAGCAAGGGAGATGGTGCCTTTTACCATTAGCACATGGAGGAACGTCGGTGACGATTTGAGGGATGATATGTGGACTTGTATAGAGGTACGTACTGATATTTGACTTGTATACCATATGTCGGCTTTCAATAGTAAATTATGGCTTTCAATAGTAAATTCTGTGAATGATAAATTCTGGCTTGTGTACGATTTGAGGGATGATCTGTGAATAATAAATTATGGCTTTCAATAGTAAATTCTGGCTTTAAGTTGTATTTAATTTTACTGATTCTATGTTATTTATGTTAGGGAGTACTTATATGTCTCAATATTAAAAGCAACATATTATATGCCTGCTATAGTTCTCTTTATAATGACATATGCATTATGCACATTGCAATACTGTTACATATTATATGTCTCAATATTCAAAGCAACAAATTATATACCTGCTGTGGTACAACATTGCATTTTGCAATACTGTTAGAGACTAATCTGCTGTTTTTTTTTTTTTTTTTTTGTGCGCGCAGTCAAGATTCAAGGTAGATATGGTGTATAAGGATTACTTGTTAATGATAATAGGACAGCGGTGGAAGGAGTCGAAATCAAGGTTAGTTGCAGCTATCAAAAAAGCGTCTCAAAATCCCGACTCTACCGATACTTTAGCAAGCCTAAAACCGTTCAATATAAAGAGCGATGACGAGTGGAATGCTTTTGTAACTGAAAAATTGTCAGAAAAGTTTGAGGTGGTTATTTTTGTCTTACTGAGTTTAACTGTTAAATATATTACATTTTCCTATATCATATTTACTGAATTGATTTTATAGGCAACAAGCCAAAGATTCAAAAGCATTAGAGAAAAGAATAAAGTTCCACACACCATGAGCAGAAAAGGTTATGCAAGATTGGAAGAAGAAATGGTAAAAAAATATTGTTAAAGCAACTATTATATGTTATCACATGAAAAATTCTGAAGCTGTTAAGCTATTTTTGCAGAAAAAGGAAAAGTCAACATCTACTATCACTAGAGACGAATTATGGTGCAAAGGCCACACTAGAAAAGATGGAAAACCTCCGAATTCAATTGCTGCCGAATGCATAGTAAGAATAAGTTCAAATATACAATATCAGAAACTGTTGCTATTGTTAACGTAGTTTTAATTTTAATTTCTGAATTTTGGTTGTTTTTTAATTTGTAGTCTAAGATAAACGAGCATCATAATGCCGCAAGTCAGGATTCTCATGGAGCAACATCAGTTACTCAAGATGGCGTGTCGAAGCTTTTTGGTCAGGAGCATGGAGGACGTGTAAGAGGGCTTGGTTTTGGGGTTATACCATCTCAGCTTCGTATTCGGGGTAGCTCATCAGGTGAAGTACATGCATTGCGAAACCAAGTTAGTGGATTGGAGACCAAAGTACATGAGCTCACTACGATGTTGATGGTAAGTGTTAATTAGAAATTTATTTTAACGGTGATTTTTCCTGTTTTCCTGTTAATTAGAAACCAAGTTATTGTCGGTTTCCGGTTCCGTTCCGGATATTTCGGAATTTCCGGTAAATTCCCGGTTTGATAATTGCGGTGTGGTTTTCTCATGCTGATTTTCCAGATTGACCCATGTTATTCCATTATAATGCTCCGGTTACGTCGATTATTTGACCAATTGCATTTTCTTTTCGTAGCCAACGGTACCAATCAGTAGTGGGTAATGTTTTAAAACAACTCGGAAAAAACAGTGTGACCAGACCCAGTGCCACTCTAACCCAAACTATTTATCTAGGGGTTTCTGCCATGTATATATATATTCCTCAGAAATCCATTTATCCAGCAGTTTACAGAGCCTACTCGAACATTTTCCTCCTCTCTCTTTATGGTCCTGTTTCTAAACCTTTAGCATTGTTTTTTGGAACAAATATCTGCTTCCAGCTTTCATCTTAAATTGCAACTGTTTGTCACAAGGTTTATTATCATTAGGATTTAGGCTAAAAGCCTTTAGATCCGATTTTTCAACACTCTGCAGAATTCTAGGTATTATGGTAAGCAAAATTTATATTATTCATCAAGCTTGGTTAATTAGTTTTTGGCGTGATTTGTGCTATGTAGAGAAGAATCGTTCGGATTCTCATTGGTTTGTTGTCAAATGGAAATAAGATTTTAACCAGCTACGTCCGACTGATTTCTTCTATCAATTAAATTGAAGTTTATTTAATTTTTTCAACGTTCATCAATTTATTCCTACTCTTTGATTCGGGATCTGTCGGCTATTTCCTATTAGTTCCGGCATTATGTATGAAATAAAGTTATTTTTGTTTGCCTTCGATTTTTTATATTGAAATAAGAATCATTTCAATTTTTTATATTGCAAGACGATGCTAAGATGGTATGAGTCTGAATTCAGTGTGGATATATTCTTACATTGGCCTTCAATCTGATTGCCTTCGATTTGCTTTGTGTTATTTAACTTATTTCGGAGAGTTTTCAAATTAATACCTTAATTCTTCATAGTATGGTTGTATTAAACAAATACTCCTATTTGTGATTTTCGGGATCTGCTGGTGCGGGGTTGCTGATCAATAAACATAGGCTCCAAAATTTTAAAAAGAACCAGCAATCGCCTATGGGCTGTGGCATTTTGCTGCCGTAGCATGGAGCCAATAATAAAAACTTCACCAGAGGTAGAATGCCTTGGATTATTCTCATGATCCTTTGCCACGATATCTGGTTACATTTTAACACTTTTTTCTTTTAATTCTTAATCTCCCAGGTTAAAGAAATAAGACATGGCCGTTTGTACAATGTTTGTTCTTGGACATAACCCATTATGTCTCTACAATTGAAAAAAAATATTAAAAAAGGAGCAAAGCAAAATGCCTTTTTTTTTCATAATGTGTTTCAAATTTACGGCTTCCCAATTGTGCTAGTTTTATATGACCAAAATCATATTTTGTGCGAATTTTATATGACCTATGTATATGCAATCTTTACAGGATCTAAAAGAAAAGCAAGCTAATGCGGGAAATCCAGCAAATCCTGATCCTAATACGCCTCAGGTACCCTTTTTTATTGGTATAATTGATAAAAAGATGTAACATTTCATTGAAATGCTTTTACCGAACTGTGAAATTTTAGGGTGATTTTAAGGACAGTAAATGGAGGGGGGTTGGGTACTGTTAAACTAAATTACCGCGCATTAGAAGCTGAAGAACTTTTTAACGTAAACTAAATTCAATTTGGAATAACCTTTGTGTTTATACTGTTATCTAAAACATGCTAAAATTGGGGTACTTTATTTTTGAAAGTGAGGTGTTCATCTTTTATTATTATTGTATTCATACAACAGTAAAGGAAATTTCTCATTTCTAGATCTTACTTCACATGGTTAATCACTTCCAGTCATATATAAGTGTAGTCAACTAATAATCTATCAAAGTACTCATATCTATACCCACACTAGATTAAATTCAGAGAGTTTGCACAGAGTTTATTCACAAAAGATCCACTGTTTTCATATTTCGTCCAGTTTTTGACATGAAGAACAATTAGTTACACATACATATTCACAAACATATATGCATATATATATGTGTGTGTGTGCGCGCGCGCGCCTGCATCATACTATATTCAATCACTAAGGGTTTAAAAAGAAAGAGTTTGCAGATGTATTACTGTGTTTTTCTATTGTGTTCACTATCTTTACCATTCTCAGGTTTTATAATTACATTCGTAGATTAAACAAAAATAAGGAAATTATTTGTAAAATAAATAAAGATAACAATCCATTACACATAAATTTCATAGATTCAACTCATCCACTCTTTGTTCCCAGCTTAGAAAGACGCTTCTGGTGGTGTTGTTCTGTCGTTAAATCTATTGCATTGTTCTCACAATACAACTGGCAGTAACTGAAACTGCTCCACTCAACAGCCATCAAATTAACTTAAACTTAGTCGTGTGTCTTGTCTTTGATTATACATAAGCCTTTGATTATACATAAGTGCTTACTGTCTATGATGCATAAGCCTTGGATTATACATAAGTGCTTACTGTCTTTTGTATTTAGTTCCATGTATTTATTTGCCTCACTTTCTGTTTTTAGTTTCCAGTTCAGATTTTCTAGATTTTTTTTGTTTGCAGTCACACCGTGGAAGCAATACCTTGGCAGTTCAACTGTCTAAACAAAATGGAAAGCATGCACCTGAAAATGGAAAGCAGGCACCTGAAAATGGAAAGCAATCAGCTGAAAATGAAAAGCATCCATCTGAAACTGACGGCAGCAAAACAGAAAAACGGTCTAAGCAGAAAAATCCGGCCAGAAAAACAGCAGTGCAAGCTGATGGAAATGAGGGCAGAAAGTGTAAGATATTGAATTGGGAAAAACAAGTTGTTGCGGAAGGAAGAGTGGCATCCACTGATCCAGAAGCTTTGGTGCACTTTAAAAAACTTGGATCGCAAGGCTGGAAAGTTTGGATTGACGTGGCGGTGGATCCAGAAGCATTCTTGTGGAAGCCGAATTCCGCAATGACTACTATTGGAGAAGCTGTTGGATCAACTGTGGCCTGGAATAAAAATTACGTTGCCTTCAGCTAGAGTGCTTTCGTAGGGTATGCTTTCGTAGACATTCCATCTTTCTTATGTACATATTGGGTTAAATCATGCATGTATTATGAAACGGTTATGTTTTTGGTGACACTGTTATGTTATGTATATATTGGGTTATGTTTTTGGTGACACGGTTAAGTTGGTGATGTACTACGTACTTGCGTGTTATGTTGATCGAATATTATGTTAAGTAATATATATAAATGATTCTGTGTACTAATATTTGTTGCATTGAAATGTGAATCATATTATCAGTAATATATATGAATTTGTTTTACTAGTCAGGTCCATGCAAATTACAACAGAAAAAAAAGTTGTAATAAGTCATGTTACAACGGTGTGAAAATGTTGTAATATAAATCAATTCACAACGGTGGAAAAATGTTGTAATATCAATGAAATTACAACGGTGCAGACATGTTGTTATATAAATGAACACAACATTATTACAAAATCTACAACAACGGGGATAAAAGTTGTAATATAGTTTATTACAACGGTGATAAAAGTTGTTATACGTATACTCTAACTGTACTATAGTATATACGACAACTTGTAAAAAAATTTATTACAACGGTTGATAACTGTTGTTAAATAATCCTATTACAATGGTGCTGCAACGGTGCAGAAAAGTTGTAATAAAAAATAATATATTACCACGTCTGCATACACGACGGTGGGGGCACCGTTGTAAAATGATATTACAACGGTGTTGCACCGTTGTAATAGGGTGAATTTGTTGTAGTGGAATTTAGCATAAAACTCACACATGTCATAGCCTAACTTTTAATCAAATTTTCACATGAACTAGATGTCATAACCATGTAAGGTCACATATAATTTTACCCAACTTGTATATGATTCATGTTTAAATCAAAATCTAAACTTGCATACATATGATTTATCATATGAATCAACATAACCAAACTAACATATGAAACATGATGATTCAACTAGACATAAGCTAATCATAGGATTATAACATGGGTGATAGCATCATAACTTTACATCGTAAATGATAGCATCATAACATAATATCATAGAAATTACAACACAATTCTACAACATAATTACAACATGCAGTCAATAATTCATATCATATCCAAATTATCCGCATTATAACTCAATCCAATTCATTTATTAATTATTTTGTTAAAACTATCGAACTCACTACTCAAAAGAGATCTTGAGTTCTGAATTCTGATTTCTAGAGTTGTATTAGCTCTCCTTTGAAGAAGATTTGTTGTTAGGGTTGAATAGGACTGATTTGATTTGCTGTTCTTCCTCTTAAATTTGTGGCGGCTACTCTAGGGTTCAAGACGACAGCATGACGGCCATAGTTTCAATTTTAATTCTGATTTATGGTTTGAGTCTATGGGTCTTTTTATAGAGTTTTGAATTAATTTAAGCCGTCGGATGATCTTAGGGTTAATCAAAACCATTCAGTCATGATAGGGTGACACCTCAGCCCTAATGACTCAGCAAGGAGTCAGAAAGGACTCAGCAATGAGTCACAACGTAGACCAGACTGAACCAGAAAGTTGTGCAGGTTTTCTCTCGGCCTGGGCGCACTTGGGAAGTGTACCAATGTAAATTTGTACTGGCGCACTTCCCAAGTGCGCCAGTGCAATTTTTTTTCCTTCTTTTGCCACCAAACTTCGTTCGTTCATAACTCCTTCATCCGGTACCCGTTTCCCGAAACTCGGACTCTATTTCAACTAAAATTCCGAGACGAACACAATGGCGCAACCCTATTCCCTTAATTCTCACGTCTGAGATTAATTATTCTTTATTTTAGTTAATTCGATTATTCAAAAATCCGGGGTGTTACAATATACGATTCCTTATCCTATCGATCTGACGAGAAATTTAGTTTATTTACCTTAGTAAAATTGAGGACTATGACCCCTTATACGTTTACTTCGGCGAATAACTCTTGGACTCGTGCGTTCGAACATGTGTGGTGATTTTCTTCGTTTTAAATAGAAACCAATTACGGGTTCGTAGATATTCGAGAATAACATGTGGTTATGGGACATGTTGCTATTTCCTTAATTTAACTACCTGGAGTAATTTCTATTCACCTAGATCGATGTGATCCTTTATGACTTGTGTTTTGTGGTCCTTGATCGCCCTAGTGGGATTTACGATTCTTGGATTTCACTTCTGGGACTTCGGTCCAACCTTTATGATTTATGTTTTTGTGGTCCTCGATCGCCCGAGAGTGATTTACGATTCATGGATTTCACTTCTGGGACTTCGTTCCAACCTTTATGATTTATGTTTTTGTGGTCCTCGATCACCCGAGAGGGATTTACGATTCTTGGATTCACTTCTGGGACTTCGGTCCAACCTTTATGATTTATGTTTTTGTGGTCCTCGATCGCCCGAGAGGGATTTAAGATTCTTGGATTTCACTTCTGGGACATCGGTCCAACCTTTAGGACTTATGTTTTTGTTGTCCTCGATCGCCCTAGAGGGATTTACGATTCTTGGATTTCACTTCTGGGACTTCGGTCCAACCTTTATGATTTATGTTTTTGTGGTCCTCGATCGCCCGAAAGGGATTTACGATTCTTGGATTTCACTTATCGGACTTCGATCCAACCTTTATGATTTATGTTTTTGTGGTCCTCGATCTCCCGAGAGGGATTTACGATTCTTGGATTTCACTTCTGAGACTTCGGTCCAACCTTTATGATTTATGTTTTTGTGGTCCTCGATCGCCCGAAAGGGATTTACGATTCTTAGATTTCACTTCTGGGACTTCAGTCCATCCTTTATGATTTATGTTTTTGTGGTCCTCGATCGCCCGAGAGGGATTTACGATTCTTAGATTTCACTTCCGGGCCTTCGGTCCAACCTTTATGATTTATGTTTTTGTGGTCCTCGATCGCCCGAGAGGGATTTACGATTCTTGGATTTTACTTATGGGACTTCGGTCCAACCTTTATAATTTATTTTTTTGTGGTCCTCGATCGCTCCTGAGGGATTTACGATTCTTGGATTTCACTTCTGGGACTTCGGTCCAACCTTTATGATTTATGTTTTTGTGGTCCTCGATTGCCCCAGAGGGATTTATGATTCTTGGATTTCACTTCTAGGACTTTGGTCTAACCTTTATGATTTATGTTTTTGTGGTCCTCGATCGCCCGAGAGAGATTTACGATTCTTGGATTTCACTTCTGGGACTTCGGTCCAACCTTTATGATTTATGTTTTTGTGGTCCTTGATCGCCCTAGTGGGATTTACGATTCTTGAATTTCACTCTCCGGGGTCACGACCCGACTCCATGGGGAGCTTTGGCTCAAACAATGGGTTCGCTACCTAGAGATCGTTTCTCACCTTTGTATGATGTTTTCTGGATTTCTAAATGGTTTTTGATTTATGTTTACTTTGATATGATGCACGTCAATTTGATTTATGTTTGGCATCCCTCCGTCATTTCCTGTTGTGTGTTATTGTTTGAATGTTGCATTCTACATTAGTTATGAGATTATTTAGAGATATTTGTGTGCTGACATTCCATTGTCATTTCCTGATTGTGTTGACATGCCATGTTTCATAATTATTTATGATTAGATATTATTAATATAATCATGTCATCCTGTGTTATATCTCTTGTTATCTCAGTTTATTTGATAAGCACAACTAGACTGACTCGTTTATTATTTATTCCTATAAATAATATTCATGTAAGACCGAGTCATTTTAGGTACTCCTCTGGGACTCCTCGCAGGATAGATCTTCCGCTTTCAGCTTGCCACTCTGTCTCCGTAGCTTTGTGTACTTTTGTACCTATGACATTATCTATCGTAGTGTACATATTCTTTTATGTAGATCATGGTACATGTAGTAGTGGATCTTTGTTGACCACTAACTTGTTGTACACACTCTTGGTTTATGCATATCTATTCCGCCTTTATGATACGATTATTCTGTGTCTGGCTGAGATATATCATATTTATATTATTGTTGTTGTCTATTTTTTACTGCTTTCCGGATTGCATACATGCGTTGTGTAGTTGCCCTATGTACCGAATGTCATGTCGAAATTTAAATCGGTATCAGAATTCGATGGGCATTCCTCATATGGAGTAATTATACGATCGGTCGCTCTTCAAAAACCTCATTCTCTGTTATGGTCTATGACATTTATTTGAAATGAACTGGATGATAGTGGGTATAGAGGCAGGGCGTTACAACGGGACTCTGGGAAAATATAATGATATTTTCGAGATGAAAAGATATAAAGAGACGAGTTTGGGAGCTATTTACTTTTAAAGGAAAAATGTTGGGAACAAAAGAAGGGTTTGTTGACATAAGTTATGAAATCAATTTTTTAAATCGATAAAATGGGTTTAAATGAAAGGGACCCGAGCTGACAAAGCACTAATCTATATTGCTTCAGTTGATAGTTAAAACCCCGACTATCAATAAATATTGTTTTGAACCTTTGACGAATTAGTTCGTAGAGACCGGGATGAGAATTAGACCCAAAACCACTTTGAACCAACTGTGCGTTCGAAAAACTAACTTGCAGAAAAACTTAAAAAGATGGGGAATTGAAGATCGTGGATATTCATGAGCGGAAGGACTACTCCTTAAATATCTATGGTTTTGCCGCCAGAGTTATGATGACTTATGATTATGTCGTGATTGAAATCTTTGGATTGCAAGGACTACTCGCTACTGATCCTTGGGGTGATTCCTATATAGGATGTGGTAGGAGGCTGCCTTCGGTTCATCATGTTCCTAAATGACTTGTACGGACAAATGTCTAACGGAGTATTTCTTGATATTCACGTACGTTGATTTATATGAATATACCAAATTTGGTGGCAGAGAAGGAAACTTTTCTTAGCTTAATACTCAGAGTATATTTGTGGATGCAATTAGTTATTTAACGGATCTTCCAATGTGGCATTCAAAGTGAACGATGGTGTGATGTTCTAAAAAGGGTAAATCGTGACCTCAAGCCTCATCAACCAGGAAATGATAGAAATCAGGTAGGCTGCATGGCTATGTGGTTCATACCCATTAGGGTGTATTATCACCATCTAGAGAAAGTTCTTATTTGTTATTCTTTCGTTTCTATATCTCCTAGAAAATATGGGGGTTGCGCAACTGTAGTGTGACAATATATTTGATACACTCAAGTTGAATGAATTGTCGGTTATGTGTCGTCGGGTAGCAAGATGTTACTCCACTGTTTCCCCTCTAGAGTACTCTGACCGGAAGGTGGTCCCATACCTTGTCATGTTGGATATCCAAACTCCAATACGAGCCGTACATTATTAATTGCATACCAACTATGTTGGAAAGTGAGATGCAAGCTTTTCTTCTATATTCCTATCTATTTGTGGTAAGATAGACATTATTATAATATCACTGGATTTTGATATAAAAATGACTTTGGGTATCGAATGGTAAAAACACGGGACATGTTTATGTGTGGTCGTGTCTTACGAGAGTTCCATTCTTTCAAAAGGATTTTCCAAAGTTAAACAAGTTGTTTGTAATATGAATTAATCACAGAAAGTATTCTAGACTGATTCATGTTGATTTTTCTTTGCTTCAAATGTACTCGAGTTAGACCGAGAATAATACTAGGTCAGATTTCGCTTAGAGCTTCAGGAGGGAACTAGATCGATAAATATACCTGAATTTCCTGATAATAAGTTATTTCTGCTGTGTGTGTTGTATTAAAATGTATGTGTACTCTAATGTTATAATCATATATATATATATATTCATTACTCAACAAATCAAAATCAAAGCAGCATGCACTACGCCATAGATGGCCTACTACAATGAAAATCCAAGGTATTGCTAGCTAAAATGTTGCCACAACTATGTTGATTTTTGTTTATTGCAATGCACGCTTCAATGTGTTAGCATAAATATCAAATTGTGTTGCAGTAGCTACAGATATATTAAAATTAAAAAATTAAAAAATAAATAACACCTCAGCGATCCACACCTTTAGTTAAAACGAAATCCCAACCGTTCAATCAACACCCTAGATCCGCACCTCACCCATTTCTATTTCCCACTGTCATTTTTCTTTACCGCTTATTTTTATTTCGTTAACGTCCCCAAATTTCCAAAATCAATCGAATTTTTCAATTAGTTTTACAATCAGAAATAAAATTGAAACAAAAATCTCGCAAATTGATAAACTTGTCACTGGGTTAGTGCTCAATTTCGGGTTTGAGAGTTCTATTGTGATTGGTAGAAACTAGATCTGATTTACCATCATATCTGCTCGATTTCACGTTTAAGTGCTTAATTTTGAGTTTTTCAATCAATTTATGTTCTTGATGGATGGAAGTGAGCCCTTCTGATTGGAGGAGCTAAAATACTAAAAAGATTCCTCAGCCAAGACATCAGTTAAGAAGCATAATCTGGTAAAGGTATCTTGTTATTAATATCCAAATTGAAACCAATGTTTCCATTACTAAAAATTAGGAGATCCAAAATCAGGAGAGAAGTATTAGCATTTCAATGCAACTGTTGACAATTTTTATGAGCCATTTGAGTATTAATTGACTGAAAATTAGAAACTACTCATTTACTGAAAATTAGGAGATCAAAAATCAGGAGAGAAGTATTAGCATTTCAATGCAACTGTTGACAATTATTATGAGCCATTTGAGTATTAATCGACTGAAAATTAGAAACTACTCATCTGCTGTTGGATTTTTAGGTGAATTTTGCACTTGACAACAAAGTACTGCTGTGACATCAAATTGGTTGTAATTATGTCCCATGCACTTTTGTATAATGTAGGATTTATGGTTGCATAATTCTTTTACAATATGTTACTAAAATGAATCAAAGTTAGTCATACACATGCAAATTTTTGAACCATTGCAATTAAACAACATGCATTTATGTAACATAGGTTAAGATTTTGACTACTTGTCTTTGACTTTATAGGCATGGAAAAATATTTTTTGCAATTGAAAAGACCAGCAATTCTTAACTACCTTTGTGCAGACACAAAATATACTAGAATATATGACGGTATGCTCTTTTAAAACAGTTCTTTTATCATACATTACTTGTTATATATTAATACAATATTTCACAGTTGTATTTATGCATGACTATATGCTCTTCCAGGTGCATCATACCATTCAAAATATACAAGTGCTTGAGTCTCTCTTGTACAAATTCTATCGTTAATCTCTGTGTACAAGGATATGAAGAACTCTCAACGTGTATACGTTTCAATATCGAGATCAGTTACCAAAGATAAATTTTCATAGTGCTTGTAAATGTTGGAAACTCCACATAGATGCCTCACGATATACAATAGTTCATTTTTTTGAACCTCCTTATGATTTGGTAGGTATATTAAATTCATACGTATAACTTCTAAAATCTTTCTTCATAGACAGTTTGTATTACAGTATGCATCATATGTCCATTCGCAGGCCTAAACTCCAAACTGTCTCTTGCACCTTTTGTTTTAGCCCTGTACTCTCAGTTCTGGAAACATAGGTTGTGCTCATTTTGAGTGGATGACCTATCGCCAAAGATACTCCATTAAAGCTAGCGATCTTGGTCAGTAGGGGAGAAGAGGTGGAGCCAACCAAAAGGAACAAAAACATCCACAATAATTAAATCGTAGAACGGTAACTATCAAACAGTATGGAAGGTAAAATCTCTATCGCGTCATACTTCAATTTCTGAACTTATCACAAATCTATGTTTTGTAAGTTAACCCCGATTTGTGTGAGCTTATCGCAAGGAGTCAAAGGGTAATTTCTGAACCAGGTGAATCCACTTCAATGTCAGCCTATGCGAATTTGTATCAACATTTGTTGGCAGCAACTAATAGATATGGTTTGGATCGTTTGAAATTATTATATGAAGCAAAGTTATATGAGCAAGTCACTTATGAAACTGTATGCATTATATGTCATTTACCTCCTTTTCTCGTAAATATTAAATATGAAGACCTAGCCATTTGTTTATTTTTACACTACATATGGGGTGAGCTTTGGTACTTATAAACCTGTTACTGTAGCTAAGTTCCAAGAGGTATTTGATGCTGATTGGAATTCGCCTTATGTTATCCCAGTTGCACCGTCGGCTGTTATGAATTCCCGAAATGTACAGATTCATCGTTTTCCCCAAATGTTCATAGTTCTCTGGTCTTCTTCACTTTCAAAAAACAGATATGAATCCAGCAAGTTTTATATTTTTTATTTTACAGTTATTCATAGTTCATCCAAAGCTGATGCATTAAAAATGACTGCTAGGTTGCTTTGCCAAATTAGTTGATGGAAGTACACATAAGTGATCAAGTCATTAATATTATAACTAATATTATATTACAAAGGAAGTCATGTAAATGAATGTAAAAGCCAATTCAATCTGCAGCAAAACTATACCATTTACATTTTCCTTTTTGCTATCTTTCTGTTTAATCAAATTGCAATCTCTAATTTGCACTTCTCCATTCCGCATATTTGTAGGTATAGTATCTCTTATATCTACACTATTTTGCTAAAAGGAGTAGATGCCAACTCTTGATTTATTATATCTACACTATTTCTCAGGTTTGTAAGATTTAGAGGAAATAGTAATGTAAATGTATGGTTTTGGCAAGGCAAAGATAGTATGCATCGCTCTACAATTCAGGTGAGTTTATAAATTCACAGTTGTGTATATTTCCCATGCCTGTTTAATACATTTATTTGAAAATGGTCCTAAGTTTTATAGTTGAATTGTTAAGTTGGATTATTTGGTTTAATAGATTACCTAGGACCATTTATGTTTGGGTTGTTGATATATTGACCAGAAATCAATGATTAGTCATCTGTTAGGAGCCTCTAGTGTAGTTGAATTTGTTGCTATTATACAACAGGTAACAATGTTTTCTCATTACATTGGTTCAAAGTTACTTTTGGAACATAACTAGTCAAATGTTGGATAACTATTAAGCTTTTTCCTTAAAAGTAAGTTTGATGAGTTAATACGTCATAATTATTTCGTATTTTGCGGCTAATTACCAAAATTTCATTTACTCATCTAGCGCTTTTACTTTCCACCGTTCAATTAGGTCTACTTAAAAATGACATGGTTATTGCCAAATGACTTCAAGACTATTTTGCACTACAGGGTTGCCTTCATTATTCTTCTTCCTGTGTTTTATAGTAGAAGTTCAGTACATAGATATATGCAATCTTGTGCATTTGGTTGGCTAGTCTAGTTAATATACCTGGTAATATTCAAAATAACTGAAAATGTTGATTTTTGTGATATTGAGTATAACTAGAGTAAATGTAATCTGATTGAATATCAAGTACCTGTTTGGTTGCTCAAATAATGCAGTTCCATCTGACAAATTGGTACCTCAGCTAAGCTGATATGGCTAACAGCGGAGGACCCAATGGCAGTTCCATCTTAGCTGCACTTTTCTTAAAACAAGTATATTTGGTTGCTCACATAATGCTAACATATTTATGTCTTTTATTTATACAAGGCATTGCAATTCATCATCTTCCATAGCATATGACATTCCAGTCTACTTATATTGTGTAATATTGCATGATGCATTTTTTAAAGTTAACCATTATGGTGATATTATAAGAATACGTTGCTTGATGTTATTTTGGCTCAGATACTGATTGGTTAAGTGTATATATATATATATTGATATTTTCAAGATAAAGGAAATAAAAAAAGTTTTTCTGAACTATAGTGATATTTCAAGATAAAGGAGTTTGGTAAATATATTATTCCAAAACTATAAGTTTCCAAAAAACGGAAATAAAAGAGTTTTTATTAAAAACAAGTTTATGTAATCGATTTTTAAGAGCCGTTAAATATATTTAATGAATGATTTGATTAAACGGGACTTTGGGAAAATATAATAATATTTTCGAGATGAAAAGATATAAAGAGACGAGTTTGGGAGCTGTTTACTTTTAAAGGAAAAATGTTGGGAACAAAAGAAGGGTTTGTTGACATAAGTTATGGAATCGATTTTCTAAATCGATAAAATGGGTTTAAATGAAAGGGGCCTAAGCTGACAAAGTACTAATCTATACTGCTTGAGTTGATAGTTAAAACCCCGACTATTAATAAATACTGTTTTAAACCTTTGACGAATTAGTTCGTAGAGACCGAGATGAGAATTAGACCCAAAACCACTTTGAACCAACTGTGCGTTCGAAAAACTAACTTGCAGATAAACTTAAAAAGATGGGGAATTGAAGATCGTGGATCTTCATGAGCGGAAGGACTTCTCCTTAAATATCTATGGTTTTGTCGATAGAGTTATGATGACTTATGATTATGTCGTGATTGAAATCTTCGGATTGCAAGGACTACTCGCTACCGATCCTTGGGGGTGATTCCTATATAGGATGTGGTAAGAGGCTCCCTTTGGTTCATCATGTTCCTAAGTGACTTGTATGGACGAATGTAACGGAGTATTTCTTGATGTTCACGTACATTGATTTTTATGAATATACCAAGTTTGGTGGCAGAGAAGGAAATTTCTCTTAGCTTAATACTCAGAGTATATTTGTGGATGTCAATTAGTTATTTAACGGATCTGCCAATGTGGCATTCAAAGTGAACGATGATGTGATGTTCTAAAAAGGGTAAATCGTGACTTCAATCCTGTTTGCGAACAAATTATACAGTTGTAAACAACTGTAAAATCCGTTCGGCTTTCCTAAACAACAAGGATTGTTGTAGAGGGTGTCGAACTCTGGGACCAAAAATATTTTAATTAATAAATCCAATCAAGTTATCCCTAACTTTTGATTGGTGGAAAACAAAGAAAATAGCAGGAATTAAATAAAAGAAAGTTTTAACACTAAGTGAAAGCAATTAGGGGATAATGACATAGATCAGATTCATAATCATCAATAGCCAAAAGATTAACCAGATCTAATACATGTTTCTGTCACAAACATGAATCAACGATAATTGGGTTTGTAGAAACAAATAAGTAAATAACGACAAGCATAGCCTATGCAGGAGCTCAGCTCTACAACCATAGACTATCAGGACAGATTCACTAATTAATTTCTAAAACCCTAAAATTAGATCTAGATCTGATAATTGTTAGACCGAACACGAATATACCCTGTGAAGGAGCATAGCTCTTAAACGACACAGGATATTAAGGTTAAGATCTAACCCTAGTTCAGATCTAGATCTATATACATGAATTCCTCATCCTTTGGCTATGTGATTCATATTGAATCATACTATCAGCGTCATCACCCCCTAATCAAAGGGGATTAGCTAGACATAGCTAAAGAAGAAGAAAAACAGAAATTAAATAACAAGAACATAAATAAAACTAAAACTAAATAGAAAAGAGGAAGAAGAAGAATGATTTTATTCTAAGAAGAGAATTACACAATAAAACCCAATGTGTTTTTTACAAGACTAAGATACAATGTATTTATAGCTGATATGACAAAGGCTAGCTAGCTAATTACATAATGTGGGACTAAAGAAATAACCCAAATAACACATAAGCCAGTGTGAACGCAGCTTTAGAGTGAGTTGTCTAGCAAATAGGCTAGTGTGAACGCAACATGAGTAAGAGGCCTTCCAAATGAGCTAATGTGAATGCAGTTTGAGTCTTTATTGAGCCAAATCTTCTTAACTGAAATATAATTGCAACCGTTCTTCAAGCTTTAGACTCTTCAAGCTTTAGCAATTTTAAACTTCACTCTTTTTAAGCAAATTCTTCATGCTTTATCCATCAAACGCTCTAAACCATGCTTCTTGTCAACAATCTAAAAATACAGCTATAAATACAAAGTATCAATTATTTTAAAGGGAAAATAAGATAAATAAGAGGATAAAATATACACATTTACGTGTATATCAAATACCCCCACACTTATCTTTTTATTCGTCCTCGAATAAACTAAACTAAGACATGTCACACTTTCGTAGGAAACACGATTGCATTTAGCGTATGCAACAAGCCGTTAAACCTCTAGGTGTCCCCAGTAAGACGAGTGTTGTCTCGTGAGGGTTTTCAGCGGATACTACCCACAAAATCCAAAGCGTCTTATGTACGCGGATTAATCAAACAATATATTTAAGGTCTTTCACATTCCAAGGACTTCACCTAACTCCAATAATAACGGTTTAGTCCCAAATTGTCCATCCTATAATTGGTGCAAAAATGAATAAAAATTTTCAAGCTGAATCGTAATTCCTTGATAACACTGTAATTGTCTTGAAGGTTAAGAGCGTGGTGTCAACCAAAGTTCTACACATCGACAATGTGCACCCAATCATTTCTTTATTCTTTTTTTTTTTAAATGATTTTGCACCAATGTAACTATAATGTATTGGATATGAGTTATGCATAGATGAAGGAAAATTTTGTAAGTTCTAAAAATATTCTAGATAAGAGGGCAAGTGTATTAGTTGAATTTCAAGCTACAAAAGATAAAGTAATACTAAGGCACATATGGACGTTTTGTTTCCTTTCATCTCCTCAACTACAATCCTTGCTTTTAAGTACGGTATGATGGATGTGGATGGAATGGAAATGAATGCTTTATAGTCAAGAATGATGAATGACTATTTTATTCAGAGAGACTCTCTCTTTATTTCATTTTTTTCTTTTCTTTCTCTTTTTTTTTCTTCTTTTTTTTCTCTTTTTTTTTCACATTTGCATGATGAATGATGAGTGGAGATGGAATGGAATGATACCGTACATTATTTCATTTGATTCCTCCTCTACTAAACCAATACTTCATGAAAGGAAAGTTTTGTGCCCTAGTTACTCCACTTCTATAATCTTAATTCAACACACAAGTCTGGATTGATGTTATACAAAAACCTGAAAGGAATGATAAGCAAAGTTTCGTAAGATAGATAACCCATATAAAATAAGATGTAGTATATGGTTATCCTACCTTAAAACAAGTACGGAGTGGGTGGTGTAATATTGGTATAAAAAGTGACATTTTGACCTTTAAACAAAGGTTCTTGAGTATACCAATATAGGATAAACTTATCGAAACATGGATGTAATTCGACTAAAACTTGGGTTTGAATAATGTGGGGTATCGAAGAAGAACGCTACAATGAGTCATTTCTCCTTAATTGGGCCAAGTGGATTTTAGAACTTACGATTTTGAAAATTTGAGTGGAAAAGAAAATATTATGCATGAAAACAAACTCAGAAAATCCAACAAATGTAGGTGCAAAATCCTTTTATTTCATGAATTTTTTTTTTTTTGATTTTTTTTTTTTTTTTTGATTTTTTTTTTTTTGATTATTTTTACTTGCACATTCTAACATGTATAACAAAGGTTGACACGCTTACTCCAGAACACAACTAACGTCTGCACAGTCTCAAGCTAGCATCTTAAAAAGACACATTACGACTCAATGAATAAATAGTGTTCATTCCCATCACCCAAAAATTCAACTTATCAAACAAGAACCAAGGTATTATTTATGAATTTAAGTTAATCCTTGTTCAGTGAATGACCTAGCTTATAAAATTTGATTGCTAATGTAATGTAAATTCCCCCCACACTTGAGTGTGACTGTGTCCTCACAGTCATTAATCAGACATATCTTAGTGAAAGGAAAAATAAAACAAGAGACTATTTACATATGTACAAAAGAGGGTTAGTGCGTCTTACCGAGTGTAATGTGGCTCATGGAGGACCATGAGCTCTTCCTCTTGGTTGGGTATTGGTTCCAAGTAAGGTTTAAGGCGTTGACCATTGACCTTAAAGGATGATCCATCAGTTGGATTCTCAATTTCTACCGCACCATACGGAAAAACAGTCCGTACAGTGTAAGGTCCTGTCCATCTAGATTTTAGCTTACCCGGAAATAGATGCAGTTTTGAGTCATACAACAGAACTTTTTGACCTGGCATGAAAGTTTTACGTAAAATTGATTTATCATGAAAAACTTTTGTTCTGTCCTTGTAAATTCGTTCATTTTCATAGGCATCATTTCGAATTTCATCAAGTTCATTAAGTTGAAGCTTCCTATGTTCACCTGCTTGCTCTAAATCAAGATTTAAAGTTTTTATTGCCCATAACGCCCTATGTTCTAGTTCAACTGGCAAGTGACATGGTTTACCAAAAATCAACCGATAAGGGGACATACCCAAGTTTGTTTTGAAAGCGGTGCGGTAAGCCCAAAGAGCGTCGGTTAACTTTTGAGACCAATCTTTACGATTTCGATTCACGGTTTTCTCAAGGATTTGTTTAATCTGCTTATTCGATACTTCAACTTGCCCACAAGTTTGAGGGTGATAAGGAGTGGATAACTTGTGGGTTATCGAATACTTTCTCATGAGAGCTTCAAAAGAACGATTACAGAAGTGTGTACCATTATCACTGATTATTGTGCGAGGTGTGCCAAACCTAGAAAAGATGTTTTCTTTCAAGAAGCGCACAACAACCTTGTTATCGTTTGTTTGGCATGGTACAGCTTCGACCCATTTGGAAACATAATCAATAGCTAAGAGAATGTAAAGGTTCCCAAAAGAATTAGGGAAGGGTCCCATGAAGTCTATACCCCACACATCAAAAATTTCGACCTCTAGAATGGGGTTTAGGGGCATCATATTCCGTTTAGAAATTTTCCCTAAGAATTGACATCGATCACAAGTTTTGCAAAATTCGTACGCGTCTTTGAAAAGGGTGGGCCAGTAGAAACCCGATTGGAGAACCTTTTCGGCTGTCTTTTTGGGACCGAAGTGACCACCGCATGCTTGGTCATGACAGAAAGAGAGGACACTGTGAATTTCAGTGTCAGGAACACATCTTCGAATGATTTGGTCGGGACAATACTTGAAAAGATAGGGGTCGTCCCAATAAAAATGTTTCACTTGAGAAAAGAATTTGTGTTTATCCTGCTTAGACCAAAAAGAAGGGGTCTGCTTGGTGACTAAGTAGTTAACAATGTCAGCAAACCAAGGATCAGTGGATAGAGAAAACAGCTGTTCATCAGGGAAATTCTCGTTGATTGGAAGAGAAAAAGACAGGGCATTTGGAAGACGAGACTGGTGGTCCGCAATAACGTTGTCAGATCCTTTTTTATCCTTAATGGTAAGGTCAAATTCTTGAAGTAGAAGGATCCAACGAATGAGACGAGCCTTAGCATCCTTTTTAGAGAATAGATACCTAAGTGCGGAATGATCTGTATAAACCGTGATGTGTGAGCCAACTAGATAAGGCCTGAATTTTTCTAAAGCGAAAACGACTGCCAAGAGTTCCTTTTCGGTGGTCGTATAATTGATTTGAGCGTCATTCAGAGTTTTACTCGCGTAGTAAATGACGTGAAGAATCTTATCGATACGTTGTCCTAAGACATCGCCAACAGCGAAATTCGAGGCGTCACACATGATTTCAAAAGGCAGCTTCCAGTTGGGAGAGCAGATGATCGGAGCAGAGACAAGTTCATTTTTAAGATGCTCAAAAGATGAAATGCAATCAGAATTGAAGTCGAAAGGAACATCCTTACCAAGAAGATTGGTCAACGGTCGAGTGATTTTGCTAAAATCTTTTATAAAGCGACGGTAAAAACCAGCATGACCTAAAAAGGATCGGATGTCCTTAACTGATTTGGGAATGGGAAGATTTGAAATAACTTCGATTTTGGCTTTGTCTACTTCAATTCCTTTGTTAGAGATGACATGTCCCAAAACAATGCCATGTTTAACCACGAAGTGACACTTTTCCCAATTAAACGTTAAGTGTTTCTCTTTACAGCGATTAAGAACAAGATCGAGATGATGTAAACACTCAGAGTAAGAATCACCAAATATGGAAAAATCATCCATGAACACTTCCAAAAATCGCTCGATCATATCAGAAAAAATGCTAATCATGCACCTCTGAAAGGTTGCAGGTGCATTACAGAGACCAAAAGGCATACGTCGGTACGCAAATGTACCAAACGGACAAGTGAAAGTGGATTTTTCTTGGTCCTCAGGAGCGATAGGGATTTGATTATAGCCCGAGTACCCATCAAGGAAACAGTAGTACTCATGACCCGCTAGTCGTTCTAACATTTGATCGATAAATGGCAGAGGGAAATGATCCTTACGTGTTGCAGCGTTAAGTTTCCTATAGTCAATGCAAACACGCCAACCAGTCTGGGTGCGGGTTGGGATAAGCTCGTTAGCTTCATTTTGGATCACGGTAATCCCTGATTTCTTAGGTACGACATGAATCGGACTAACCCATTGACTATCAGAAATCGGGTAGATGATTCCATTGTCAAGGCATTTAAGGATTTCAGCACGAACTGCTTCTTTCATGATAGGGTTTAGTCGACGTTGGGGATCACGAGTGGGTTTGGCATCATCTATAAGGTGGATTCGATGTTGAACTATCGAAGGACTAATCCCCTTAATATCAGCCATGGACCAACCAATTGCCTCCTTATTTTTCTTAAGAATGGGAAGGAGCAATTGTTCCTGCTCTAAAGTAAGATCAGAAGCGATGATGACAGGAAAAGTTTCATTGTCTCCTAAGTAAGCGTACTTAAGATGACTGGGCAGCACTTTGAGGTCAGATTTTTGGGGCGACTCAACCGAAGAAATTGGTTGAGGGATAGACTCATTTGTGAGAGGCTCGACAGGAATCGAATCAGAGACATTTTCGGGAGTATCTTGAAACAAAGTTTCGTAATCTGATTCAATTTCGTTATTCAGATGTTCGAGCTCAGATTCATTATCGTGGACAGCATGGATTTCAGAAAACTGGTCCACATAAGAGTTAGGGGAGGTTTCAGTTCTGAAAATGTTTAGCTCGACAGTCATGTTACCGAAAGAAAGTTTCATAGACCCATTTCTACAGTTGATGAGTGCATTAGAGGTTGCTAAGAAGGGTCGTCCTAGAATCAAAGGGATCTGGTTTACAGGATTGCTAACCTGTTGAGTTTCTAAGACAATGAAATCAACTGGAAAGATGAATTCGCCAATTTTGATTAACACATCCTCGATTTCGCCCACAGGTTTCTTAATTGAACGGTCAGCAAGCTGAAGGGTAACCTTGGTGGGTTTCAGTTCTCCTAGACCTAATTGGCGATAGACGGAATACGGAAGCAAGTTAACACTAGCACCTAAGTCTAGCAGGCATCTATCGATTTTCTTGTCCCCAATAGTACATGATATTGTGGGGCAGCCAGGATCTTTGTATTTCACTGGCATCGATTGGGACAAGACTTCGCTTAGAGTTGCCGCTAGAAACACTTTCTTAGGTACATGTGTATGACGTTTTTGAGTGCACATATCTTTAAGAAATTTTGCGTATTGTGGAACTTGTTGTATAATATCTAAAAGAGGAATGTTCACTTTAACTTGCTTAAATATTTCAAGGATTTTTTCTAGCTGATCCGTCTTTTTCCTAGGTCGGAGTCTATGAGGAAGTGGAGCAGACAACTCAGTAGGTTGGGCTACTTGAGTTTGAGGATGGTCCTTGTCAGAAATTGGCTCAACGTTTTGATCTGAGTTGGTTGAATTTTCGATAGGGTTTGGAAGATCGTCCGGTAAAGCATTTGGGTTGACCACATGGTTGTCAATCTTTTTGTCGGATCTAAGAGTCGTGACCGCATTCAAGTGACTCACGTTTGAATCTTGAATGATGTGAATTTGGTTGGAGTTAGGATTTTGACGGTTGGGGTTTGGAATGGGTTGACTCGGGAAAGTGCCTCTTTCCCGTTCGCTTACGGAGGTGGGTAACTGACTCATTTGCATTTCAAGTTTAGCAATCGATTGACTCGTGTTTTGCATGTGCGAAGTCAATAAATTTTGAAGATTGGTATTTGATTGGAGATTTTGAGTCGTCGCTTTAGTCAATTCTTCGAGAGTTTTCTCCAGTGATGTCAATCGTTTATCGTCTTGGGGAACAAAAGATTGTTGTGCTTGGTTTTGAAAAGGTGGCGCAGGATGTTGGAATTGAGTTTGTTGAAAGGGAGGTTTCGAAGGATTATCCGAAAATGACTGAAAAGGAGGTCGAACCGCATTCGAATTTGCATTGTTTTGGGTCCAAGAGAAGTTAGGATGATTTCTCCAACCTGGATTGTACGTTGGGGAGAATGGGTCATTCCTAGCTTTGTTAAATGCGTTGAGTTGTTCCAATGAATGTGGGCATTGATCAGCTATGTGGTTAGGATTGTTACATTTGTAACATGAGGTCTGAGACGCTTGAGCTTGATTTATTTGCGTTGATGAAAGGACATTATCGAATTTGGATATCATCGCGTCTATTTTTGCTTCTAAGGCTACTGATGATCCTACCGAATGAGTGTTAGATCGGGAATAAATCGATTTCTCGTTAGATCTTTCCCATTGAGCTGATTTTTCGGCCAAATTTTCAAGAAATTGCCAAGCGGCATTGTGATCATGGGCTAGAAAATTTCCTTGGCACATTGATTCGAGCATGGTTCGAGAGTTATTTTCAAGTCCATCGTATAAAATTTGACAAAGAGTCCATTTTTCAAAATTGTGATGTGGACATTTGACTAGAAGCTCTTTAAATCTTTCAAAATATTTTGCAAAGGATTCACCCCCAAGTTGACGAAAATTGACGATTTCATTTCGAATTTTAGATGTTTTTTCCAGAGGGTAAAATTTCTTTAGAAAAATGTTTACAAATTCACCCCAAGTTCCAATCGTATTTGAAGGCAAGTTATACAACCATTTCTCAGCATAATCGGTAAGTGCAAATGGAATTAACCTAAGTTTGATTCCATCGTCACTTAATTGTTGAAATTTCATTGTTGCACAAACTTGTTCAAATTTGGTCAGGAAAATATAAGGATCATCACGTTCTAGATTGCCGAACTTTGGAAGAGTATTTATGTGATTCGAATGAATTTCAAAGTGGTTACCCGTTGGGGTGGGCAATATGATACAAGAAGGAATAGAAACCCGATTGGGGAAGTATCTATCCATAAGAGATCGAGGGGGATTTTCTTCGGCCATGGTTAAAGAACTGTTTGTTCGAACTAGACGATTATCCGAAGGATCACGAGTCCAATGACGCATGCACTAGCGAGAAGAATAAGGGAAGATGAGGAAAAAAACAAATTTGAGAAGCGAATTTTTTTTTTGTTTTTTTTTTTTTAGAGAAAAAGAATTAGACACAAAAGTTTTTTTTTTAAATGAACCTAATGAAATTTACAATTTCTAGAATTATATAATGACGGTTTGATTTATTTCAACGAAAGATTTCTCAGCCAGTTAACGGACAGGAGTTATCGGTGCACCAGGAATCACCCTAGCAATGCAGCCGAAGGTTTAAGTACCTTCAGAGGAACAACCGATATAATATTTACGAATCACCGTAATATTTATAAACAATTATTACTCTGCCGTAGTCTAGACACCGAGAAATAATCCGTTAGAACTAAACCAAATTATCAAAATATAATGAAGTCCTTAGAAAGTAAAAACAAAACTAAGATGAATGCGGATTTTTTTTTTAATCAGTCACAGAATGAACAGTCTCAGAACAGTAACAGAACAGTCAATTGCAGAGATAAAAAAAAAATTCTTTACAAGCAAGCCGATGCCCTGCAGAAGAGTTTTACAATCAATGTCTCTAATTTTTTTTTTATTTGCAGCAGCGGTCCCTGTAGAGTTAGAAAATACTCACCTTGATCGTCCGTCCAGTGCAGTTGAGTCGCGCTAGCGCGTTCACACCCCACTTGGTGTGCAACCGCTCGAACACTGAATAGTCCGCTGCTTTTTATTGTTGTCGCCTCCTTTTTCTAATTGCCGTTGTACCTACTTTCGAAAAATTTCTCCTTTTTTTCTTTTAAATAGAAAAACAAAAGAAAATAAATAACAAATAACGAAAACTAAACCTTTTTTTTTAAGGATTTGGGAAGAGAAATCTAAAACTAACTCAAAAATTAAAACAAATAAACAACAAAAAAAATTGAAAAATGTACTAAGAATAAACTTGGCCCAAAGGCCCACAAAATGATCACAAGTCCAAAATAAGCCCAACTGAGTTCTATAGAAAGGCGACAGGAACCCTTGTTCCCAAAATAAACACACCGTCACTATAAACAAGAACTAAATGAGCTCCAAAACCAAAAAAAAAAAATCTCGTTCCCTTACCCTTTTTTTTCTTTCGAAATTTGTGCAGACTACAATCAGATCTCGAATATGAATCTGCGAATTGTGCCAAGGAGGTATTTAGCGTCGAAGAAGGGCTTGAACTGGTGGCGGTTGAAGGTTTTGCGGTGCGGATCTGGTTTGGGAAGAACGGTTGTTGGGGAGTTTGAATTAGAGATATGGTATGAATGATGGTCTGAGATGGCTGTGAAGCTGGTGATAAGGGTATGTTTGTTGTGTATGTAGACAGTGGATTGTTGTACAGTGGAGGGATGTTGAATTTCGGTTGATTGTCGATGGTAAAGGTGATGGTTTGCTGAGAGGCTGTACTGTCGTTGAATGGTTTGGAGAATGACAGTGAACGACAAGCAGTTTGGAGATGGAGTTTCCGTGATGAGTGTTGTTTATTGGTGCAGATCTGGGTGATGGGGTTTTGTCGTGTTGATGGAGGACTGTGGTGGTATTGTGGACAGAAGCAGTTGGTAGTGGTGCGTGGTGAATTACTGGTGAATGTGATTTTGGCAGTGGCCAAAAGCTTGTTTTGTGATGAAGGCTATGGGGAGAGATGCGTTGAATTGCGGTTTCCAGGAGACGGAAAAATGATTAAATCCAGAGATCAGAGATAGAATTGGAAGGAGTTCGCAGTAGAGAAAAAGAATTGAAGAAGGATTACGAAAAAGAAAATTTTTGTTTTTTTTTTATATGAAAAACCTTGTAAAAGAAGAAAAGAACCGGTGGATTGAAAACAAGAAAGGAAATAATCACGGAAAGAAATCGAAAAGAAAAAAAAGCAGTAAACACACAAAAGGAAAACCCCAACTGAAAAAATGCAACGGATTTTTTTTTAATTTTTTTAGAAATAAGTTGAAAACAGGAAAGGAATAGCAAGAAAGGAATTCGGGAAAGGGGTTGAAAACCGGAAAGAAATCAAACAAAATGGCAGGAAATTAAAAAAAAATGACAATTTTTTTTTCTCTTAATTAGAAGATCGTAGTATAAATAATTTAACCCCAAATCGAGTCAATCAAGATTTTTTTCTATATCTGAAAGAGAACTAAAGCAAGAAATAAAAAAAAAATTGTGTTTTTTTTTATATGAAGGAAAAAATATATATATATAACCCGAAGGATTCACTAAAAAAACTGTTTTTGGTCCCCGGCAACGGCGCCAAAATTTGTTTGCGAACAAATTATACAGTTGTAAACAACTGTAAAATCCGTTCGGCTTTCCTAAACAACAAGGATTGTTGTAGAGGGTGTCGAACTCTGGGACCAAAAATATTTTAGATAATAAATCCAATCAAGTTATCCCTAACTTTTGATTGGTGGAAAACAAAGAAAATAGCAGGAATTAAATAAAAGAGAGTTTTAACACTAAGTGAAAGCAATTAGGGGATAATGACATAGATCAGATTCATAATCATCAATAGCCAAAAGATTAACCAGATCTAATACATGTTTCTGTCACAAACATGAATCAACGATAATTGGGTTTATAGAAACAAATAAGTAAATAACGACAAGCATAGCCTATGCAGGAGCTCAGCTCTACAACCATAGACTATCAGGACAGATTCACTAATTAATTTCTAAAACCCTAAAATTAGATCTAGATCTGATAATTGTTAGACCGAACACGAATATACCCTGTGAAGGAGCATAGCTCTTAAACGACCCAGGATATTAAGGTTAAGATCTAACCCTAGTTCAGATCTAGATCTATATACATGAATTCCTCATCCTTTGGCTATGTGATTCATATTGAATCATACTATCAGCGTCATCACCCCCTAATCAAAGGGGATTAGCTAGACATAGCTAAAGAAGAAGAAAAACAGAAATTAAATAACAAGAACATAAATAAAACTAAAACTAAATAGAAAAGAGGAAGAAGAATGATTTTATTCTAAGAAGAGAATTACAGAATAAAACCCAACGTGTTTTTTACAAGACTAAGATACAATGTATTTATAGCTGATATGACAAAGGCTAGCTAGCTAATTACATAATGTGGGACTAAAGAAATAACCCAAATAACACATAAGCCAGTGTGAACGCAGCTTTAGAGTGAGTGGTCTAGCAAATAGGCTAGTGTGAACGCAACATGAGTAAGAGGCCTTCCAAATGAGCTAATGTGAATGCAGTTTGAGTCTTTATTGAGCCAAATCTTCTTAACTGAAATATAATTGCAACCGTTCTTCAAGCTTTAGAATCTTCAAGCTTTAGCAATTTTAAACTTCACTCTTTTTAAGCAAATTCTTCATGCTTTATCCATCAAACGCTCTAAACCATGCTTCTTGTCAACAATCTGAAAATACAGCTATAAATACAAAGTATCAATTATTTTAAAGGGAAAATAAGATAAATAAGCGGATAAAATATACACATTTACGTGTATATCAAATCCTCATCAACCAGGAAATGTTAGAAATTAGGTAGGCTGCATGGCTATGTGGTTCATACCTATTAGGGTGTATTGTCACCATCTAGAGAAATTTCTTATTTGTTCTTCTTTCATTTTTATATCTCCTAGAAAATATGGTGGTTGCGCAAATGGTAGGGTGATAATATATTAGATAGACTCAAGTTGAATGAGTTGTCGGTCATGTGTGGTCAAGTAGCAAGATGTTACCCCGGTGTATCCTCTTTAGAGTACTCTGATTGGAAGGTGGTGCCATACCTTGTCATGTTGGATATCCAAACTCCAATACGAGCCATACATTATTAGTTGCATACCAACTATGTTGGAAAGTGAGATGCAAGCTTTCCTTCTATATTCCTATCTATTTGTGGTTAGATAGACATTATTATAATATCACTGGATTTTGATATGAAAAATGACTTTGGGTATCGAATGGTAAAAACACGTGCCATGTTTATATGTGGTCGTGTCTTACCAGAGTTCCATTCTTTCAAAAGGATTTTCCAAAGTTAAACAAGTTGTTTGTAATATGAATTTATCACAGAAAGTATTCTAGACTGATTCGTGTTGATTTTGCTTTGCTTCAAATGTACTCGAGTTAGACCGAGTATATTGCTTGGTTAGATTTTGCCTAGAGCTTCAGGAGGGAACTAGAATCGATAAATATACCTTAATTTCCTGATAATAAGTTATTTCTGCTGTGTGTGTTGTATTAAAATGTATGTGTACTCTAATGTTGTAATCATATATATATACAATCAAAATCAAATTAGCATGCATTACGCCATAGATGGCCTATTACAATGAAAATCCAAGGTATCGCTAGCTAAAATGTTGCCACAGCTATGCTGATTTTTGTTTATTGCAACGCACGCTTCAATGTGTTAGCATAAATATCAAATTGTGTTGCAGCAGCTATAGATGTATTCAAATTAAAAAATTAAAAAATAAATGACACCTCAGCGAACCACACCTTTAGTTAAAACGAAATCCCAACCATTCGGTCAACACCCTTGGTCCGCACCTCACCCATTTCTATTTCCCACTGTTATTTTTCTTTACCCACTTTTTTTTATTCCGTTAACGTCCCCAAATTTCCAAAATTAATCGAATTTTTCAATCAGTTTTACAATCAGAAATAAAATTGAAACAAAAATCTCACAAATCAATAAACTTGTCGCTGGGTTAGTGCTCGATTTCGGGTTTGAGAGTTCGATTGCGATTGGTAGAAACTAGATCTGATTTACAATCATATTTGCTCGATTTCAGGTCTAAGTGCTTAATTTTGGGTTTTTCAATCAATTTATGTTCCTGATGGACGGAAGTGAGCCCTTCTGATCGGAGGAGCTAAAATACTGAAAAGACTCCTCAGCCAAGGCATCAGTTAAAAAGCATAATTCGGTAAAGGTATCTTGTTATTAATATCCAAATTGAAACCAATGTTTCCATTACTGAAAATTAGGAGATCCAATATCAGGAGAGAAGTATTAGCATTTCAATGCAACTGTTGACAATTATTATGAGCCATTTGAGTATTAATTGACTGAAAATTAGAAACTACTCATTTACTGAAAATTAGGAGATCAAAAATCAGGAGAGAAGTATTAGCATTTCAATGCAACTGTTGACAATTATTACGAGCCATTTGAGTATTAATTGACTGAAAATTAGAAACTACTCATTTGATGTTGGATTTTTAGGTGAATTTTACACTTGACAACAAAGTACTACTGTGATATTAAATTGGTTGTAATAATGTCTCATGCACTTTTGTATTATGTAGGATTTGCGGTTGCATAATTCTTTTACAATATGTTACTAAAACGAATCAAAGCTAGTCATACACATGCTAATTTTTGAACCATTGCAATTAAATAGCATGCATTTATGTAACATATGTTAATATTTTGACTTGTTGTCTTTGACTTTATAAGCATGGAAAAATATTTTTGCAATTGAAAAGAGTAGCAGTTCTGAACTACCTTTGTGCAGACACAAAATATACTAGAATATATGACTGTATGCTATTTTAAAATATTTATTTTATCATACATTACTTGTTATATATTGATACAATATTTCACAGTTGTATTTATGCATGACTGTATGCTCTTCCAGGTGTATCACACCATTCAAAATATACAAGTGCTCGAGTCTCTCTTGTACAGATTCTAGCACTAATCTCTGTGTACAAGGATATGTAGAACTCTCAGCATGTATACATTTCAATACCGAGATCAGTAACCAAAGATAAATTTTCAAAGTGCTTGTAAATGTTGGAAACTCCACATAGATGTCTCACGATATACAATAGTTCATTTTTTTGAACCTCCTTATGATTCGGTAGGTATGTTAAGTTCATACATATAACTTCTAAAATCTTGTTTCGTAGACAATTTGTATTACAATATGCATCATATGTTCATTCGCAGTCCTAAACTCCAAACCATCTCTTGTACCTTTTGTTTTAGCCCTGTACTCTCAGTTCTGGAAACATAGGTTGTGCTCATTTTGAGTGGATGACCTATCGCCAAAGCTGCTCCATTAAAGCTAGCGATCTTGGTCAGCAGGGGGGAAGAGGTGGAGCCAACCAAAAGGAGCAAAAACATCCACAATAATTAAATCGTAGAACGGTAACTATCAAACAGTATAGAAGGTAAAATCTCTGTCGCATCATACTTCAATTTCTGAACTTATCACAAATCTATGTTTTATAAGCTAACCCCGATTTGTGTGAGCTTATCAAAAGGAATCAAAGGGTAATTTCTTAACCTGGCGAATCCACTTCAATGTCAACCTATGCAAATTTGTATCAGCATTTGTTGGCAACAACTGATAGATATGGTTTGGATCATCTGAAATTATTGTATGAAGAAAAATTATGTGAGCAAGTCACTTATGAAACAGTATGCATTATATGTCATTTTCCTCCTTTTTTCGTAAATACTAAATATGAATTGAAGGACCCAGCCATTTGTTTATTTTTACACTACATATGGGGTGAGCTTTGGTACTTATAATCCTGCTATTGTAGCTAAGTTCCAAGAGGTACTTGATGCTGATTGGAATTCGCCCTGGGTTATCCCAGTTGCACCGTCGGCTGTTATGAATTCCGAAATGTACAGATTCATCGTTTTCCCTAAATATTCATAGTTCTCTGGTCTTCTTCACTTCCAAAAAACAGATATGAATCCAACAAGTTCTATCTTTTTTATTTTACAATGATTCATAGTTCATCCAAAGCTGGTGCATTAAAAATGACTGCTAGGTTGCTTTGCAAATTAGTTGATGGAAGTACACATAATTGATCAAGTCATTAATATTATAACTAATATTATATTACAAAGGAAGTCATATAAATGAATGTAAAAGACAATTCAATCAGCAGCAAAACTGTTTCATTCACATTTTCCTTTTTGCTATCTTTTTGTTTAATCAAATTACAATCTCTAATTTACACTTCTCTATTCCGCATATTTGTAGGTATATTATTTCTTATATCTACACTATTTTGCTGAAAGGAGTAGATGACAACTCTTGATTTATTATATCTACACTATTCCTCAGGTTTGTAAGATTTAGGGAAAATAGCAATGTGAATGTATGGTTCTGGCAAGGCAAAGATAGTATGCATCGCTTGACAATTTAGGTGAGTTTATAAATTCACAGTTGTATATATTTCCCATGCATGTTTGATACTTTATTTGAAAAATGGTCCTAAGTGGCATAATTGAATTGTTAAGTTGGATTATTTGGTTTAATAGATTACATAGGATCATTTATTTTTGGGTTGCTGATATATTGACCAGAAATCAATGATTGGTCATCTCTTAGGAGCCTCTAGTGCAGTTGCAGTTGTTGCTGTTATACAACGGGTAACAATGTTTTCTCATTACATAGGTTCAAAATTACTTTTGTAACATAACTAGTCAAATGCTGGATAACCATTAATCTTTTATCTTAAAAGTAAGTTTGATGAGTTAATAGGTCATAATTATTTCGTATTTTGCAGCTAATTACCAAAATTTCAGTTACTCATCTAGCGCTTTTACTTTCCACTGTTCACTTAGGTCTACCTAAAAATGACATGGTTGTTGCCAAATGACTTCAAACCTACTTTGCACTACAGGGTTGCCTTCATTATTCTTCTTCTTATGTTTTATAATAGAAGTTCAGTACATAGATATATGCAATCTTGTGCATTTGGTTGGATAGTCTAGTTAATATACTTGGTAATAGTCAAAATAACCGAAAATGTTGATTTTTGTGATATTGAGTATAACTAGAGTAAATGTAATCTGATTGAATATTAAGCACCTGTTTGGTTGCTCAAATAATGCAGTTCCATCTGACAAATTGGTACCTCTGCTAAGCTGATATGGCTAACAGTGGAGGACCCAATGGTAGTTCCATCTTAGCTGCGCTTTTCTTAAAACAGGTATATTTGGCTGCTCACATAATGCTAACATATTTTATGTCTTTTATGTATACAAGGCATTGCAATTCATCATCTTCCATAGCATATGACATTCCAATCTACTTATGTTGTGTAATATTGCATGATGCATATGTTGGGGAAAATATAATATGTTACTGGTGTGGCTTTTGGGTGCATGCGGCTTGTAGACGAGAAGGTGGAGTGGTTGCATATCGATATGGCAGGGCCAGTGTGGAATGACAAGAAGCCAAGTGGCTACAGGTTTTGGTGAGTGAGTTCTAAGTAACTCAATTTTAGTGGAAATATGGCCATCTCATTGAATGTGCGAAGATATTATCAAGCTACAAACTCATATGACAACTCACTATTAGAGAATTTAATATCCTAGCTCGCTATCATCGAACTATAGGCAACCACCTAATGAAGAAAATGGTCCCAGCACACTATCATTTAATCGAGGAAAACTCACAACTTGAGTGCAAAATGTCCTAGCCCACCATCATCAGCAACATCATCTCACAACCACCGACATTATGTATCCCCAGCAAGTTAATTCATAGGCTCGAAAGCTAAATTGATTGAGAATAAAAATATCAGTATCAAACAAAGCAACAAATAAGCAAATATGACTTGATGAGATTTAAGTTTTGATGAACCATATATACTGCCTATTATAGACAACCCATGTTATAACACTTCCAGACCATGAGGTCCGAAACGCTATGAATGTTGCAAGCATCTACAATATTAACCCCGTAAAACCCCGTAAAATACATAAGTATTAGTAATAAATAAATAATTAAAAATAAAGGCTGGAAAATCTATATTTTGCATCTTTAGGAATTTGGCTATGCAATTCTTTTATTTGGATTCGTGGCGAAATTCTGAATCGTTTTCATATATAATATGCTAAAAACGGTCAATGTATGAAGAAGTTATGAACAAATGAATTATTTGATGTACCCGTTAAACAGATGTAACATTGACTGTTGTATTTCTGTGATTTTTAAATAAGTGGTACATCTTATTTTAGTATTATATTTTCTCTTTCCACCGTGTGAGAATTCCATTCGAAGTATATGTTTATATTATCTGTGAAAATGTAATCCTTACAGGAACCAGCGACCCGTTTAGAATCGCTCTAAGTCCCGAAGGCCCTTATTTGGGTCGATATTTAGGCCCATTCCGGGCAGGTTGTTACATTCGGTATCAAAGCATATATTACCCGATTATAAGGGAATTATACATATGATAGGCGTGATTATAATTTGAAATAAAAGTTTTTCAACGATATATATAATATTTACCCCTAATAAGCATACGCATTTATACTAGGCATATTTATCGTTTTCTTCCTTTTTCAGCTCAAATACTATCTCAGGAGTATCCACTAAAGGATTCTTCCTTTTCTATTCAGATAATAGAATGGCTGAAAATCCTACTAAGCAAGGTCACGAGGTAAGGCCCCGATACTTGCCAGAATACTTCCAACAATATCTCCATAATATGGAATATGTCCCTGTTGCTAATCTTGCCTTAGCAGTGCCTGCAGCTCCTGCCGTTGGGGTAGCCTTTGACTTTTCCTGCTTTTGTATGACTTTCATGAATCTTGGAGGGAAATCGTTTTCCGAAAAGGAAGGATTTGCTAATGCTCAATCTTGGATTATGGACCGGGAAAGAATTTTTTGAGGCTACTGGCTAGCCCAATGAAGTGAAAAGAAGAATAGCAGCCTGGCACTTGAAAGATGAGGCCCTTGAGTGGTGAAATTTAATATCTGGAGAGAACGAGGGTCATATTTTACATGGTCCAAATTCAAAAGCCATTTCGAAGCAAAGTTTTTACCAAGGGTAGAAATGACTATTCAGCTAGAGAAATTCATCCGCCTCAAGCAAGAAAGCTTGAGCTTGCAAGAGTATGTAGCCAAATTTACCGAATTATGTAAGTTTGGGAGAGGTTCGGTAGACACCCCTATGAACAGAGCCTTGATATTTGTTAAAGGGTTGAACTCTCCATTGAAGGAAACTCTATTGGCCTAAGTAACGTTTGGGGCAACTTTTAAAATCCTAGTAGAGACAGCTATCCTCTTCACGGTTGAAGGTTTCAAGGGGGATAAATAAGTAGAGAAGGGTGAAGGAAGTTCCAACAAAAATAAGAAAAAGGAATGGTGGAAAAACAAGAAGAAGGAAACAAATTCAAAAAGGAAGCAAAGACATGTACGAGGTGCAACCGCAAGGGCCGTGAGGCCAAAGATTGTAGGACCTCGTTGGTGAAGAAGGAATTCAAAGCAAAATGTTTCAACTACCATGAGGAAGGACACATGTCTATGGACTGCCCAAAGCATATAGTTATAAAAAGTGGCCAGAACTATGCAATAGAGGTTGCACCAATCCAAATCCGCCCCCCAAAAGACCAAGGACAACTCATACTTAAAGGTATAACTTCTGTTTTAGGAAATTCTACATACTCCTTGTTCGATTCCGGAGTGACTCATTCTTTTATCTCTAAGAGACAAGTTAATATGTTGAACCTTCCCATATTTATCTTTGATAGTCCGATAGAGGTGGCCAACTCTATCGGAGGGTCTAAGTATCCTGAATTGTTTTGCAAAGACCTAGTATTGGAGATCGACAACGTTGAGTAACATTGTGAAGCGCATGCGTTGGATTTTATGGGGTATGACCTTATCCTATGTATGTATTGGATATCATTTTATGGGGTCGTCCTAGATTGCGACAAGAGAATCGTTCGTCTTAGGAGCCGAGGAGGATGTAACCTAAATATTCCTTATAATATTAGGAACAAGGACAAAGCCTTATTATATTCCGTATCTCCTAGTTTTGATGGACCATCTTCGGTCTCTATAGTTTTTGAGTTCTTAGATGATTTTAAGGAAGTCATGGGACTTCCACCCCATAGAGAATTCTCTTTTCGTATTGACCTAGAGAAGGACGCTAGACCTGTGGCACTACCATTAAGGCATATGGCGCCTAAGGAAAGAAGGGAGTTAGATAAACAGATTTCATAATTATTACACTCATTCGTCGAAGTACCTCAGAATAGGGTGAAGCTTTTGTGTTTTCCACTAAAGCAGACGGATCTTTAAGACTTTGTGTGGACTATAGGGAACTTAATAAATTGATCAAGAAGAATAGATACCCTTTACCTAGAATCAATGACCTTTTTGACCACTTGGGAGAAGCCTGAGTATTTTCGCGATTAAACCTTGCTACTGGATTTCACTAGTTGAGAATTGCTGAGGATGGTAAGGACAAAACTACGTTTAGGACGTCGAATGGATTGTTCTAATGGGAAGTTATGCCCTTCAGACTAACGAATGCGCCCGCCTTCTTCGTTGACCTCAAGAGTAGGGTAATAAGGGGTATTCTAAATAAGATTGTGGTATTCTTCATGGATATCTGGTATTCTCCATAGATGATATCCTTATATTTTCAAAAGATCAATAAGAGCATGAAAATCACTTAAGACAAGTGTTAGGGATATTAAGAAAGAACCAATTAAAAGAAAAATTCTCGAACTTCCATTTCTAGAGGGAAGAAATAAGATTTTTAGGACATATTATGAAAGCTTGGCTGTATATCCCACAAAGATCGAGGCAATCAAGGAATGGAGAATACCTCGAAATGCTACGGAAGTAAAAGCTTCCTTGGATTGGCCGGATATTATAGGAAATTCATAAAAGACTTCGCAAAGATTTCTACTCCTTTAACCCAATTAAAAACGAAGAATTTGGTGTTTTCTTGGAGTAATAAATGTGACATAGCCTTTAATAAATTAAAGGAAGTATTAACTAGCGCGCCAGTCCTAATTATACCCGATGGTTCAAAATTATTTACAATTTACACCGATGCGTGTGGTACCAGTTTAGGAGCGGTCCTTATGCAAGAAGGAAGAGTAGTTGCTTACCCTAGTAGACAACTCAAGGACCTAGAGAAGAGATACCCAGTTCATGACCTTGAGTTAGACGTAGTAGTATTCGCCCCTAAAATGTGGAGGCATTATATTTTAGGGGAGAAATTTGAGATCTTTACTGACTATAAATCCCTAAAGTGTTTATTTTCCCAATGTGATCTAAACTTGAGACAACAACGATGGATGAAATATATTGCCTCATTTTATTTCATGATCCAGCATACTCCGGGGAAGGGAAATGTTGTGGCAGATATGCTTTAAGTAGGAAACATGCGACTTTGAATGATGACAGAATGGAAGCAATTAGCGTTTCTCTCTCATTTTTATTTTCAACCCTCACCAACCACTTCGAATGGTTTTCTTTGGGCTATGACAATTAGACCTACCCTAAGAGAGAGGATCCTAAGCACACAAGACCTTGACAAGGAATTAAGAAACATAAAGGAGAAAGTGGGAAGGAAAGAAACCTTTCCCCATTCGGCTAGATATTCGATCGGCGATGATGGAAGTTTACTTTGGGATAAACGACTTTACATTACTAAGGAGGAAGGGTTGAGAAAAGAAATTCTATAGGAATGCCATAGTTCAAAAATGACCATACCTCCCGGTGGGGATAAAATGTATAAAGATATGAAGAGGAATCTCCATTGGGAAGGAATGAAGAGAGACGTAGTCGAGTTCGTAGCCAAATGCTTAACGTGCCAAAAAGTAAAAGCGGTGCAAGGGAAGCCCGGAAGATTGTTGTTACCATTAGAGATCCCCACGTGGAAGTGAGAACATATTTCCATGGACTTTGTAGATGGACTTCCTAGAAGCCAAAAGGGTAATGAGGCCATTTGGGTTGTGATAGATCGTTTAACTAAAAGCGCCCATTTTATACCAGTCAAGAAGACATGGACTGCAGCCTTGTTAGCCCAATTATATGTCAAAGAAATAGTCAGACTACATGGTATTCCATCAAGTATTGTGAGTGATAAAGACTCATTGTCCACGAGCGAATTTAGGAGCAGCCTACAAGCAGCCTTAAGAACGACCCTCAATTTAAGCATAGCCTATCATCCATAGACAGACGAACAGACAGAAAGAGTTAACAGATTTTGGAAGATTTACTCAGAGCTTGCATCATCGACTTTGGAGGAGTTTGGGAGCAACACCTACCGCTTGTGGAGTTCACGTATAATAACAATTTTCAAACGATGATTGGTACGGCCCCTTTCGAAGCGCTATACGAAAGGCCATGCAAATTGCTAATTTGTTGGTGGGAAACCACCGAAAAGGTTATACTCGGACCAAACTTCGTCCGTAATTCCACGGAGAAGATAACCTAGAATAGGTAGAGTATGAAGGCAACCCAAGATCGTCAGAAATCGTATGCCGGTAAGCGAAGAAGGGAACCTGAGTTTAATGTTGGAGACTTGGTATTCGTAAAAGTATCCTCCCTTAAGAAGACTGTTTGGTTTGGAAAAACTGGAAAGTTGGCTCCTAGATTTATTAGGCCTTTTCATGTCATCGAGAAGATAAGATCTTTGTCTTATCGAGTGGATCTCTCAGAGCGTCTATCAGGAATTCATAATGTTTTTCATGTATCTCAATTAAGTAGATGCCTTCATGATTCTGCTACCAGACTCGAGCTTGATGAAATTGGGAACATAGAAAAATCGATTTGGAATCCAGGGTGCCCCGTGCCACTGCAAGAATTGTAGAGCACGGAATCAAGAGATTCCACAATAAAACCATTCACCTTGTCCGAGTACAATAGCAAAATGATCCTGCTGAAAGCACATAGGAAACCGAAGATAAGATGAGATAGACCCACTAAGAGCTTTTCTCAGGTAATTTTTCCTCAAAATAACGTTTATGGATGCATTTGATTGCTAGATTGGATGTTAGGAAATGGATGCAACACCATTGCACAAGCAGACTCATATAGGAATATATGCATAACTTCGATGTCTACATACACATTGCATCACTTATTACACCTACATGATAGGGATGAGCTCACTTTAGTGGGTCTTCAGTTCGTAATCACTGCGAGTCATGGATGCTTATGGATGATTTAAAAATAACATGGATGTACAACATGGGTGAGCGAGTTGTATTTTCCGCCGCTTAAATGGAATTCGTGACGAAATCTAATTTAAGGGGGAGAATGTAACACCACTTAAAAACACAAGTATTATTAATAAATAATTAAAAATAAAAGCTGGAAAATGAGATTTTGCAACTTTAGGAATTTGGCTAAAAAATCTTTTATTTGGATTCGTAGCAAAATTTTGAATTGTTTTCATATACAATATGCTGAAAATGATCAATTTATGAAGAAGTTATGAACAAATGAATTATTTGATGTACCCGTTAAACAGATGTAACATTGACTGTTCCATTTCTACGATTTTTAAATAAGTGGTACACCATATTTCAGTATTATATTTTCTCTTTCCACTGTGTGAGAATTCCATTCGAAGTATATGTTTATATTATTAGTGCAAATGTGATCCCAACAGGAACCTACGACCCATTTAGAATGGCTCTAGGTTCCGAAGGTCCTTTTCTGGGCCAAAATTTAGGCCCATTCCGGGTGGGTTGTTACAAACCCACAGTGACCAAATACAGGATGTTACACACATAAAGTTGAACTAGGCCCTCGACACAGTAAGTCACACTCATGACAAGAAATTTATTATCTCGAGTCCCAATTATGTTCCATCCATTAAACCATAATACCGAATGAAATGATAAAACAACGATGTCAAAAATAATAATTAGGGAACACCATTGATGGAAAGCATAATCAATGTTGTTGTTCCCTTTTAATTTAATTAAGGAAGCACTTGATGAAATATAAACAACGATTGATACATATGTTTCCACGATTATTCCATATAAACTGGATAACTCTCAACTGGGTACAAGCTAGAACGTCGTGAACTTTCTTGATCAACTATTCCATTGCTTTTCCCTCTCACCAAATGAGATCAATCAACTTTTGATTCAATCTCCCAACTCAATCACAAAATTAGATCTAACTTTTTTGTATAGAGTTTTCGTGGAAGGACAAACGTACTTTGATAGCACATCAAGTTTGATTGCATACTACGACACATCATTACCATATCCAAATTGGAGAACTGTGCATTTAACTCTAAATTCGGAGAAGTCTTGACTATTTTTTTTGAAGCGGATCACAAACCAATCTCGAGTGAATCGATATCCAAGGAATCTAAGCTGTAGGAACTGTCGACCTATTTGAATTTAATCTTGGAGTTTTCTAGGAATAAGCTCCTAATTCGCTTCACCATCTAGCTCCAAGTTGTTATAGGACTCCTTGCAAGAAAACAAACCAATCTTGCACACCATAGTCAACCCCATTCCAAGGAACAGTTCATCACATAGTCACTTAGGTTATCTATATAGTTGGTCAACTCTCCACACTTAAGAACCAAAACCAATTAGAGAATCGAGATAACCCAATCAGTGATTCATACCACCACTGAGAACATATTATGTGAATCGAGGCTAGTGATCCTCGAACTTTCCTAATTCTCAACTCCAAAGATGGAGTAATTTGTAACACCCGTGAAATACATAAGTATTAATAATAAATAAATAAATAAAAATAAGCAATTAAATTGGAAAGCTAAAAAATGATATTTTACAGCTTTAGGAATTTGGCTACGAAATTCATTTATTTGGATTCGTGGCGAAATTTTGCATCGTTTTCATATATAGTATGCTGAAAACGGTCAATGTATGAAGAAGTTATGAACAAATGAATTTGGATTGTAAAACGTAATATATATATATATATATATACATATAATTAAATGGATTATATATATAATTAAATGGATTATATATACATGTGAGTGTGTGTGTCCAAATGAATTCAAAGTACAGAGGGAGAATTTGAATTTTGAAATAAGGATATGATCTTGGGGACAAAGGATATTTTATATAAGGAATAAGATTAAGGAAAGAATTAATTAATTAAACACCTCAGTGCCACAGCGTTTATTAGGCGTTCAAGCCCCTAGAAGGTCCACTGCCCCCTTAAGAGGGGTGTCGACCGTCGGTCGACCGCCTGGCGGCTGGACAACCCAATAATCTATGTGGTTGGTTTTTTTGGAAGGGATACATATAAATAAAAGGCTTGGATTAAATCTGAATGATCCAACGGTCTATACTCACACGGACAACTATATATAGCCCCTCATATCACACATTATAATCCTAACCATTTCTTATCCCTACCTCCATGTTGCCTCTCTGCCATTACTAAATTCCAAGAAAATAAAGGTTAAGGATTTATTCTATTTATCCAACCTTAATTCTTATCTCCTTTCTATTCTAATTCGTATAGGTTTTATAATGAACTCTGGAATTTGGTATATATATAAGATTCTAGTACATGATTCTTACATACATGCATACATATATATATATATATATATATTAAGAGGATTATTGGAGCACATTTGCCGCAAAGAATAAGCACAGATCTATATCTATCACAAAATTCTCTATGTTCTTCCCTAGATCTGTGAGTGGAATATCGTTTACTTAGGCATATTCATATTTTTATTAGATTATCATGTTGATAGATATGCCTAGGAGGATTTGAAATCGATAACATTAATACGAAAACCCCCAAATCCTCTATTTTATATTTGCCTATGAATTGTCATGATTATTTGGGTTTTGTGGATTTTCGATTTTAATATTGGGTTAAAAAAATAAAAGGGGTGTTGCTACTATTGTTTCTATTTTGTGTAATTCACCTTTATTAAACATTTGATTGTAACCTAAAAGAGTTTAGATTTGGGTATTTCATGATTTGATTAGGTTTGAGTTCTATTTTGAATCCAAAGGTATTCATACTTGAAATATGTCAAATGTAAACGTTTTTATGTGCATAACACCAAAATGGGGTGAATTAGACCAAATGAAAATTATTAACATACATGTACAAGTGTGTGTAATACTTTATTTTTAATCTGGTATTGAAATCATTCCAACAAGCCTAGGATGCAAGTTGAAATTTGTATGTAAGCATATTTTCATTCACTACTATTTATTATATTGTTATTATGCCATCATGCCTAAGTTGTAGTGGTAAAAGTATGGAAAAACTAAATTGTGTGCCTTGATTTGGACAAACTGACAATTATCATCTCGTTAGAACGTTTTCTCATTCATACGAATATTTACGTTATTTAGGCATTATAATTATCTTTACTTATATAAATGTAATCAACGTAATTAACGTTTTATTAGTGTAATAAATGCGATTAGGATATAATTCGAATTTAAATTGTACCTATATATGTTAATATATATTGATTGCTTGTGTGTGCGTAAGAATGGTGTTGTATATAAATAATGACATGCAGACACGAGTTTGTTGCATTTTTGGTATAAGTCTTCCCGGAATTGACCAGCAAATCCAGCAACCACAAGTAGGCCCAACCAATGTGAGAGGTTTGGGTGCTATGAACCATTCACACTTAGTAACTAGACACGAGGTTAAACCAACTTGTAGTAGAAGTCTGCCTGGAACCGACCGGCATATCCAGCATCTATAAGTATACGGTTTAATGTGAGATGTCTAGTGTGTGTATATATATAACTATATATATATAAGTCTATCGTGCGTGAATAGGTAGGTTTACTACACTGTGAGAAGGTCTTAAGTGGTTGACTCTCTTCTTATCTAGTTTGGGTCTTAAGCGGTTAGGACTAGGATCCCTCTAAAGGTTTATTCCTTGGAGAGGAACCAAAGTCATAGGACCCACCCTTATTAGATTTGAAGTAAGTCTTTGGGTCCTCCTTCGCTAAAAGTAGTTAGGCATAAACGGTAATGGAGTAGGCTAGTTCACGGGGGATGTTCACTTCCTCTAGAAGCCTGTAAGGGCTCGTCTAGGGACATATTTGGTATACAAAAGATATGTGGTCATTGCATGCTCACCAACTATCTAAGAGAAGTCATAAGCGACATAGGTGTCCTACCGTAATATCAGTTAAGTAGTAACGTTCGCAATACTATTTCTCTTATTACAAATGAGATTATAGACTTTAAGGATGTTGATGTATTAGGATGGGGTCTTCAGGGGCTAGGATCAGCCTCAGCGTTATAAGAGATCATAAGAACACACCTTTAATAAGGCTACAAGTGACGGAGAATGCCCACGTCGTTGGATCTTTACCCTAAAAACACAAATGAGCAATTGACTTGGATATCTACCTCATTGATTAAGTTCTTTGTGTTTGTGGGAATCTTGTGTGTTGCGTGGACAGACCTTGACATTTGTAACCTGCTAAAAATATAGGGTACGGCATTAAGTAACACCATATTTCAGTCACACAGAACTTTGTGTTCTGACCCCTCTCCTTAACATATCCAATACATCAGTAGATGGGGTAAAAGCCATGGACGAAGTCATGACAAGAGCTGAAGAAGAAGATGAAGTTGTTATGCTATTATTAGTAGTTATTGCTTTACTTCTTTTGGAAACTTGTGAGAATGAATTATTTGATGTAGCCATTGAACAAATGTAATGTTAGCTGTTGTATTTATGTGATTTTTAAATGAGTGATACATCTTATTTCGGTATTATATTTTCTCTTTCCTCTTTGTGAGAATTCTCCATTCGAAGTATATATTTATATTATCTATGCAAATGTAATCCTTACAGGAACCAACGACCCATTTAGAATGGCTCTAAGTTTCGATGGGCCTTTTCTGGGTCGAAATTTAGGCCTATTCCGGGCGGTTTGTTACATAATTAGTAATATTTCTCGTTTTCTTGATCATCTCAGATAAATGGTTAAGATGATTGGTCGCTAACAAGGAAACTACTCCAGTGGCACTTGTATGCAAAACAAACTATATTATATATGTACTACTAATATATAGATTAAAAAAATACAAATATGTACTTTCTTGTATATATTAACTCTTGATTTATATAGCTTAGGTTATAAAATGCAACCTATGCTCTGATACCAAATGTGATGACCACCTTACACTATTGGTGCTCATATAATCAAATAGTGCATTGTACATGCAGCAGATCGATACAGGTCGGTTGTCAAGGGGAAGAAATAGAAGAACAAAAGAGAAATGGAAAGGAAGAGAAAGAAATGAAAAAGAAGAGAAAGAAAGAAACAAAAGACATAAAAACAGAACATGTCGTATATCTCACAGCGCATTAGATAAAATATAATAGAATTCATATACATACATATAACTGTAGCAATAATCATATAAACCACATAATCATTGTATTGGCTCATACAATCACATATAAATAAAATTTATACAATAGATAAATAAACTCACTGACAAGCTATCTCCAATAAATAGTCAAAACTTCCATAGCTCTATAGTGTTATGCAATGGAATAAACAATAGTATAAGTATAAATGTGAGAAGGCGTCACCACCAGCTTATATACCTACATATCTATAAATAATGTTAACACTTGTAACCTAGCATACTCATGTATGGTTGATGAGTGACCATGGTAATAAGAGGGAACATAAAATTTTGGGTCAGACAACAGTCTGGTGTGAGCGATAGGTAAATCTCAAAATACTGTAGAAGTCACAATAGTATAAAGTATAGATGATATGGGGAATCATACATAATCCATCCTTGCATCCACAGAGTTGGCATATAACACTAGATATATGCTACCCTACGACAAATATCATGTCAAAGGTGTGATAAATGTCTAAGTAATGAAGTAGTGATAAACAAGATAACATACGTAGCGTTCATTATTCATCCCATTTGGTGCATCAAGTATACGTTATCCAATACTCCGACCACCCAATCCATCGAAGCACCAGCAGGTTCTAACGTTAGCACACTCAACCAGCTACCACTATGTCAAAATATGAACGGACTATAGGGCATAACCTTGCCATATCCAAAATGTTAACAGGCTTTGGGGTCTGGGAAGATCAGGTTGAAAACATCAACTAACTCTAATCTCATCCTTGTGTCAGTCCATCAAAGGTGTACCAAAGTCTCGAATACCAATAACTCCTTTGCATGCATTCTCCGTAGAAGAATACATCTCAAGACTGTCCATATGACTCCCATCTAAAACCTCTCGACATGTAGGCTACCCCCGACAAACATAATTTGGTCGTCTGACCTCACCAATCGCCTTTTAACTCACAACAGTTGTAGGACATCCTCAACGATCATTAATTGTTGTAGGATCTCACCATGTGTCTCATGTCCCCCTCCGACAGTCACCTCAATACGATCTTGTTTCATCTTCTTCGCATCTTGAACAAGACCATCCATTGTAGTAGCCTCAATTCCCATCGTGGAATTATCATCGTTGAACAACAAGTTACTACATCGAAGCACCACATTTTTGCCTTATGCTAAAATTAATTGTTGAAGAGCCACCATGTCAAAACATCTGTCAAATGAATCATCATATCCTACTCCTCGTAGTTACACCATCATCTAAGTCAAATTGGCAAAAGTCCAGCAATTATAGTAGTTGATAACGACAACTCCATAGTAATCGATAACGACCACTGTGATCATGTATTTAAATAAAATTGATTAAATACACATCAAGTTAAAATGCTCAGCTTTCACCGTGAAATCCAAGCTCTATGCCCAGTCCATCCTCCATCTTCAAATCCATGGCCAAACTTCAATGTTGATTCATCTTTTAGTCAGTCGCTACCCTTGGTGCTACTACATCGTTGAATTTGTAGATACGCTTCAATACTCCTTAGTCTTCAAATTGATCTTTGGGTTCCAATACTTCTTCGTGAACCTATATCATCTGTTCGGGTCTATCATCATTTATGAGCTCAATCGATATATACCTCTTGTTCGCTTGATCGATATATGAGAAACTTTAGCAGATGAGGGTTTTCTAGTCCTGTGTCGTCTACGAATGGCGTTTACAACCAAACTACGCAAACAAGCGGTCATGCAATCCATAATCCTATAATTATACAAAATAACATATAAACATCCATAATATGAATAGAACCTATATGAAGTGATTAATGTGGATTTGGTGATAAAATAGTTCAAATATAGTGATATTATCAAAATAGCGTGTAATATGCGCAAATGGGTAAAAATAAGATACTTATGTTCTATTAGCCTACTTTGTGAACTAGGCTACACAAAGAGCAAACAGCGAGGAAGCCACCAACCGGTTCAGATCGGAGGAAGATAGCGCAGGAAGTAAGTAGAGACCAGAGACGCAGGAATCACGTCGGATCAGATCGGAAGAGTACGTCAACAACATCATGAAGCAAGAGGCCTCATCGGATCGGATCGGAGGCAGCCGATCCGAACCCCTTTCTCTGAGTCTGTAACCATTGCTACACGCGTTTCCTGAAGACTCGGACCAAACATGGCCGTTTCTCCCATGATCTACCACAAAATCGATGCGCTGTCACCATCTTGAAGCCTCCGAACCCGACTCTCATGGGATGGGTGCCACGCAATTCCGAACCGGAGCCACTTTGAAGAGATTTTTCACCTATAAATACACCATCTAGAGGCATTTGAAAGGATCTTTTGGCAAATTCTCAGTTCCAACTTCCTCGATAGCCGAATTTCATAACTACATTCAGATCAAAGTCATCTCTTAAAGTCTATTTTTGAGAGATTTGAGTGAGTTTATGCATTGTAATTGTGAAGTTGAGTGAGAATCATTACTGTATTTGCATTTGAATCATCAGTTAAAAGAATAGAAAGTGGACGTAGGCTCTTTAACGCCAAACCACTATAAATCGTGTGTTCTTCGTTGCTTTTTTGTTCTATTTCATTAAATTTATAGCTCATTTGGGTGTTAGAACTAATTTTTGGTCTAACATTTGGTGCTTTCATTGAGAGCTTTCAAATTCTCAGCCTTTTCGGGATTATCATTCTACTATTTGGACTTTCAAGTTCATAGAAGTTAATCCCCTGTCTCTGATATCTTTCAGTACTTGTTGACTAATCGTTGAAGAACCGAGTATCGTGGCTAAGACCAAAGGAAAATAAGTGCAAGGCGCTAGGGGAAATGATGCTAGAGAAGGTCAGCAAGCCATCGTGATAACAAGGTTACGCGCTCAAAGTTCTGGAGCAGACCGCTCCGATCAGGAGGATCCAAACCGGTCGGAGGTGCCGATCCGAACCGAGTGGAAGGCACCGATCCGATCCGATCTGATGAAGTCGAGGCACCCATTCTCTTCATCTGAACCGCCCCGACCAGGCTGCTGTGAACCGATCCGATCCGAACCAGAATGAAGCTGGAACTTCTACTTGAGCTCCCTCCAACGCTCCGATTCCAGCCACGATGACTAATGTTCAACCTAATCCATCTGCACCCATTACTCAGGGAGATTTTTCACGTTTTCTTAACATGCTTTAGAGCACAAAAGAAGCATTGGAAGCCCAAAGGCGTGACAACCTTCGCATGCAGGAAAACATGATCACTATGGGAAGAGAACTACAGGAGCTCCGGAGGCAGAGGACTCCTTCCCCAGCACGCCGCATTGCTACAGATGATTCGTCTTCTTCGGAGGAGGAACGTCCTCGCGAGAGAAGGCCACTTGAACGACCTCAGAATCTCGATAAGTTGACTTTTGGATCTTTAGGATCCCGAGAAGACGCTGCTCGTGTATTGGGCCCTGATGACCCGAGTCTGCAACAGCCCATGCTGCTACCAATGCGCGGATCCCACGTCTTACCCAGGGATCCTAATATTACCAACCCCACACAACAACAGCTTCTCTAACCTCTACCTCCAGAGATCGACTGGGAGCACTGAGAGCAACGTAGAGCAGCTGCCGCCAGAAACAGGAGGTTATCCCCTGATCAGGAACCCAGGGGTAATCCGAACATCAAATCTAGGGAGCCTGTGCAGACATTAACCAATGCCGATGTATGGGCAATGGTGTGCCAGATTATGTCTGAAAGCCGGCGGTATACTAATGAAGATTGGGGCATTGAGCGAAGTCATACCCCTTTCACAGATGACATACTGAATTTCCAGTTCCCCCGGCGATCCAACTTGCCTCAGATGGATCGATATTCAGGAAGAACAGACTCAGGACAACATCTGATGAGATATGCATGGTTCATGAATGCAGCAGCAGCTCCAGATGCCGTAAAATGCAAAGCTTTTCCAATCTATCTTGAAGACGTAGCCTTAATGTGGTTCACCCGACTCCCTCCTCGGTCGGTATCAAATTTCACAGAATTGAGTGAACGCTTCATGAATCAATTCCGACTCCATGCCCAAAAGTCCAAGACCGTCATAGAATTGTCACGGATTAAACAGGCCCCAGGAGAATCTTTGAAGTCATATTTGGATCGCTTCAACTTGGCCGTCACTGATCCTCATGAGCCCACTATCCTGATGGCCTTGATAGAAGGGGTAGATCCCGACTCAGAGTTCGGGGATTACTTAGCTGGAAAACCACCTCCTATTTGAGAATTGTTCTATGAAAAGGCTAATATCCGCTTAAGGAGAGAAGAAATTAAGGCAAATCGGAAGAGAAAGTCCGAAGGGGCCTCGAAGGAAGGTGTCCAGAGTAATGTTGCTGTGAAACAATCTGGTGACAGTTCTGGAAAGGTGGAAGTAAATGTTGGCAACCAGAGTGGAGGTAATAACAACAGAAATGGGAACGGCAATAGAAGGAACAGAAACCGAGGGAATAGCTCTAATAAAAGACCCAGATTCCAGACTTTTGAAAATTATACGCCGTTAAATGATACATTGGAGAATATTTATCTAGACACATATAGCACATTGCAGTACAAAAAACCACCACCCAGAGATTCTACTGAGAAAGAGATTGCCACAGGAAAGTTTTGCTTATTTCATGGAACCCACGGTCATTCCACCAATGAATGCCGTCATTTGAGAGATATCGTCAAAAAATTGCTGCGAGAAGGAAAGCTAGATGAGTACAAAGTTGCCCCAAGGGACAGGGGGCAAGGAGGACAAGCCCCGGACTCAAACCCGTCTACCTCGAAACCCACAACCCAGCAAAAAGGCAAGAGGATCGTCATTAATACTATTATAGGCGTACCTCACCTAGTTGGTCGTAGTTTTAAAGCTATGGATCAGTACGTCAATGCCGCCAAGCATTTTGAAGTTGGAGAGTGCAGTAGCCTCGATGAGGTTACCCTAGTAAAACAACAAAAGACGATGTCAGACGACGTCGTATTCCGCAATAGAGATGATTCCGGAGTTCAATCTCAAACCGACGATCCGCTAGTAATTACCACAACAATTGGCCCTGCTTTAATCCATAAAGTGTTAGTGGACAACGGAAGCTCGGTCAATATCCTTTTCAAGAAAGCCTTCGAACAGATGAAGCTTGAGGCAAAAGACTTAAAGCCATGTCAAGGATGGATACGTGGCTTTAACGGAGTATCTACAGCTCCGATGGGTTTTGTGGAATTACCAGTCACGCTAGGGCAGGGAGATCGCCATAGAGTAAGGATCCTACCGTTTGTAGTTTTGGATTTGGAGTCGCCTTACAATGCCTTCCTAGGCTAACCGGCCCTTTCCGATTTTAGGGCATGTATTGCTCTCTGGTGCTTACTACTTAAATTCCCGACTGACTCAGGAGTTGGGGTGATCAGGGGCGACCAAGCCACGGGACGAGCTTATTACGTGGCAGAACTAAAGATGTTAATGAAAGGGTTGAATATAGATGCTAAGGATGATTCCGCCCCTCCAAAGGAGGCCTCAGCATAGCAATTAAGGGGTCCTGCCCCAAGAGAGTTGCCCTCAGATGTACTCGAAGATATAGATCCCAGAGAGGACAGTGAACCCGGGGACAGGAAGACAACTCCCAACGAAATAACAATCGATATACCTATTGATGAAACAGATCCAACAAAAGTACTAAAGATCGGCTTGCAACTGGATCCAGTTAGAGCGAGGGAATTGGCTGATTTCTTAAAGGCAAATCTGGATGTGTTTGCCTGGACTCACGCTGACATGTGTGGGATTTCACCTACCATCATGAGCCACTCTTTGTGTATTAATCCAAAGCACCCACCGGTCAAGCAGAAAAGACGGATGTTGGGCCCAGAGCGGTCAGCGGCTTTGAAAGAAGAAGTAGAGAAATTAAAAGGTAATGGATTCATTAAGGATTCAAAATATCCCGACGGGATATCGAATCATGTCCTAGTCAAAAAGTCGGACGGAAAGTGGCGAACATGTATCGACTTTTCTGATTTGAACAAGGCTTGCCCAAAGGATAGCTTTCCTCTTCCCAGAATTGATCAATTAGTGGATTCGACGGCCGGGCATGAACTTTTATCCTTTATGGACGCCTATTCCGGGTACGATCAAATTCTCATGCACATACCAGATCAAGAGCATACCAGCTTTATTACAGACTTGGGGTTGTATTGTTATGTGGTGATGCCATTTGGGTTGAAAAATACGGGAGCCACGTATCAGCGCCTAGTCAACTGTATGTTTTACAACCAAATCGGGAAAACCATGGAAGTTTACGTAGATGATATGCTCGTGAAATCCAAGCAATCTTCCGATCACACGAAGGACTTAACAGAAATGTTCGGCATACTACAAAGGTATGGGATGAAGTTGAATCCCTTGAAGTGTTCTTTCGGAGTGGCATCAGGAAAGTTCCTTGGCTTTATCGTGAGTTCCATAGGAATTGAAATCAATCCAGACCAAATAGCAGCAATCCGGAATATTGAGGAGCCGCGGAAGATCAAGGATGTTCAAAGCTTGGCTGGGAAGGTTGCAACACTGGGCAGATTCATCTCCAAAGCAACAGACAAGTGTGTACCCTTTTTTGACCTCATAAAACAGGGAAAGCAAAATTTTGAGTGGACTCCCGACTGTGTGGAGGCGTTCCAGAATCTATTAGGTTTCCTAGAAAAGCCTCCAATATTATCGAAGCCCGTGGAGCATGAGGATTTGTTCGTCTACTTGGCGGTATCATCTCATGTCGTCAGCACAGCACTAGTACGTGAAGAGGATAAAGTCCAGAAACCTGTGTATTACGTAAGCAAAAAGCTAGCTGCCACAGAGCATAACTATCCAAAGATAGAGAAGCTTGCTTATAGCCTCCTGATTGCTTCCCGCAAACTTCGCCATTATTTCCAGGCACACCCGATAGTCGTATATACCGATCAACTTTTGAGACAAGTTTTGCAAAAACCTGAAGCATCGGGGAGGTTACTTAAATGGAATATAGAGCTGAGTCAATTTGATTTGAACTTTCAACCACGAAGATAAATAAGGGGGCAGGCCTTGGCTGACTTCATAGCTGAGTTTACAATTCCTGAAGAAGAAACGGTGGGTGACAAGATAGTTACTTTGGATCAAGAGTTAGAGCTTAGTCCGTGGAGACTATATACGGATGGAGCCAAGAATGATAGAAAGTCCAGCGCCGGAGTTGTTTTAATAACTCCTGAAGGACGATCTATTTATTATGCATTGCGGTTGAAGTTTGCTGCTACTAACAACGATTCTGAGTATGAAGCCCTGATTGCTGGGCTGAAACTCGCTAAAGACTTGAAAGTGAAGACGCTAGATATATATTGCGATTCCAAGATAGTTGTATGTCAAGTTCAGGAAGAATTTGCTGCTAAAGGACCTCGACTCATCATTTATCTCAAAAAGGTAAAGGAGTTATTGGAAAGTTTGGAGCATTATAGCATAACACACATTCCAAGAGCGGAAAATCAGAAAGCGGATCGACTGGCGAAGCTAGCGAGTTCCGATGACCCTAAAGAAACCGAAATGGTTCCGATAGAGGTGTTGGAATCACCGAGTTTTGACTTAATGGAAACAGAGCTAGCCTTGGAAGTTGAACCCGAAAGAGAGTCCTGGATGACATCAATTAAGAATTTTCTCAAGAACAAAACCCTCCCGTTAAGAAAGAGCGAAAGATGAGCTGTAATACGTAAGGCTGCAAGATACGTATTACAGGACGACGTCCTTTATTGTCAAGGTTTTTCAATGCCCCTATTACAGTGTATTGCACACGACGACATTAAACATGTACTGCAAGAAGTACATGAAGGTGAGTGTGGAGATCACACTGGGGGTCAAACCCTGGTAAAGAAAATATTACGGTATGGATATTTCTGGCCTACTATGAATAAAGACGCGGCTGATTATTGACGATGCTGCGATAGATGTCAAAGATATGCCAAAGTTCCCAGAGCGCCTCCGACTCAGCTCAAGTCGATGGTGAGTCCATGGTCGTTTGCCATGTGGGGAATCGACATTATCGGAGTGCTACCTATTGCCAGAGGAGGAGCTAAGTATGCGATCGTTGTCGTGGACTATTTCACAAAATGGGTAGAAGCTGAACCTTTAACAACCATCACGGCAAGGAAGGTGATCAGTTTTGTGGTCAGAAGCATCATTTGTCGATTTGGGATACCGAAGACCATCATAACCGATAATGGGACGCAGTTTGACAGCATCGAGTTTAGAAACTTCTGCCAGAAATATAAGATTGATAAACGATACACTGCAGTAGCTCACCCGCAATCAAATGGCCAGGTTGAAGCCATAAACAAGGTCATCAAATCAATTCTGAAGAAGCGGTTGGAGCGGGCCAAAGCTAGATGGGTAGACGATTTACCATTAGCTTTATGGGCCTACAGGACAACCTTTAAGACGGCTACCGGCCATACTCCCTGTTCACTTTCCTTGGGGTCAGAAGCAGTGATCCCGGTAGAATTAGAAGTCCCTTCTCATCGAGTGGCGTATTACGATCCGATGACAAATAAAGCACTCCTCCTAGAATCTCTTGATATGATTGAAGAAAAAAGAGATGAAGCCGACTTGCGTGCCTCGAGACATTGACATCAAGTAGCACGTTATTATGACCAAAAAGTTCGCTTTAAAACCTTTGAACCAGGAGACCTAGTACTGAAACGAGTCTTCCTGCCATCGACCCAATTGGGTCCAAAATGGGAAGGGCCATACACCATCCAACGGAAGCTTGATACAAGAGCATTCAAGCTAACGACCGTGGACGGTGAAGAGATTCCCAGAGCCTGGAACGCTCAACACTTGCGATGATATCTGAGCTAAATATGAAATGTTATCCCTTGTTGTTTTTATAAGCTATGTAAAAAGGAACGACTTGCCTTAAAAAGTCTGTTTATGTGAGCAAAGGATTATAAAGTGGATGTAGGCTACGACTTAGCTGAACCACTATAAAAATATCATGTGTCATTTACTTTTCTGCATTATTTATATCTCCAACAATTATTCTATCATGACCATGAAACACAAAACGTTAAATTAAATTTTAAAAGTTGGAGATGACCCATGTGCAGGAGCAAATAAAATTACTGCTCGTACGATGAAACATAAAAGAAGGGGAAGACGACATTCTTAACTCTAACTCTCAAGAATTGAGGGAGAGTATAAAGGACGGGAAGACGACGTCCCTTGAGGGGTGAAGGTGCACCCAGATGAGAGACTGCCTCAATAATACTCTAACCTGGTTATAAGACAGGAGAGTATAAAGATGCTAGAAAGAATAGGCATCAATGACAAAAGGAATATGACCCCGTCCGAGAATCGGGGGCAATTGGATTTTTGATTTAGTTAATCTTGAATGACTCTTGCTCAGCTACGCAAATTGACTGGGGGCATATATGTGCATACATATTTCCCTCAACAATGACTTCATTATATGACTTTAGCATGACCTGCTTTTGCATTTTTACTTAAGTGTTAAACTAACAACTATCATACATTGCAGGAAATAGAACTATTTTTATTCACAAACGTGTGATTTTATACAAGGAAAATAAGCAAAGAAAAGATGCGAGGGCCGCACTCGCTGCAACAATGTCAGACCAGCTGAATGTCAAAACAAAACAAAGTACTTTATCCCTTGGGCTTTGGATTGGACTTGGATTTTTTGGAAGCCTTTTGAGCATTCTTAGTCTCTTTTTCAGCATCAGTCAAAATGCGCTTTGGCTTTTTCTTCCCTGCAGTCGAAGTGCTGGAATCGGTTGATTTTTTCCTAGGAGTCGGAAAACTAGAATCAAGAGAAGACTTTTTAGCAAGCTCTTCCGTAATAGACCTAGTTGAAAGCTTAACAACTAACCTTGATCCAACATCCACCACTGCAAGAGGCTTAAGGCTTTCGGGGTCCAAGTCTTCAACTTTTAGCTGCATACGTTTGTCTTGCTCGGCTTTCATGTCAGCCAAAGTGATGTCACCAGCGCTTTTTGAATCCCCAATTACAGCCACGTCGGGATCCTCTTCGTTCCCTTCATTGCCACCATCGTCTTTTAAGGCATCAATCATATCATCATCATGAGGAGCATCAGCCTTAGACAGTTCAGTTCCCCTTCCTGACTCTATAGTGGCAGCCTTATCCTTTTCTCCTTGAGCCTTTTCCACGGATTTTGCTCCGGTGGTGGTTCCTTGAGGCCCGCCAGTCTTCTCGGTCGGTTCAACACCTACAGAATGAGAAGCAACAGTTATCAACTCAGGAGAAAATAAAGGATCCTCCATCGATTGCCCAATTATGTGGTGAAAACTGGAGACGGCCTTGACGAATTGAGGTGAGAAGGTAGAAATACCTTCCGATGATTTCTCAGCTGGAGTGACTGCCGTCTCTGACGCTGACTCAGGTATAGGAGATAGGAGAGACACCTGAGGGATCCCCGGGTTCTCAGGATCATATCCCTCAACTTCGGGAGTTTCAGCGGTAGTAGAAGAAGAACCAGCCTCAGCGATATTCTTTTTTTTGGCCATCCGCTTCTCTTCCTCCATAGCAGCGGCAATGAGGCGACGCCCCTTGGCCAGACGTGCCGGCTCATCATCTCTTAGATATTTTTCCATAAGCTTATCTTCGTCGATGGAGTCTACCTTAAGCTCCTCTTTCTCCCATTCAATAATTTGATTCCATACATGAACCAAGGTAGCCGGATAATCTTCAATCCAAGAGATGTTTCAGTGATGAATTATATGCACGAAGAATTCAATTAGTAGTTCGCTGAAACCTCGCACTTCTTCCTGAGCTTCTGACAGCTGTTTGCGGGTTTCTTCAGTAGACTTAATGACATTTTCCACATTCCCCTCAGCTTGGGCAGCCCTATTCTCGGCCTCCATCAACTTGGATTCCAAGTCAGCGTTCCGCTTCTCCAATTCAGCATTCTTTCTCACTAACTCGGCTTTTTCTCGCTCAAGAGTATTGTAAGCTAGTTGCATTTTGGCGTTATTCGACTTAGCATCTTCTGCTTGTTTTTTCAACTCCAAGCGCTCTTGACTATGAGATTCTAGCAAGTCATGATAACGCTTCTGTAACTCTTCAAATTGCTATTTAAAGTTGGTAGCATCTCGTTGAGCGATGACAAGTTGGGCCTGTGTGTCCTCAAGGTCCTTCTCCAAATTTTTCAAGGCTTTTGCGTCGGCGTCTGCAGTCTTTTTCATCGAATTAACGTTCGTAGTCAAAGTCCGAATGATTCTGGAGAGATTACGTGAATACTTGAACATCTCCGAGTATTGTTTTTCGACTGCGTCAATCTTCGCTTTGGCCTCATCTGCCCACCTTGAGGAAATAGGCTCGAGAGCAGGTAAGAAAGTCAGATTTTCAAAATAGTGGTCGGGGAATTACTTCTCTAAATATGCCCGCTTTACTTTAGACTCAGCATCCAGCAGTGGAGGTGGGCAGTATGTTAGCTTGGTGTCCCTGTGCTTAGTGGGCACGATGGCCGCTTCACCCTTTCCAGGTCGCTTGTCAGAAACCTTATGTTTGTCTCACGAGTCGGTATGTTTCGGTGGACTTTTTTCCCGACTATGTTTGTCTTGAGGAGGAGTTCGGTCTTTGGGCTGCGATGAGTCTTCCCCTCGACGACTTTGATAGCTTTTTATATTGGTCTGAATCCGACCGGATGGGGGAGCGAGAACGCTAGGTATGTGACTGATAAGATTCATGAGGTCTTCTGTCCTCTCTACCCCGGCTTTCACGGCGATCATGCTCGACGTCGGAAGGGGGTCTGGTCATGCTGCGACGTATTTTCCTAATGTCATAGTGAGGACGAGACATTGTACCTGCGCAACAATATAAGTAGAATTCAGAATTGGTGTTCACATAAAAAGTAAGTGTTGTGAAGTGTGGTGCTGTTGTGTTGGGAGCATCCTAAGTGGTGTTCCCCCCGACAAGCCCGAATCCGAAGCCAGGCTAGCGCAAGTGGGCTCTTTGGCCTTAATAGGAGTGGTCTCCTCTGAAGATGTGAAAACTAAAGGATTTGTACCAAAGTCCTCTGAAGTGTAGATGGTTTCAGGTAGGGGGAGATCTCCTAAACCCTGAAATGTGGAATCTTCGGTAGTAGGGACATCTCCTTAAGAAGCGTCTATTGGCAGCTCTTTAGGGGACGTTGACTTTGCAGGAGAGATAGCTTCATCAGGGACGGTATACCCTTCTCTGTGCTTTTCGGATATGTTGGCTAATTCGTCGTCCTAAGTTGAAGATGGAGAAGGCGAAGTCCGAAGAGGTATCTCTAGATCTCTCGAGCCCTCGCCCGTTTCAGGAATAATGTCTACTGGGGGTATGTATACATATGGGCCCGACCCATGACCTATGCTACGGGTAATTGATAGTAACCCGTGATGATGTAGATACTCATCCTTAAGAACTTCGTCGATGGTTAAAAAAAATTGATCGCCATTGAGGAGTCGATGCAATCGATCCAAGTATAACTGATCCGATATTTGTTTTGGGTTATCAACTGCGAATAAAAGAGAAAAGCAGGTTAATACGTTGACATGAACATTCAAAATCGAGATCTAGAAAATCGATACTTTACTTGATTTGGTCCACCTCCTGGCGCACCTCGGCTGTTGCCTGATATAAAACCATTCGAGCTTAGAATCACCGGCCTTGCTACTAAATGGAGCTGAAATGATTTTCCTTTTTGGGACTGATTCAAAGTATGAGAAGGAAGGAGTTTCTCGAGTCCGATGCTTGAAATTGTAAAAAAAGTGAACGTCGTCAAAAGTAAGCTCTATACCTAAAACCTCTCTGTATGCTATATATAAGATATATAAGTAAGTATAGGAGTTGGGATGTAACTGCATGGGGGAAATCCGCATCTGTCTCAGGAAGTCGACGACAAAAGGCGGGAATGGTGGAATAGCCCCAACCATACACATCAATCGAGTAACTACCATAAATCCTTCTGGAGGATTGTGAGGACAATCATCTTTCAATGGCACCAGGGTATCTCTTTTCAGTATCCCGTGCTTTAAACATATCCGAACAAGTCTGTCGTTATCAATCGTCGATTCGACGGAATCTTTAGGTAATTCGAAAATAATGGCGGACTCAAATTCATCAGGAGCTCGATTATCTCCTATTCCTCCTTCCTCCTCATCACCCAGAGAAACTTCGCTATCAGAAGATGTTTCACTGTTATGTGCTCCTACTTCATAGTCTGAGCCCTCGTCGTCCCATTCAGGGTCTGAAGAAGAAGATATGTCATTAAGAGTATATTTCTCAGAAGTTTCCGCAACTTCCATCTTCTTTGCTAATCTAGAAGAACGTCTCTCAGCTATGATCACTAGACTATTGAAGAAACAATGGCAAGAATTAGAGTAAAGTTGCCTGTGTCCCCCTGTGTGTATGTGAACTAAAGTGTGTGCTACGTGTAACAAAGATGCAAAGTAAACACATGAGAGCGTGATATAAAAATTCAAAAGAGTAATAATGGTTCGGAACATTTCTTGATGTTTGTTATGTTTGTAAGGCGCTATCCTAACTGTTCATCAAGTTGAAGGTTATGTCAAGCATTGATTAAGCTGGTTGGAAAAATTCTTGCACATTGAGTTAGACTGTTTCAGTTCGGTTCAGATATGTATAATGGGATCGGATCGGAGGGCAAAGTTGTGTTTCACTCTGAAGCAGATGTTCACACTCAGTGAGTAGAACCGGATCGGTTCGGATGTAGGCTTTTGGATCGGATCGGATCAACTTGAGTAACCCTTCTTCTTTTTATCTCTTATTCTGATCCGACCCGATCAAGTAGGCTTTGTTTTCCCTTCTGTGTTCTTTCTTTTGCTCCGACCCGATCCGACCTTGTAAATAACTTTTCTGTTCTTTCTTTTGCTTCAATCCGATCCGACCTTGTAAACGTTTCTCCCTTTCTTTCATTCCAACCCTTCTTCACCCGAACCGATCCCAGTTCTTCTCCTCCCCTTCATCTCCTTCATCTTCCACCTCGCTTAACCAATAAAAAACCCAATTCCATTTCATAAATCCCTATTAAGTTTAAGCACTTGCGTGCTCAAATATACTATAAAACCCAAATTCTTCCTCTCAACGCCTCGAGGTGGTGACAAGAGCCACCAACGACGACGGCGAAGAGAGAGAGGGCGACGACGTTGGAATTAAACGCGCACCATGATCGAATCATCCAGTTTTACCACAAATCTAAATCGAAAACGATTACAGCAAAGTAATTCGAGACTTTGAACCAACCAAGTCGTTTAATTTAAGGAAAAACGAGAGAGTTTCGGAGTTTTTGAAATTTTAGGGTTTTGATGTAAATTCTGTTGGACGAGAATAATAAAAGAAGAAGAGGAAGAAGAAGACGGGAGGGATACTTATATGTAATTGTGGTGACTACTCGTATTCCCAGTTCCCTCTAACCCGTTCGGACCGGGAGTCAAGCCCACAAAGGCCCTCTGGCCTGTTGATCCATGGTGAAGTGATACTGGAGTGTCCATTCGGATGTGCCACTGGAGGAAATCCATTAGGATCGGAATCCGAACCGAAAGGGACTATATACACTGATTTGACATGTAGGTTGAATTTGAGGAAAAGTAAAGAAAGAGCTCACCTGGAAGAATCACTGGACATTAAAAGGAGCTCTCAATGTTGTTTGAAAATGAAGAAAGCAATTCATATGGATTATGGATATATATAAGCAGCAAAAGCCACGACTTTATGAAGCGACACGACACTACAAGTAAATGGAGGTGATCATTCAATGGCTCTAATTCGAAGGATGTTTCATAAACAGTTTCGAAGAGCACTTTATTTTAAATAAGAGTGTACTTCGAGGGGGCAAAATGTTAGCCTACTTTGTGAACTAGGCTACACAAAGAGCAAACAGCGAGGAAGCCACCAACCGGTTCGGATCGGAGGAAGATAGCACAGGAAGTAAGTAGAGACCAGAGACGCAGGAATCACGTCGGATCGGAAGAGTACGTCAGCAACATCATGAAGCAAGAGGCCTCATCGGATCGGATCGGAGGCAGCCGATCCGAACCCCTTTCTCTTAGTCTGTAACCGTTGCTACACGCGTTTCTTGAAGACTTGGAACAAACATGACCGTTTTCTCCCACGATCTACTACTAAATCGATGCGCTGTCACCATCTTGAAGCCTCCGAACCCGACTCTCATGGGTTGGGTGCCACGCAATTCCGAACCGGAGCAACTTTGAAGAGATTTTTCACCTATAAATACACCATCTAGAGGCATTTGAAAGGATCTTTTGGCAAATTCTTGGTTATAACTTCCTCCATAGCCCAATTTCATAACTACATTCAGATCAAAGTCATCTCTTAAAGTCTATTTTTGAATGATATAGATCGAGCGTAACTAACGCTCACTAACCTGAATATGGTCAGTGTTAAGCCATCATCCGTAACGCACAATCAAAAGCCTGCCACCTAACTAAGCCTACTCCTTAATCCGAGTATGGTCAGATTTCTTTAAGCCTAGTATGGATTATACTCGCCCTTTCTCTAAACTGAGTGCACTCTCCACTCATTAAGATTTAGCAAATGATCTTATATAAGTCGAGCACGTTTAACACTTGCCATAAGCCAAGTATGGATAATACTCGCCACCTTTGTAAGCCGAGTATGGTTAATACTCGCCACCTCTGTAAGCCGAGTACGGTTAATACTCGCCACCTCTGTAAGCCGAGTATGCTTAGTACTCGCCATCCCTCTAAGCCAAGTGTAATTACTGCTCGTCCTTATCTTCAAGCCGGGTATGGTTAATACTCGCCCAAACGAGACCAAAACCTTCTCTAAATCGAGAATGGCCCGCACAATCTTTGCAGGTGACAGCTCTTACGTTCGAAGTTAACAATTATTTTCTCGGCCTAAATACGGTATTCTATGGTTGTCGGTTTTCTGACCTTAATGCGATCTATCTCGATCGTCGGTTTTCTGGTCTTAATACAACCACCAAGACTGTCGGACTTCCGGCCTTAAATATGGTTCGGCGCAACCATTGCTACCCGCATATTGGACTTTGATGCAAGAACCAGAACACACCTCCTTTACCAAGAAAGATGTATTCTGAGGGGGCAAAGTGTTGACCAAATTTTTGGCAAAAGCTGTCATGGATCAACGGATCGAAGCCCAACATCCAGAAACTTTCTTTAACAACGATCTATCAGTCGAAAGAATGATACACACTCTAGAAATCCCAGGCAAGGTTCGGCCCAAACCAGCTTCCTTTAAAGCCAGCCCAAACCAAAGCTGACTCGAGTCAAACTCCTTCAAGTAATGGCTCATCGAGTCTGGAAGAATCGCTCATCTCAACTGAGCTAGTTCGCCGTTTTCATCCAAATTGGATCGACCAAATATCTCAGATTCACCTAGAAGTATCTAGCTGAGTCATTCAATACTCAGTCTGACTCTCAAGGCATTAAAAACGGTCAACCATTTCTGGACAAAGCTCTACTTTTGATACACCTCATCTCGGTTGATACGTAAGAGATAATTCTCGAGGATAATATTAATCGGCAGTGGACCGGTTCCCACCGCCGCAACTACTTCCAATAATCGAGCTCCACGTGTCCAAGCTCCAAAAAAGAGGAAAGCCACTTGGCGGCCCCTTCAGTCCACTTCTTCACCTATAAATACATCCAAGCTCAAAATGGAAAAGGAGCTTCTTTCGGCTACTTCAACTTTTGGCTGAGCTTATCCTCCTAAATCTAAACTTCTGCACGGCTAAGTCTCAAAATAGCCAATTATTTTTCTTTTGCAAGATAGAAAAAGTATTGTACTTGTAATCAAAAGTAAATCAATACATATAATGTGAACGTAGGCACCATCTTTGTCGAACCACTATAAAAAGTCTTACATGTTCCCTGTTTTCTTTACTTTACCGTATTCTATAATCATTATTCGTGTGCTTCCTACACGATTGGGGGTTGACTATCACTAGTGACCAACTTTTGATGTCAACAGTGATTATATGTTGTATGTGGTGTAGGAGGACTGAAGGGATCCAACATGAATCCTTACCAATGTTGATTTATTTACATATATATGCTAATATATGAGTTGTGATACGGGGACAGGTTGGAGGGATCTAACAGAATTCCTCAATATGATTTTTATGTTATTTACATTCATATGGTTGATATATGAACTATTGAACGTCAAAGCCGATTATGGACACTATTGGTTATATGGCAATGTCATATGCTGAATTGGATATGTCAAAACTTCACTTCTATACCCATATCATCCAAGAGTATTACTAGGTAATACTATCAAATAATACAAAGAATGATGCTATATGGGATATACATATGAGAAGTTGTTTGGACTAACACTGACATGTATTAAACATTAAACATATAACTCACTTACACGTACACAGTATTTGTATAGAACAATAACACATGTACCTTCAGGATAGAACAATAAATAATCTACGGTAATAATAGAGACTATAAAGTCTATCATAGCGGTAGTATAATATATATATACACACACACAATACATGGTTATTATGCATCACACCAGTATACATGTAAGAGTCCATACCATAGAAGATGATAATCCAATATACTGAATATCTATAATTATCTATGCCAAGTAAAGTACAAGTTATTCTCAATGTCCTTATACCTGTAATGTCTTAGATAGTTGAGTATTGTATAAATAATAAACGGGTCATACTGTATCTAAATCCAATGTGGATAACCAAACAACGCTAGAAATATACTCGGAATTAACAATATAATAAAGTCTCTTTCAAACCCAATATAAATATTATCACCTATTAAACACATCACAACAGAAATCATAGAACCAAATGAATGGGTGAATCGTGAATATCTATAAATTAATATTTAACTCAAAAAACATTTATAAGAAGACAACATCATGTAAAATTAAATTAATAATCAGTTAGGTCCAAATATGTCACTCAATCTCTGAAAATAAATATCCCTCACAATAATATAAATATTACTAAATAAAATCACATAAATGGAAACACACACCAGTAAATGATATAATAGGCGATACAAGCTAAAAGAGTATAATTTGGGACACACTGGAGAAGTAAAAATGATAAATAAACATCATATACATCACATAATAAAGTTGGCAATACGCCAATGAATTATAAAGCAGTTGATGACATGCCAAAAGGATAATATGCGATACATGCTAAATAAGGATACATGGACAGATCATTGTGACGATCATCCCGTGTTAACAACACCCAAGAAGTGCGCTATGGTGGTATTTGGTTAATGCAAGGCGATCATCAAGGATGAAATAAAAATAGTGACCCAAATAACCTATCGTATATCTCACAGCGCAAGGAATAAAATATAATAACATAAAGTGATATAAAACAAGTGAGATAGTATAAGATGAAACTAAATCATAAGCATTAGAGTAATAGATCCACATCACAACATAATATCTAATAAGTCATACATAAATACATCTCCAAAATACTACCTTTACACAAAACACTAGTATTGTTCCCAATGTAGTGAACAACGAAAGTAAAACAGGGTATGAGAGTATATATATAATACGTGGAAGCCTCCTACTCGTCTCCGGTCAGCTACTCGAGCACACCAACTTTTCCTTAGTCTGTTCATTTAAGAGCATGTAGAGTAATAAGAAGCAATGAACAAAATCCTAAGTTAGACAAAGTCTAGTGTGAGCGATTGTAATCTCAATCACTGAATAGGGTTACCATAGGTATAAAGAATCATACCTGACATGTCCCTACATCCAAAGAGATGGTCAGCACATTACTAAGTGTAAAGGAAACTATGCATGATAAGGCAATAGCAAAACATCCAAACATAACAATCACTCACTCAATGCATTGGATATACGATCATGTTTGGCTTGCACGGTACCCTAATTCTTGCCACATAGAGGGCTAGGATCCAAGGCATACAATTGGTACAACCTTAAATAATGACCCCGCACTACGTCCAAGTGTGTGTCCATGTTTTCCTCGCATTAGAAACAATCTCCACGCAGTAGGAAAAAAGGAACTGCACTAGTCCAAATAAACAACACACCCACCATCCCTTTCTCGAGTACCTGTGTAGGTTTTACCCGTCAATGATCCCTTTTGCATGCATGTCCTCAAGGAAGCATAACCCGGAATCATCTCGATGGTTCCCATTAGGAGCCTTTGTGGCGACTGCCCATTCGGACTTTTCTCGCATCTCGGACTTAAGTTAGTCGTATTAGAGTACGTCTTCCAAAGAACGGGATCGTCGTCACGAACGAACTCTATGCCATGAAGACTCCATTACTTGAAGCCACCATCCAAACCCCTCACCCATTGCCACCAACTCCGATAAGCTTAACTGATTCAGATTTGGTTCCAAGTCGACCCGAGATCCGGTTCGGCTACCGAATCGGGCTTCGATTCATATATCGATCCAGATTCGGACTAGTCATATTGATTCAGATCCAGTTTGGTATGTCGACCCAGAGGTTCCGTCCCCTCAATTCCTTAGCCAAATCCAACTTCCTTCTTAGTCGAACTGGAGTTATCTTCCTTAGTCGAACCAGATTTATAAGCACCATAACTTGGTCTTTGGGTCTCCAAACAACTTGAAACTTTGCCTAAGGCTTTCAGGGAACATCCTTGTCGTCCCTACAAAATATCATGTCGATCAAAACCCACGTCGATCCGGCTCGATGGACAAACTGGAGTTGGTCGAATTGGAATCTATCGCTTGTTTTCTATATACTATTTTGCCATTCACCTGCATTTGCACCCATTCTAACTTTCCATGGCAATATTCTAGCATACAAAACATACTCAAGCAATATTTAGATCAATAAAGCACAATAAATCACCCAAAGCCTATGTTCATATGGTAATACCTAACCCTCCCTTGAGTTCTGAGTTTCTCATACATTACTCAAATCAACCAAAACTTGCATATGTGTGATTACAGGATTAATAACAATTTATGAACGTTTTTCTATATTTTTAGAAGGTGTTTAGAAGATAATATACCATAATTAGTGAGAAAAGATATTAATCACCCGCCTTAGTCACCCAAGAATTGTTGAACGGGAATATTTGGCTCGGACACCTATGTATTGCAGCAGCTCTTGATTTTTAGTGTTGATTTGACTTATTCTTCACTTAATATTGTTGTTTGGCTAATGTAAGTAAGGATTATAGTGATTGTATAAGGTGGAGGCCATTAAAGGGGTTAAAGATCTATTTTGGGAGTTACGTAATGAGTAAGAGATGATTCTCCAATTCATTTCTGCCCCCACATACTCCAATCCCAAAATGGATCCTGAGCCCACCTTCTAATGACCAATTCAAGCCCATTTAAGTTGTCTAATCCTCTTTAAACCTTATTACATCCATTCCTCTCAAATGATAAGTTTGTTTGCTTGATTTGACCACTCTACGGAATGAGAAACCATCATTCGAATCCAATGGAAGCAATTTCAAGTCTAAATTCCTTAATAGTCAAAAGTTATGGGCGAAACAAGATTCTCCAAGGATAAAATGGTCACATTAAAATTTGACAAAAATAGTGAAGGTAAGAAATGACCCAAGTAGTCATTTCCCAAAGTTATACAACCATACAACCTCATACATAATTATATAGATATTCAACGACCCTCTGATACATAGAATATGGATCGTTACAATCATACATGCTATATTAGATGCAACAATTATTATGTATATTACCAACACATATTTATGTTACTGATCTGTTTTTACTGACACTTACACATATATTGGTATGATTAAATTAGCAATGCCTGTAACCGTTGGAACGGTTTAAGAAAGAAATTCTGCCAACAGTTATAAGCATTGGAATTTAAAAATGTCCCAACGCTTATAAGCGTTGGTAATAATTGTCGACGACCCGACAACAACGCTTATAAGCATTGCTGAAATTGTTTGTGACACTATACTCATTGGGAATCACTTCTTTGGTGTAGTGTCCCCATTCAAACTTTCCTCGCATCTCAGACTTAAGTTAGTCGTATTGAAGTATGTCTTCCGAAAAATGAAATTGTCGACACGAAGGAACACCATGCTATGAAGACTCCGCTACTTGAAGCCACCATCCAAACCCCCTTTCCCATTGCCACTAACTCCAGATCGGCTTAGTCGATCCGTATTTGGACTAGTTGAGTCGAGATCTAGTTCAGCTGCCAAACCGAACTTCGGTTAGTATACCGATCCAGACTCGGATAGGTAATGTCGATTTGGATCTTATTCGGTATGTCGAACTGGAGGCTCCTCCCCCTCCACTCCAACTTCCTTCCTAGCCGAACCGAAGCTATCTTCCTTTGTTGAACCAGACTTTTAAGCGTCATAACTTGGTCTTGGGGACTACAAACAAGATGAAACTTTGCCTAAGGCTTTCTGGGACCATCCTTGTTGTCCTCGCAAAATATCATGCTGATCCGAACGTACATTGATCCGGCTCGATGGCCAACCAGAATCTACTACTTGTTTTCTACATTCTCTTTCACCATTCGTTGGCATTTGCATCTATTCTAGCTTTCCTAGGAAATATTCTAGCTTATAAAACATAGTAAAGCAATAATTAGATCAATGAAACACAATAAATCACCCAAAGATAATGTTCATATGGAAATACCTAACCCTTCCTTGAATTTTGGGTTTCACATACATTGCCCAAATCAACCCAAACTTGTATATGTGTGATTATAGGATTAATAACAGTTTATGAACATTTATGCATATTTTTAGAAGGTGTTTAGAAACTAATATACCATAATTAATGGGAAAAGATGCTAATCACTCACTTTAGTAACCCAAGAAGTGTTGAATACAAGATAGAGGATATTTGGCTCAGAATCCAATGTACTGCAGCAACACTTGATTTGATTTGATGTTGATTTGACTTAATCTTCACCTGATATGGTTTTTTTGCTAATTTAAGTAAGGATCAAAGTGGTTTTAGAAGGTAAAGCCACTAAATGGGTTGGGGATCTATTTTGGGAGTTGTGTAATGAGTGGGAGATGATTATCCAGCTCATTTCAACCTCCACATACTCCAATCCCGAAATGGATCGTGGACCCACTAGATAATTACCCATTTAAGTGATCTAATCCTCTCTAAACCTTATTTTAGTTATTCCTCTCAAACGGTACGTCTATGCTTAATTTGACTATTCTATGGAATGAGAACTATCACCTGAGTCCAATGGAAGTAGTTTCAAGTATAAATTTCTTAATAATCAAAAGTTTGGGCGAAACAAGTTTCACCAAGGGTCAAATGGTCACACTAAAATTCGAAAAAAATAGTGAAGGTTAAAAATGACCCTAATAGTCATTTCTCAAAGTAATACAACCAACGACCTCATACGCAGTTAATATAAATATTCTACGTCCCTCTAATACATAGAAAATGGGTCAGTACAATCATACTCAAGGCACAGTATCCCGTACATCTTAAGTAGAAAGGGAGGTTGACGTATACATTGACTTTAGAAGACCGCACACTGATCTTCGGAACACAACAAACATGTCCATCCAGAATGACTATTGCTATCTTGGTTACCTAGACAAACGTTATGGCTCATGTCATAAATACACTGTAGGACTACGCTCTGCATTTAGGTCATGAACCCTAATGATAGCAGATTGCTGGCCTACGAGGGGTTAAATGTTGTTGATACATAACTGTTGTCGACAAGCAACAATAAATATATTATCGACACATGACTCATGCAAACACGCGACATTTAGGTCATAGATACAGAGAGCGGCCACCGCAGTGAGGCCATTATGGTGGATACTGACCAATTTATTTCACTTTCCCAACATATAAGTGTTGAATATGACATAGTTGTATACACAATTATATGATTTTTGTTTGATGATAACAAGAAAATTAATATTATTTTAAATGTGTTTGTTACTGTAATGTTTTCATATATCATCACAGACATGAATATAATATTTATATTCAAATAAAATACAACTGTACAGACAATCAGATATTTACACAGTATTTTGTTTAAATATAATATTTTATTTCAAATATTCAAACAGTACAACTATTTATAACTCCACTATTGGAACACATCACATTTCATATACATTCCCAGAATATTGTACTTGTAAATAAACTGGATATAATAGACAAGTTTGTTTGAACACAATAAAACATTTTATTTCAAACAAAATTTGTTTATTACAAATATCAGTACAATTCTCTCTACAACACTCATACAGTCACTTTGTCATATATACATACATTTTCACTTTCATATACAGACACCTTTACTGACACTGCTTCATTCACTGTCTTCAGTCTTCTGTCTTCACAGCTCTCTGTCAGTCCAGTCATAATTTGTTTACCTGTTACAATGAAACACACACACACACAGTATACTGCAATAGAAATGAAACTGAATACATACAAAAATAAATTTTATTTATAAAATTTTATTTGCCTCATATTTCTGGTGTGTTTCTCATCATCTTTCATGACTTGATCTGATTTGTATATATTTCCAGTACCCACTGATCAGCCTCAACACACTGCACCGGTTTGTTGACCAGAACCAGTTGATTCTGAACAGCCACAACACAGTGTAGCGGTCTGCTGATATATATTCAAATAGACACGTATACACACATACACACACACACATATATATATATATAGACACATATGTGTATATATACATATATGTATACATACAGGTCAATATGGTCAGCAGAGCAGTGAAATGGAGAAAATGCAATACAAGCAAGCCCAAGTGTCGAGCAAAGCAATTTCAAGCCATGGTCAAGACAAGTCAAGTCAAAATGATTTTCAGCAAAACAATGATGCAACTATATATGGGTGAGCAAACATGAACTGTAATGGTCACAAGGTGATGTGGCAGATTCAACATGGTTACATTCATAAATGGTGATCAAGTCCAAACACAAATGGTCAAAACAGCGACTCAACAACATGGTTCATGCACATGTACCAGCAGTTCAAGCAAAAAGGTCGTGGCAGCTCAACTCAAATGAAAATACAATGGAGCATAATGTTTAGCATAGCCATGTTCTACAAACCAGGGTAAACTTGCAGGTTCAAGAGTTCATGATTGCACAAAGAAAAGTCAACAACAAAATATGCAGCAACACAAAATACTAGCAAACATGGATAATATATAGTCGAGTCAGCATTGTTTGTGTACTGATTCAAGCCCAGATTTTCAAATGCATGAATCAGTGAAAATTTCTAATGTAAACAGCATGCATGAATGGAAAAGTGGCGGAGTTCAAGCAAAACAGTGGATATGCAAGTGCAGCATGTAACAGCAGTTCTATGCATGGTGTTGTATAAAATATCATAAGCAGGTATAGTGATACAAAAGTGAACATACACACATAAGCTAGCAAGTAGCTCAGGAATTCATGAAAAGTTCATGGCTGTAATGGCACTATGTTGCAAACATGTTACTCACACTAGCAAGATTCCAATCAAGATTTTTAGGGTCCAGTTTTAAAGCAAAATTCACACTAGCAAGACATGGTAATTGATTGTGCACAAATGCTCTAAGGTTATATAACAACAAATTCATGCAACAATGGTACATGGTGTATTAAGTCTATGTGTAGTCAACAGTTCAATGGTGCAACAAACATTATTTGGCAAGTCTTTAATGAGTCCAAGAATTCTGTTTTCAACTTATATGGCAAGCAATTTCAAAGGTTTCCAGTTTTTGAAAATAATCATACATGGCATATGTTAATTTCATGACAGAGCAAATCATGCAAGTATCATGGGAAATCGAATTGACTGCTAAATTAATTTTTGGCAAGTTTTCAAAATGATTCCAGAAATCATATATAGCATGTTGACAACGCAGAATAAAACTTGGCAACAAAATTGAAGACCTCTTTCCACATTAATCAATTCTGAGAGATCTCTTTCTAAAAGGGTAAATCTGTTTTTTGAAGAAAACAATCAAGTCCAAAATCATCTCAGTTCAAATGCTAATGATTAAATCATATATGAAATCATGCTTTTTGGGCATGTAATCAATCTCGGCTATTTTCTGAAATGGAATTAATACCGACCTTTCTCATGAAGGAAAGACATATTATTTTTTAGCATGTTTTTTTTAACACTGTGGAAATCAAACCAAATATGGAAACAAAAGGTTGGCAGCAATTTAAGATTTTCCATAAATGACTAAACTTTAGCAAGGCAACAAATTTCAGGAAATCTCGCAAATCAAAAGGGGACAGTCAGACAAACCAAGTAACAAAATTATAGTGAAATCAAAGAACTAATTTAGGGTTTCAATTACCCTATACATATACTACCATTTTCATCATCGGCTATATATCAAAACCAAAAACAATTCGATCGAGAATCCACACAACTAATTAAAAGAATTCAAGAGGAAATCACTCACATACTTTTAGGGTTTTAATTGCCAAAAAGCCACTCATAAATCAAAGCATCAAGCCAAAGAGATTCAAGCTTCAGAGAAACGGATTTCATCAATCAAGCAATCGAGTTTCGATCTGAAGGATTTGTAGAAAACCCTAGTTTTTCTTTCCAGAGATCGGCTGCCATTTCTAACTGGAGAATCAAAAGGAATCGGGACATTTGTTTTAATGGGTGCAACCAATTAACAAAGAGGGTCGGCCATGGTTTCATTTGAAAAGGGATGACCCTTTTAATTTAACTCCAAGAGTTTTTAATTGTTTTTATTTTTGTGTTGTTTCAATTTCATTTGTAAAATTGTCCAAACAGTTCTAGAGTCTGTAAAATCTAGGCTATTCAGTTAAGAGTTAACTGACAGTTGCTAGAGTCTGTAAAATCTTGACGGTTTCCTAGTTTCGTCTGTAAAACTAGGCAGTTTACTAGAGTCTATAAAACTAGGGGAAAATCTGGTCTATGGGATATAGACCAATCTAGGGTTTTGAGCGTAGGATTAGAATAGGAGTGAGGGGTTCGCAAGTGTACATGGTCTTATGCGCGGGATCTATTATTTTACCTAGTAGAAACCTTAGGAATGCAGCAGTAGGTAGAGTTTTGCTGAAGCTAGGTATATCTGTGTGATTTATTTACTGCACTTTTATTTTTGCTGCATTCTGTGGTCTGTTTATTATTTTAATTTCCTGTAATTGTTGAACTCAACGAATTATTGTGATAAACCCTATTCACCCCACCCCCCATCGAGGGTTAATCTAGATCCAACAAGTGGTATCAGAGCAGGTATTTTTGTTTAACTCTAGAGTAATGGTGATCCCTAGTTGTCAGTCCATAGAGAGTCATTCCTGACATATTCCATCTATTTTTAATGGTTCATATTTTTTAAATTGGAAATTAGAAATGAAATCCTATTTGAAATTTGTTGATATTAAATGTTGGAATAGTATTATAAATGGGTATGATATTGTAAATAGGGTTGATATTGAATTAAATTTACGCGCTACTCATATATTATATTCTTATATTGATGATGTACAATATAGCCTTATTTCCCATTGTTTAACTGCGCAGGAAATCTGGTAGACTCTCAACGCCCTGTATGGAAAAACTGACAACTGCTCAAAACCCCAGAAAGTCAACTCAGCTTCAGAGTTGTTCTTAACAGGTTGTATGGATGGAAATTCAGATGGAGACTCAACAGGAAATACTTCTTATAAAGATTTAACTCATTGTTTAAATGGTTTAACTGAATCTGTTGAGAATCTAAAATCTAAAAATAAACTTCTGAAATCTGAGAAGTTTGAGTTGATCTGCAAAATTAATCTTTTGGAATCAAAACTCAAAAACATTAAGAAGTCTTCAAATTCTAATTGCAAAAATTGTTTGAATTTGAAAAATGATCTTGTTCGTCAAAATAAAAATATTCAAAAACTTGAGAACGAAATTCAGATCTTAAAAGAGAACAAGATAGAGCCTGAAAGCACAAACAATTGTTTGCAAAAAGAATTTGAAATTTTTAAAATGACTGAAAATTCCATTTATATTTTTGCTGGAAATCAAAGCTTGTTGAAAACTGAGTCTATTTTGATAGAGCTTGAAATCGAAACTAAAAAACTGAAGAAACCTGAATCTGAGAGTCGAAAACATTTTGATTTTGAAATGACTGAGTCCCAAACAAAATTAAATTACTTAATGATGAAAATTTGGTTTGGAATCTGAGTTTGAAAGATGTAAGATCACTAAAAATCAGTGTTCAGATTTAATGAAAGAAAACGGTGATCTTAAAACAAAAATTCAACAACTTGAAACAATTTTGAATAAATTTTCTGATGGTGAATTTTTTTTGAACATGTTGTTGAAAAACCAATTTTCTGTTGGAAATAAACATGGTATTGGCTTTGGGAAAAACAATGTTTTTGGAAAATGGAATTCTAATAATTTTAAAAATCCTTCAAACTGTTTTGAAAAGAACCGATTTGAAATTTTGAATTCTGATAATTTCAAAGGATTTTTCAATCATAAATGAGATGTGAACTTGTGTTGCAATAAACCATTTAAACACTTTTGGATCCCAAAAGGAAGTAAAATGAATTTAGTTAAATTCAAACAGATCTGGGTTCCTAAAGGCACAAAGATAAATTCAAATGGATTGTTATATAAACAAGTTTGGGTACCAAAATGTATAAATACATCTGTGAGTGGTTTTACAAATTTTGTTAGACCACTCGATCCCCTAAATTGCTTGGTACCAAAGGAGGCTGAAGAATTGCTGTGCAAAAAGAAACGTGAAGCAAAGATGTTTTTACTTCTATATCATTCACAGTTCCTTTAGTCAAGATTTGTTGAGTTAGAGATTCTGATTTACATTGGATTTTGGTATAATCTCTAAACTCACCTTTGTAAATATTCTCTGTTTTTTTTTCTCCTTCTGTCCCTTTTTTTGTTCTTTTTGTTTTGTTTGATCTGTCACTGTCATATCATTGTAACCTCTTTTGGACTTCGTTAACTTCCAATTGCAGAATTCATATTTTTTTGGAAATTCGCTTCATTTGTATAAAAGTCTGATATTTTTAATCATTTTCAGATCTTGAATTTAAACTTCTAAATATCTGCAATTGTTTTGAAGTTTATTTTCTGATTGTTGAATTCATAACAGTGTTGATGTATTCTTGTCATATCTTCAACACCTTTAATACGAATTCTAAATTTTTGATGATCTGAAATTTTTGTGGAATATCACATACCTTTGCTATTTTGAGTTTCTTCTAATCCATTTTAGAAAAGCTTGGAATAATGTACTCATTACAACGCACCAATATTTATCAGTTGTGACAATTTCATTAATTTTCAGATTGGCTTGGATAGTTTGAATTGTCTTGAATCATTGTTTGCATCGTGAAATTCACTGTTATTCATGATCATCTGGTTTGGATTTTTGTTTGTTTGAGATCACTTGAAAATTTATGATATTTTGAATCTCACGCACCTCTCAGATCCGAAATTATTAATCCTGTGTGATTGATTCATTGTATCTCAAGATTTACATTTGTTCAAGTGATTTTGAATAAACAACTATTTTTGGATCATGAATTATTACTTAGTCTTAATGTAAATGATCCGGAATTTCTCTTGTGATTGTCAGAAAAATTTGTGAAAAATTACTTTGAAAATAGTCATTAAAACTCACTGCTAGTTCATGATGTATTTGATTTGAATATCTGTTTGTTTAAAATCATTTGAAATTATTGATTTACTGAATCTCACACGTATCTCGAATCAAAAAATTACAATCTGGTGTGATCGATTCATTGAATCCTAATATCTTCATATTCCATCAAATGATTTAAAATAAATGGTGTTTTTAATCTTAGATCATGAACCATCTGTTGTGACCATCATCCTGTCAAGTCTGGATCGAAATTGTTTGTTGTGCTATACTGATATTGTTTCGAAAATATTTTGGAAATTGCTTGTTTATGATTTGGTTGCTGCTCTGATACTGTTTTTTCAAATAACTGCTTGTTCTTGTATGCAGTTCTGATAAATGTGCCAAATTTATTGATCTTGTCTAGTTGGGTTTTGTGATTAAAATTTGTTAATAAGGACACCAATTGGTATCAGATGTGCTGATTTTTTTTATATATTTTAATCCCTCTTGTCCTGTGTAGCTCTTCATATTTCTCTTGTAATTGTTTTTCAATTTTAAGATTATTTATTGATTATTCACTAAGAAATTGAAATCAATATCCAAATTGGGCTGTATTTATAATTCATCAAAATTATTACTAGATTTTGAAATTATGATGAATTGTGACTGCAGTATATTTCACATCAAGAGGAGATTCTATTTAAATTTTCATGATGGTTGAACAATTATTATAATATCTTTGAATTGGTAATTATTTCATGACCATCTTCATTATCTATCATATTTCTGCCATCCATTGTGTTTTTTTTATATTAATGTGGAGAGTAAATAATATTAAAATCTTTTTGAATAAACAGTGGAAATATTTGTGATAGAAATGGGACTATGTTATTGTTCAGAATTAGTAATAAATTGAAGATTTTCAATGATCCCGTTACAGTCGAGCATATTTCATAATATAATTAATTTAGAAATTTATTTCACAATCCATTTATGTACCTACCGCATTTCTATCATTCATACTGGTTTTATATACTAAGGAGTTTTTTTTATTTTGTAGCTGAAAATTATAAATATAAATAATATATAATTGTGCCTCTAACCTCATTTAGAAATCCAAGCTCTGGTCATGCATGGTTAAGAGACAACTTATAATTTAAGCTGCGACTGACCTCATTTAAAAATCCAAAATCTGGTTATGTGTGGTCAATGTGCTCTTAAATTAAAAAAAAAGTGCTATAAATAGAAATTAATTTGGAATTCTCCTTGGTGTGTTAAAACAAGTCTATCAATCCATATTCTAATCTGTGAAATGTGTTGAAATCTTATGACGTATTATGATTTGTTGATTTACAGCTATTGGGACTTGAAATTATTTGATTTTGTCACTTAAGTTGAATTATTGATTATAGTCCAAATCCGTCACTATTTTTTTTAACTTCATTTTAATAAAATCTTTCGAAAATAATTGAAATTCATATTTTTATAACTCTCCTCATTTTTTTAAAATTCATCGTAAATCCGTCATTCTCTACAATGTGAAATATGCCACCTGTTCTTAGAATATTATGATTTTGTTTGACTGATTGAGATTTATGATGATCGCTCTTCCTCTTAAGCTGATACTGTATTTGTTAGTCATTTTTCATCTATATTTTAAATTCTGTATCCTAGTGATGATAACAAAAGGCGGAGAATGAGTTAAGATTTTGATTTATGAGTGAATATTTTATAAATATTTTTAATTTTGAAAATTCATTATTATTCAGTTCAGTTCACTCATGCACAGTTATAAGGGGAGTTTTCTGTTGTAGGGGGAACTAATAAATAGGGGGAGTTCAAAATTAACTGTCAAACACGTTTATTTTGCTCAAAATCTTTTATTTGTTTGTCATCATCAAAAGGGGGAGATTGTTGTATATGACGTAATTGTATACACAATTATATGATTTTTGTTTGATGATAACAAGCAAATAAATATTATTTTAAATGTGTTTATTACTGTAATGTTTTCATATATCATCGCAGACAGGAATATAATATTTATATTCAAATAAAATACAACTGTAATGACATTCATATATTCACAGTATTTTGTTTAAATATAATATTTTATTTTGAATATTCAAATAGTACAACTATTTATAACTCCACTATTTGAACACATCACATTTCATATACATTCCCAGAATATTGTACTTGTAAATAAACTGGATATAATAGACAAGTTTGTTTGAACACAATAAAACATTTTATTTCAAATAAAATTTGTTTATTACAAATGTCAGTACAATTCTCTCTACAACACTCAGACAGTCACTCTGTCATATATACATACATTTTCACTTTCATATATAGACACATTTACTGACACTGCTTCATTCATTGTCTTCAGTCTTCTGTTTTCACAGCTCTCTGTCAGTCCAGTCATAATCTGTTTACCTGTCATAGTGAAACACACACACACAATGCACTGCAATAGAAATGAAACTGAACACATACGAATATAAATTTTACTTGTAAAATTTTATTTGCCTCAGATTTCTGCTGTGTTTCTCATCAACTTTTATGACTTGATCTGATTTGTATATATTTCCAGTCCCCACTGATCAGCCTTAACACACTACACCGGTTTGCTGATCATAACCAGTTGATTCTGAACAGACACAACACAGTGTAGCGGTCTGCTTATATATATTCAAATAGACACGTATACACACACACACACACATATATATATATATATATACATACGTGTATATATACATATATGTATACATACATGTCAATATGGTCAGCAGAGCAGTGAAATGGAGAAAATGCAATACTAGCAAGCCCAAGTGTCGAGCAAAGCAATTTCAAGCCATGGTCAAGACAAGTCAAGTCAAAATGTTTTTTAGCAAAACAATGATGCAACTATATATGGGTGAGCAAACATGAACTGTAATGGTCACAAGGTGATGTGGCAGATTCAACATGGTTACATTCATGAATGGTGATCAAGTCCAAACACAAATGGTCAAAATAGCGACTCAACAACATGGTTCATGCACATGTACCAGCAGTTCAAGCAAAAAGGTCGTGGCAACTCAACTCAAATGAAAATACAATGGAGCACAAAGTTTAGCATAGCCATGTTCTACAAACCAGGGTAAACTTGCAGGTTCAAGAGTTCATGATTGCAAAAAGAAAAGTCAACAACAAAATATGCAGCAACACAAAATACTAGCAAACATGGATAATATATAGCCGAGTCAGCATTGTTTGTGTACTGATTCAAGATTCAAGCCCAGATTTTCAAGTGCACGAATCAGTGAAAATTTCTAATGTAAACAGCATGCATGAATGGAAAAGTGGTGGAGTTCAAGCAAAACAGTGGATATGCAAGTGCAGCATGTAACGGCAGTTCTATGCATGGTGTTGTATGAAATATCATAAGCAGGTATGGTGATGCAAAAGTGAACATACACACGTAAGCTAGCAAGTAGCTCAGGAATTCAAGAAAAGTTCATGGTTGTAAGGGCACTGTGTTGCAAACATGTTACTCACACTAGTAAGATTCCAAACAAGATTTTCAAGGTCAAGTTTTAAAGCAAAATTCACTAGCAAGACATGGTAATTGATTGTGCACAAATCCTCAAAGGATATGTAACAGCAAATTCATGCAGCAATGATACATGGTGTATTAAGTCTGTGTGTAATCAACAGTTCAATGGTGCAACAAACATTATTTGGCAAGTCTTTAATGAGTCCAAGAATTCTGTTTTCAACTTATATGGCAAGCAATTTCAAAGGTTTCCAATTTTTGTAAATAATCATACATGGCATATGTTAATTTCATGACAGAGCAAATCATGCAAGTATCATGGGAAATCGAATTGACTGCTAAATTCATTTTTGGCAAGTTTTCAAAATGATTCCAGAAATCATATATAACATGGTGACAAGGCAGAATAAAACTTGGCAACAAAACTGAAGATCTCTTTCCACATTAATCAATTCCGAGAGATCTTTCTAAAAGGGTAAATCTGTTTTTTGAAGAAAACAATCAAGTCCAAAATCATCTCAGTTCAAATGCTAAGGATTAAATCATATATGAAACAATGATTTTTTTGGCATGTAATCAATCTCGGCTATTTTCTGAAATGGAATTAAAACCGACCTTTCTCATGAAGGAAAGACAGATTATTTTTTAGCATGTTTTTTTTAACACTGGAAATCAATCCAAATCTGGAAATAGAAGGTTGGCAGCAATTTAAGATTTTCCATAAATGACTAAAGTTTAGCAAGGCAATAAACTTTAGGAAAGCTTGCAAATCAAAAGGGGACCAGTCACACAAACCAGGTAAAATTATTATAGTGAAATCAGAGAACTAATTTAGGGTTTCAATTACCCTATACATATACTACCATTTTCATCATCGGCTATATATCAAAACCAAAAACAATTCGATCGAGAATCCACACAACTAATTAAAAGAATTCAAGAGAAAATCACTCACATACGTTTAAGGTTTTGATCGCCAGAAAGCAACTCACAAATCGAAGCATCAAGCCAAAGAGATTCAAGCTTCAGAGAATCGGATTTCATCAATCAAGTAATCGAGTTTCGATCTGAAGGATTTGTAGAAAACCATAGTTTTTCTTTCCATAGATCGGTTGCCATTTCTAACTGGAGAATCAAAAGGAATCGGGACATTTGTTTTAATGGGTGCAACCAATTAACAAAGAGGGTCGGCCATGGTTTTATTTGAAAAGGGGATGACCCTTTTAATTTAACTCCAAGGGTTTTTAATTGTTTTTATTTTTATGTTGTTTCAATTTCATTTGTAAAATCGTCCAAACAGTTCTAGAGTCTGTAAAATCTAGGCTATTCAGTTAAGAGCTAACTGACAGTTGCTAGAGTCTGTAAAATCTAGGCGGTTTCCTAGTTTCGTCTGTAAAACTAGGCAGTTTACTAGAGTCTGTAAAACCGGGGAAAATCTGTTCTAGGGGATATAGACCAGTCTAGGATTTTGAGCGTAGGATTAGAGTAGGAGCGAGGGGTTCGCGAGTGTACATGGTCTTGTATGCGGGACTGTTCTTTTACCTAGTAGAAACCTTAGGAATGCAGCAGTAGGCAGAGTTTTGCCGAAGCTGGGTATATCTGTGTATGATTTATTTACTGCACTTTTATTTTTGCTGCATTCTGTGGTCTGTTTATTATTTTAATTTCCTATAATTGTTGAACTCAACGAATTATTGTGATAAACCCTATTCACCCCCCTCTAGGGTTAATCTAGATCCAACAATAAGAAGTTAGATGGTTATAGACTAACAAAAATATACTTGTTGACACACTACAATACATAGATTTCGATACACGAAGCTATGCAAATAATGACATATTACAAAAACTTGTACTAACACATGGTTTAGTATATTGTAGTCACATGGCTAAATATAACCGCCGACATACGGTTTTTTGTAAATTAGTAAATGGCTTCTATATATGTTCACCTTGTCGAATACTATAATTTGTGTCTCGGTATTAAATGTCATTCACGAGCAAAGGGTAACAAGGTAAATAATACAACAATGTTCAATATATTTGGGTGTTACTTGTCCGTTTATTTAGTGCTCAAACATCACACTCACCCTTCAATACTCTAACTAAAAAAAATGTTACCAAAAGTTTCATACGTAACAATGGCACTAAACTTTATCCAGATTCCTCGTTAAACAGAATATAATATTACAAAATATATGAAAATTGCCATCTCTGTACCATATACAAATATTCAATCAAATCAATATCAATAGTGAATCACTCACATCATTAAAATTCACACAGGGATAAAATTAGAAGACATAGGAACCATATATAAAATTCCAAAGTTAATAATAATAATAGATCTCAACCAATCTTTCTTTAGTGAATTAACTTGAATATATAAATGAAAAATATAACATATTTCAAAATCATCGCATTATTTACAAAACCTTATTTTGGAGAATATGAATCATCAAGGAAGAAAATATTTTATACTTCATACAAAATATATCTCAAAAAGTTATTCAAAACTATATATAAATCACTTTTTGATAAACTAATAATGCAAAACAAGTCCTTTTTAAATATTATATTCCAAAATGATAAACAAACATATTAAAATGTTAAAATAATATAATACATCTTATTGATATAAAATTACTAAATAAAGTTAAAGCACTATTATTTATTTAAGACATATAATTATATATTGAATTTCGAATATTTAAACAATATAATTCTAAAGAATCTGATTAGGAAAGTGAATATAATGTTAAGAATAATCAAACCACTAAAATCAATTTTACTTTTTGAAATCAAATACTATCCTTAGTTCGCTTATAAACATAAGTTAAATAATATTCACGTTGTTCAAATGAATCTCAAAATATAAATTAAACATTATAATTCATGTAACTTTCACGAATATTGTAAAATCATAAAATCAATCAAATGTTCAAAAATAATGAACTACATAATTCGAAGAAATTACATAAATCAAAATAAAACGCATAATTCAAATTAAAAACAAATAGCGTCCCCTTTGTATTTTTAACATCCAACAAACTCAAATTGCTACTATCAACATTAAGTAATGATCAATATCGCAACAACCAAACAATTATTCAATTAAATAATTTCTCGAAACAATCAATCAAATTCTCAAGCAATCAATTTTGATCCCAACCAAAGAAGTAGTTCAATACTAATCAGGATGATAATATATGAATGGGAATGCGATGAATTTAAATATAGTTGTAAGTGGGGATTACTTACCAAATCGATGTCTAAATTTCCAATCAGCGACCCCTTGACCATCGCCAGCTTCACCTCAGACCAACCGCCAACTCTCTGCTTCTATATTATTAACAATAATAGCATAGCCAGTTGCTTCCCTTTTTGCTGACAGTATATGCTACTCTCAAGCCACCTTGCTGCTACGCTCTCCTTGTGCTCCTCTCCATCTGACAATCATTGACGACGCCATCTGCGTCGCTCATAAATCACAGTTCCATGCCACTAAAGTTAGAACGAAGTCGCACTGTTTCGATGAACCACGTGCTTGTGACTTCCATACATCGCAATAAATGTCACTCATCAAGAATCTCACGCGCGCCTCACTCATTCATCAATCTACTCTACCGTGACGCCTCCTCAAATTGCCTACATGTGTGCCTTTTTTTTTTTACTGAAATGCGATTTTGTAATGGTGAATGAATTAGGACGCGACTCTATTTGGGTTCTCGGGCTGATTGATGAAGCTTCGAGCTCAAATCAGGAAACCAAGCAGTATATCCACAAGACTAGAGACAAAGGAAATGGATTTAGGGCCTAATTGCCTTAGGCCCAACATTGACTAAATTTAATTCTAAATTAATTTGCAACTCATTTAACCTTGAATTTCGATCCTAAAATACTTTCAGTTCATTGAAAACTGATTCACGTCTCGTTTAACAATTCGTCTTTTAACAACTGATAAATTTTTATTCTACTTGACGCTCATTTAATTCTATTTAATAATTCATCGTACTGTTACAATATAAATTTGTTTATACTTTAAAATATTTTATATCAATTTAGTCAATCAATAAATCACCATAAATAAAATTTAAACATTATTATTTTAATAAAGTACAAATATAATTATATTGTATAAAGCATAGTTGTTACTAGTATAAAAGTGAATATATTGTCAAATAATATATTGAGGTTGTTGATTTCACACGTTTTGGTGTGTTTGACATAAATGAATTGAATTGGAAAGTTATATGAATAGAAACGAAAATTGGAAAAATTGAAACTAAATGATTTTAAAATATAAAATGTGCTTTTAATCATTTTTACTACAGTTATAAATAAACATACTTTTAAGTACAACATTAAACTCTATTTTAAACCTAATTTTTTTAAGTATAATATTTAAACTCTATTTCAAGGCTACTTTTATGTTACTATTTTATCATGGACATTTCAAAATCAAACTACAAGTATTTTTAAGGTATCTTGTCAATACACAGTCTGAAGTATGTTAAGTCTTTTTTAAAAGACTAGGGATGATTTTAGATTATAATACACGTTATAATAAATGGATTTGTAAAAGAAACTACAAGCGTAGTATCTCACTGAATAAATGTTGATACTTAGAACTTCAGATTGAATGTTTTTAAAGGTAAAAACAAGTATAAAATGGTTTAGGTTTGTCGTAAACAATGTTTTAGCAACAATTGTTTTTAAACCTTGAGGTTTACTTTAAACTTGAAATATATTGTCTAAACAGTTTTAAATGTACTTACATCTTTATATAGGAAGTTCAAAGGTAATAACGAGTATTGAATCCGTCGGGATAAAGATAGTAAAAAAGAAGTTTTAACTTATAAAAAAGGAGTACTTAGTAAACAATGTTTTTAACCTCTTTGATTATATTTTAAAATAAGTAAATTTTGCAAATGATTTGTGAATATACTTATACGTTATAGATAAGTATAGGAATACTTCTTGAAGTATTAAAGACTATAAAGGGAGAGTGAAATAATACAATGCAATTGTATATCTTTTATAAAGGAATTGAACATATATACAAGTATGTAAAGAAAGTTAATCAAGAGAAGTTTTAATTAATAAATGAAGTCTTGTTAGATAAAAGAAACTTTACTAATAGAAGATGCTTTAATTAATAATAGATTAACTAAATAGAAAGGGATTGGAAATAGCTTATGTGACTTAATCATGTTATGTGACTTGATAGTTCTTACGGTGTTTATTCGTCTGTTTATGGAAAATACGCGAGACTTGTTTTCTATATACAATAGTTTATAAACCTGATATTCGACAATAGAACTTGACTAGAAATCAATCGAATTAGTTTTAAGAAGACCATATCGATTGTGTTCTACTTATCAGAAACCACTTCGAAAGAAGTATGTCGGTTCTATGTCTGAAAAGCGGCTATGAAGTGGAATCTATGTAGAGATTCGAGATCTGATTAAGATGCTCCACCACATGTCGTTGTTCATGGTCAATTCGGGACATTGGAAATTCATTTGTGATTCTGAGATCTATTAAGAAATTCATATGTGATTTTGATACTTATTGATATATGAATTTTTTTGAATCTGAGATCTGTTGAGCAATCAATCTGTAGTTTAGAGATCTATTGAGTTATAGGAATCCAGTTGGGATCCATGTTTTGTTCGAGTGATGAAGACTCGTGTGAAAGTCATCGAACGTAACCTCGACATCAGAAATTACAGAAAGCAGAGTAGGAGCATGACCAAAGGGGTTTAGCTAACTCATAGGATATATCAACTCCATATCCAAGCATAGTTATCAATTTTGCTAGTGGAAGTCGAAGAAATTCGGGATCATGAATGTTGATGAGTGGACCAACTATGTCTACCTTATGGTATATTTTTATCTAGAGATATACGACGTTGGAGGTAGTTTCTAACCCTTGTCATGAGGCTGGCCTCGGTTCTTTTGAGGATGTTTCCAATGGAATATCCTACGACCAATCCTTAACGATTTTAAATGTACCATATTATGTTATGTAATGTAGCCAATGCAAAAATTCCATTTATTTGACATGATTTACATTCTACATCATAGACATTATCCATTATATCACTATAGAAAACCTAATGAATGAGTGGATACTTAAAAGAGGAAAACCATAACGAGAATTCGTACGATCTCAAAAGGTAATTAAAATATATCACATCTATCTTGGGCTTCTCATACTAATTCACTAGCCTGATTTGAGTGTTATTTTCTCAAAATGCTCAGGTTAGATCGAGTATATTTTCCACATTATCTTTAGACTACTTTGAAGCTTTAGGAGATGAGCTAAAGCCAAGACATGTTATTGTATTCTTTTATTTATTTTGTTGTGCTTGTTGTTGAATGTGACAGCAACTATATAGGCATGTTACCGTAACTGTTCAGGCTGATTTATCTATTAGTACTTTGATTTATACATGTATAATATAGTTTTTCTCTTTATGTAAAGAACATTGTTTACATTATAGTTTATTTGTTCCGCTATCCGCTATGAGATTTTATTCCCTTTTTCTTTCTTTCTGTTCTTCAATCTCCTTTCTTTTCCACATCAATCTTTCTTTCCGACACTCGAATTTATGGCACGTGGATACAAAAAATGCATTATTGTCGATTTTTGAGGATAAAGTCGAGTCGTTATAATGATCTACTCCCTCCGTTTGGCCATTAATGCGAGCGTAATAAGTTGTATGCAATGCAGCTATATCTCCAACATCTGTTTTAAACTCTTTCAAAACCTAGTTAGCAGTGGGCCTTGATCAATCACAATTCACTTTGGCACACCAAGGAATTGTACCATCCATTTCACATACCTTAATCAGCATTCTACTTGACTTGATGGGTGTAAATACAGCATTCGTGGTCGGTCGGTCAACTATGACCTGAATGTTTACGTACCCTGTTCTAGTCATCGATAATCCATCGACGAAATCTATTGACATATGTTCTCATTTCCACTCAAGAACTTTTAGCAATTACATTAATCAACTAGGTTTCTTCTTCTTTGCCTTGACTTCACCACTCTTCAGCTTTGCACCCAAGTGTTTCATGTCATTCAAACAAGGATTGGATGAAGATTTAATGACTCGTACCAGGAAATTGAATGAACTTAAAGAGTTAAGATGATGCATAAAGATTGAAACAAGCTACCCAACCACAAGATAAGCTACCCGACCACAAGATAAAAGGACGACACAAAAGTGAAATCGCCAAAACACCTTAAGCGTGTGAATCGACACTGAGTCATCACTTTGACTCGATATCGAGTCATAACATTACCTCCACATGTCTTGATTCTCATGGCGAAAACTCGATGTGCCTTCCGAACCTTGCTATATTTGGATTTCTAGCTCAATTCTCATTAGTTTCGCTCATAGATACTCAATCTTATGCAATTAGGTATGACTCTTAAGGTCCCACTAGAGATTCTGCCATTACTCTGTTGAATCACATCCATTTCTTATCACCTCCAAACACATTCAAATACTTTGTAACTTAGATCTAGCACTAATTAGTTAATATCCAAAAAGATCCTACCAGCTTAGTCATAGTGAAAGACCAGTTAAAATGAACGTTGATCGAAGTAAGTCGAATCACAATAGAATTATTATCTCTTTTTTCTTTTCCATAAATTTATACTTTATTTGTGTTTGCTATCTTCTGGATTAACGTTGGTTGGAAGAAAGAGAGGAAAAGGGAGGGGGGAGGGTGTTGCACTTTGTAAAAGTTGTGCAAGTAGCACACATGACTATTACACTAAGAAGTACCAAAGAGATGTACAAAAGAGAGAAATATAACTACTTCATGTATGAACGCTAGAAGCATAATCTCACGTGCACAAAAAAAGATCTATTAATAATAGCCAAGGTCCCCAAACCAAAGTACATAAATGTCCAGTTGCCAGCTTACAACATTTTCAACTACTCTCTTTACATTTCTTAGAGCAACTCCAACAGGGTTACGGGTCATAACATTACGACCCGTAACATTGAGGGAGATATCATAGATATCTCCCAACAGTCGTGCGCCGATTTTTTCGGCGTGCCGCTAGCGAGCCGATTTTATCGGCTAGCAAGCTTGCGCGCCAATAAAGTCGGCGCGTGCTTCCCCCGCACCTATAAGTATGGCGCGGAGGGCCTTGGGTTGTCTATACTTTTCCCTTTTTTCCTCATTTTTATTTTTTTTTAATTGATCTGGACGCTGGGATGCCGCCACAACGCGTAACGAAGATGGCGAGACATACAGTTCCAGCTCAGCTGGACGACGCAGCTGGTCCAGCGCACCTACCTCCACCAGCAGGGACAACGGTTGAGGATTTGCGGATTCTTCATGAGTTGCCAGAGGGGTACATGCACTGCTCGTTCACCGCGCTCGACATCGCTCCGGTATAAATTCTAATTTTATCATTTATAATTATTGAACTGCTGAATAGTTTACTATATTACGTAGAGAGCTTGATCAATTGGTTTTATAGTTATAGTATAATAAATTTACGTTATAATTTTTAGTAGTATGAATTGTTGATTATATAGACATTGAACTATTATAATTTTAACATTTGCATTTACTGAACGGGTGAATAATTTACTATATTACGTAAGGAGCATGACCTGCTGGTTTTATAGTTATATTTTAGTTCATTTATGTTATAATTTTAAGTAGTACGAACTGTTGATTTTATAGCTATTAAACTATGATAATTTTAACATTTAGCACACTTACATCTACGTTCGCGGTAGTTGGGCGAAGTTTAGCACACAGGCCCTTGACATTTTACCATTACATATTCGAGAGAGGCTACTGGCTAGTCCGTTCGGACTATTTTTACGGATTATACTTCCATAGTCCTTCGATCGACCTTTAGTAGAGGCCTTGTTAGAGAGACGGTGGCCTATGACACACACATTTCACTTTCCCGATTTTGAGTTAGGTATCATCCCAGCAGATTTTTCATGCTTTCTGGTATTGAGATTGGCCGCCCCGACAGAGTCTCCTGTCCATTCGATACCTCCTATGAGTCACCCGAGTTGTACTTGCAGTATTTGCCAGACTTGTCTACAACTCATCTCCCATGGTGCCGTTTCAGTCACATATTTACTTGAGTACATTAGAGTGCATCTCGATGTAGTGGATTTCCATGACGTAGTATATCGAGCCACCATTTTATATCTCCTTGGTTCGACATTCTTTTCAAACCAACAGAGTTCGATTAGATTGGGTTATATAGCAGCATTAGTCGATTTAGATTAGCTGCATATGATTGATTGGGGCAATGCTATTTTGGGTTATCTATATTCCGCTCTTGACTCCTACGCTTTGGGATTGGTTCAGTAGATGTTTGGATTTTGGTACATGCTGTCGTGCTCGTACTACGAGTACACGGCCAACATGCATCCACGCATGTTGCCCATCGCCAGCCATGTCGCGGAGGCCTTTTTCCCACGTATGCGTAGATGGGAGAGTAGTCACCTAGTCCGGCGTGCTCCTGCTGTTGTGAGACACGATTTGATGGAGGCCCGTACTCAGTTAGATATGAGGGAGAAGGGCAACATATTACGAGCACCTTGGACTTCTTATTGGATGTTACTTTCAGCAGATGGCCCGCTACCTGATGACCACCTGCTCGTCATTGCATGTCGTTTATCGCTTCGTCGTGTCCTCTTGCTCCCACCGGCCCACCTTCCTATTTAGTACTTGGGCGATCGATGTTATTATAAGGGCACCGGCCAGCTGCGCGTACCTATAGATCCACCTCTTCCCGATGATATGTTCTCGCCTTGTCGTTCTATAGGGAGACAGTACGTATAGGGTCTGAGACAGGGATGATAGGTTGATACGACCGAGTTTTACATACCCGACGCAGATTTTGACCCTTATTGGGTTCGGGTAGCTCCTAGGCGTTACTTTTTGCCGGATTACATGCGGGGTGTGAACTCCGATCACATTGGTCCCCGACTGGTTACTGGTAGAGTTCATCCTCCACCGTTCACTTTTGACCCGACCCCTACACAGATCTCCGACCAGCCTACGGATTTCGCTTTGGCCGATACATTTCAGACATTTGATCGCAGCAGTACACAGGTGTCCCTGCCAATTATCTACCCACCTGCTCACATGGTACACGGTGTCCCTACTGCTGGATTATATCCAGCACATGAGGTATTCTTCTTACTTGTGGATTTATTACCTTGTACGTTCTAAGTTGTAGAAACTGATTTTATATGTTCTATATTTGCAGTTTGCACCCCGTCTAGACCAGCACAGGATACATATTGCCGCCATTCAAGAGATAGCCCTACTACATGCTCAGTCCTTGTATCAGAAGCACCAGGCGATAGTACAGGGTTTGCAGGAGCAGATCGACGACTTACAGGCCAGACTGGCGTCGGCAGGGGTTGGTGATACATGAGCATCAGGTACGTTTGTAGGGTCATGTGCTGGTGGTGGTTCAGGTGGTGTTGGAGGATTAGGTGGAGCTGGAGGATCGGGAGGGGTGGAGGATTAGGTGGTGCTGGAGGATCCGGAGGGGGTGGAGGATTAGGTGGTGATGGAGGATTAGATGCGGGTGGAGGATTAGATAGTGACGATGACGATATTCCTTATTATGACAATGATGATAGCGAGGATGACATGGAGGAGGATGGTGAGTACTCTGAGCACGATGATGATGATGGTGCTGCAGATTTAGATTGACTTTCATGAGGATCATGCTGATGATATTTTGTTTTTTGTTATCATGATGTATATATGTGTATGACATGATGTAGTGGACTTTACGTTATTCTTTCTTGTGTTCTCGTTTTCATATGTCATGTTGATGCATGTTGTACTATACTATCTACATTTCATGTTTATTACTGCCGACAACTATATTTTATGATGTTCTATGTACTGGAACCTTTATTATCTATATTTTATGATGCTCTGTGTAATGTTAAGCGATATTTGGACCGTTTAATTATAAAACGATGTTTGATCCTTTTATTTATAATTAAATTATAAAACGAGCTGTAGTGGCGCGGTAGTTCTAATATAACGTTTTGAACTTTAATTGGTTGTACATGATTCAATTTAAGTCGGATTTCTTCGAAACAAAAAACGTTCGAATCAAATTGATAGTATTTTTCTAGTGGAAGAGAAAAATCGAGTTTTCATGTTGTAGATTTTGTTTTATGTCCAAATCAAAATTTCAAATAGTCGATGTGGAATTCCTTTATAAATTATAACGTTTATTTAAATAAACGATACTTATTTAAAGTAAAATGGTTTGGCTTGAAATTCAACCAATAAAGCGATGCACGACACAATGTACACTCCATTGGCTGTATATAAGTGGGGACGACCCTGTTTTCCGCTTGTAATATCGTTGTAGACGACCTTGTTTTTCGCTATATATAATGGCTTCTCTGAAGCAGGTTAAACCCTCATTAGCAATTTCTTTTCTTCCAGCCGCCTACTCCTTGCTCTTTTCCCATTCCAGCATTCTACTTGAAAAGAAAAAAGTATAGTTGCCTTATTGGTGTATGTCGAAACAGGGAAAAGAATGTGTACGCTCCACCATGGCCAACTTGGGAAATGACGATGAGGCGGTATCAAATCATCGACCTGGAAAAGAAAGGGTAGTTGAAGGGCGCGTTGTAGAGCCAATGGGTCTGGGTGGGCTAAACCCTTTATGCTGTCGTGGAGACGAACCGGTGGTCGTTGTTTCAAAAACCGAAAAAAAATGCTAATCTTCAATTTTTCGGTTGTGAAGCTTACAAGGACGACAAAGTTTTTCCTGATGAAATTGATTGTTGTTACTTTAAGCAGTGGATTGACCCTCCGGTGTGCAAACGTGGAGTTCAATATGCACTGGAAGCGCAAGCCGAAATAAGACGCTTGAACAAAATTGTTGCTGAGCCAACCAGAGCTGGATTTTTCCCACGTCTGTGGTAGGTCTATGTGGAATCTATCTTATCGTGTTTTATTGCACTTTGAATTTGATGTTTATGTGTTCAGTTGATGTGGTTCGTACGATTGTAGTTTGGCATTTCTTAATGTTGTAATATTGTAGTTCGTATGTTTATGTGGAAACTATCTTATTGTTGTGTTCATTACTAAAAACTGGGATACATACGGATATGCACTTTAATAATACAAATATTACGCATAGTCCAATGCTCAGAACGTCCGTGATAGAGAATCGCCACTATGCACTAGTCACTGTCCAATGTAGCCATGATAGAGAATCTACACTATACACTGGCATTGGACACTGTTAATGTCATGATAAAGAATCTACACTATGCACTAATCACTGCCCACTGTAGCCGTGATAGATAAACGTTGAAATCAGAACAATACAAAATAAAGGATTTTAATTTTATTCACTAACGTTTTGGGTTGGCATTCAACACGAGTTACTACGTAGACGACCCTACTTGTTAAATTCCATATCTACATTACCTGGATGGCCTTGCACACATAAATTCCTAAGTAGCTATTACATGGACGACTCTACACACTATGAACTAGACCAAGACATGTTCCGATTAAGGAGCCCTCAAGCTAAATTAGGTGGCACCCAGGCCAAAAAAGGAGATCTATATCCAACAAAGTAGCACTATGTCCAATAAAGGAGCGCTTTATCCAATAAAATTGCACTCTGTCCAATAAAGGAGCGCTTTGTCCACTAAAGGAGCGCTTTGTCCAATAAAGGAGCCCTTTATTCAATAAAGGAGCACTTTGGCCAATAATTGAGCACACTCCACCCAATAAAGCTACCCATTGACCAAGACCACATACCTTATATACAACAGCAACATCGCAACCATATCTCATATCCAAACACATTCACAAACAAAAATGGATTCCTATTTTATGACATGCATCATGGCTTTTAATAGTGATTCAGAAGAAGAGGAAATCCTTCAAGAGGAAGCGGAAGAAATACAGAAAATACGGGACTTATACCATGAAGCCTACGGGTCATCATCCATAAGTCGAGAGGGATCGATTACTAGGAGGAGATTTATACATCGAAATTATGCTAAATACCATAAGTCTTTGATGCAAAATTACTTCAATGACAATTGCACTTACGAGCCTGATATGTTTCGTAGAAGATTCAGGATGCGGAGAAATCTATTTCTTTGGATATTGGCGGGTATTCAAGGTAACAATGATTAAGTACAAACAAAATGCATCGAAGACGCAGGGGTTGTCCGGTTTTCAGAAAATGACGGCCGCTATGAGAATGTTAGTTTATGGCACTCCTGCTGATGCTTTAGACGATGCATACCGAATAGCAGAGAGCACGACACTTGACACACTTGGAAAATTTTGTCAAGCTGTGGTGGATGTCTACGGAAAAGAATACTTAAGATCTCCGAATGAAGCAGATGTACTGCGAATCAGAGAGATGCACGAAAGCAGGGGATGGCCGGGAATGTTAGGGAGCTTAGACTGTATGCACTGGGAATGGAAGAACTGCCCTAAGGGATTACAAGGTGTGTATAACAGGAAGGAAAGGCGGCCAACCATCATTTTAGAAGCTGTGGCATCGTACGATCTGTGGATATGACACGCTTTCTTCGGAATCCTCGGTTCGAATAATGAATTAAATGTTATAGAAAGATCTCATCTGTTCCATGATCTTGCTCAAGGCCAGGTATCTCCTTTAACATTTACCCTAGGCATAAATACTTACGACCATGGCTATTACCTAGGTGATGGCATTTACCCGAAATGGAGCACCATTGTTAAAACATGTCCAAATCCATTGACTTCTAAACAAGTCAAATTCGCAGCGATGCAAGGAGGACAAAGAAAGGATGTTGAACGTGATTTCGGTGTTTTACAATCTAGATTTGCAATGATAAGTAATTCATGTCGGTTGTGGTCTAGGAAAAAGATGTCTACAATCATGTTTGCCTGGATCGTTCTACACAACATGATTATAGAAGATGAAAGAGACATGGATGAAGGACAACGCCACTATGAATATGAAGGTGCTTCGCAACCACCTCATATATACCGACAGAACACACCGCTAACAGAACGACTTCAACATTCATTTGAGCCGTCAGGTTATGTTTAGAGATGCACAACTCCATATCCGACTGTCTTAAAGATCTTATGGATCATTTATGGAACCAATATGGCGATACTTAGTTATCAAGCTTGCTTGATTGTCCGAACTCGTGTTTTATTTTATGATGATCCTACCTTATGGATCATTTATGCAGTAATGATGTTGTAGTTTTTTATTTCACCAACCGCGTTCTACTGTATTTCTACGGGTTATTAACTAGCTATTATTAAATTCTGAAACTAAATTAGTTTATTTCGGTGTTCCTAAACATAACTATTGTGTACGAAAATAGTAACTATTATACTTTGTCATATTCAAATATAAGCTAGGATTGGAAAAAACATATTTAAAATCAAAACGTGTGACGCGCCGACTTTATCGGCTCGTCAAGTGAGAAGCCGATAAAGTCGGCGTGTGTTGGTCCCGTAACATATGGCTCAATATTACGTTCCCCAACATCCGTTGGGGAACAAAAGAACCCACAATTACTGATTTAGGACATGAATCAGTAACCGTTGGAGTTAGATCTTATAATTCAACAAACAATCCATTCCCTTCTGTTTTGAATAAAGGGTTGCATAACATAGCAAAGTCTCTAACATATTAACACTAATATTATCAGCACTGATTTTTGCCCAAAATAAGAGGAAGAAAAACCATCAAAAATGCTCAGATATTAACATTAATGCTACCATCCAAGCAAGAAATACAAACCTGTTTATGGTACAAAAGTAACCAAACAAGTCTCCTAACTAACCTTTATATAATGATACCTTATCGTTTCCCAAAACTGAAGAGCTTTTATAGAAAAATAATACGTCTATGTAGCTTGAGATTTAGCATTTTCTGAAGCGGAACCCTGCATAAAATACACATTAAAAACAAAGCAGCTCGGCAACACCACATAAAATTAAAGGGCATTTCAGTACAGCAAAGAAAAGAAATTTTGACGCTGATATTTGTTCTTTGAATTACTAATAGCAAATTGAAGGGGAAAAAAAAAAGGTACCAATATTATAATTTCTTTTGGATGGTTTATGAAACAATGACCATGTGACATTTATGAGAAGATAAACCAAATTATATAGAATAAGAAGCATACCTTTTCCTTAGCTATATCCTCCTTCCACTCCCGTTGATGCTTCTGCAAAAGAAGGGTAAGTAATCTCTTCAATTCAGGTGAAACCTCTTCAGGAAACAACTTGCTACTGTCATCGTTTGTGAATTTCTCAGATACTGATCTACGAATCAGAATTCGAAGGCAAACCAAAAGCTAAATATGAAAGAAAAACAAGCAATTAAGAAAGTGATGGTAAGCGGCAAAGAGTTATATAAAATTTGCATATTTTTCGAATATTCAGTATGTTCATATAAATCGAAGTAAAAATAAACAGTGAGATGTAAGAGGCTGCAGAATATAAAGTTGAACATAGTGTATTAACCTTGCCTAACTTATTTAGTATTTATTACCTCAAACTTGGCTTTTATGAGTTTAATTTGCCAATGCAAAATACATATCAAAGTGAGAGTACAAACTAAAATCTATAATGCACCAGTTCAAAATAAACAAGTAAAATGCAGAAAGAATCAGTATAGCAGCAACCAAACAATGAAAAGGATAAAGGACACAAATTAAAGAGCCTGAAAAGAAATCTTGCATTAGCCAGATTCTGGTAAGAATTGAAATAGCTCGTACTTTGGTTTTTTACTTCCACAATTAGGGGGAAAAGGATGACCCACGAGAAAAATGATACTTGCATCATAATGACAAAAGTTTACAAAATAGATTAGATTTCATTTTTCATTATATATGAACATAATTAAAAAAAAGTATGTGGAATAGCAAAAATAGCGATCGCAAAAATGCTACAATGTCCATAATAATAAAAAATACATTACAATACTACATTAAAATACACAACAGTACATAAAAATTAATAGAACCTGTACTTTCAACAAGTCATCCAGTATTTAGTGCACCGGTTCATATTTTATTGTTTGGCGTATCCTTAACCTCATAGAATACGCACCAGGTTTTTTTTTTAAAAAAAAAAAGGATTTTGTACTGTTTTTCAAGAGTTTTCTGCCACAAGATTTAATTAGTGTCATATTGTAATTTATGTTACTACTACTACAGTGTCCACACACAATTATGTATTGCCATTCCACTCATTCCACCAACTACTACTTACATTTAAGCTTCAAGTTTACATAACCAGCATCTGTTAAAATTGGGGAAAGATACGTGTATATGCATGCATGCATATAAATACATGTGCGTACACCAAAGTAAAGGTGTTTAAATGAAGTTGATTTGACATGTTATGTACTTACTCTTATAGCATCTCCACCAGGAGATTATACTTCACAAAATGTGATATCTGCACCCATATGTGTATCCAACCGAATGCAAATTATCCTATAGTGTAAATTTGGGGTTTGAAAGTGTGGATATGCAAGAACGAACGAGGCGCTCGTTCAACACACGCATGTAGTCAAACGTTTATTCAACAAGCGCCTCATTTGGGGTGCTTGTTGAACAAACGCTGACTACTAGGCATTTGTTGAACGAGCGCTCAAATTTATCCCCTTCAGCGGTTGATTCAACGGCTACACCAACGACTCTTTTCACCTTCTCATAAGCAGCTTCTATTCATCTTCTTCATTCACAATCAACTTTCTATCCCAATTCTAACATTTCCGCTCCCACTTACCTCACCTCAAAATGTATTCTGGTTTCGACACTGATACTGCAAGGTGCGGTTTTGAAACATATGATTTACAAGATGTTTTGGTTTCGATTGACGGAACGGTTGCTAACGAAAGTTGGACTGTTGCGAAAAACTATGACTTTTGTTATATTTGGTGTGCACTCTCAACCGATCCTAATTAAGGTGTCGACCAAAGTGGTGTGACTTTTTAGGATAAAATAACTAACTGCTACAATTGCAAGAACATTGATTGTAAAAGAATCGTATCATCCATCAAAGGTCGTCATGGAAAAATTAATCGTCAAACACATAGTTATGAGACTTAACGCCTCAACCACTTCTCAGGCTACAAAACGTACACCTCACATGTATCGAGTTGCTGAGATGTACATGCATAGTTATGAAAGGCGTGTAGCTCAGGATACGATAGGATCGCTAAAGGCAGTGCCGAAAATAGGTTACAGGTATTAAGGAAAAAATAATCAGAAATACATCTTTTAAAACATATTATGCTACAAATGTTGAAACAAGCCTAAACTTTACATAGATGATATATATATACGTATATATATATATATATATATATATATATATATATATATATATATATATATATATATATTGATTGAACATCTATAAATTTTTGTCGGATTCAAGATGGTGTAACACACGAAACAATGAGTGTTAAAGGGGGTGTTGCAAAACATGGATATACATACATCATACATGTATGTATGTATCCATGTTTTGCAGCACTTTACACACACAAAACCTTTTTAGGTAGATCGACATACCAGCATAACCAGTAAGGTAATGATAATTCTACTGTTTTAATGGTAAAGCATGTGGTAATGTATTTTCAAAATCACCAATAACAGTAATTCACCGATCTATTTATACTTCCTATTTTCTTATCTGTTTTATACAGTTTTACAAAGAGAGACAAAAAAATGCCATAAATGGTTTTGAAATTCACTTCAAAATATGCTAATTTTACCCCAACCCCCCCCCCCCCCCCCCCCTCCCTCTTTTTCACTAATGTATTATATTAAGTCACAAGATGAAGTGCTGCCATTATGCATTATTACATTATATAAAACCAAATATTCTGAATTTTTAAACAAAACAGAAATTTGCCACTATCAGTGTAACTGTAAACTGTTTATTGGTATATTGACCATCAATACAATGACGATATGGTAATGATATGTGATTTTAAATTACTAGTAAAAACAGCATGCTGAAGGTTTCTGCAAAATGGAATCAGTAAACGTTGCCATAAAAAGTAAAATATAAGAAATCAAACAAAAGCATACTAATTTGCCCATTTCATATTTGATATAATTGACTGATTCCACCCAAAATTTACAATAATTTATTGAAATAATTCGACCATCTTATAATATTAAATTGATAGATTTACGTAAAATTAAATTAATAATTTTGAAAGACAATCAATTAACTTTGGGCTATGGCCTGAAATAGTGTTGCTAAATTCAAAAAAGGAAAAAGTCTTCGCAGTACTATGTCCTTTTGAATATCAGAAAATGCTATTAACAAAAAATAAAAAAAGATTTTTGTAAATCGTGTACCAAAGACAATTTAGGAGGACCCACACTTAAAATTACAGTATTACCCGTTTTCCTCTAGCTCCACAAGTACACTATTCTTGTATTTTGACAAAAAAAGTTGTTTTTTCTTATACTTGCATAACTCTTGAATATCTTCTTGTGCACGACACTCTTAATTAACTCTAATTTGAAGAAGAAGAAAGAAGACATCAGAAATTATCACCACTCTATAAAGACAATCAATTTCCCCTCGAGAAAATCAATGGAGTCTACTAAAGGTAAGTAATTTTTGAATTTGATTTTGAAATGAACTTCATTTTATTGTTGAACTGTTAAAGTACGATGAACTGAATTCAGGGTTCCATTTGTCCACATCAATAGCATTAATTCGTTTCTATAGTTTTTTTTTTCTTTTACAAACGATTATTGAATAATGATGTGCATTAGGTAAGACCAGATGTTGAAATAATAATGAATTTTAGAAGAAGAATAAAATAAATTATGCCAGATGCCTGAAAGCCATTATAAAGATTGAAATCCATTGCTAAGTAAAATTTCGATTGTATTGATCGATTTTGACCAAATGAATTGTCTATGTCATCACTGATGGGGATAAAGTATCTGGTTTAGGTTGTCAGCAGTGGTGATATTTTTAAATGGAAATTAATAGGATGACATCTTATGGGGTATTGGCTAGCACTGAATTTGGCATGCCTAGCAAAACTCTAGCTATTATAACTAAGAGCCTCGGGAGGAGATATAATGGATTGCTTTGTGTGAAAATATTATCCTCTGAAAAAAAGCTTAATGAAAAATTAGTCACTGTAGAGGATTTTGACAATATGTGCGCAAAAGTTGGTGTACTATAAGGTCACAGTTTTTATCAATAAACCTGAAAGTACACTCGTTTATCGCTTACAACTTATGCATAAATGATTGATACAGAAATAGTATTCATTGAATCAATTGATTATTTTTTCCTTTTGCGTCAAGTTTAATAAATTGGTGGTGGATATCTAAAATTCTTATATCTGTCCGCATTCAACATCTAATTTTTTTTCTTCTGAAATTTTCAGGTAAGTGATTCCAATGATTATTCAACAAATACAAGATGCTCAAGATTTAATATACAAAAGAGAGAATTATGCTTAAGACTTGTTTATACATAATTTGTCCATTTCATATTTGACATAATTTACTGATTCCACCCGAATATTACATTTATTTATCGAAATAATTGGCCCATCTAATAATATTAAATTGATAGATTTACATAAAAATAAATTAATAATTTTGAAAGACAATCAATCAACTTCGGGTTACAGGCGTAAATGGGTCAGACCAGACCACATGAAGGCATATCCTAGTCTTTTCCTACAAAATATTCGAACGGACACAGACGAGACAAGCATTAAGCTCGGATATTATTCGTACAAACTGGATAACAGACGGACAATATTTAAAGAACAGAAAAACATCAAACATATTTTCATACATTTTTATTTGTTCTAATTTGTGTCCTAAATGAGGATCATACGGCATGAACCGAATGTCTTACTGCCTCGAACCAAGCTGGACATCGGACAGTCCTAATACTTTTGTACAACCCTACTTCCGGCAGTGGGCGTTAGTACTAGAACTGTATTGGTGGTTGAAACAGTTGGAAGTCGCCCGTAAAGAGCTTGTGCATAATTGTTGGTGTGCTTAATTGAAACTGGAAACAGAGAACCACCATACCAGAAACTGAAAATCCAAGCAGGTAGATAAAGCCAAACCTTGGACTGATGAAAAAAAATAACATTTCAGTATTTCTGAACTTCTCATGGTTGAACTGGATAGATCTAATCTACGCTTTTGTTTTTTATTTATTGATGGAGGTCTGTTCTGTATTTATTTTAACTCAATTATAAACCAAGCGCTTTACCTGATTCTAACAACAGAGGCAAAAAAAAATTGGTTATGTTATGTCTACATCTGTGTTCAGAAAAAAAAAAAATAGATGGTAGAAGCGGACAAATATAAGATTTTTAGATATCTGCCACCAATTTATTAAACTCGAGGCGAAAGGAAAAAATAATCAGCTGAATACTATTTCAGCATCAATCGACAATGCATAAGTTATCAGCAATAAACGAGTGCATTTTCAACTTTATTGATACTGTGACCTTATAGTACACCAACTTTTGCGCACATATTGTCAAAATCCTAAACAGTGACTAATTTTTCATTAAGCTTTATCAGAGGATGATATTTTCACACAATGCATTCCATTATATCTCCTCCTGAGGCTCTTGGTTATAATAGCTAGAGTGTTGCTAGGTATACCAAATTCAGTGTTGGCCAATACCCAATAAGATGCCATCCTATTAATTTCCATTTAAAAAATATCACCATTGCCGACAACCAAAACCAGTTACTTTATCCCCATCAGTGGTAACATAGACAATTCATTCGGTCAAATTCACGTAATCAAAATTGATCGACACAATCAAAATTTTACTTAGCGATGGATTTCAATCTTTACAATGACTTTCAGGTATCTGGCATAATTTGTTTTATTTTGCTACTAAAATTCATCATTATTTTAACATCCGGTCTTGTCTAATGCACATCATTATTCAATAATCTTTTGTTAAAAAAAAAAAAAAAAGACACCCTGTCTATTAGAAACAGAATAATGTTATCGACATGGACAAACATAATTCTATACTCAGTTCATCATACTTTAACAGTTCAAAAATAAAATGAAGTTCATTTCAAAATCAAAATTCACTTCCCTTCGGTACTCCATTTTCTCGAGGGGAAATTGATTGTCTTTCTTTATAGAGTGGTGATGATTTCTGCTGTTTCTTTCTTCTTTTTCAAATTAGATTTAATTAAGAGTGTCGCATAAGGAGACATTCAAAAGTTAAGCTAGTATAAGGAAAAAAAAACAATTTTTTTGTCAAAATACAAGAATAGCGTACTTGTGGATTTAGAGAGGAAAACGGGGTAATATGGTAATTTTAGGTGTGGGTCCCCCTAAAATTATGTCTTTGGTATACAATTTACATTTTTAGGGGGGGGGGGGGGGGGTTAATAGCATTTTCTGATATTCAAAAGGACATGGTACTGCGAATACTCTTTTTCTTTTTTCCTTATTTGAATTTAGCAACACTATTTTAGGTAAGTGATTCCCCGAATTATTCAACAAATACAAGATGCTCAAGATTTATTATACAAAAGAGAGAGGCTAGATTTATTCTCACCCGTATTTCCTCCTGACTCACTTAAAAATAATCATCACATCCCACTATTTTCCTTTCACGCCCCGGATTATTCCAAAAATGCCCTTGCATTTTTTAAACCACGTTCACTTATGATGTCGTTTCTTTATGAACCTCGCTCGATCTCAATTAGGTTGTTACACAAACCTCACTCGATCCGGACTAGGTTGTTGCGTAAACCTCGTTCGATCTAAACTAGATTGTGGTCAGGCACCAGAATCAATTAGCCATGGATCTGAAGCAACATGCAGAAAAGAAAGTGTTTGTAAGAAGATAGAGCTCTATGGCATTTCATCAAACACTTTAATATGCAATAGAAGTATTGACGAAGCCACATCATCACTGAAGTCAAGGGACAGCTGGTAGCATGGGAGTGACGCCGAAGACCCACTGATTCAGGCCATGACTCCTGGCACCCGAACTTGAAGACAATTCTGATGTGCATGTGCAAGTGCACGGTTGCGCACCGTTCAGTAAATGTTGACTGGGATTATAATCAGGGCCATTTCGGTTGATGTTGAGTTGTATAAATATGGGTGATATGTCCTCATTGTTTGCTTGTTGAATTTTGTATGCGAGTTCCTCTCATAAATCTTCAGATCTTAATTGCGTCGAGTATTCGTTGAAATTTAAGAAAAGCTTTCCAACCTCTTTCTCTTTTGTTTCCCTATTGTTACTCGTTCTCTTTAGTTTCTGTGTCTTCTCCGATTACTGTTGTTGAATCTAACTGTGAATTACCAATTCATGGATTAGAGAATCACAGGGAGTATCAAAAAAAATCTGGACCTAACACTTTGGTATCAAAGCCAGATGGATCGGAGTTACATCAAAATTTCGATGATGAAGCAATAGAAAAAACTGGTGAGTTTGACAATGAAGATGCTTATGATGGTTCAAGACAAGATCTCATCAACGCTCAGACTGCTTTGAATATTAGGGAATTACAAGAATCCCATCATGGGATCAATTCAAAGATGGATGTGATGCAAGAAACCCTAAATAACATTGCAAGGGAATTCAAAGATATGAAATTGCAGCAATCAAACCCTAGGGTTCCTTACATTCCACCCTCCCAACGACTGCAACCGAGGCAGAATCAAGAAACATCCACATCAGCATCTCTTGTTCATGTACAACCAGAAAACAATACCGCTGCTTCCAATAGAAATACTCCACCTATTCCTTTTAATTCGCAAAACCCACCTAGGTTACTATAGAATAAAGTCATCAAACTGGGCTTCCCAACGTACAATGAAAATGAAGAAGCCATCGAATGGCTTAACCAGGTGGAGCCCTTATTTCAGTATCATCATACACCCGAAAATGAATGGGTATCTACCTGTTCATTCCATTTGAGAGAGGATGCTAGAAAGTGATATAGCAGGCTTATTAAAAAGGTTAAGAATTATGAAACTTACAGCATATTTAAAATGAATTGTTGGTAAGGTTTGCACCTGAAGAATTCTTGAAGTCCTATGGAGCTATTTCCAATCTGAAACAGACCACCACAGTAGTAGCCTATTTATCCCAGTCTGAGCATTTGCAAAGCATGTGTGACGCTTTACCTGATCAATTTTTGTTGGAGAAATTTGTAGATTGACTTAAGAATGATATAAAGTTTGATGTCCTCGCATTACACCCTGTTGATTTCAAGCAAGCTGTTAATTTAGCCAAGGTATTTGAGTGCAAAAGATTGAACAAAAGGAAGGCCAAGTTTAATAAATCGAATAAAACTTCAGATGGGATAAAGTTTGTTAAGAAAGACACAACTACTAAAGAAGTTAACGTGAAAAAAAAGGGTCTTACTCCACAGGAAGTACTTAAAGAGGAAGAAAAATCTTTGTTTCAGTTGTAATGAAAAATGACATCTAGGTCACAAATGTAAAAGTAAGCAAATTTATATTATTGAAGAGGTTATGTCATTACAAAATGAAGATGCCAAAGGTAACAACGAGGAAATGCCAATCGATGAAAATCAAGAAACTCAAGAGATTGTATCCATTGCTATCAGCAAAGAAGAAGAGGAACAAACATATGTCATTACCTTAAGTGCAGTATGCAGCATTCCCACCCTTTCAACTATTAGAGTTAGAGGCTATATCAACAAGCAGTTGGTGGAAATGCTCATCGATTCTAGCTCTACTCACAGTTTTCTCAACTTATAATTATCCAAAAAACTTAATCTATTGGTGCAAGAAACAGCTGAATGCTCGGTGCAAGTTGCAAATCGTGAAAAGATATATGGTAAGGGCATGTGTCAGGGAGTTTTGTTCAAATGTCAAGACTGTGAAATGCCCATTGATCTATTAATAGCACCATTAGAAGGTTGTCAAATGGTATTGGGTGCACAATGGATGAAGGAATTAGGGGAGATATCCTTTAATTTTGCAAAAATGCAGATCAAATTTCGATGGAATGGGGAGGAATATTTATGGAATGACATCAAGAGTGATAACAAGATTGTTGATAGCAAAAGCATATTGAAGGAAAGTACACAAAGTCAGGTTACCTTGCTTTTATGTTCAAGAGAAACCCGATGTCCTGATTCTGAAGACACTATTGTTATCTTATCTGAAGTCATAGTTATCAAGGCGCGCGCCAAAGCGCAGAAAAGCCCAAAGCTTAAGGCTTGCACCTTTTTGCAGTTTGAATGCGTCTTTTTTGCAGCTTGAGGCTTTTTTTTTTTTGCTAAATTCAAAAGTTTGTTTATAAATAGTTAAATAAAAAATTTAATTGTTCAATAAATTATAAAATATGGTTTAAATTTTAAATCTTATTAATAAAACATGTAAATAATTGAATGAATTATAAAATATGGTTTAAAAATTAATTGGTAGTTAGTAAAATAGCAGATCAAACTCATATAAAAGACACACAAAAAAGCCCCAAGCTCAATGCTTGCGCCTTTTTGAACCTTAGCGTCTTAACTACTATGCCTGAAGTGCAGCAGATAGCCATATACTAAATAAATTTCCTTCTGTCATTTCTGCGAGCAAAGAACTGCCACCTTCACGCAATTGTGACCACAAAATACCATTACTACCTGCTGCTAAACCAATATGTTTGAGACCCTACATGCACTCTTATCACATCAAGAACGAACTGGAAAAGCTAGTTAAAGAAATGCTGGAAACTGGTGTTATCAGGCCAAGCACTAGCGAATACTCGTCACCAGTTGTGAAAGTCAGGAAAAAAGATCACACATGGCGAATGTGTGTGGACTTTGTGCACTCAACAAGCAAACAATAAAGGACAAATATCATATTCCCTTAATAGACGATTTACTAGATGAATTGTATGGTTCTTTTTTTTTTTTTTTTTTTTTTTTTTTACAGAACTGGACCTAAGATCAGGATATCATCAAATTCGCATGCACCTACACGATATACACAAAACAGCTTTCAAACCACACGAGGGGCATTATGAATTTGTAGTCATGCCTTTTGGTTTATATAATGCACCATCAACATTTCAAGCCCTTATGAATGAAATATTTAAACCATATTTACGAAATTTCTTGCTAGTTTTCTTTGATGATATACTAATTTATAGCCAGACCTTGTCTGAGCATATACAGCATATAACCCTTGCTTCGCAGGTTCTTGAGGAAAATCACTTGGTGATAAAATTATCTAAATGCTTATTTGCTCAAAAACAAGTCAACTACTAGGGGCATGTTATCACAAAAAATGGCAATGTTGTTGATCCAGACAAGATAAGGGCGGTAAAGGAATGGCCACAACCTAAAATTTTGAAAGGGTTAAGAGGATTTCTTGGTTTCACTGGATATTACAAGAAATTTATAAAGCTTATGGAATGATTGCAAAGCCTCTTACCAATCTTTTAAAGAAAAATTATTTTAACTGGAATGAACAAGCAACTGCATCATTTAATCAATTGAAGAATTGTTTACTCACGCCACCAATCTTAAGTATGTCTGATTTCAGCAAAGAATTTATAGTCGGGTGTGATGCAAGTGGAGTGGGAATAGGAGCTATATTGACACAAGAGGAAAGACCAATTGCGTACCTTAGCCAGGCTCCGAATGGAAGAAATTTGACATTATCTACATAGGAAAAAAAAATTGGTTGTTCTACTTGCTACAAAAAATGGGCACAATATTTGCTAGGAAGAAGATTTATAATTCGAACAGACCATCATAGTTTAAAGCATTTATTAACTCAAAGACTCACTACAGGTATACAAGGAAGATGGTTAGCCAAGTTGCACGGCTTTGACTACAAGGTTGAATACAAGAAAGGAAGAGACAACACAACTATTGATTCCCTATCCAGATTGCCTGAAACACAGAAAACTGAAATCATTGATAAGCATTGTCAAGCTATAACAACCATAGAAGGAAGTCGACTGAAGGAGCTGAAAGACGGATTGGAAAAATAAGTTAAGTATCAAAATATGATGGATAGATTTCGAGAAAGTAAATTAAATGAAAAATATGGAATAATCAACCAGCTGTTGTATTATAAAGGGAGGTTTTACAACCAAGGATTGCAAAGACATCATTCAAGTCTTACAACAGGAGCATCATTCCACACCTCTAGGTGGTCATGCAGGAACAAAGAGCATAGACTTAAACAGGTTTTCTACTGGAAGGGTATGAAATCTGATGTGCAGAAGTTTGTGAAGGAATGTGAAACTTGTCAAAAGAATAAACATGAAAATGTACACATTTCGGGTTTGTTGCAACCTTTGCTAATACCTGAAACAATATGGAGAGACATCTCCATGAATTTTATAGTTGGATTACGCAAGAGTAACAGATATATAGCTATATATATGGTAGTTGATAGGTTATCGAAGTATTCACATTTCTTTCCTTTACAACACCCTTACACAGCTATGCAGGTGGCTCAAATATTCTTTGATGGTGTTTTTAAACTTCATGGCATGTTGAACAGTATAGCATCCGATAGAGATGCAATCTTCACTAGTTCATTTTGGCAAGAATTGATGAAGCTACAAGGAAGTACTCTGAAATATTTAGCATATCATCCATAATTGGATGGTCAAACTGAGGCAATTAATAAGATTTTAGAAGGATACTTACGATGATTTGTATGCCATGAACCCCATGAATGGTCTAAGTGGCTTACGGTTGTTGAATACTGGTATAATACAAGTTGGCAAAGCTCAATCAACATGACACCATTTATGGTTGTGTATGGTGTTGCTCCCTCCACTCTGCTATCATATGTGCCAAAAAATGCTAAGGTGCCACAAGTAAAGCAATAATTATATTCAAGAGACATTGTATTACAACTTTTGAAGGATAGTTAAGGCTCACACGAGAGAATAAAGAAATTTGCTGATATAAACCGATGAGAGAGACAATTCAAGGAGGGGGACTAGGTGTATTTAAAGCTATAGCCATATAGACAAATTTTGGTAAATAATGCTAAAACTAATAAACTCTCACCAAAACATTATGAACCCTATAAAATCATTCGAAAAATTGGATCGATCGCATATGAATTAGAACTACCCAGTACAGCAAGAATACATCTTGTCTTTCATGTGTCTCAATTGAAGAAAAGGGTTGGCCAGGGCATTGTAATTCAGCAGAATGACCCCACCTTTGTAGAAGCAATCATCGATGAAACTAGAAGAATCTTCCTGAGAAACAATAAAGCTGTGGTGCAGGTTTTGGTTAAGTGGAAGCAAAGAGGGCATGAGAAGGCAACATGGGAAGACTATTGGTCGTTAGTTAAGAGATTCCCCACGTTTGACCTAAGGTCAAATTTTGAAGGGGAGGGGAGTGTCAGGCACCAAAATCAATTAGCCATGGATCTGAAGCAAGATGCAGTCCAGAGATGCAGAAAATAAAGTGTTTGTAAGAAGATAGAGCTTTGTGGCATTTCATCAAACACTTTAATAAGCAATCGAAGTATTGATGAAGCCACGTCATCACTGAAGTCAACGGACAGCTGGCAACATGGGAGTGACGTTGAAGACCCTCTGATTCAGGCCATGACTCCTGGCACCCGAACTTGAAGACAATCCTGATGCACATGTGCGCAAATGCACGGTTGTGCACCGTTCAGTAAAATTCTGGGTTAATTCATGTTGATTGGGTTTATAATCAGGCCCATTTCGGTTGTTGTTGAGTTGTATAAATATGGGTGATACGTCCTCATTGTTTGTGTGTTGAATTTTGTATGGGAGATCCTCTCATAAATCTTCAAATCTTAATTGCGTCGAGTATTCGTTGAAATTTAAGAAAAGTTTGCCAACCTCTTTCTCTCTTGTTTTCCTATTGTTACTAGTTCTCTTTAGTTTCTATGTCTTCCCCGATTATTGTTGTTGAATCTAATTGTGAATTATCAATTCACGGATTCGAGAATCACAAGAAGTCAATCAAAAAAATCTGGGCCTAACACTTATTGTACAAACCTCGCTCAGATAGAGCGAGGTTTTTACATAAACATCGCTCCTTTGAATCTTATGTACATCAATTTTTTTTTTAAATGGCGACAATTTTGGAAAAGCTGAAAATAGAAAATTTTATGGGGTTGTGAAAGAAGGAAATTGTGGTTTAAATAGAATTAGCCATAGAGAGAATCATGCTTAAGACCGTGCAAATTGGCTCATGTCGCACCTAAAATTAATCAGCTGACAACAGACAGTGGTGGAATTTGAGGGTTTGACAATAAAACCTAGAAGACACAATCTGGAGAAAATAAAAATATCCAATATCTACAGGTATAAAGTTTGCAAATCACACTAGAAATTAAGAAAATGACAGGGTAAAGAACTCACAGGGTCGAGTTCGTGTGTCTGGTTAGATATATGTAGAACATCGCACATGGTGACTCGATCAGTGGGTTCGAGACCGGTTTTTCTAGTTCGCCAAAGCGTTCGGAGAATGTAATCCAATGACTCTTTTGAATCCGACTGCAAAATTAGAGGAAGATGACTCCACAACGAACATTCAATCTGCGGCCGTGTCATTTTCCTCTTCTTTCTTCTTTTTCTTCTCTCTATTTTAATGGCTTTTGCTTCTACGGACAATCAGAATTAATGGGCAAAGAGAACAGGAAAATGCGCAAATTACGTCGGTAACCCTTTCTGAAGTGCCGACTATTGTTAGTTGGAGCATGCTAGAAACGCCCAAACTAAAGCACCGAGATATATGATTGCACGCGGCTGATGAATGGATATTGAGGGTGGGGCTCTTTGATTACCGCTCCAATTTGGCAATACCATTTTTGCTGGATAGTCAAAATTGTTTACTGTTACCATTATCGATACATTAATATACGAAGATTGACATACAGACGATTCGGTAACCATTATACTGATAATGTTAATTACCGTTTGTCCATTAAAGTTTGCATTTTGACATGTTTTTTTACAAGCAGTGCATCTTTATTATAAAATATGCAGTGTTATTTAATAAAAAAAACATAATTGAGAAGCAAAAAGTGCATTTGGAATTATTTCACCTTATCATCGAACAAAAATTTAATCATTTATTTGGTTCTAAATGCATGTTATAAAGCATATCCGATCAATATGCATATGTTTAAGTTGACTAGTAAAATTACCGTTACCGTTGGTATTGACGAAAAGTTACCGATAATTTATTGTTAAAATGGTAATTTATTGTTATCATACCGTTTTAACTGGTATAACGATTTTAATCAAAAACTAGTATTTTTTTCTGCTTTGCAGAGCATTAAAATTTATGTTTTAAAAAAAAAATTGTAATGATTAAATATTAAAATTAAAAGAAAAATAAACTATTGTAATTAGTATTAAATAGTTATATATATATATATATATATATATATATTATAATTTATGCGGCAACAATAATAAATTGTTCTGTTGTTCATCCAAAAATAATTTTATCATGGAAGATTATTTTGATTAATTGTTCTGTTATCCATCTAATAATTTATGTGGTAACAATAATTAATTGTCATGTTGTTCATCCAACAATAATGGATGATTATTTGATTAATTATTCTATTATCCATCTAATTTTTTTTGTTATGAATGGTTATTTTTTGGCATAGATATAAAAAAATGATTATTTGTGTATTCTGAAAACATATTCTTAATTCATTACAATTTAAACTTATTTTGTGATTTTAAATGTAAAAAATTGAACAAACAATCATTAAAATTTTATAAGTGATACAATTCAAGTAATATTATATAAATTATATACAAACTACAGTATGTTAACTTTTTTTGGATGAAACAAAAAAGTGTATATGATGTAATCATATATATATATATATATATATATATATATATATGTGTGTGTGTATATATATATGTATGTATGTATGCATGTAATATGATGCAATGTATGCTTTGTTATTAAGTTTTAAATATATTTTTATATGTATAAGAGGCATTCTTTTTTATATGCCATGTATTCTTTTTTATATGTTAAACATGTATATGATGTCATATATATATATATATATTTATATATATACATACGTATATATATACATATATATATACATGTATATATATATGTATATATATATGGGCCGACTATTTGAACACAAAATTAGACACAAAGAGAGAGACACAAAGCTTTCACCGTTGGATTTATTTGTCTTTATGTGGAGAGCGGAATTCATGGGAGGATCCAGTGGTTGAGATTTATTGTGTGCAATTTTGTATTCTCATTTTGTGTCCATTTAGACTTTCCCATATATATATATATATATATATATATATATATATATATATATATATATATATATAATCTTTCTTTTTTAATTGCTTTTAGTTTTGAAATAAATCCATTTTCATCATCTTTTTATCCTTAAAGTCGTCAAAACTGATTTGTAATTTTAAGCATTTTAATTTACCAAACTCTTTTCTATGCAAGAAGAATCATCAAGTCAAATAGCATTTTATGGCTTGTAGCTTCCCATGTGCATTAATTTAATCAATATCTTATAACGACTTTCTTGAAATATTGCACTAAGAAAATAATGTTCATAAAAGAAAGGCATTTTAGCTAGATTTGTAAATGAAAAAAAATGTGTGGCTTCATTGAGAAAGAAATAATGACATATATTAGATGGACTAAATGATTTGTTCCATCATAAACATTTAGAAAAGCATGAAGAGACATAAATAAAATACTGATAATTTTTTTACTGATGCACTCTAATTGGAAACTCTCTTATATTTGACTAATTGGCTAGTGGTCCAAAACAATGGACATTAGAGAGTGAAAAGGCCAAAACCACTGAATTTAAGTTAAGATATCATTCATATAAATATGTTCTGAATTTTAGTCAAGTAAATATATGTGCAACAATATTAAAGAATTTAAACCGGGCAAATACATGATGTGCTAAGAGAAGCTCACAAAGACATGAAATAACCATAAATATATGCTTGTAAAAAACTTATCATGCAATATTGATTCAGAAAATATAGCGCTTGGAAGTATGGCTAGTTATGCTATGTTGTAGCCCGTCAGAGTTTTCTTTCTCCAATAAACTAATTTATTTCATGCAATGCAGATATTGTTGTGCAAAACTCGACCTATGTGAGGAAATAATCTGAATTATTAATCTTGGTATGCATTTTTCATCCTAACCTTTTATCTTAACTATCAAATACACATGGCATGCCAACAAAAATATAGAGCTACTACTATTGAAAATGTTATGTTGATAACAATTTTGTATTTTCATCTTTTTCAATAAACATAGACAATTATACCAATAGTTAACACTTTTCAACTTAAAACATAAAAAATATGCATTAAAGAGTGAAATTTAACCACTTTGTTAAGGAATGAACATGTTTTGCGTACTGTAAACAATTTTATCCAGCATACTGCCAATATTTGTTCTTCTCATGAAAATAAACACTCGCTCTTTTCATGAACCTAAATGCTCATATATATTTTTTTCCTTTCTTTTAGCAAAAAAAAAAAAAAACTCTATTGTAGATAAGAGAATAACTTATATTGTGTTGATAATTGAAATTGTTGTTGCATTCTGAAACAGACTCGGCAATTTGTCATTAAACAGATCACAAACATCTTTTATCCCCATACTCATGTAATAACAATAAATCATCGGTGATACCAAGTGCTAACTATCATGCAACAATTGAGCTAAGTTAAACTTGACAGTATATCATTTTTCTAAGAAAAAAGAAAAATAAATCATGTCAATAGTATATCGGTTACAACGTATGATGTAAGGTTCTGACTCCAAAGTGAGAAATGTTAATATTAACACGCTTATGTGGTACACTAGAAGACAGTTGAAAATTTTCATCCAGCTAATGAATATTGGAGAACTGTGTTTGGGTCACCAGCACCATAAAATTCATGTATAAGGCAACATTCTCATGGGAAAGTTGATTTTAGGATGGTGCAAGGTTAGCGTACAATATTGTGCGGTTTTATTACAACAATATCATTAATTAATAGTCCTAGTGTGGAACATACCAGAACTCGCAAAGGTCTTCTTTGTTTGCCTTCTTCGTTTTCAGTGCACTCAATTTGATTAATGCATCAAAACAATTATGGATGGAAAAGATGACGCCTTTGCTAAGGCTATGGAGGCACAATAGTGATATTGAGAAGAAAATTGTTAGATGCATCAACTCTTTTTCGATGAGTGAATTTATGCATAGTGAAAAGAATTCATGATTTGATTTCGATCGAGAATAAAGACATTTCATTAGCACTATATAAATTTATGAAGTTGCAAAAGGTAAGAAAAAGAGGAGTCGGGAGGATGAATGAAATGAAATATTATTTCAAGGGAAGCCGAGGAACTTTCAAATTAGAAATATATGCAGACCCACGAAATTAAATTTCATTGAGAATTTGGTGTACCTGGTATGGTATTAATAATGTAGTGCAATATAGATGAGTAAAGTAAATGAATTTTCTGAAATCAACTAAATACTTTAAGGCAATACAATTGGTTGTATTAGTTTATGATTCATATAAATATGTATATGGTATTAATAATATGGTACAATATAGATTACTAATCAAAATGAATTTTGGGAAATTAAACAATTAATTAAAGACAATACAATTGATTCTACCAATTTCTGTATAAACATGCACTACTAATAAGATATATACCAAATGTGAATGGTTTGAGTGAAAATTTGAAGCAGCAAACGTTAGACAACAATTTTGATTGGATATTTCAGCTATGGTAACTTCTTTATACCAAATATGGAAGTTGTATGTCTGGTTAGACATGAACTTTTTGACTGGATATTTCAGTTATGGTAACTTCTTTATTTATCCAAATTTGAAAACGAAATTTTCCTCTATGAAATTTGGATGCAATCGTAAGAAATTAAAAACTATTATATGAAATCAATTACTTCGCTGACAGAATCAAAACATTTGAAACTGCTTAAAAAACATGGAACCTAGTTAACATATTGATTTAGAAATAAATTAAATCTTTACTTAAAAGGCGTTAACGTCTTTTAGAAATTCTTAATTAAGAGCCAACTTCCTTAGCATTGCAAAAGTTATAATGAACTACAAAGTGATATAAAATATGACAAATTGATATGTAAGTAGTAAAGTAGTGAATATGGACAATTTCCTTTTATGATAAAGTAGTAAATGTTCTTTTTTAAAAGTAAATATGGGCGGTCGGACCAATTATTAATCATTAAAGATTAGTGAGAATTGTTATATAGATAGATTATACCAAATACGAATAATCCAAGTAAAAATTTGAAGCAGCAAACGTCAGACAACAATTAAAAAAGAATAGCTACAAATCATTTACACTGCATTCTGTCAACTACAAATCATTAGAAGTACTATGTATGTGGTATCTTTTAGGATAAAGTAGTAAATAAGGGCAATTTCCTTTTAGGATAAAATAGTAAAGATTTTTTTTAAGTAAATATGGGAAATTTGTGAATTATTATATAGATTATGAAAATAAATGGAATAACTAAGGAAACCCTATAAAGCAAATTAGCAAAAAATACATCATACATACATCATATTGATAATGTCTACATCCAACGGATAACTTTTGTTACTATATATACTCAGGTTTGTTTAACTAATTTTCTTGCCATTTGAAATTTTAAGTAAAAATAAATGGAAAGTTTGGTGCAACAATTTGTGAATCATATGGCATATTCAGTGAAAATATTTGATTTGCAGTTTATGGCATGAAAGCGGATTATGCAACATACAGAAGTAATATAAGCACACCGATACTATTTTTACTAATTGCATTTGCATTTATTTGGTATTATACCATTGGTATGAATGTATTTTTTCATGCTTTCCCTTTATTGAATTTATTATATAGTTAATAGGCTATGAATTATATGGTATATTTGTAGACAAATTGGTTGATGTACAGATTTGTACTAATTTGTTGTGGATTAACCAATATATTTTATCACGATATTGATTTTGCAATTATATATCATGAAAGGAAATTATATAATATAACAAAAATCTATATGAACACAATAGGAATATATCATATGTAATATGATTAAAAATTCGAAAAATGGAAGTTGTATGTCTTGTTAGACATGAACTTTTTGATTGGATATTTCAACTATGGTAACTTCTTTATTTATCTAATTTTGAAAACGAATTTTTCCTCTATGAAATTAGGATGCAACCGTAAGTAATTAAAAACTATTATATGAAATCAATTACTTCTCTGACAAAATCAAAACATTTGAAACTGCTTAAAAAGCATGTAATCTAGTTAACATATTGATTTCAAAATAAATTGAATCTTTACTTAAAAGGCGTTAACGTCTTTTAGAAATTTCTAATTAAGAGTCAACTTCCTTAGCATTCCAAAAGTTACAATGAACTACAAAGTGATATAAAATATGATAAATTGATATGTAAGTAGTAAAGTAGTAAATATGGACAATTTCTTTTTAGGATAAAGTAGTAAAGATTTTTTTTTAAGTAAATATGGGCAACTTGGGTATTTTATGGTCGAACCAATTATTAATCATTAAAGATTAGTGGGAATTATTATATAGAAGATAAAAGATAGATGGTTACCATTCGATTGGCAATGGTATGGTAATGCTAAATTTACCATTATCATAACACCCTTGCGTTTAAGTGTTATTTTTTTTCCTTTCCTCATTTTAAGATTGGTGCTTTATATTCAAGTCTTAAATGGTATGAAACATACTATATGACAAGTCAGTTTGAACCTGTACGAAAATCACAATCATAACGTCATGCATCCTGACCAAAAGTCCGGACAAAATGCTTGCCTTAACAATCAAAATTACAATTGTATGATTTCTTTGATTCTGCATTGGTTGATTTAGCAAAATTGTTTTGTTTTTCTTATAAACTGATTGCAGTCGATGATACACCATCTTTATTTGGCCTACTAAGTTATATTACCCAGCCAACCACAGCTACTAATTTTTATTTTTCTTCCCATATCTGTTTTGTCTAAAATGAAAACAACTTAGCAATATTACAATTCCATCCTTAAATGAAATTTTGCCTAAAACTATATATTACATATAGTTTACAAACTACGAACACAAACAAAAAAATGGTTCCACGAAACCATTCTGTTTTGAAAGTTGTTTTCCACTAAGTATTTAAACTGGTGTATGTATTATTATTCCAATAAAAATCAAATCTATAATACATATGTTTTCGTTAAAAGCTGGTACAAACACCTAGTAGTTTTTATAGAGAACTAAAATAAAGAATATAAATAAAAAGTAAGAATTTAAACAACAACAAGAGTAAACGAGTATACAACAATTTATAGTGGTTCGCGTTGAATGGCCTATGTCCATTTAGTAATTTTCATTATTTTTATCGTTGAATTTGAGTGGTTACGAAGTTCAAATCGGTAGAGATCAGAAGCATACAGAATGTAAGAGAAAATAAATAGTCAAAAGATCTATTTCTCCATAAACCAGTTGTTATTTACTTACCTTACAATTCTTCTTACCCACAATGAATTAAAGTGTGTCGCAGCTCATCCTACTAATGAAAATTTCTATTTTTATTCATACTAAATTCATGTAGTCGTTTAAGGCTTTAGTTTCTCTACCCTAGACTCTCTTATAAAATACTTACACTATTCCAACTTGAATAACGTTCCCCTGGATTACTTCCAACAATTTTAGCATCATCTCCCATTTATCTTGCCTAACCCCATAAAACACATGAAATTATATATATATTTTTTCAAAACAAATCTGCTTTTATACCAAAAATTTATTTTTGTTGCAGTTCTCTACTTTCAAATAAATAATTTTTAAAATTACAGATTTTAAATTTAAACTTGAAAACTTTCGAATTCTTTTTCTTTTTGAAGTTAAAAAAATAATATATTTATGGGACTAAAGTCAAAGTGGGTCCTCAATTTTCTTGCCATATCTATTTTCCAAATAGTCATTTTCTCACTTCAGTTGCTTTTTACACTAATTCCTCAATATCATCCATATTCGAACCGAAATATGATTTTAACACCACCCGTGCACACTACATGTGTGTGGGTTTGTGTGTGTGCATGTGTGTGTGTGTGTATATATATATATTCCTAATCTATTTCTTCTCTTACGCTTTAACAAATTCTAAGGCACAACCGTCCTACCAGCTAATCTGAAATAACTACCCATTTACAGATATCAAAGTATGAATTGTTGAAATTGGTGATACGCAAATCACAATCTTGGGCAACAAATAATCTTACATATTTTGTGTAGAGATTTATTGTTAGATTTGGTGCTAGATTTTATGAAGAGATTTGGTGCTAGATTTGATGAAGAGATTTGGTGCTAGATTTTATGGAGAGATATTGGTTGTTATATTTATGGAAATTTATTGCAAGGATATTTGGTGTTTATTCAAATTGTTTTATAACATATATGAAGATAATTTGGATGCCAAGTTTTCTTGGGCATGAAGCAATTCTCTCTATAAAAAGGGTCAGCTAACATCTTCATTAGGTGTGCGTGAGAGCCACCACGTGGTGGGTGAGAGCCACCAAGAGCGGTGGTGAGAGCCACCAAGAGTGATCATTCTAGCTATTCCAAATTGAGTGTTCTCCTTCAAATTATTTAGCCATTAGATATTCTCTACCTATTTCTCAATAAAGTTATTGGTTCAAGTTGTAATTGTTTATAACGATAGTTGAAATTGATTGTAAACAATTTTTATTGGTGAATTAATAAAGAGGGTGGTTGGGTGGAATATCATGTGCTCATATTTCCGATATTATTTGTGTTGTTTTTGTTTTTCATTCAAATTCATCTTCAAGTGATTGGGTGATAAAGATCCTATTTTTCTTGGCGTTTTGTCAAACTTCCGTTGCGCACAAAACCCCAACAGTTTGGTATCAGAGCAATTTTTGCTTAACATGAATTTCCCACTTGTTATTAAACTTATTATACATCTTATATTATGGTTACACTACGACCTATAACTCTTGGATTCCCATAATTCTAATCTTGATATACAAAAATGTTACCATGATCTTTTCATATGTCATTTCTCTTAAAAGTGAATTTTCTCTGTGGATCTATATACTATATATATAAAATATTTATATAGCTATTTTAAAATATATATAAATATATTCATTCGCTATCCATTTAGAACCACTAAACCTAGGATCTGATATCAAATGTAACAATCCAAACCCCAACGGGCTAGGATTTTTCGTAATTTGTTGAAATCTAAGTCCGCCGAAGCCTGAATTGGGTATCTGATATCCTGCAAATAGGCAAAGATAAATTTCAGAGCACAAATAAGAAACTCACAGCGGAAACGATTAAAACATAATATTCGGTAAATACTTACCAAAATATTAACACTTTCTAAACAAGTGTTTCTAAGCCGAATAATCTCTATATGTAACCTAACCTATGGATTGTAGGATCTAAATTAAACCTATAAGGGGTGAATAGGGTTTATTATATTTTTTCACAAGATAACGATTAATAAAATATCAGCACAGATAATAATTAGAATAAATGTGAAAAGTAAATAACACACAGATATACCCAACTTCAGCAAAAGTTTGCCTATTACTGTCCCTACGGTTTCTGTTAGGAATTAGACAGTCTCTTCGATTACAATCCTTGTAAGCTCGCCACTCTCGCTCGCAATTTTGCTAACCCTACGCTCAAAACCCTACCGACACTCAAAACCCTACCACAACTCAAACCCACTGAGTTGTGAGTTCGCAAACTACAAAACTGTAGGTTGATGCCTAGTTAAAGATTAAAGTTTGACGAAATGAAAACGATACAAAAAATAAACTAAACTCTTGAAACAAGAGCAATTGATACAAAAAATAAAATGAACTCCTGAAAAAAGAGCAAATTATACAAAAAATAAACTAAACTCCTGAAACAAGAGCTAAGAAACTAAATCCTAATTTTAAAATTAATAAACAAGACACATGAATATAGCCAGCCCATTTTCAATTTATGTGATCGATCACTTAGTTTAGGTTGGCTCCCTCTCTTCAATGGCCTTCGTCTTGTTTTTTCAATGAAAATTAAAACTAGGGTTTTAATCTTTATGCTGCTTCTCTGTGCTAATCGATCGAATAATATCTCTGGCTTGATTTACTATCGATCGTAGTTGTATCTCTTCAGTTGCTTGCGGTTTGATGATGGATTTTGGAGTTGCTCCAAAAACTAGTATGATTTTACTCTTTTTCGATTCAAATTTGGCTTGAAAGTTGAAATCTCTTTGTTGCTCCACACCTTTTTGCCAGCCATGATAGGGTGTATTTATAGGATTACAAATCCTTTATTCTTTGATTTTGGATATCTCTTTTGATTTGAATAATTCCACCTTGTCGAAAATAATACTTGCGATTTCTGGAAAGCTTTGAATTGATCTTCCTGCCAACAATAGAAGATTATAAATTACATATGCTTGACTTTTCGATGCTTTCTGGTTTTGACTACTTCAACATTCCAGTGATAAAAGATAATTTCCGGACTGATTCAAAACATATTTAGAAATTGATAATTTTCCTTTTATCCTTGTCTGCTTCCTTGGTAATACTTATTTGAATAAAAAACACTTTTGTTTCCTGTTAATCACCATTGATAAGAACATATACTATAATTTGATTTTTCTTATTCAATGGTATGTTTGCTTATCACTTCCTACACTCGACCTTTGCTAAAAAAAATTTGTTGTACTATTGTGTTTAATGATCATTATGCACTTTGAATTTGAGCACTATTCTCCTTATTCATGCTTTACTTCATTGGCTATAAAAAGGACAAATAATATATTTGGTCTTCTTTGTGTTTGTCTTGTTAAACTCTTGTATAATTCACTGTTGGTTCGTTTGTCTTGTAAACTAGCTACCGGTACTTTGTTTGCTGCTACATTGGTTTTGCCTCTTTTTTGGGAAGGCTGACCGGTTTTGGCTTTTGTGCATATGTATTACTGTCTTGTGCTTGTGCTATCATCCCTTATTCACCTTCTTGCGGTGTACTGCTTTGAGCATTCTATCTTGAACCCTGTGTTGATTTCTCCACTTGTGCATGTTTGAGTTGCACTTGATCGGTTTGGAGCTGTAGTGCACATTTTGTTACTGCTATACTTAACATTGTCACCGCTATGTGCATGTTTTGACCATTTTGGGATTAATACACTGGTTTTGATTTGTTTTTCTCTTATGTTTAGCACTTGCTCACTTTGTTGTTTGAAGCTTGAGGCTTGGTTCATGTGTGCACTTGTCGTTTATCTAGCTGGCCTGATCATCTTATTTAAGCTTGGTCTTGAACATGACCAATCTAAACTTGTGCATGTTTTCTATGCTGCTGCACATGTATTTGCTTTGAGCTGCACCCTTGTGTACATTCAGTTGTGATAATTTTGCCTTGCACATGTGTATCTAAACTTGACCATGCCTGAATGTTGTGCTTGGCGTGCACTTTGTTTTTTTGTTTTTTTTTAACTTCTTGCTGCATTGTTTTGAGTTGGATCTGAAACTTGATATGTGCACCTGCACATTTTTCTTATATACACACACACACACACATATACATATACATATATTGTGCTTATGCAAATATGAGATTTATATATGTAAGCTCTTCGAACGACAGACATGAAATTTAGTACAAATTTCTATCGTGGCCAAAAGTATAATTACACTGAGTTGAATGTCCATTACAATTGTCCATGGAAAAAAATAATATGTACTTGACAACTATGATATTTACAGTGAATCACTATGAATATTATACGTTGATCGAGACATATAAGCATATATATGACTCAATCTAGAAATATGATAAGAAACAATACGAATAACTGAGCCAAATAAAAAATTATAATTTAGTTTTATATTTTCGTATTAAAATTTTCTTTTCCAGTTTACTGCGTTCTTCTAATTTGACAGGTACAATAGACGATTGGAAAGAAATTGGAACTTGCAATCGAAGACTAAAAATAGAGTGATTGTGTCTGTATATGTTACTGTAACACCCCGTAGTTCTATAACATTAAGTTTCACAAATTAAAGTATAATTAAATTTTTGAAGAAGAATTAAGGGAAATGGGTTACGACATTGCGTTCGTCTCGAAATTCTGTTTGAGATAGAGTCCGAGTTTGCGTAAATTGGACTCCGTACGAAGGAGATATGACCTCCGGAAGTTTAAGAATTTATTTAAAATTCAAATAGCTCGAAAAAAGGATTCAAAATTCAAAAATAGGACCAGACCCGGGCTGGGCAGGAAAATTCCTGCCCAGGGCCCAGGTCGACCATAGGGTCGACCATAGGGTCGACCATAGTGTCGACCAAGTTGAACCAGGTCGGCCATAGGGTTGACCATAGGGTCGACCTCCCCTCTCGACCTGGTCCGGTCTGGCTGGCCTGGTCTGTGCTCTGGTCGAAATTTCTGGGCCTGGTCTTGTCACTAGGGCTGAGTTGTCTTCTTTTGATTGGCTTCTCTTTAGAACGGATGGCTTTGATTAAACCCGGCTTCATCGACGGCTCTAATTAACTTGCAACTCTATAAAAACACCCTAGGTCTCCAACTAAAATTCACACAAAAATAAGAACTTGAGCCGCCATGATGTCAGAAGAAAACTAAGGAGAGCCTCCGCTCAAAAAGAGACGAACAACGATTCAAGAAACAAAAGTCTAATCTAATTTCTACGCAACGTTTTCTACTCCAAGGGAAAGCTTTGCAAATTCAGAATAACAGAAACTAGAAAACAAGTTTCAGCGCCCGTTGTAAGTATAATGGTTTTCTGAATATGAATAGAAATTGCGATGTGATTCGATGTAAATGAAATTGGGGTTTTACTATTGTAAAATATTGATGTAAATTCTATGTATTGCATTGATTTTGTCACATTTTGTATTGGGTGTTTGTGGCATAAATTGGTTGATGCGAGCCTATTGACATTTGTATATGAAAATAAATATCACTTGCAAGTTTGTAGTAAAAGCTAGAATTGACATCTTTATGTTATGTCGTTAACATGGTTAGCATACATTCTTTTTAGGCCTAAACTGAGACTCATGTAAACATGTTCCAAGTTGAAACCTTTTTATACGTTATTATGTTTATTTGCAAGTGATAATTGGGTTTATGCAAGTACCTTTTGGTTACACAAATTATACTAGTTTCATGTCGAAATAGGATACTTGATGTAAAGTTAGTTTACACCTTTGGGTTATGTCAAAAAGTGGACATTTTTATGCTAGTTTGGTGTTTGACATTATGCCTAGTTATATGTGTATAAAACCATGTTTAAACAAGTCTAAAAGTACGCCATTTCATGTGACACCAATTTAGATATATCCTTATTGAATGCAAGTTCACATGACCCACGATCTATGTTAGTGAAAACGCTATGTTGCAAGTTCATGCGCCACACACTTTTATGTATTCTAGAACAATTCATGATTCTGTGCTTCCCCTTTTTATGTTTATGAGTTGGGCTGAAATGTTAAGCCCAACATATGTTATGCTGCGTACATACAAACGGGGGAAACAAACGTTGGGTTTAAAATAAAATACATGTATTGGTATGTTTGACACATGCCAATGACTAGTGACATTTAAAGCGGTATAAATTGTTATACCCAAAATTAGTGAATTTGGATAATTGGGCCATAAACATTTACATATAAAAAATTAAAAAGTGACAAATATGTAAATCTAGAAAATACGAGCATGCTTAACCCGAGGTTGGATTGAGTTGTGATGTAAACCTGCCCGGACCCGCCCGGCTGTCCAGTAATCACAACAATACCTATCCAATGTGAGAGGTTAAGGCATTGAGCCCAATAAAGACCCGAGGTTAGACTGAGTTATGGCGTAAGACTGCCCGGAACCGACCGGCATACAGGCAGCCACAACAATACCTGTCTAATGTGAGTGGTTGGTGCTTTAATAAGACAATTAAAGCTAAGTTAGGATTGGTAGTGTTAAGTTAACTAAAACACTTAACCAACTTAACATGTTAACAAGACAAGACTTGTAGGGGTTAAGTAACTAAGAAAACACTTAGCCAATTTAACATGTTAACCAGACTAGAAGGTGAGGTTAAGTAAAGTTAATACACTTAACCAATTTAACATATTAACTAGACTAGAGGGTGAGGTTAAGTAAATTCAGGACACTTAACCGCTATAATCTGATAATTAGATAAGTGGGTGAGGTTAAGTAAATTTAGAATACTTAACCATTATAACACGTTAGCTAGATAAGTAGGTAAGGTTAAGTAAATACACTTAGCCAATTTAATATGTTAGCTGGACTAGAGGGTAGGGTTAAGTAAACTTAGAACACTTAACCATCATAGTGTGATAAATTGAATAGGGTTAAGTTGAAACATGAAGGGACAATACCTAACCATTAGAACATGTTAATTAAACAGATGTTAGGGTTGAGTTAATAAGGGAACACTTAACCGTTATAACATGTTAGTTAAAACAGATAGGCAAGGTTAGGTTAAAAGGGACACTTAACCAATACAAGATGAATGGGTAGGGTTATGTAATAAGAAATACTTGACCAATATAACTTGGTTTGTGATATGGTTAAGTCAACTTGAACTACTGATAACACTTAGCCAGTTTAATATGACAAAGGAATGGGTTAAGCTAACTTGAATTGACTAATGAGACTTAACCAATCCAACTTGACGAGAAAGAGGGCTAAGTAGTAAACCCTAGTTAAGAAACAATCGAGAACGGGAGCTAAGTTGAAATCCCCAGTTAAAGAAACTAAGTGATAAACCTTAGTTAACAAGATTTATGGGAAAAGAAACTAAGTGGTAAACCTTAGTTGAGAACAACTAAGTAATAATTCTTAGTCAAGAAAGCTGAGCCGGTCCATAATAGATGAATAACCCGATAGGGTAGATCATCGCTTAACAAGTACATGAGAAGGAGCAAACGGTTATCCGATTTCGAAAAAGGCTCCAGCGGACTGGGTTTAGAAGCACGTAGCTTCGGGGGACGTGAGGGTACTCTTGGTATCCCTCTGTGAGGTTGCAGATGATCCGCTTGGGCTCACAGAGGTTAAGGTCAGCGTCAGAAGAACCAAGGGTATGCCTTGGTTGCAATTTAAGGCAACCTAAAGACTGGGATGGACCGGCGTGATTCGACGAGACTAGTAGCCCTGTGGTAGCGACTCGTCGTCTACCTACCACCTTGAGTCCATCGTAGTACGCATGCGGAAAGGCAGAGAACTCCCAACAGACCATATACTTGCTATCTAGTTATGGATGAGGCTGACCAATAGGAAAGTGGGGCATATGTGGCAAGAGTATAGTTCTCGTGCTTGATTTTCTTGGATTGCCTTTCATTAGTTGAGGGAGGGGTCACGTGGGACCATAACCACTGGTAGAAAAACAGACCTGAGCATCTGCATCGGCAGATATCTGAAAGCTCCCGACCGAGTTCCGTGTTTCTAGAATAGCCCTGCCACGGGACTCGGGTCGCACATTTCAGGACATGTGCATCTAGACAGCGATAAACGATTCGCGACACATACGTGGGGAACGTCTAGGAACATATACCACTCTAGGTATTGTGTCCTAGACTAGGGGCATCGTTCGACAGGTAGCATAATCCCTAGTGGACCTAGGTGGCATAAATCCTGAATCCGAGAAGTATTAGACAAGTCGCATAAACCCTAGTTGAATCTAGGGAACGCTCGATAGAAAACCCTAGGTTAAATCTAGGTAATAAATAAATGTGTGCCTGATGGCAACCACAGTTACAGGGACTGGGATCACGTTATCATTTTATATAGATTACTAGTTGGGATACTAGTTAGGTGGTGCAGAGATTAGTATAGGGTGCGATAGTAATTTCGATTCTAAACTACTTTGCCTTAGTTTATGGTATTTTCCCATTTTCAGTTTATGCCTGTCATGTCCTTTTCCTTATTCATATACCGAAGCACCACTAGACTTACCAGGCTTTATGTCTGACTCTATGTTTTCTTTTGTCTTCTTTTCTTCCGTTCCCCCCGGTAGTCAGGGAGGGAATAGCTCAGATTTGTATGGACCTGTTACTCTTTCCAAGCTTGAAGACTCTTGGATGTGCTGCTTTGGACTCTCTTTTCCACTGCTATGGCTGGCTAATGTTTTATTGGGGAATATCATTGTATATTTATGCTTCTTTATTTTGTTAAACAAGATAGATACTTTGTTGTTGGAAAACAATCTTTGTACAAGCTGTTTATAAATGAAATAAAGTTTTATTCACTTTTCCGCTGCTTTATTTATCTGTCTTGTAATTTATCTGCATCTTTTACCTATAATACTTCACAGAACTTAGTGCATTCCCTTTGTGAGTGACACTAACGGATGTGGGTGTTGAATATATGATTTTTTGTTTGATGATAACAAATAGATTTTTACTGATGTGTTTGATGGTGAAATAATTAGTATTATTGGTTGATGATGCCTTACACAAAATACAGGAAATTTACACAAGTTTTTGTCTTCCAATAATATATTTTTATTCCACAAAACAATTACATACTCTCACTTATTACATTCTCTTTTTTTTCAAATTCACAATTACAAATAAATTCAGTTCAAATGTCTACACTACATGTACATCTCTTCTTGCTGGATTAATCTTGTTGTGCTCACTCTAACTGTCCCAAGCTCCTAGTGCATCATCCTGAAACCTGTCACAAAAGAAGATACACACAGTTCGCTGGAACTAAAATAAACACTAGACAAATAAATTTTTACTGTTTGATTGATTCTCTATTTGTCTCAGCTTTCTGTGTGTTTTTTCTCATCATATTTCAGACTTGCACAGCCACGCCACAACCATACTGGTTTGCTGATCAGAACCAGCTGATTCTGACCAGCCTCAACTCAGTACAGTTTGACTGCTGTTTTTTTTTTTTGTTGTGTCAGGGTCACAAGTCAAAAATCAATAGAGGAACAATGCAAGCCAAAGTGGCACACACAATACAAACAACCGTGAGTTCAACCAAAAAGAGGCAGACAAAGTTTCAGCAAATACAGTTGGACAAGCATGGTCTAATACAACTGGCATGGAGTTTTTGTTCAACATGGCAAGACAGAATACATGCAAGCACACAACAAGGTTTCAAGTGAAGCAAATTTGGTCGAGCAACAACACACACTGGAGCAATATCACAACATAGTGAAGCGTCAAACTTAGCACAGCAGCATGGTGGGACACATCATCTCAAGTACAATGCAGATCATGGTTATATACAGCAGTAAAGTGGAGTGTACATGTGCAACTCAAATGGTTCGGCAAGCTCAAGCATGCATAGTGCAAACAGAGAAGTGATATGTATGGAGAAGTACACATGTGCAAGAACAAAGTCAAGCTTAGACAGACATGAATGGAACGACAAACAGATTCTTTTTTAAAGCAACACATCAAGTAAGGGTGCAAATGGATTCAGCAACTCAAGAAGCTCAAGCTAATTACAATGATCAGTGAACTCAGTTTTTCCCATGTGATTAAGTACAAGTTATGGCACATGTATTATGAAACACTGGCATGAAAATGTACAAGCAAAAGTCAAAAACAGTTTCAGCTAAGTCAAGATACATAGGTGCAGCAACAACTTTTTTAGCTCATACACAGGTTAGCATATGTGTGAAAATTCACATAGCAGCATGACCATGATTGCGGAGTAATAGCAGTATGAACACAAGCATGCCAACAGCTCTAGACAAAAGATATGTTCTAGTATAAAAGATTCAGCATTGTTAAGTACACATGAGATTGCAGTGCACAGGTGCATCAGTTTATATCAAAGCATGCAAAAAATTGGATCTGTGTGGATCAACAAGGGATCAGGGATGCTTTCCATTTTTAATCAAAGAATTTGCAGTATAAATTTTAGACATGAAAATCTTTGGTTAAATATTTCCAGTTTTAAGCATTAAATTAAATGGCAAATGAATTCAGTGTTTTATATCAAGCTACATATCAGGAGACAAATCATGGAAATTAAGGCAAGTATCAATTCACGTGGGGGCCAAGAACTTATGTTCCAGAAATTGGCAAACTGTTTTTGGCAAGAATAACAACTCAGCAAAAATGATTTTGGTAAGAACAATTTCCAGAAAATCGCAGTAAAATTTTTATGGCAAGAATTCAATCTGTGTACAAATCCATTCATTCATATAAGGCAAGAGAATACGTGTGCAAATCAAGTTCAGTTTTCAATCAAGGTGATTTCAGAAACAATTCCAGGAACCAAAAATGGCAAGAATTGCAAATGGATTTTTCAATATATATTCGGCAAGTCTTTATCACAATTCAATCACAAATTCACGGCTCTAATCGAGAGCAATCAAAAAGGGGCCACAAACTTTCAATCAAGAAATTCACGCAGATAAATTAAAGCCGTTTTTATCAAGAGTTTGTCAAAAGGGGAAACCCGAAAAATCAGTCAAGCCAGTTAATTGAAATCAGAGAATTTTTCGGGTTGGTAAACCCTATATAAACACACCATACATCATCGACAGAAATCATCGAAATATTCACAGAAAAACCGAAACCCTAATTGCAAAAATCAGAATTGCTTACTTGATTGATCGAGAGAAAGAAAGAGCACGTCGCAGAAACAAGCAGCAAATCAAAGCCCAGTATTTTTCAGATTCGCAATCCAAGAAATTTCAATTTTTCAGAAACCCTAGTCACGATGTTTTTGGGAGCCGCCATTATCAAGTAAAAGGAGAATTTCACAAATAAAAGAAAGTGGGCCGACCCTTTGTTTACTTGACTAAGCCAGGATTGTTAAAGGGGGTGCTTTTAATTTGTTCTACTATCTTTTGAATTTCCTTTGTAATTGTTTTTAGTTTTTTTTTAAAAGGAAATTTCTGGTTTTCTAGTTTCCTGTAAAACTAGGATACAGATTACTGAATAGTAGTCTGGGAAAATCTGGTCTAGAGTTCATTGACCAGTCTAGGATTTTAAGCTTAGGGTCAGACAGGAGCAGGAGTTGCAAGTTTACATAGGATTGTAAGCGAGATCTGTTTGTATTTCCTAGTAGAAATCTTAGAAAGGTAGCAGTAGGCACAGTTTGCCGAAGCTGGGTATCTTTGCGTGTGATTCTTCTTTCTGCATTTTTTTTCTCAGAATTTATTTTAATTTATTGTTAAAACCCTATTCACCCCCCCTCTAGGGTTATTATCGATCCTACAATTGGTATCAGAGCCAGTGTGTAACCCTAGAATCATGACTTCAATGAACAATGCTTTTTCTGAAGGTCAATCTATTGCTAGACCACCCATGTTCAATGGTGGTGATTATGCGTATTGGAAAGCTAGGATGAAAATCTATCTTGTGTCTGTTGATTATGATGTCTGGGATATCATTGAAACTGGATATAAACCTCCTACTGAAACTGTTAATGGAATTGTAACACCTAAACCAAAAATTAGGTGGGATGCAAATGATAAGAAACTATACTCTATAGATTCTAAAGCTATGAATGCTCTGATTTGTGCTCTTGATAAAACAGAATATAACAGAATTTCTCATTGTAATACAGCCCAGGAAATTTGGCATACTCTGGAAGTCACACACGAAGGAACTTCTCAGGTTAAAGAATCTCGTCTTGCCATGTTCAGTAATGAATATGAAAACTTCAACATGCAGAAGGACGAGAGCATCAAGGACATGTATGGTCGCTTCTCCGTACTAGTCTACAATGCTAGAGCCCTTGGAAAGGTCTATACAGAAGTGGAGCTCGTGAGGAAGATTCTGCGTGTTCTGCCCATGAACTTTGAAGCAAAAGTCACAGCCATTCAAGAATCTAAAGATCTGAGCAAGCTGAGCATGGAAGAGCTTATCGGGAATCTAATGACATATGAAATGGAGCTAAAAGCAAGAGAAGATCGCAACAACTCAGATCTGAAAAAGAAGTCAATAGCCTTGTCCAACACTGTCACCAGCGATAGTGAAGATCCTATTGAACAGCTTGCCATGGCAGTCAGACAACTCACGAAGTGGAGAAAATTCAAACCTCGGAGAAATAAACCAAAGACCAACAATTCAGAAGACGAACCACTCTGCTACAATTGTCAAAAGCCTGGGCACATAAAACCAAATTGTCCACTTCTCCAAAGAAACAAGAAGAAAAAGAAAGCTTTTGCCATAACTTGGGATGACGAGGAAGGAGAAGAAGATTCAGACAGCAGTGAGGAAGAAAGCAATTTGTGCTTCATGGCAAAATCAGACCTAGAAGATACCGACGAGGAAACCACTGAGGTATACAGTTATGACGATCTAGTTTTAATGTGTAAACATCTTTCTGAAATTATTGACACATTAGAATCAGACGCAGAGAAACTGAAAGCAAAAAACATCAACCTTGTTCACAATAATAAGAAGTTGGAATCTGAGATTAAAAATGCTTCAAAAATCAATAATCTAGATTGTGAAATTTGTAAGGATGTGAATCTAGAACTTTTAACACTCAAGTGCACCATTGAGAATCTTGAAAAAGAAAATTCGACTCTTAAAAAGAATGATGACACCAAAAGAAAGAATTATGTTGAACGATGCACTTCTTTGATAAATGAAAACACAATGTTAAGAACAAGAGTTCAAGATCTTGAAGTTGCTTTGAATAAATTCTCAATTGGTCAAACGTCTTTTAAAATGTTGCTTGGAAACCAACTATTTGCAAATAATAGAAAAGGACTTGGGTATGGAAAGACTCAAGAAAAAGTAACTAGGATTGACAGTGCTAAAGGTAGAGGTATATTTCCCAAATGTGTAAAATGTGGAGTAATTGGTCACAATCATGAAAACTGCAAGAATGGTAGTAAAATTCAAAAGTTCAAAAAGGTTTGGGTTCCCAAACACTTGGCACACAATTATTGTAATGATTGGAACAAAAATAAAGGGAAAAATCAAATCTGGGCTCCAAAAGAGTCTTATGACTATCATCTTTCTACTACTGATATGATTGGACCTAGAGGATTCTCTGGGTCATCCTCTTCTCTGTTTGTGTAGGTATGTTGGCGGGCTAAGCAACAGAAATGGGATTTGGATTCAGGTTGCTCCAGACATATGACAGGAGACAAAAGACTGTTCCTTAGCCTTGAAAAACATAAAGGTGGGAATGTGACTCTAGGTGACAACAGCAAATGTAAAATTATTGGTAAAGGAAAAGTAGGTAACAGTAGTTTTGCCTTAACCGATGTTTTATATGTTGATAGTCTATTTCACAATCTTATCTCTATCAGTCAACTCTGTGATAAAGGAATGAATGTTGTGTTTGATAGTAATGTTTGCAAAATCATAGAAAAATCCTCTGGAAAGGTTGTTTTTACAGGGAAAAGAAAAGGAAATGTCTACACACTCTCTTTCGATGATGTGACTGTTTCTAGGTGCTTGATAGCAACGGGAGAGGAGGCAACTCTATGGCACAGAAGGCTGGCACATGCAAGTATGGGTATGCTTGAAAGACTGAAAACAAACGAACTTGTCAGAGGTTTGCCTAATCAGAAATTCAAAAATAACAAAGTGTGTAAAGCCTGTACTATGGGAAAACTTAGTCGCTCATCTTTTCGTCCAAAAAATGTTGTTAGTACGTCACGTGTGCTTGAATTGATTCATATGGATTTGTTTGGACCTACTGACATGGCTAGTTTAAATGGTAAACGTTATTGTTATGTATTGGTTGATGATTACTCTAGATTTACATGGGTTTACTTTCTAGCCAAAAAGTCTGAAGCTTTTGATTATTTTTCAAAATTTTCAAAACTTGTTCAAAATGAAAAAGGGTTTTCAATTAAAACTCTGAGAAGTGATCATGGAGGTGAATTTGAAAATCTAGACTTTGAAAAACTTTGTGAAGAAAATGGTTTTAAACATGAGTTTTCCGCTCCTCGAACACCTCAACAAAATGGGGTGGTTGAAAGGAAAAATCGTACATTACAAGAAATGGCTAGATCAATGTTATGTGAATATAATTTGCCTCAAATCTTCTGGGCTGAGGCAGTAAATACTTCATGCTATGTAATGAACAGAGTTATGATTAGACCAATACTTAATAAAACGTCATATGAACTTTGGTCTGACAAAAAGCCTGACATCTCGTACTTTAGAGTGTTTGGATGTCCTTGTTATATTTTGAACACAGGAGAACAGCTTGGGAAATTTGAGTCAAAAACGATTGATGGGATTTTCATGGGTTATTCCTCAAGAAGCAAAGCTTACAGAATCTTCAATAAACAATCAAGAACAATTGTGGAAACCGTCAATGTAAAGTTCAATGAAACAGATGTGGATATGGTCTCTGAAGAAGATAAAGATGATGGTGGTGTACAAGAAGTTGAACAAGAAAACAACGATGCAGAAGAAAACAACGAAGAAGCCGCTGAAGCAGAAACAAATGTTGAAAGACTAAAGTACAAGCCCAATCATCCTCCAGATTTGGTAATTGGAAGTCCAACAGCTGGTGTTCGTACACGTTCCTCTCTCAATAAGGATGTTTGTACTTTTTGTATTCATAATGCTTTTATATCTGAAATAGAACCAGGTTCTTATGATATTGCTCTTGATGATGAATTTTGGTTGTTAGCTATGCAAGAAGAACTCAATCAGTTTGAGAAAAACAGAGTTTGGACTTTGGTGCCTAGGCCAAAAGACTATCCAGTAGTTGGAACAAAATGGGTGTTTAAAAATAAGCTTGACGAGTCTGGAAATGTAATTAGAAACAAAGCTAGGTTGGTTGCTAAGGGATACGATCAGATTGAAGGCATTGATTTTGATGAGACGTTCGCCCCAGTTGCTAGATTAGAAGCAATTAGAATCTTGTTAAGCTTTGCATGTTTTAAAGGTTTTAAACTGAAACAAATGGATGTGAAGAGTGCTTTTCTGAATGGAGAACTAAAAGAAGAGGTTTATGTTGAATAACCCCCTGGTTTTGAAAGTCACGATTTTCCAAATCATGTGTATAAACTAGAAAAAGCATTATATGGTCTTAAACAAGCTCCTCGAGCTTGGTATGACTGTCTCTGTACTTATCTTTTGGAAAACGGTTTTAAAAAGGGGTGTGCTGACACAACTCTGTTTCTATTACATGACGGTGATGATTTTTTGATTGTTCAAATCTATGTTGATGATATCATTTACGGTGCTACTAATGATGTCTTGTGTGAAAAATTTGAAAAAGTTATGCAGGACAAATTTGAGATGAGCTTGGTGGGAGAACTGAAGTATTTTCTTGGCTTTCAAATCAAACAGAGCAGCAAAGGCATTTTTATCTCTCAAACAAAGTATGTAATGGAGTTACTGAAGAAATTTGGAGTGGAAGATGCAAAACCAATGAAAACACCAATGAGTCCAACAACCAAGCTTGACAAAGATGAAAAAGGTGTTGCTGTTGATCAGAAAAAATATCGCGGTATTATCGGTTCACTTCTTTATCTTTCTGCTTCTAGACCCGATATTATGTTTTCTGTTTGTTTGTGTGCTCGCTTTCAATCTAATCCAAAAGAATCTCATTTAAAGGCCACAAAACGAATTCTGAGATATCTGATACACACACCAAATCTTGGTTTATGGTATCCATCCTGTGACAACTTTAATTTAGTTGGGTTTACCGATGCTGATTATGCTGGGTCACTCACTGATAGGAAGAGTACTAGTGGAACTTGTTTCATGCTAGGTCATTCACTTGTTTCATGGTCAAGTCGTAAACAAAATTGTGTTGCTTTATCCACCACTGAGGCTGAATATATTGCTTTAGGAAGCTGTTGTGCACAGATTTTATGGATGATGCAGACTTTATCTGATTTTGGGCTTTACTATAAACGAGTTCCTTTAAAGTGCGACAGTAAGAGTGCAATTGATTTATCAAGTAATCCTGTACATCATTCACGCACAAAACACATTGATGTGAGACACCACTTTCTTAGAGATCACATTGCTAATGAGGACATTTGTATTGAATTTATTCCAACAGAATCTCAGCTTGCTGATATTTTCACAAAACCTCTTCCAGAAGATAGGTTTTGCAGATTACGATTGGATTTGGGAATTATAGAAATAAATTAATCTCTTTGCATTTTTGGGTAAATTTTCTCTTAAGATGTTCTGTTATCAATACCATCTCTTAACAAATAATCCAGTCCTCAAAACATCAAGAAAAGAACATTTTCTTTGGACATTTTTCTTATAAAATTGTGACTGTACAAGATTTCAGAATATGAGATGGATGAAAGTTTGTCTGCAACTCTGATATGATTGAATATATCTTATAATATGAGTATTTTAGGATTTTTTTTCACAAACCATCTCTGCCACTATCACCCTTCTACCATCCATCATTGTTTTATATATATTAAGGGGATTTAAAAATATATATATATATATATATAATAAGTAGTTCTCTGACCTCATTTAAAAATCCAAGCTCTGGTCATGAACGGTTATGAGTTTACTTATTTTCATGCTGCAACTAATCCCATTTAAAAATCCAAGCTCTGGTTATGAGTGGTTAAGTGTGCTCTTGATGTATATTTTTTTAGATCTGTTAAAATCCTCTCTGATATATATTAAATAAACTCCTCATTCCATCCTCTGCTTGTGTAAAATGTATTCCTAATTTATGAATTATTATGATTTCTTATCCGATTGCTTGGGGTTTACAGCTCTGATTCTGTCAAAACAACTTGATTTCTAACTACGGTCCATATATTTTGCAAATGTTCAGAACTGTTCATCTTTTGATGATTACAAAGGGGGAGAAGAAGTTAAGATTTTGTTGTATTGTTTACAGACATCTATAGATTTTATTTTTCCATTAATACTAAGTGTTTAATTATTTTCTATTTTTTCTATTTTTTTTTGTGTCTGTTTTACAATTGGTAGGGGGAGCACAAATATAGGGGGAGTTCTGCTCAAACACATCTTGTTATCTTCAAAAATCTTAAGTCTGTTTGTCATCATCAAAAGGGGGAGTTTGTTGAATATATGATTTTTTGTTTGATGATAACAAATAGATTTTTACTGATGTGTTTGATGGTGAAATAATTAGTATTATTGGTTGATGATGCCTTACACAAAATACAGGAAATTTACACAAGTTTTTGTCTTCCAATAATATATTTTTATTCCACAAAACAATTACATACTCTCACTTATTACATTCTCTTTTGTTTCAAATTCACAATTACAAATAAATTCAGTTCAAATGTCTACACTACATGTACATCTCTTCTTGCTGGATTAATCTTGTTGTGCTCACTCTAACTGTCCCAAGCTCCTAGTGCATCATCCTGAAACCTGTCACAAAAGAAGATACACACAGTTCGCTGGAACTAAAATAAACACTAGACAAATAAATTTTTACTGTTTGATTGATTCTCTATTTGTCTCAGCTTTCTGTGTGTTTTTTCTCATCATATTTCAGACTTGCACAGCCACGCCACAACCATACTGGTTTGCTGATCAGAACCAGCTGATTCTGACCAGCCTCAACTCAGTACAGTTTGACTGCTGTTTTTTTTTGTTGTGTCAGGGTCACAAGTCAAAAATCAATAGAGGAACAATGCAAGCCAAAGTGGCACACACAATACAAACAACCGTGAGTTCAACCAAAAAGAGGCAGACAAAGTTTCAGCAAATACAGTTGGACAAGCATGGTCTAATACAACTGGCATGGAGTTTTTGTTCAACATGGCAAGACAGAATACATGCAAGCACACAACAAGGTTTCAAGTGAAGCAAATTTGGTCGAGCAACAACACACACTGGAGCAATATCACAACATAGTGAAGCGTCAAACTTAGCACAGCAGCATGGTGGGACACATCATCTCAAGTACAATGCAAATCATGGTTATATACAGCAGTAAAGTGGAGTGTACATGTGCAACTCAAATGGTTCGGCAAGCTCAAGCATGCATAGTGCAAACAGAGAAGTGATATGTATGGAGAAGTACACATGTGCAAGAACAAAGTCAAGCTTAGACAGACATGAATGGAACGACAAACAGATTCTTTTTTAAAGCAACACATCAAGTAAGGGTGCAAATGGATTCAGCAACTCAAGAAGCTCAAGCTAATTACAATGATCAGTGAACTCAGTTTTTCCCATGTGATTAAGTACAAGTTATGGCACATGTATTATGAAACACTGGCATGAAAATGTACAAGCAAAAGTCAAAAACAGTTTCAGCTAAGTCAAGATACATAGGTGCAGCAACAACTTTTTTAGCTCATACACAGGTTAGCATATGTGTGAAAATTCACATAGCAGCATGACCATGATTGCGGAGTAATAGCAGTATGAACACAAGCATGCCAACAGCTCTAGACAAAAGATATGTTCTAGTATAAAAGATTCAGCATTGTTAAGTACACATGAGATTGCAGTGCACAGGTGCATCAGTTTATATCAAAGCATGCAAAAAATTGGATCTGTGTGGATCAACAAGGGATCAGGGATGCTTTCCATTTTTAATCAAAGAATTTGCAGTATAAATTTTAGACACGAAAATCTTTGGTTAAATATTTCCAGTTTTAAGCATTAAATTAAATGGCAAATGAATTCAGTGTTTTATATCAAGCTACATATCAGGAGACAAATTATGGAAATTAAGGCAAGTATCAATTCACGTGGGGGCCAAGAACTTATGTTCCAGAAATTGGCAAACTGTTTTTGGCAAGAATAACAACTCAGCAAAAATGATTTTGGCAAGAACAATTTCCAGAAAATCGCAGTAAAATTTTTATGGCAAGAATTCAATCTGTGTACAAATCCATTCATTCATATAAGGCAAGAGAATACGTGTGCAAATCAAGTTCAGTTTTCAATCAAGGTGATTTCAGAAACAATTCCAGGAACCAAAAATGGCAAGAATTGCAAATGGATTTTTCAATATATATTCGGCAAGTCTTTATCACAATTCAATCACAAATTCACGGCTCTAATCGAGAGCAATCAAAAAGGGGCCACAAACTTTCAATCAAGAAATTCACGCAGATAAATTAAAGCCGTTTTTATCAAGAGTTTGTCAAAAGGGGAAACCCGAAAAATCAGTCAAGCCAGTTAATTGAAATCAGAGAATTTTTCGGGTTGGTAAACCCTATATAAACACACCATACATCATCGACAGAAATCATCGAAATATTCACAGAAAAACCGAAACCCTAATTGCAAAAATCAGAATTGCTTACTTGATTGATCGAGAGAAAGAAAGAGCACGTCGCAGAAACAAGCAGCAAATCAAAGCCCAGTATTTTTCAGATTCGCAATCCAAGAAATTTCAATTTTTCAGAAACCCTAGTCACGATGTTTTTGGGAGCCGCCATTATCAAGTAAAAGGAGAATTGCACAAATAAAAGAAAGTGGGCCGACCCTTTGTTTACTTGACTAAGCCAGGATTGTTAAAGGGGGTGCTTTTAATTTGTTCTACTATCTTTTGAATTTCCTTTGTAATTGTTTTTAGTTTTTTTTTAAAAGGAAATTTCTGGTTTTCTAGTTTCCTGTAAAACTAGGATACAGATTACTGAATAGTAGTCTGGGAAAATCTGGTCTAGAGTTCATTGACCAGTCTAGGATTTTAAGCTTAGGGTCAGACAGGAGCAGGAGTTGCAAGTTTACATAGGATTGTAAGCGAGATCTGTTTGTATTTCCTAGTAGAAATCTTAGAAAGGCAGCAGTAGGCACAGTTTGCCGAAGCTGGGTATCTTTGCGTTTGATTCTTCTTTCTGCATTTTTTTTCTCAGAATTTATTTTAATTTATTGTTAAAACCCTATTCACCCCCCCTCTAGGGTTATTATCGATCCTACAGTGGGGTGTTACAGTTACTGAGTGAACTGAGTGATCAGTTCGTAATGAGGAATATATCTATATCAGTGTGTGTCTATATTATATAACAGTGACTTGTACAATAGTTAAGTCGGAAAATTTTACTATTTCAAATAATGAAATAAAATATTTAATTGAATATAATAACTATTTGGGTATCATATTCTGTGTTGTAGCAATTTATTAATATAATATTTCTATATAAGATGTAATGTAGAATAGTACAGCTATAAAGACATTTATATAATAACGTATATGTTTGTTATCATCAAACAAAAATCATGTTGTTGTACTAAACAAACTTCCGTTTTGATGATGACAAACATACGTTAAGATTTTGAATGTGATATATGTGTTTGACTATGTAATGCAGTACTCCCTCTATTTATATGCCCCCTTACAGCTGAACTTCTCCTATATAGATGCATATGAGAAAAATTTAAATTTAACTTACTTTCAAATATTAAAATATTCTTGATTTATTTACTCATCAATCAAAATCTTAACCATTCTCACCCTTTTTGTTATCATCAAAAGAAAAGTAGAAATTGAAATAGTGATGAATATGGACTAGACATATAAATTCAAATCAAGAGGGAAAATATATATCGTAAATCTCATTTAATCAAACAAAAATCGTAATGTTTCTCAAATTAAAAGCAATTTCACTTTTCGGAACTATAGATTTACAGTCGATTTTATAAAATGGAGAGAATTTTTAAATTTCTAATATAGGAATATGAACTCCAAAATTTTCAAATAAATTATAAATTTAAGCACTTTCTAACCACACATAACTGTTAGAACTTTAAATGGGGTTCAGTAGTATCTTAAAATTGTTAAGTATTTTCTGACCATGGATAACCCTAGAACTTTTAAATGAGATTAGAGATATACTTAACTTTTATCCTTCTCTTATATGAGTTCCATTCATGTATAACCGTGAGGACTTTTAAATGAGAATGAAAGCATATATACATAGATTACGGTGATTCACTCATGCACAACCATAAGGACTTTTAAATGAGAGTAAATACCAATAATAAAAATAGTTTAAAAAATAATTCCTTATTTCCAAAAAAAAACTCTCTACATTATGTAAAACCATAATGAATGACAGAAAGATGGTTGATAAAGAAGATGATTATGAAATAAGCACTAATTCAAAATTATTATAAAATCTGTCTGATCATCATGAGACCTTAAATAATATTTTCTTTTGTTATAAAATATACTATAGTCACTACTCATCATAATTTGAAAATCTAAAAATAATTTTGACGATTTCCAAAACGACACAATTGGTCAATCACTTAATTTTTTAGTAAACAATCAAAAATATTTTTAACACCTAAAATATGTGAAGACCAATTTTATGTAAGGGGGTTTTGTAAACTCGGATACCACTTGTAGTTCTGATATTCCATAGTGGCACTACATTGTATTTTAGACATTGATTTTTAATTAACTTATTGTGCCAACATCATACTCACTCAATTAGATTTAATTCCTTTTATCAAAGCAACAGAATTTTAGCATCACAACAAGATTCACAAGAGAATTTTCCTTCATTACATTTTATCAAGCATGAGGGGCAACCAATGATTCAAGTCTAGAATAGTTCATTCACAATTGGTTTTGAAATTATGTTAGGGATTGTGGAATGGATCGTTAAGGCAAAACTAACCACTAGAGGGGGGTGAGTAGTGTTTTTGAGAGTTTAAACAAAATCTAAACTTATGAATCAAATACCACAAAAACAATCACAGAAACGAAATCAAACACAAACACAAAGATAAACAAAAATAAAATGCAAAAAAGGAAGAACATATCGGATTTTATACTGGTTCGAAATCGCTCCTACTTCCAGTCCCATGCAATGCTGGATTGCGCAGAGTTTTTTTACTATATCAATATCCAATTACAACCTCCTTGATTTCATAGCTACAAGGGTAACACCGACTCCACACACTTCCCAAAAGATTACAGTAGCCCTATAACTCTTCAATAACACTTCAATTTAGAGAGTAATGAGTAGAGAGTGAGAAGAGAAGAAGTTTTATGTAAATAGATTTGAATTCAGCAGAGTATAGGTGTAGAAATCATAAAAACAAGAAAATATAATGGTGTAAAGAAAGGAGATAAAGATGGAGAAGAAGAATGATGAAAAAAAATCGAAATTAGCCCTATTTATAAGTTTTGAAAGGTTGCAACGTTTCTGGAGCGTCACAAATAGTGAAAATACACTTCCTTTGAAATAAATAAAAAATGACAATTATATGTCGACATAGGCTAAAATGTATGTCGACATAAGCATGTGTAAAATTAAATTTTGAGCATTTTTAGAGTGTTATATATATATATATAATTCTGGAAATTCTCGAATTAAAACATAGTCACTACTAGAATAGGTAGGTATTCCAACACCCACTTTCCAGCGGCCTCCAACGGTTATTAAGGAGCCATTGGAACCAATGGAACAAAGGTCGTTGGCAGCCATTGGAAGCCATTGCAAATTTACATGATATTGCCTGCTTCAGCAAACCGAGAGCTTCATTCTTCTCCCTTAACTAAATAATTCTCTATTCCCACCATTCCTCTCCTACCAAATTTGCTGCCAAAGCTTCCTCCACCACTCCAACCTCTTTAGGTGCCATCTACAAGCTTCTCCAACCCATCTCCACCCTTCTCGTTCTCCAAGTTAGGTAATTTCATTAAACCTAATTTATAGGGTTTAATTGATTTTGGGTTTAATTTGTAATTTGCTTAATTCCTACTTATTTGTATATGTATATTACATCATGTTACCCTCTAGTTGCTATTATATTATCATCATAATGATCAAATTGTTTAGAGTTAAATTGATTTAAGTTTTAATTGTGTTTGTTTAGGTAACTTTGGTTAGTAGTGAACGTTATATGTGTGTGATAGAGTTTGCTAATAATATAATTTATGCAAACACAAAGTTAATATTATGTCGAGTGATTGTAGTTTTGGATAATATGTGTGACCATAAGTTTTGTGCTTATGCGAAATGATTTGGTGTATAAATGATTAAAATAGAAATCATTGTAGTTAGAATTTAGTAAATTACAATAAAATATACATGTACTAAAACGGTAAAATATTTATAAATTGTATATTTAAATTTAATATAGACAAATATTTAAACTCTTAGTTATTATTTGGCCCCATCTGACAAGTGTTGTATATGATCATTATATGGATATTCGTTTTTTCTACAAAATGGACATCTCTATTCATCTTATACATCATTTGTCGGATTGTCCTTGTATTGGACAGGTTACAAGCACTATAAAATAATTATATTTTGTAGATCATATCACTTTAAATTGTTCACAAAATTTCGATGGCATTTCCTTTACGTTCCTTGTGTATACGCACGTGTGTACGATACAAGGATCACGGGGAAATGTTGCCGAAATTTTGTGAAATCATTTAAAATGATATGATTTACGAAATATAATTACTATTGTGTTTGTAATGGGAAGTAGGATGACCGACCATCAAAGAAGACATATAAGCATAAATGAACTAATAGTTAATTATTTAAAACAAAGTTTGTAAAAAAAAAATTAGTACACGTTTACTAAATTAGTAAATAAAATTTAAACAACACATAAAATTAATGATTACTTTTTTTACTTCATCACAGGTTTTAAAGTAGGAAAAATGGCCAATTACTTTAATGATTAGAGCTGGATGTATCAAAGAAGGGAAATTAGTGGTGCAATAAGTGAACACTTTGAAAATGGGTTAAAAGTTTTCATTGAATTTGCGATAAATAATATTGGAAACAATAGAGAAATTCGTTGTCCATGTAGTAGGTGCAAATTGTTGAACTATTTAATACCGAATATGGTTAAGGTTCATTTGCGCCAATACAGTTTCCTGCCAATTATTTACTATGGGATCAACATGGAGAAATTGTGTCGACTATTAAAAAATGGAAGGCTGAGTGGAATTTCGTTTTCCCGATGGGTGGAAGAATTACGTTTTCTCGATGGAATTTCCTTTAATCTTCATAGATGTGTCGACTGTAAAAAGGAAGGCTGAGTGGAATGAAAAGCCATGATTGTCATGTAATGATGGAAAGTCTGTTACCCATCGCATTCAAAGAATTGTTACCAGGAAAAGTTTGGAATGTAATAACAGAAATTAGCTTATTTTACAAAGAGCTTTGTTCAACTATGTTAAAAGTTACTGTTTACTTAAACTTGAAGAAGAAATCCTTATACTGCTCTGCAAACTAGAGAAAATATTTCCTCTTGGTTTCTTTAATATAATGGAGCATTTATCGGTTCATCTTCCAAAGGAAGCATGTCTTCGAGGTCCTGTGCAATATGAATGGATGTATCCATTCGAAAGTTATGTTATTATACAAAGTATTCAAATGTTAATTTAATTATAAACAGAACTTAATATTGAACCGAATTATTTTTATTAGTACTTAAGTCATTTAAAGAAAAAAGTGAGACAAAAAACTCGAGTTGAAGGTTCTATTTGCAAATCATATATCGAAGAAGAAGCTTCTTTTTTTTCTCTCATTATTTTAATGATCATGTGAACTTATCATTTGGAAGCGTTCGACGCAATGATGAGAGAGTTGAACAAGATTCTTCTTCTGAATCAACATTATCTGTTTTTAAACAACATGGCCGACATGTTGGAAAATGAGTGGAAATATGGCTAAATGATAAAGATTGTCATGTAGCGCACACACATATATTCTTCTTAATTGTCCTGAAATTGCTCCTATTGTCAGGTAATCCTTTTTCTTCTCAACTTTTACTAAATTTAAGTTAAACTTGTTAATAATAATGTAACATATAATGTTTATGTTTGCAGTATTTATGAATCACAAAATCCAAGCGGCGATTTAAGCAAAGATTTCAGTAGTTGGTTTACGAATTACATTTTTGATCCCACAAATCATATGCTCGACGAAGGACTAAAACATTTAGCCTTTGGACCAAAAAGAAAAATCTAAACGTATCCAATATTTTTTTGTTAATGGGTATAAATTCAACACCAAAGAATACAATGTTGAAAAATTAACAAACAATACTGGTGTGTTTGTTAAAGGCAGTGAAGATCCTAATAATCATATAAATGCTTTTTATGGCGCATTGCAATTGACATATTTTACAAGGCTCGTAGAGGATGTTTATTTGTTCAGATGCAACTGGTTCAGCAATGTTCCAGGTTCTGGTACTAACGTGCATCGAAAGTATAATCTTGTAGAAATTAAACATATCTCACGTTATCAAAAGTACGCATCTTTTTTACTAGCCAAACAAGCCATACCAGCTTATTATGCCTCTTATCCGTATCTAAAAGGGGTAAAGCAGATCGGTCTGCGGTTTTTAAAACCAAGGCAAGATTTACGTTTGATGGACAAAATATTCCTGATGAACAAGCCTATCAAGCAGATCTAGAGGAAAATGTTGAAATAACAATTACAGACGATCAAACTAATTTTGGACCTTTAAATGATGAGGCAAATGTCTTAGTTGATGCACTTGAGAGTGTACAGGAAAACGACATAGAATATGAAGCCGAGTCTGAATCAGAAAATGACGAAGACTGAGTAAAATTTGGTAATTTTCACAACTATTCACATTACATTTACCTATGTTTAATGTTGCATTTTTAACAGTTAACCATATCATAATTGTTATGATTTGCATATGTATCAATGTGGCAGGTATATTATGTCTGGCTCTCGATGACGCGGCAGTGATAATAGTGGCTTCGGTAACCTGATAGTAATGAATCCTTTTTCATACATACAATAAATTCATGTTCAAATACAGTGTTATAATATATTATATGCTAAAATAACATTTTTACTACTCATTCTATTTGCAGACTCGACAACCTAAGAAGGCCCAATACAAAGAAGAAACTAAAGAGCTTAGAATCATGATTGAGCAGCTACATGAGCAGAGTCGTCTTTTGACTACGCAGTTGGAGCAGTTAAATCATAAGTTTGCGAAGTATGTGCACATTCATGATAGTTGTCCTTCGTCGTCTGCTGATTCCGAAAGCGATGCTTGAGGTATGTGTTTTTTATGACTTGAAGATGATGACATTTTGTTTGAATGTTGTATATTTTGGCATGGAGTGGGCGAGGATGATACTTTTGATATGTTTAGATGGTTTGTGGACATGTAACTTTGATGTATTTGGTTTATGAACATGTATGTGTTGGTTTTTGGATGTTTTGTTTTGTTTTGTTTATATTGATGTTTCTTTAATTTATTTTTGTTGTTTATATTGTTATTGGTATATATGTGAAATTGATTGGAATTGGACTGGATTGGAAATGTGGTGGCTGGAAGTTTACATGCTTGCTAATATAAAAAAATAACCCATATTTTCCAATGGTCACAACGATTTCCAACGACTTTCTGGTCATTCTTTGTAACGGTTTCCAGCGGTGTTAGTCGTTTGAACCATTGGTAAAGCTATTGGAAATATTCCGTTGGATCTGTTGGAAGTCATGAATGCTATTCCAACGGCTATGAGCCGCCTTGTATTCTAGAAGTGAGTGTTGTAATGAATATTATAAAGTAGAAAATCATATGAAAACATAAATATTAACTATATAAACATATTTGTAAAATTATAAAGTTAAAAACTATATAAATATAAAGTATATAAAGGTATAAATATAAAACTAATAAAATTTGAGTTTGAAACCAAAAGTAAAGAAAATAAAATAGAGAAGACAGAGATTGAAGATAGAATTGGAAAATAGAATTTGAAATTAGAAATTGAAAAAACAGAATTAGAATTTGAATTTGAATTTGAACCTGGAGTGATATAAGGAGTCTTACATAACTAGACTGTATTACAATATTTATCTTGAACCCTTGAAATCTTGAAATTTTGAATACTCATCAGTCTTGAATCATCTCTGAATTCTGAATCTCTAATATCTTTAAACTGTACAGTCTTCAGTAATAGTTCCTGTATATAAATCCTGCATATGTGTATATATATATTATAGATAAAAGTGTTAGTATATATTTTATAATCAATTAATATTGAAATGAGGTTGTTGTCGTCAGAACTCCATTCTCCAACATTCTCCCCCTTTTTGATGATGACAACCTTAGTTTATAAAATATCATGCATATCATACCGGTACATACCTGTTGATGATGATCCTACTAATACTCCCCCTGTCTATATGAAACTAATTCTATATTTTATAATTACTCCCCTTTGGCATTATCAAAAAGAAATTCTAGAACTACTCCCTCTAAATCCTCACTGCAACAAAAACACCATATTACAACTTTAATTTTACAACTATCAGAAAAGCACAGTTGTATTAAATATTTTTTACAACTGTCATTTCCTAAAGTTGTAATAAACATATTTTTAACAACTTTTCATTTTATTAGTTGTAATAGATGACTATTACAAACTTCATGTTTATAATATATATATGTGTGTTTAATAACTAATTATATTAATATTTAATAATAATTATTAATAAACTTAGGAATCAATAATTAATTATTATTAAATAATTAATAGTTAATAGGTAGTAATTTTTTTTAATATTTAATGTCAATTGCTTATTAATTAATAATTAGTAGCATATTCATTATAAGCTTTTAATAATTATTACTCGATTATAACTAAGTATAAATAATAAAAGTTAAATAATAACTAATTAGTAATTAATAAACAATTGTGAATCAATTAAAATAAATAATTAGTAATTATTAATCAATTGATTTTCAATAATAAATAAATAAATTTTGAAAACTTAATATTTAATTAATAATATATAATTTATAAATAATTCACAATTTAATGCTAATAATTAACATTGGTTATTTAATAAATAATACTTTATAACTAGTAATTATAAAATGATAAACTACATCATTAGTCATTTATAGTTTACTATAACAAATAATTAGTCATAAATTATTTGTAATTAATAAATAGTAACTAATAACTTATGATAATATATTTTTAGTTCCCTCTTTTTTAAGCGTGACGTTAAACAATCCCACAACTTTGTCTTATAGGAAATAGTTTAAACTTCCCACCTCCTTGTCTTACAACAAATCTAAATTCCCGCACCCTTTATTTTCAATTCCCGCTTCTACTTTTCGTTCGCCGCCTACATACAATTTTTTAGAAACCCTATTATTCTGGAACTCTCAATCATTGGTCTACCTAAATCGCCGAATCAATTTCCGTCCTTTCCTCCAAATTTCAGACCACAAGTAGCCCAAAATTCATCGTATTTACACACCAAATCCCATCACTCTTTCCTTATTCCAACCAGCGACCATCTCTTCTTGTTGATGCCATGACCTTATGCCACCGCACCTTGCTCAGGCCCTACGTACCCTAAGCAAGCCGAAGAGCGAAGCCTCCGCCCCCTTTCCATCGGACAAACCACACAAGCTTGCTATCGGTCCAGATCCGCTGCCTTGGAATCGTGAAAACGACGCTCCTTCTACTCTTTGATTGAATTTGGATTCTAGTTGCTTTGGAATTATTTCAGTTTGTCGAATTGATGTGCCTAGAAATTGGTATGGTTTCTGCCTTTTTATCAAATACGAATTGCTCAACTTTTTTCTTAAAAAATACATCGTCCAAACCCGAACCCAATTGTATAGATCTTGCCTCTATCATGATATTTTTTGGATGAAGAGACGTTGATTCCTGTTTTGGTTCGAAGGTGAGTCCCCTATCAGGTCCACGGTCTACCTCCAGTTCATTGTAGCTAGGCGTATGTGACTCACTCTCGGCTTCGGATGACAACCTCGGCATCCCACCTGTGGATTATGCCAGTTGTTTGGCTGTTTCCTTTTGGTATTTTCCCCCTTTTTATTTCTTATGGTTCTATTTTTGTTTAATTTGATGACTTTATTCTATTTGCTTCAAAAAATATGTGAAATTATTGATCATTAAACATTCCTTGATATTATATGGAATCGAAGATGGTCATTAACCATTCAACTTACACTATGCTTTGCCCAAATTTCAATGTCCATTCAGATTTTAACCAAACAAATTGGTTTTTTAAGAAAACAAATTAGAGAAAAAAATATCTTTTGTTAAATGGGTGTAGCTTATTAGTGTTTACTATTTATTTTATTTCTTAACTACAAATCGCCACAAAGCTCAACTGCAAACATATCTTATAGATTGTCCAAAAGCTCAGCTCAACCTATGTAGAGTATCCATATTAGGCAGTCTAAACCATGATTGTTTATAGCACAAAATGTTGAGTTGTTTGAAATTTTGATTTTTTTGCATTTACAAATAAGGGTAAGATTTGTGACAATGAAGTGGCAATAGCAAGGGTAACAGCGGTCTGCAAAGCACTGATGGTTTGTGCAATTACTGGTTCATAACTTGTGTTTTACTAGTTCTTTGTAGTTTTCATATTTATTTGTAGATTCTATTTTTTTCATCAAATTGCACGCTTGAGGAAATGGCTTCATGTTGTGATCCAGTTCGCTTTTTTCCAACTCTACATAAGTCATGTTGCATGCAATTACATAATGTTTTAAACACTTATTTTGAATATCGATGTACAGGTATTCAAAAATCGAGATGACACTAAAAGAACAGTGAAAAGAGCTGAATGTAGTGGATTCAAGGCAATTGTTCTAACAGTTGATACACCTAGATTACAAAAAAGGAAAAAGAACATCAAGAACGAGTGAGTTCTTGTATGTTATGTTGATACCATCTTATTCTCATATGCATTGTTTTTTCTGGACTGTAATATTTTTATGTTCCTTTTTTTCCTTCAAATTAACACGGTGCCATATCTTTCGATCTAAGTTTGTCACAGTTCATGCAGATTGAATAACGCATATAAACCAATTTGTTTTGATTTATCTTTAGCATATCGAAGATTGCACTGAGTTATGTGATTTTGCGTTGATTGAAATAAAGGAATTCGCAGTCCATCTAAATCCGGTGGTGAATAACAGATATGTAATGCATGGAAACAAGAATGCAGTGTTGTTTGAAAAAAAATTCAGTACATGAAGTTATAGTTAAGGACACCTATGAAAATTATTTTATTAGCATTAGAATATGGGTAGTTACTCTTACAAATTAGCGAAATATTTGAATACTTGGAAGAGCATTTTTTTGCTGGAGTTACTAATGACTGCACTTTATGTTTTTGTAGGATACGTTGATGAAGGTATTTGAAAAAGCCATAGAAAGTAGGTTTGATCGGCGTTCAACATTCATGGCTCTAGATGGTGGATTGATAGGTGATATGTGTGGATTTGCTGCTGCCACTTTTCTTTATGGTGTTAATTTCATTCAAATTCCAACAACTCTGATGGCTCAGGTGTGTTCTATTTGGACGGATGGCTTTAAAAGGTTACTTATTCCTTTTTAAACGCACGGAAAAAAGAGAAGATTTATGCAAATGAGCTTTGTAGATTTCATAGGCAAATAATCTTTGTAATTGGATTAAAGTCTTTCAGAAGGAAATAAGGACAGTTGTAATTGTATATATTTTTATGTGGTATATGATTTATAATTTGTATTCTAGATATAAAGTTGTGATTTTTATCAATGAATGGATTATGATGTCATTAAACTTACATCTGTTTTTTATGTTATTTATCTATTTACTGTTGCACATATAAAATATATATAGATTCTTATGCATATAATTTGTGGATATATTACAACTGTAAAATAAAAGTTGTAATAAAATATATCTTAACGGTTATAAATGGTTGTAAAAATTACAATAACAACAATGCATAAATGTTGTAATAAAGTCTATTACAATGGTGGAAAAAAGTTGTAAAATATACATATTACAACGGTGGAAAAAAGTTGTAAAAGATTTTAATCTATTACAACTTCTTAATCCACGACGGTTAGCCCACCATTGTAAAATGTATATTACAACGGTGTTCCACCGTTGTAATATGGTCATTTTGTTGTAGTGCCTGTAACTATCTAAATAATTCCTAAATTAAAATACTCCCCCTAAGTCCTAAATCTATCTAAAATAAAGTATTCCCCTTAATAGTCCTTATATACTCCCCCTTAATTTTTGCCTATATAACAAAGTAATAAAAAAACTTATGTTATACAAAACAAGAAATACATTTAACCATTGTTTTTACAAATGATATTACATGTACATATTATACATCAAATTAATGAAAGGAACGAAAATATATGACAATAATTGAATCAAAACCTATATTCTACTTGTCCTTAACTATAGGAGACTTGTGGGTAGGGCAATTTGGGTAATGGAGACAAAAATCTCCATTTCTTTCAATCATATTTCCGTTATGATCGTATAGGACTTCATCCACGCACACGACTCGATATTCCTCGTTTGAGACTTCTTGTTGTTCCTCCTCGGGTTCCTCTTCCTCCATTACCTCTTCTTCCTTTTCTTCTGGTTCCTCCTCTTCTTCCATAGGTTGATTATCATCTTCGATGATAATTAGATTAGCCTGATTATCCGTTATGAACTTAAGAAGATCCTTATCACTTTTCCTTGCCTATTTTTCTCTTGGCTCATCCTAATTTGAAGTACTTGTATTTCAACGAGCATTTGCAGAGCATACTCTATGTTTTATTCAATTTTAATGACACAAGATAGCATAGAACATTGAAAAGGACCTTCGAACGGTCCAGCAGATGATTCAGGATTGATTTGGGTATTAAAATTTGTGGAGGCCCTTGTTTATTTTAGTTTAGAGTTTTTACAGAAGTGAGAAATGAAAATGAATAAAAAAATTCGAAGTGTAGAGCTTAAATGATTAGTATAACTAACTTTCGGTGGGAATTAATTTTAAAGTTCTGGCAGTTATATGCCGACATAGTGATAAATGTATGTCGATATACTTGTCTTTTTTATTTTATTTTTTTGATTTTTAATGTTTTTATATATATATATATATATTAATATATCTAATTATTCTAACTCACTTAGTGAACAAATTTCTAATTCTCTTCTAAATTTAGTAAATGTTGCTTCGTTTAATGGTTTTGTTAATATATCTGCTATTTGTTTATCTATTTCTATAAGTTCGAGTGAAATTTTCTCTTTACTTACATTGTCTCTTAGAAAATGATGTTGTATGTTGATATGTTTAGTTCTTGAATGATGAGTTGGATTTTTAGAAATATTTATAGCACTCATATTATCGCATTATATCAGTGATTTATTTATATTTATTCCAAAATCAATTAGAGTTTGTTGCAAATATATTACTTGTGAACAAGCCAAAGCAATAGAGATATATTCTACTTCAGTTATTGACAAAGATACAGTATTTTGCTTTTTACTAAACCACGAGACTAGTGAATGTCCTAAGAAGTGACATGTTCCACTAGTATTTTGCGTTGATACCAATTGTTAGGGATTGCGGAATGGATCATTAAGGCTAAACTAACACTAGAGGGGTGAGGGGTGAATAGTATTTTTGAGAATTTAAACAAAATATAAAACTTATATGAACTACTGTATGAATCAAACACCACCGAAACAATCACAGACACGAAATCAAACAAAAGGATAAACAAAAATAAAATGCAGAAAAGGAAAGAACACACCGGTTTATACTGGTTCGGAATTGCTCCTACATCCAGTCCCATGCAACGCTGGATTGTGCAGAGTTTTATTACTATATAATATCCTATTACAACCTCCTTGATTTTGCGGCTACAAGGGTAATACTGATTCCACACACTTCCCAAAAGATTACAATAGCCCTATAACTCTTCAATAACACTTCGACTTAGAGAGTAATGAGTAGAGAGTGAGAAGAGAAGAAGTTTTATGTAAATAGATTCGAATTCGGAAAAGTATAGGTGTAGAAATCATAAAAACAAGAAAATATAATGGTGTAAAGAAAGGAGATGAAGATGGAGATGAAGAATGATAAAAAAATTCGAAATCAGCCCCTATTTATAAGTTTTGAAAGGTGCAACGTTTCTGAAGCGTCACAAATAGTGAAAACACATTTCCTTTGAAAATTAAAAAAAAAATGGCAGTTATATGTCGACATAGGCTAAAATGTATGTCGACATAGGCATGTGTAAAATAAAATTTTGAGCCTTTTTGAAGTGTTTTGATATATATATATATATATATATATATATATATATAATTCTGAAAGTTCTTGAATTAAAACATAATTTTGTAAATGAATATTATAAAGTAGAAAATCATATGAAAACATAAATATAAACTATATAAACATATTTATAAATTATAAAGTTTAAAGCTATATAAATATAAAGTATGTAAAAGTATAAATATAATACTTATAGAACTTGAGTTTGAAATCAATAGTAAAGTAAAGAAAATAAAATATAGAAGATAGAGATTGAAGATAGAATTTGAAATCTGAATTAAAAAATAGAATTTGAATTTGAATTTGAACCTAGAGTGCTATTTGGAGTCTTACATAACTATACTCTATTACTATATTTATCTTGAACTCTTGAAATCTTGAATACTCATGAGTCTTGAATCATCTCTAAATTCTGAATCTCTAATATCTTTAAACCGTACAGTCTTCAGTAATAATTCGTACATATAAATCCTGCATATGTGCATATATATATTCTAGATAAAAGTGTATTTATAATCAATTAATATTGAAATAAGGTTGTTGTCATTAAAACTCCATTCTCCAACAAACTAATCGCAAATGGTTTTTAGAATTCAAATCCAAACATAACATCCATCACACATAATTTCAAAATCAACTACTTAAGGCAAATAGATGAAATAGAAATTTGAAACTGAGTTCAAATCATGATTGATTTGAGATTCAATACATCAACCCATGTCAAATGATTTTCAAATCCAAATAGCTAAGTCAAGCCAAAACTATGAAATTAACACAACTCATCTAAAATAGTTTTCAAGTAGTGCACTATATTAAGTGCATATTTTCAAGACTTTCCAAGGTGAACTAGTAGAAACTCAAAACTGGCAATGTTGTGTGAAATTTCATTGATTTTTCATAACTTTAAAATTTTCAGAATTCCGAATAATAGTGCTCAAGAAATGATTAAAATATTATAGTTATATTAAAAATTCTGAAAGTTGTTCATAACCTATACTTTAAATATATACTATTTTTCATCAATTTAAGTTTAGAATCTGGATATACTCAAAAAAAGTTGTAGACAATTGAATATATTTTCCGGAATGTCTTAATTTTGAATTTTGAAGTTAGGAAGATCAAAATATGATAGAAATACTGTAACAGTGTCAATATGAATCAACGATAATAGAAGAATAAAATAAAAATACGAGTTTAGAGATCATACCTGACTTACAATTGACATTGCAGATTTCTAACTCGACTTTCTTGGCTGAGGAACTCTAAATATTCAACTTAACAATAATATGGAACAACTTGAATTTATGTCTCAAAGTTATCCCTTAACCATCTTCGATACCTAATTGTTTATAGGAACGAGTGGTCTAACAAAAGTTGTTTTGTCACTCTTAACGTCGTTTAAACGACTTGTTGCCCAAATTCGTTTATATAACAATCCATTTTCATTCACTAACGTACCTTTAGGTACTCGAATTTGTTTAAATTTAATTAGACTTGTTTTATTATCTTTTGGGACCCAAATTGGATTGTTTTTATTTTAAAACATGCGTTTATCTCGTTTATGCCCAATCTTACAACAAAGCTCACAGTTTGAAAATCCTTTGGTATTATCAGAATTTTTCTTTCCAAATTGATTAGACTTACCAAAGTCAAGTCCTTTTTTAGTTTCAACAAAACTTGATTTTTAAATAACATATTAAATGATTTTTCTCCGTTAGAAAAATTTAGCTAGTGTTGACTCAAGCCGTTGGATTCAGGATATAAGATCACTATTTTCTTTCATTAAATTAGAACACTGATAAATACCCATATTTCTCTTTTCACATCATTTTGTTTCAAAACCATATTTTTATTTTTATTTTTTTTTATTTTGGCCTTGGAGAAATCTCAGTTCCGAATCGTTTGCGGTTTTCAATTTCAAAATTTTCAAAGTCCTTGAATTTTTCAATTTCTTTTTTCAAATCATGATTTATTTGAGTAATTTCAGATTTGCTATATTTCGAAATCATGTTTTCTTTTTCATGAATTTTGAAATTCTCTTTCATTTCAAACAAATCCTTTTGAAAAATCGCACAACTGTCGCAATTGAGATTTATGATTTTCTCAAATTCAATTTCAAGCTCATTCAAAATCAATTCAGTTTTCAATAGATTTTCTTTCTCAACAATTTCATGTTTGGAATTTTTAGTAATCTTAAACTTATCCTACTCCTTTTGCAAAACATTGTTTTTATTTTTTAGCTCAATCTATTTTTTCTTTAAAATCATAATTTGCTTTTCAATCTTTTGGAAGTTTTCATTGAGATAAACTAAATTATTTTCCAAATTCGAATAATTTTTGCAATCAAAATTTTCACCTTTCTTGATGTTTTTGAACTTTGATTCCAAATCATTATTTTTGTAACTTAACTTAAAATTTTCATAATTTAATTTTTTATTCCTCAATTTGAGACTATCAATAGTTTTAGTTAATTTATCACAAAGGAGAACTAAATTTTTAAAAGAAAATCCACTTAGCTCATCATCTGTTGAGTCTCCATCGCTATAATCATTCAATTCGTCTTTTTTAACTTCAATAAATCCCATTAGACATAATTCTGAAACTGAGTTGACTTCTAAGGGTATTGTGCTCCTGTTGTCTTTTGCACCATACATCGCGTTATGAGTATTCCACATTTCCTATGTAGCTTATAAATAATGAGAGAAATGGTTAAACTGATCAATATCAATATAAGGATATAAAACATGTGTAGCACGAGAATTAATCATAATATTATTCTTATCTATCATATTGTTGGACCAAAAATGGCACTAACACCCAATATACTAAATTTTGAAGAGGATAATGAAGAAATATAAACCAAAAACAAGAAAAGCAAGCAAACACACAAGATTTATAGTGGTTCGGCGTTAAAGAGTCTACGTCCACTTTATAATTCTTCAGTTCAGTAGGGAATTACAGTTACAATACTTTGAATCGCTCATACACTCAAATACAATCAATTTCTTCACTCAAGTACGAAAATTCACTCAAAAATTCAATGAGTTGCCTATGGGATGAGTTTCAATGGCAACAGAGTATGCAGCATTCAAGTTTTTAGGTGGCCAAAAGATCCTCTTTTTTTATTCAGGTCGGGTATTTATAGGGATTGAGTAGGTGGGCTTGGCGGGAACAGTTACTAGTTTCGTGGCATCAGGCTCAGGTTTGTAGGTCACGGGAAACAATGGTTATACATGGATCGTGAACATAGCGTGGATCGTAGGTATACGTCGCAGCAGTTCTAGTTGTATAGGAGATAGTGGATGGAGTGGTTAACCGTTTTAGGTAATCATAGGAATGAAGGTTGGATCGGGTCAAATCCATTCGAATCGAAGCCCGTTTTCCTTCCCTTCTTCGACCTGATGCCTCCTTCCTCCTATTTGACCCGGAGCCCTATTATCCATTTCGACCGGAATCTCTTGCTATCGAATGGCCATGGTTCATGCTCTTTAATACACGCCATCATGGATGTCTGGACTTTGTGTGGACTAGTCACAAAGTAGGCCAACATTTTACCCTCCTCCCCTCCTCCCAAAAGTACGTCTTATCGTAGATGAGGCGTGCTTTGAACTTATTAATCGGTCTATTCTTGAATAGTTAGCAACCAACAATCACATCATTCTGTAAGGTCGTGTCTCTTGATGTCTTGCACCATGTATAACTATGAGTTTAGATCTGCAATTTATTTTTGTTGCACTTGGCTACTCTTCAATAGGACCGCAGGTAACTCTTTCAACCTTTGTTGAATCAAAAAGCCTATGTCATCTATCTGAGCCATGTTGCTTTATTAGCTCTCATTCGTGTGCACATACAAGTCAAGCATTTCTTTCGATTCTTGAAATTTAATCAATACATATGAATATCATTCTTCATTGTGAATCTTGAAATGGTAGATGTGATTTCTTTTCATCTTTTTATCCAATTCAGGCCTTTATTTTTTCTGACATACAATCCTTTTCGGATCGAAAGGTTTAGACCTGCGTTGGGTTGAAAACCCTCGACCCGTTGATCTTTTCGAACCGTAGAGCTTGGAATCCCATTTTTCGGCTTCAGAAGAATAGGTCAAATAGTCACTTCAGAGCGATGCGAACGGTTTCTTTACATCATATATATAAACTATCTTCACATTTCTTCTCTCTTACTTTTTATTTCACTGCTTTTGAACTCAGTTCTGCATACCCTGGCTCTCTAATCCCACAAACTTGCTTCAATTCTCCAAATTTAACCCATAGGTAGGATTATGAAATTATTTGATTTCATGTTTTAATTCTACATCTCGAATCAAATTTTCCTTCAAAAAACATAGTATTACTCTTCGATCGTCGCCGCATGTTAGTGTTTTGAAGCTTGAGGACACCGCCATAATTGGCGACGTCAGAACCGTCATCAGTAACGATCGTGACGACCGTGACCTAATGCTCATGTTCATGGGAGTTTGTTATTGTGGTTATTCTTTATTCTGGCTATTCGGAGATGAAGAAAGATAGCGAGGTAGTTTAGAATAAACAATAAGAGATAGAGAAGGAGAACGAGTGGTCTGAAGTCGAAGGAGTTACTGAGCAATAGAATGGGAGAGTTTCCAGAATTCTCAAGTCTTTCGGGGTTGGGTCAAGTTATTTCGACCTGGAACTGATTCGACCCGAGGCATTGCACCGATCCGTAGAGTCACTTCGACCTGAGGCGTTCAACTAGGGAATTTTGGCCTGTTCCTTATGCAGTTAACACAACCTTCGTATACTTCTGCATATTATCAAATTTTGCAAACATGAGGACTATGACAACTTCAATCCATCATATATACCTGTGTATAACTCGACTGAAGCTAACATAACTCCCGATCTCGTGAACAGTTAGGATAAAGCCTTCCAAACTTTGTACTTTAAAATGACACAACATATTTCTTGAGGAGTTCCAGATTTAAGCATACATCTTCTTCAACATTGCAAACATTGACTAACTGCATGTCATTATTGATCTTTCTATGTTTTACCATGCCTGCACTGCACACACTAGCACACACACAAGGGGGTATAGGTTATTATACTCTTATCCGTAATGTTTCTTGGATAGTACAGTAATCATGTCCAGGTGATATCCAAACAGATATTCAGAGTCCGAGAAAGGGAAAGCCCCAGAGTCGTCAACCAATCCCGACGTCCCTTTATCAAGTCCTGATTCAGGCAGCTCTGACCGCGAATTTGAAGTTGATCTTCATGAGAATATAGGATCGTCCGAAGGAGAGACTTCAGTTGATGAAGAGGACAAAGGTATGGGAGATAATGGGCTCCCGAGGAATTCAACGAAGCAATTATTTTGCATGAACCCAACTACTCTTGGGCTTTGACAACCGACGAAGCCAGACTTAGATGATTGTTCTTAAGGCATGAGATATCTTAGAACGAGATTAGGGTTACATCAAACATCTTAGACAGACCTCACAATCCTCCGGGATGTTATATGGTAATAAGTAGGTTAATGTACTCAGTCGGACTTATTCCTCCGTTCCTTCCTTTCGTTGTCGATTTTCTAAGATGAGTGAATATAGCTTCCATGCAACTCCAACCGACAGCTTACTCGTATCTATATATGATATACATAACATACATGGAGGTTCTAGGTGTGGAGCCTACCTTTGAAGATGTAATTTTTTTTCTACCACTTCAAACATCGCCAAAAAGAGACACCTTCCTTTCTCTATTTTAAGTCTATTCTTAAAAGGAAAATCATCAGCGATGGATTCAGCAATGTAGGTGACATAAGGCCCGAGTGGTTTTATATTTTACACCAGCCCGGGTGTGCTAGGAGGTGGCTGCAATCTAGTGAGTTTCGAATCTTAGTTTTCTTGCTTTAACTATACATTCAGATTTGCTAACCCTTCTTTCTTATTTTCAGTTCCAAATCCGAAGAAAATACAAGGCCAAGTATATCAAAATCGCCTAACTACTTTACTGAATGCCAACCCAGATTTCTTAAGTGTCAGAAATTGCTTAACGGATGAGTTCCTTCATCGGCATCATCTGCTTAACATGCGGAGGAGTATAGGTGCTGGAGTTAGGGCTTATATATATTGGTTCCTCCCATACCCGCGGGGACTGAAAGCGTGCCCACATCTGAGGGGAAAACATCAACAATATCTGAAGTTGATGAGGGCTAGAAGAGCAAAGATCCCACGGGTTCAAGTCAAGTACCACAAACGGGAAAGAAAGAGGAAAACCCTTGAGAGAGAACCTAATGAGATCCTCTAAATTCCTTCTCCAATAAACATTCCCACTAAGGAGCTTCTGGAAAGAACCCCTGAGGACGAGCCTCGGGGTGGCTCCCCTAGAGTTGAATCTCCTTCTGAAAGGAAGCCTTCACCCAAGGCTCCATCTCCTGCCAATTCTTATGCTCGTGGTCCCGATCTAGATGAGTCCATATTCAAAGGCTTGGGTGATCTTGCCTTGCCTGACTAGATATTCTCTTCCCAAGACCTTGGCTCCGGTTCTTTCTTTCTTCTTTCAAAGAAAAAATTACACCTACTAAGATTGGGAAGACGACACCTTTGAGCCGAACTCCGGGCCCTGGTCCATCGTGGGGATCACATAGGACACACACCACACTGGCACTGCATGTCACAACACTTATGCGTTACATTACTCTCTAATTTTAACACTAGCTTGTGTTAATTTGTAGGTACAATGTCTTACCGACATTATGACCCCAAAAAACTTCACTACAGTCTTCCCAGATCTCAATTCGATATTGAGCATGATTATAGAGTAGGCCATGGTAGGGACGACAATAGAAACTATCATTCAAGATATCACTAATCCTCCTGATCTTGTTCTTTGGCTCGCTCAGATTCCGATAAGCACAAGAGGCATCAAGACCATTGTGAAGAGGAAAAGCAAGTTCCCAAAGCTCCGCCTCCTCCAAAGGAGTTTTACTCTCTATATACACCTCCCAAGAAGTATACTGACCCCAAAGACAAACCCAAGGATAAGGGAAAGGATAAGGGTGGTGCAGCAATCGTTTCCACCAAACGCAAATCCATCGATATTTTCACGTCGCAACCTGTGATGCTTGACCCTTCTACTGAGCAAAGGATAAAGGTATTGAAAGAACAATTTCCTGATTATCACTTCGGGAATATGCATTTCGCGCCTAATCTTGAACCAGTCCCTGTTGGACTGAACCCATCAAGGCTCAAATAAATAGCTGTGCAATTCCTTTCTTTCTCAACAAATAAAATAAAAAACTCCTCTCCTCATTTTTATTCAGCGAAGACCGAAGTCGTGCTCTTGTTCCTTATTATTTGCTCAAATCGAAATTGAATTCGTTTCCTCAAAAATCGAAGTCGACCCTCTTTCTACTTCTATAAACCGCGTTCTTTCTTCATTCAACAAGAGAGAGAAAAATGAATGCAAAGCTTCAAAAAGAAACGAGTGACTTGCAAATCGCGAGTTCAGGTTAGAATCGGCCTCAATACAAGAAGATATAGAGCTTCAAGCACGCATGGGTTTTCTAAGGCTTGACAGTTCGAGCGACGATTTCGGCGTTGGTTTGCTAACATTTTGGGCGGAGTTGGATGAAGCAGTGATTAGCGTGAGTTCGTGGGTGGAAAAGGAGTTGACGACCATAATTTGGTACTTTTCCAGGGAGAGAAGTGTCGATGTTTTTTCCCTATAGTAGCGTTGAGAGGCGAAGTGTGATGGGTTCAATCGGGAATCGAGCGAAGGACATGGTGAGCTAGGGCGTGGCCTCTGGTAAACTTGGTAGTGTATGAGGTCGGAATTGATTTAGGGCACAGGATTAGAGCTCAGACTATTGTTTTCATCGATCGAGTGGAAGTTGAAATTTGGGGAGGAATTGGGAGGTTTAATTCTTCTTACTATATGGTGTGCTTCAGCAAGGCAGCAATGACGAGTTCGAAATGATTGTGGAAGGAAGATTAAACATGAATAAGGTAAATTAAATTATTTAAATTATTTTTAATTAAAAAGTAATGATTAATTAATTTGTATCAAGCTTATAAAAAACGCATACCCTTTTCATATGTGTTCAGAATCAAAACGAAACCAGTTACGTTAGCTTTGTGCTAACAAAAGGCACGCTTATGAGTCGGATTGAAATGCTTTGGAGCTAATCGAGATTTTTAATTAAATTAAATGTCTGTTTAATTTAATTGAAAATAAACCGTTATTCCTACGAAAAATAAAGGTGAGTAAACATATTCTTTGGTTCGTTTATAATTTAATATAAGCGAACTTTTACTTAGAATTTTTTTATGTATGCCGATTGTTGGCTGTTTGAATGCATTGGTGAATTGTTGATAAATTATGGTTATTATATATATATATATATTAGTCATATTTAGGCTTGATAGTTGGATATTGATATTTCCCGCAGTACCATTAACGGATGAACCTATGCGCCTCACGGTATATAGAGTGGATGACCTTCTATACCGCGATATCCTGCCTTCAAGCAGGATTAGTATTATTTATGTTGTCTAAAATTTGTGGATGCATGGGAAACAGGTTGGAAGGATTTATCCAACTGGATTCCTTAAAATTTATTATTGTTTATTTTCACATATATCATAATATATTATGTGTTAGAAAATCTGTAACACCCCACACCCGCTAAGGTAACTCACTAAGGGAATGCCTTAACCTCGGTGGAGTATTTTAAGTGAATATAGAACAGAAAAATTACAACAAGATAGATATAAGTAATACTTGAAATTTAAAACATCATTTCATTGCAACAGAAGGTAAACATGTTTGGTTACATATCAAAAACCAACAAGAGTCAAGTACAAAATATCCACCTCGTTAAAACATAAGTACATAATCCCACTTCATAACTAATAGCCATAATAGAAAAGATAACCGAGCTTTACTCCAAGAGTCCAAGCTCCAAAAGATAGATAAAGCAATCCGATCAAAGCCCACTAGTGCTAGGCCCACTCTGATAACCTGAGGGTTGGGAAAAAAGATAAAAACAACGGGGTCAGACATAAGTCTGAGTGAGCCCTATAACTTTAACAATACAATCATTAAAGTAATTAGGGTATGATATAAACCTGGTACGGTACAACTGGGGATAAATGACTACACTAAGCAGCCAACTAGACTTAGGATGAACTAAGATAACGGTAAAGACGCGCCTATCCACCTAAGGATAAATACTACACTGCACCACACCAGATCTACCCACCCAAGGGTAATTCCTACACTGCACCACACCAGATCTACCCACCCAAGGGTAATTCCTACTTAAAGGTTGATCCCACCCAAGAACTTAGAAAATTTACCCAGTAGTTTCGTGTACCCCTAGCTGACTACATAGGTGCCGTCTGCCCCTATCTCCACTAGGTGTACCCACTACTCCCCAAGCGATCGGCTCCCTACCGTAGATACCCGTGCTGGCCCCACAGTGGGGTGTATCACTCCCCAAAGTGGCAACCCGATACAACAAATGGTGCACGGCTTATACCTACATGATGCAACAACGTCTTACCTACCAGCCCGGGTCCACACACGCATATGAAACCCGTTGGACTTGCGTTGCCACCGCTAACCCGTTTTCGGCCTCTTATAGTCAAGCCCAGTACGCGTGTCCCGTCCTCGACATGGGTCGAGCCCAATAATATACATATGGGTTACTGGTTGAAATGGGCCCCCACAAGCTACCCACCTAAGCTTGTCTCTTTTCTAGTGTATCCCACTTAACCCTTTTGAATAATCATGTCCACTTACATGTTTAAAGTTTGGTTAAGTCATCTAATCATATTTCAATTGCCACTCAAGGCACCCACTAGATTTCCCATGCCACCCAAGGCACCTACTTGATTTCCACATGCCACCCAAGGCACTTACTTAACCCTTTAATCATGTTTAATTACATGTTCCACTTTGGTTAAGTATTCTAATCGTATTTTATATTGCCACCCAAGGCAACCCACTAGATTTCCACATGCCACCCAAGGCACTTACTTAATCTCCACATGTCACCCAAGGCACCCACTTAACCCCTCATGCCCCACTACATGCTTATCTGGTTAAGTGTTTCTTAATTGATTAAGAACGTAACCGTTGTAAAGACCTCTCACATTAGACTATCTTTTATGGCAGCTGGCTTTGCCGGTTGGGTCCGGGCATCCTTACGCCATAACCGAGTCTAACCTCGTGTCTTTACACTTGTCACATATTTAGTTTGTGCCTAAGACCTCTCACATTGGGCCAATCATTTGTAGCCGCTGGATTTGCCGGTCGGTTCCGGGCAGTCTTATGCTACAAAAGGGTCCACCCTCGTGTCTTAGTCGATTAATTACACCTAATTAATCACCCCCATAATTTGTATTAATTATCCCTAATTAATTACAAATTTAACGATGTACATAATTGACTCAATTATGTCCATCCACTTTATGGTATGAATAATCATACCAACTTCACACCATTTCATTAACATGAATATTAACCCCATCGTTCCCCACGTAATTCGCTAACATGACATACTTAAAAGGGAAGATTCATCACACATACAATGGGTTCAACTCGCATAACATTAGCATCAACATGGGTTTAAAAGGTGTCAACATGCATATAGCATCAAACCCAACTAGCATAAATAATCAACCCAAACTTGCATGAATCACATATGTCATAAAGAGGTTAACTTGCATAAGTTACTTATGTCATACAAAGGGGTAAACTTGCATATGTATGTATGACATACAAAGGGGTTAACTTGCATATGTATGCATACCATACAAAGGTGTAAACTTGCACATGTTACTTGCATATAATCAAACACCAAACTTGCATAACATGTCATATATGAACTTGCATATAATCAAACACCAAACTTGCATAACATATCATATATGAACTTGCATATAATCAAACACCAAACTTGCATAATCATGGTGTCATAATGGATCAATGTTTATCATAGCGATTTGCTTAACTAGCATCATGAACACATAGCCTAAAACTTGCATAACTTGCATAACATCATGATCACATAGCATATGAACACATAGCATATAACTTGCATAACTTGCATAACATCATGAACACATAGCATATGATAACATAACTAGCATTGATCCACATTCATAGCCATAACCTCATTATATCCTATCATAATCATTTCAACAATTGGTCATTAAGGCTATAGAAACTCACAACTTGTTGATTAGCACTCCTATGAAGAAGATTAAGTTGCTAGAGTTGATTAGAGGTTGATTTGAGAGGCTATCTTCTTCTACAATTTGATGGAGGCTCCTTCAAGTTGCATTTTGACGGCATAACGACGTTGTAACTATTTTTAGTATGAATTAGGGTAGTCTTAGGGTGTATTTATAGAATTAGGATTTAGTTTAGGCCCTTAGATTAACCCTAATTTAGATTAGAGCCGTCAGATTTCGTCACAAGCTCCAAAACACAGCCCAAACCCCTTCCGACTGCACCCAGGCAAAACTGGCCGACAGGGGGGGTCGACCCCTAGGGAGGGGGTCGACACCCATGCCGACCCTAGGGTCGACACCCTCTACCTGGCGGGAATTTTCCCGCCTCTTCTGAAATGTGAAATTTTTGTATTTAAATCTGTTTTGAATTTTCTGAAAACTTCTTCGGGCCTTAACTGGGTCATACGGACTCCGATTTTCGAAAACTCGAACTCTATTTCGCGTATTTTTCCGAGACGAACGCAATGGCATAGCCCGTTTCCCCTGATTCAGATTTTAAAATTTAATTCTGCCTTGATTTATATTATAGCAAGTTATTCAAAATACGGGGTGTTACATTCTCCCCTACTTAAAGGATTTCGTCCCCGAAATCTCTAAGTCAAGATGAACGTATCCTACCATCCAAACAACCATCTACTCAAACCATCAAACACTGGCATCCATTGTCCTTAAAGTTTCTAATGCTGTATGAACATATGCAAAAAGTGTGTGTATATGTTCCCTGTCTAATGCAAAATCAGGCGGTCTACTGATTCAATTGACCTCCTTAATGCAAACCATGATAGTGCCATGCATCCAATATGTATGCGAAAGAACCCTATCGACACATACTATTTCTACATGTGTGCACAACCATACACCAAAATGCATCATCCATATGATAGCACAACCATTATACATCCATAATATAGCTACCTACACACAATTATATGCAATATGCAATATGAAGTGACTGAGCCGATCTAGTGTCTATAGTGTGTGTGTATGCATCCACGAGCAACCACTAGCAAACACTTGCATCCACACGCATCCATCAATCATAACATGTCTCAAACACATGTTTCAACCATAGGTTTACCCTATCTAAAGGTCAAAGATACTAATGAGAGGACATACTAAAGATAAGATAAGTACTAGACAAACGATAAAGGAGAAGTTAAAAGACATACCCTCAAAAAGGAATGGGTACAGTGAACGCATCTTCGCTTCTGTCTCCCAAGTAGCATTGCTCTCATCCTCTCCCCATTGCACTTTGACTAGTCGAACCTCTCTGTTTCTCAACTTCCTAATCTCTGACCCAAGGATGCGGGTAGGAGCTCGTCGAATAGTCGCATCACGCTCTACCTCCACTTCTCTAAGCAAGCTCGACTCTACCACCTCTGCGGTCTCATGTAGGCACTTCCTCAAATGTGACACATGGAATACGTCATGTACCCCACTAAGTCTCTCGGGTAAATCCACTCTATATGACATCCGTCCAATCCTTTCCTTAATAGGAAACGGTCCTACAAATCTTGGTGCTGACTTCCCAACGGACCCAAAGCGAACAACATTTCGTAATGGAGATACTTTAACAAAGACCATGTCCCCAACATTAAACTCCAGATCCGTCCTCCTCTTATCCGCGTAAGATTTCTGTCTGTCTTGCGCCGCTTTCATCCTTCTTCGAATCAAATCAATCTTTTCCGAAGTTTCTCTAACCATATCAGGCCCAAGCAAGATCTTATCCGTAGATTCCCACCAACATGTAGGTGATCGACAAGGCCTTCCATAAAGAGCTTCAAAAGGAGCCATACCAATACTGGACTGAAAGCTGTTATTATACGCGAACTCCACCAATGGAAGATGCTCTTCCCATGTACCTCCAAAATCTAAGATACAAAGCCTCAAAAGGTCTTCTAGAACACGATTCACTCTCTCGGTCTGGTCGTCCGTCCGAGGATGATATGCGGTGCTCAGACACAACTGAGTCCCTACCGCCTCTTGCAAACTCTTCCAAAACTCGCTAGTGAAGATAGGATCTCGATCGCTCACTATGCTCGAAGGTACACCATGCAACCGAACTATCTCTCGAAGGTAAACTGAAGCTAGCCATGGAGCAGTCCTCTTACTCTTCACGGGTATGAAATGGGCACTCTTAGTAAGTCTGTCTACCACAACCCAAATTCCCGTATTACCCTTCCTCGATCTCGGTAACCCATCAATAAAATCCATCGAGACGCTATCCCACTTCCATTGCGGAACTTCCCATGGGTGAAGCAACCCACCAGGTTTCTTTTGCTCCGCTTTCACTTGTTGGCACACCAAGCATCTAGCGACATACTCGGCCACATCTTTCTTCATACCGGCCCAAAAGAAAACCCGCTTCATGTCTTGGTACATCTTGTCCCCACCGGGATGAATGGTCATCTTCGAACGATGCGCATCATCAAGAATAGCCTTCCTCAAACCCTCGTCTTGCGGTACACAAAGTCTACCGTCTCTACGCAACCACCCCCTATCGTCTAGGGTATACCTACTCAAATGGCTGGACGACTCCCCCCTTATGAGCCTCTCTACCAACTCAACCAACTGTGGGTCGTCCCGATGTGCCTCGCCAAGCCGTCCCAAAAGAGTAGGTCTGACCTCTAAGGATGCTAGCAAACCGGGTACAAAGTTAACGGAAGGTCTAAAATCAAACATCGAGATAAATTCCAAGCTTCGTCGTTCCACGAACAATGGACTCAAGGGCAACCTTTTTTCTGCTTAAGGCGTCCGCCACCACGTTTCCCTTGCCAGGGGTATACACTATCTCGAAATCATAGGATGCTAAGAATTCCATCCACCTTTGTTGTCTTAAGACTATGTGCTCGAAGAGTCTCAAACACTTCCCTAAGATGTAGGGCATGCTTTTCTCCACCTCTAGAGAAAACCAGGATATTCTCCCATGCAAAAATCGTCACAACTATCCATCTTTCACGCAGACCATCCTAGTCGAACTCGACATCCCCCAAGTGCAAGCCCCAAAGGCCTAAACCAATATCAGATAAACACCCAAGGGATACCTCCTTCGAATTCAGACGACCTACGTGAGATGATACTAGTAAAAACGACTAAATAATTAAGCACTTGTCCAACTCTGGATGTCCTTGCCAGTCTCGCTCCAAAACCGCCGTTGATCAAATAACTGGCTTTGCTTAATCTATTAAGCACATACGAAAACTTATTTCGCTCTTAGAAAAGACCAAGATGTCATCCACAAAGACCACTACGAAGTTATTTAGGTACTCCCTGAACACCCTACTCATCAAATCAACAAAGTATGCATGGGCGTTCGTCAAACCAAATGGCATCACCAGCCACTCATAGAAACCATCCGGAGTCCTAAAGGAAGTCTTCTCTATACTATCCTCAGCCACTTTCAACTGATGAAACCCCGTGGCTAAGTCCAACTGCGAAAACACTGAGGCGCCAACCAACTGATCAAAGAGATCATCAATCCTCAGCAATGGGTGTCTATTCTTCTTTGTGAGCTTGTTGAGTTCTCTATAGTCTACATAAAGTCTGAGGGACCCATCCGCCTTCGTGGAAAAAACTACTGGAGCACCCCACTCCGATATACTTCGTCCTATGAACCCCTTCTCAAGCAACTCCCCTACTTGCTTATGGAGTTCCCTCCTTTCACTAGGAGCCATGTGGCGCACTGGCAAAGATACTGGTTTAGCATTGCCCACTAGATATATTCGGAAGTCTATCTCCCGCTTCGGAGGTAAGCCCTTTACCTCCCCAAACACATCCGAGTATTCCCGGACCACTCTAATAGATCGCAAACTCTCGACCGAAGCGTCAAGCGATTCAAGATAACTTAGCATAATAGAATCTATGGGATTACAAGAGATCTCGAGAGTGTTCCCCAAGCGGGTCATGAGCCTAACAACTCTCCTTTCACAATCAAGAACGACACCATTACTGGAAAACCAGTCCATGCCCAAAATCAACCCATAGCCCGTGAAGCCCAAAACAAAAGCATCACATCTAAACTCAACGCTAAGTATAGAAATCTTCAAACCCAAACATATCATGGACAAATAAGTGGAGCCCCCAATTGGGTTTGAAGCAACCAAGGGATCATCTACTAGACTGGTGTCTAAGTGCAGTGACTCAACTAACGATGATGAGATAAACAAATGCGATGCGCCAGAGTCGAATAAAGTTCGAACAGGATGATCGAGAGAACCAACTTTCAACCTAGACGGCCCTACCCCCATCAGGTATACCAGCCATGAGGGAATACATCTACCCTCCAGAAGATCCTGTACTTTGTCCTTACCTCTTTGGACAATCCTAATAAGGTGTCCTATTTCTCCAAAACAACTAGCCTTCTCCTTTACATTCTCCTTTCGTGACCTTCTCGCCACGATGAGGTTTCGTCCTTTATTTACCTAACAGCTATTTGAACCTTCCTCCCTCGTCCATCTTAAAGGTACCCATAAGCCCTCCACCTCCTTGGACTAACTTCTTAGCCCGACAAACTTCTTAGTCCCTTGAAGTGGTTCTTCCGTCCTTCATACAGAAGTCCTTAATTATCTTAAAAAGACATCTATACGCGGAGGGGAAATTCAAAAAGAGATAGAGGAAGAGATTCAAAACGGAGAATCGAAGGAAGGATATATGGCTCTTGGGGATTATGTTCTTTTCTTTCAAAAACTTTTCTCTTAAAAGACATGTTTTTGAAAATACTTCTTCCAAAAATGTTTTTAGAAAAATAGTTTTCTAAAAATTTTATCTGTTCTGGTAACCTTAAGCTCTGATACAACGTGTAACACCCCACACCCGCTAAGGTCACTCACTATGGGAATGCCTTAACTTCGGTGGAGTATTTTAAGTGAATATAGAACAGAAAAATAACAACAAGACAGATATAAGTAATACTTGAAATTTAAAACATCATTTCATTGCAGCAGAAGGTAAACATGTTTTGTTACATATCAAAAACCAACAAGGGTCAAGTACAAAATATCCACCTCGTTAAAACATAAGTACATAATCCCACTTCATAACTAATAGCCATAATAGAAAAGATAACCGAGCTTTACTCCAAGAGTCCAAGCTCCAAAAGATAGATAAAGCAATCCGATCAAAGCCCACTAGTGCTAGGCCCACTCTGATAACCTGAGGGTTGGGAAAAAGGCAAAAACAACGGGGTCAGACATAAGTCTGAGTGAGCCCTATAACTTTAACAATACAATCATTAAAGTAATTAGGGTATGATATAAACCTGGTACGGTACAACTGGGGATAAATGACTACACTAAGCAGCCAACTAGACTTAGGATGAACTAAGATAACGGTAAAGACGCGCCTATCCACCCAAGGATAAATACTACACTGCACCACACCAGATCTACCCACCCAAGGGTAATTCCTACACTGCACCACACCAGATCTACCCACCCAAGGGTAATTCCTACTTAAAGGTTGATCCCACCCAAGAACTTAGAAAATTTACCCAGTAGTTTCGTGTACCCCTAGCTGACTACATAGGTGTCGTCTGCCCCTATCTCCACTAGGTGTACCCACTACTCCCCAACCGATCGGCTCCCTACCGTAGATACCCGTGCTGGCCCCACAGTGGGGTGTATCACTCCCCAAAGTGGCAACCCGATACAACAAATGGTGCACGACTTATACCTACACGATGCAACAACGTCTTACCTACCAGCCCGGGTCCACACACGCATATGAAACCCGTTGGACTTGCGTTGCCACCGCTAACCCGTTTTTGGCCTCTTATAGTCAAGCCCAGTACGCGTGTCCCGTCCTCGACATGGGTCGAGCCCAATAAGATACATATGGGTTACTGGTTGAAATGGGCCCCCACAAGCTACCCACCTAAGCTTGTCTCTTTTCTAGTGTATCCCACTTAACCCTTTTGAATAATCATGTCCACTTACATGTTTAAAGTTTGGTTAAGTCATCTAATCATATTTCAATTGCCACTCAAGGCACCCACTAGATTTCCCATGCCACCCAAGGCACCTACTTGATTTCCACATGCCACCCAAGGCACTTACTTAACCCTTTAATCATGTTTAATTACATGTTCCACTTTGGTTAAGTATTCTAATCGTATTTTCTATTGCCACCCAAGGCAACCCACTAGATTTCCACATGCCACCCAAGGCACTTACTTAATCTCCACATGCCACCCAAGGCACCCACTTAACCCCTCATGCCCCACTACATGCTTATCTGGTTAAGTGTTTCTTAATTGATTAAGAACGTAACCGTTGTAAAGACCTCTCACATTAGACTATCTTTTATGGCAGCTGGATTTGCCGGTTGGGTCCGGGCAGCCTTACGCCATAACCCAGTCTAACCTCGTGTCTTTACACTTGTCACGTATTTAGTTTGTGCCTAAGACCTCTCACATTGAGCCAATCATTTGTAGCCGCTGGATTTGCCGGTCGGTTCCGGGCAGTCTTATGCTACAAAAGGGTCCAACCTCGTGTCTTAGTCGATTAATTACACCTAATTAATCACCCCCATAATTTGTATTAATTATCCCTAATTAATTACAAATTTAACGATGTACATAATTGACTCAATTATGTCCATCCACTTTATGGTATGCATAATCATACCAACTTCACACCATTTCATTAACATGAATATTAACCCCATCGTTCCCCACGTAATTCGCTAACATGACATACTTAAAAGGGAAGATTCATCACACATACAATGGGTTCAACTCGCATAACATTAGCATCAACATGGGTTTAAAAGGTGTCAACATGCATATAGCATCAAACCCAACTAGCATAAATAATCAACCCAAACTTGCATGAATCACATATGTCATAAAGAGGTTAACTTGCATAAGTTACTTATGTCATACAAAGGGGTAAACTTGCATATGTATGTACGACATACAAAGGGGTTAACTTGCATATGTATGCATATCATACAAAGATGTAAACTTGCACATGTTACTTGCATATAATCAAACACCAAACTTGCATAACATGTCATATATGAACTTGCATATAATCAAACACCAAACTTGCATAACATATCATATATGAACTTGCATATAATCAAACACCAAACTTGCATAATCATGGTGTCATAATGGATCAATGTTTATCATAGCGATTTGCTTAACTAGCATCATGAACACATAGCCTAAAACTTGCATAACTTGCATAACATCATGATCACATAGCATATGACTTGCATAACTTGCATAACATCATGATCACATAGCATATGACTTGCATAACTTGCATAACATCATGATCACCTAGCATATGACTTGTATAACTTGCATAACATCATGATCACATAGCATATGACTTGCATAACTTGCATAACATCATGATCACTTAGCATATGACTTGCATAACTTGCATAACATCATGATCACATAGCATATGACTTGCATAACTTGCATAACATCATGATCACCTAGCATATGACTTGCATAACTTGCATAACATCATGATCACATGGCATATGACTTGCATAACTTGCATAACATCATGATCACATGGCATATGACTTGCATAACTTGCATAACATCATGAACACATAGCATATAACTTGCATAACTTGCATAACATCATGAACACATAGCATATAACTTGCATAACTTGCATAACATCATGAACACATAGCATATGATAACATAACTAGCATTGATCCGCATTCATAGCCATAACCTCATTATATCCTATCATAATCATTTCAACAATTGGTCATTAAGGCTATAGAAACTCACAACTTGTTGATTAGCACTCCTATGAAGAAGATTAAGTTGCTAGAGTTGATTAGAGGTTGATTTGAGAGGCTATCTTCTTCTACAATTTGATGGAGGCTCCTTCAAGTTGCATTTTGACGGCATAACGACGTTGTAACTATTTTTAGTATGAATTAGGGTAGTCTTAGGGTGTATTTATAGAATTAGGATTTAGTTTAGGCCCTTAGATTAACCCTAATTTAGATTAGAGCCGTCAGATTTCGTCACAAGCTCCAAAACACAGCCCAAACCCCTTCAGACTGCACCCAGGCAAAATTGGCCGACAGGGGGGGTCGACCCCTGGGTCGACCCCTAGGGAGGGGGTCGACACCCATGTCGACCCTAGGGTCGACACCCTCTGCCTGGCGGGAATTTTCCCGCCTCTTCTGAAATGTGAAATTTTTGTATTTAAATCTGTTTTGAATTTTCTGAAAACTTCTTCGGGCCTTAACTGGGTCATACGGACTCCGATTTTCGAAAACTCGGACTCTATTTCGCGTATTTTTCCGAGACGAACGCAATGGCATAGCCCATTTCCCCTGATTCAGATTTTAAAATTTAATTCTGCCCTGATTTATATTATAGCAAGTTATTCAACATACGGGGTGTTACAAAATCTATGATTGATGATTGTGTGATTTGAATGTGGAATGTCACTGGCCCTCAATATTGATATTTAAAATATCCTAAGTAATTTTGAGATTTTAAAAGGGAAATTTATTTCTTCCAAAGTAGGAATGGAATTGTTGATGCGCTAGCAAATATTAACCTGTTTTTAGAAACAAAACAAGTTTTTAATTTATAAACAATGTTTATAAATAAAGTAAAATAAATTTTTGTTGGATAATTTGGGGAATGTGAATTCTATGAAATTAAAAATGGATTTAAAATTGGGAATCGTTTCGGGAAATGGGAACTATTAAATTATTCCTGATGTCCAGAACGTAATTGAATTGAAATACATTCATTCAAATTTATGACTAGAATTCGACCATGTTGAATGTATAAAAATAAATTATTCTGAGGAAAAGCATTTGAGTTTTATTTAGTAGAACTTAAATTTAAAATTCAATATTTTAAGAAGTTGATATCTCCAGTATTTAAAAATATGAAAATAGATTCTATGCTTATAAATATAATTTTGTAGGAACATAATATTTTCAAATGTAAAATGAAAAAAACTTTGAGATTTAGAAGGGAAATAAAATATTCCAAATGGGAATCGAGTTTCAAATAGATATTAAAATGGAAGTTTGTTTTAGTAAGGAAGTTAAAATAACGTTTATAAATGTGATGAAGCAATTTTCATTAGATAATTTGGAAATAAATTTTTCCAAAGTAAATATGACTAATAAAACCATATTTTTAATGGAATAGAAGGTGAGATTTTAAATGAGTTTTTGTATTTCAAGCTTTTATCTATCTCGATATAAAAACGTTATCGATCAAGGTCTGAGAGGTAATTAAAATACCCTAACTTGAACATCTTCACTATTATCAAGGGATGATATTAGTTTGCAATGGTATAGCATGTTTATTTCCAAGCGAATTGGAATTTAATACAGAAATTGAGTTGTGAATAATTTATAACGGAATTATGAATTTTTAATCAAATAATCAACGATTTTGGATAATGGGGATGTTTAAGTCAAATCTGAAGAACCGGTTTAATTTATATTAATATATGGAAGAATGAGGTTGAAATTTATCTAATAAACGAAGTTTTAACGTTTATATTTAAATTTAATTAAAACGAGCTCGCCGCAGCATGATAGTTCATAATTTGATGTTTCGAATTTCAACTGAGTATATAGAACTTAGTATAAGTTGGATTCTTTTAAACAAGAATCGTCCAGACCTATTAAGTAATAATTCTCTAATATAAGAGAAATATCTGGATTTTGTCTTATAGATTTTGAGTTATATTAAAATCAAATTTTCAGAAAAATAGCGGCATAATCGTTTATAAACCATAACAGTTTATTAAATAAATTAAAAGGATTTTAAGCGAATAAAACGTAAATTTCCATTAGAAAAATCTAGACTTGAGTTATAAAATAAATATGAACTCAAGTGAAGTAAATGAATTGATTTTGGAACAAAAATCAGTTTTTTTATTAACGAAGTTAACTAATTGGAAAATAATTAGTTAATGAAGTTTTGGATCAAACTTAACTTCAGTTAAGTGAATTGGATTTGTAAATTAATATTTAAAATCAAATACGGGACTTGAGTTAGAAATGGTATGTGACTTGTATATAAGCAAATAAAAATATATTTGAACGTGATATGTTCAAATTAAAAGTAGATTAAGCAAAGAAGCTAATTAGAGAATTAATTAGCGAATGGAAAGCAATTAAAGTAAAAAGTGTTGAATTGATTGAATACAAAATGGGAATGGGCATATATGTGTTAAACAAGCGTGGAATGAAGATTATAATTTGAGTGTCCGACAAAAGGTACATGTTTAAATTTCATATGAGATTTTATGAGCCTATTAGGCAAATCGCTTGGCTTTTTGATTTTCTTTTTAATGGAAAGGGCCTAGAGATGTGAGTTGTAGTTGTACCGATTGAGCCGTGCAAAGGAAATGCTAGCAAAAAAAATCGGAACTTTAAGAAGTTAGAATATTTAACTAAAAATCAATATATCAATATATATAAAATTCGATAAGCAAACAAACTTATAATAGAATGGTATAGATAAAAAGAAAATCTATAAATTTTATTCTGGTGAGAACAGAAAGAGAAACATATACACGTTTTAAAAATGAATAATTGGTTTTATATGATGTTCATTATTTGAGATAAGTAACCTTGTTCGTTTTGAAGTTAAGAATGTTATTCAGTCAAGGTCTGAGAGGTAATTATACCCCAACTTGATTGATTTCATTATTAACCGATAAACAGAAAGATTCAGTCTCGAAGATCAATGTTTAAAAAGATTCAATTGAATGTAATATTTTGGGTTGCTGTAACGATGTTTAACACAACATTCGTTTTAACCCAAGTAAGTGGAATTTTGGAAATATAATAATAAATATTTCCTAAGTATAGAAATGAATGGTCACGAATGGAAAAAGTAATTAGAGATGAATTCCAATCATAAATAGATGATATTTTCTAAGTATAGAAAATAAAAGAAGATGAGATATGGAATGTTTTTCAAATATCGTAAGAGACTAAAACGTTTTGAAAATATTGGAGAAAAGATATTGAAAGGAATCTGGAAAATGATTTAACGAAATATTAGAAAGGGCCAGTGATTGTTTGATGCTTAGTCAATAATATTTCCAGTTAGAAATTTGGATGGATGCTTGCTTTTCTTTGATAGTTTAATAACCGACTATTGAAGTTTTAACCATCGTTGTCAATACGGAGAGACCAATTGGATTCATTATCCGAAAACCACTCCGTAAAGCCTTGGGCGTTGCAAAATAGATTTTTCGAAGATAATTGAAGACGAAGTAAAATGCAAGGGTTGTTCTGTTTATAGGATAATGTCTTTGGTTTGTCCAGCCCCAGGACAACTTGTATGGACAAATGTCTAGCATGATATGCGTAACAGATCACATAAGTCGACCTTTTCAAGATACTACGTTTGGTGGCGGTGGAACTCGATTCTCTTAGCTTTTTATACCCGTAATATTTTTGGGAAGATCAACTAGTGATTTGATGGGTTTGACGATGCGGCATTCAAAGTAAATGTTGTGTGTTATTCTAGAAAGGTAAACGTGACCTCAAGTCTCATAATCGTGAAATAACAAAAATCGTGCAGGCAGCATGACTAGTTGGGTCGCACCCAAGCAGGATGTATTATCACCATCTGAAAAAATTTCATTTGTTCTTCTTCCGATTTTGTATCTTACGAATTATGGTTGGATGGCCGACAACCGTAAGTGATAATACATTCACACACTCAAGTTGAATGAGTGACCGGTTATATGTGGTCGGGTTGCAAGATGTTCTTATTGAAACCCAGTGTATCCCCTCTAGAGTACACTTATCGGAAGGTGGTCCCATACCTTGTCATAGTTGGAATCCAATCTCCAATACGCGCCCTGCGGTTTTTGATTTTATACTATGTATGTGGAGCGTGAGATGCAAGTGTTCTGCTAGATGGTTATTTATTTGATTTAAACACTATTATATCACTGGATTTTGGTAAAAAAAAAAGATGTTTTGGGTTATCGTAAGGTAAAAATCATCCGTATTTACGTGTGGATCGGTCTTACGATTGTCCTTTCTTTCAAAAAAGGTTTTTCGAAGTTAAACAAAATGGTTGGAGTGTACTCACACTAGTACCATGACTGACACAGAGTTTATTTTGTTTGTTTTAACCTAAACTCTTGGGTGCCCAACTTTGTACGGGCAGTCAAGTGTTTCAGGCTTTTACAGATACACTTGGAGGAGCTTGAAGCAAAAGGATTCACCGTTAGTTATTTAGAGTTATTTCCGCTGTGATGTATATGTGTTGTACTCTAATATGGTATGTATATACAATACAAATTTGTATTTCAAAGTTCTGATATGTGATATTATATTTTGTTCGTTCCGCTGTGAGATTCTGATGACCTCTTTGTTCTATCTTCTATCTATTTCTATTTCTTTAATCCTAACGACTCGTATTTCTGTGCAATTTGGGTTGGACGTGTTTTAGTCAACTTAGATCTGGATTTGCGAGCCATTACATTATCTCGTCTGGAGATTTTAAATTCAATGAAAGATTTTCTCAACTTTAGAAAAATAAGAAAAATCCCTTCTAGAAATAAGCATTAAAAATATCATTTTTTCTCTCATTGATTTTATTTTTTATTTGTTGACTGCTTCCAATAGAATATTTTATCAATAAACTATTTCAATATACAAATCTTTTGGGTTTAAATTCAATCAAATTATGATTGGTGCAAGAAATCTTATTCCTCGTTGATCTTCAGGTCAATCGAGCCATTACATTAATAGTTATTTTTATATAACTTTAGTAATACCATTGATGCTTACATTTAACGTTATCTTGATTCCATCATAATTTTGTTTAATATCTTTTATCCAAATTTGTTGCATTTGATGAATATTATTCTGATCTTACATGAACAATAAAATCAGACATATAAGCAATCAAGTAACATGCAACTTTGCTTTTTATAGATCCTTAATGAGTATCGTATTATAAGACTATAAGAAAATCATGTTAATAAATTTTGACTAAGAAAATGATAGTCTTTTAAGCATTACCTAATCATATATATATATATATATATATATATATATATATATATATATATATATATATATATATATATATACGAAAAATGGATCCCGTATATTTCACTCTAATGATTTGAATTTCTAATATATATATATATATATTTTTTGAAACTTCTGGTCCTTTACAAAGAAACTTAAAATTAATTATTTATGGAAACTCGCTTTTAGCATTATAGAAACCGCAGATTCTAAACTTCTAATTCAAATTCTAGAAATTAAGTTTATAATGTGATTCCATTCACTTCAGCTGTGTTGAATCAATATCAATATTATATCTAAACTTAATACAATCTTCTAGATCGTATTATTCTTATATATGTTTCTTCAAGAAATAAAAAAAAATTCTAAAAATATAAATCCAAAAAAAAAAAAGGAAACCTACATCAAAACGAGATATAAAATACAAGGACCAAAAAAAAAAAAAAAAGTTGTACAAAAGGAATCAGATATGAACAAGTAGGTCAATAATATAATGAGATGTAAAAGAAATAGAATTAACACAATAAGATCTGAAAGATTTGATCAATCAAATCAGAAAAATAACTTACTGTTTTAAAGATCTATTATCAGATCTGAACCCTGCATTAAAGAGAAAAAATAAATAAACATAGATATACATGAAAAATTTGACCAATTTGTTATCATGTTGATAATGTGTTGCAAAATAATGAAATTAGAATCCACTGAAGAGAAGAAAGGGAAGATATTTTTATTCATTTAAGATATTCATTCTCTATTTCTATTACATTGACACATTTATATATAAGCATTGGACCTAGTGATTAAACTTATCCCATGACGTGCGACTAAACAGAAAAATACAAAAACATATTCACTTATATATTACAACATATTAATAATACTTGATCATATACTTACATATCTACTATTCCAGGTAGTCTATTCCAACTAATCAATACCCATGCTATCAGCTTCTCTACCTGCACTGAGAAATCTAGACACAGCTCCATCGACATACCTTGACGCATCTTTAACTTTCATTCTTTGCACATTATCAATGCCATATTTTCTCAATAAGTTGTCCCTGCTTAAAACTGCTGCTAGTTCAACTACCTCACTTTGAAAATCGGAGATAGATCGATTTTCATCTGCTGCAGTCGCTCTAAGAGAATGTACATCAGGCAACACCTCTGCATAAGTGTATATGTACTGTAAAAGTGTGTGTGTCACTCTGCATATGCATATATATGTAGATATATATATAGTATAAAATGCCTACTTGGGCAGTCAATTCGAGGTGATGTAAGTTCACTAACTAATCCTTCAAATGTACCAGCCCAAGCATCCCTCTTTGTTAAGAACCCAGAAGTCAGGTTGAATATCTTCTTTATAGTTGCCGGCACTGAAGAGTGCTCAAATTCAGAGTTTTTTGCAGGTCCATTTGCCTTGTGCACAACTAAAGGCACAAACAGACCAAACTACCATTTAGCAATTAACCGAAAGCAAGGAGGACAAAAGTTTCTTATAAAAGACTAAGAGCATTACCAGTCCCTTTCTTGATCCATGGTGAGACAGCTATAGTAGGGACCCTTACACCTAACCTATCGAAGGCAAATTTGTAGGGATCTGTTCCTATAATACCATCTGGGTTAGGGACTCCAATGTAAGGCGTCTGAACATGATCATAGAAGCCGCCATGTTCGTCGTAAGTAATTAGTAGAAGGCTTTCATTCCATTGAGGGCTTGACCTCAATGCCTCGTATACTTCCTTTATTAGTTTTTGTCCATTTGCTATATCATGTGATGGGTGGTCATCATTCGCTGGCTTTCCGATTAGATCGAAATATCTGTAGTATCACAATATTAAAAGAAGTCCATTTGGATATAAGTTGTCATGCAGATCGAAAAACATATGTCTTTCATCTGGTAAGTATCCAATTGTTCGTTGGAAAAAAGAGTAATTAGACTTTTATAATTTATTCCAAGATGAATACACAGGCATATGAACACTCATACACCCTTCTCTCTTTATTGTAATTAAGGCACATTATTCTCTCTACAGTTATGCATTGTTAACTATGAACTCACTTTTCTTCTGAACACAAACAGGAAAACGCTAGCATGCTTCTTCTTTTTTCAGGGGTATTGAGCATTCTGTTTTTCTCTATGATCAAAATAAGGTATCACTCCTTTCTATATAAGCTAGATGAAGATGGTTAAAAACTATCATTTATATTTACTATCCTTTTAAAAATCATGAAATTTTGTTATAAAAAAACTAGTTAATAATGCGAAGAATGGCCTTTTAATATTATGACAGAATCTACTATGTAATAATAATTGCATGTCGTGGGACAATTCTCAACAATCAAAGTCTCCGACATATTTTTATTTTGCGAGCACTAGGTAATTTTGACCTGCAGAAAATATCTCATAAGAAGATATATAGCCTTATTGGACTGGGCTATCTTTATACCGCAGTTACTTTATGCCATCTGCTCATGTCAACTCTTATGTGCACATCAACATATTGGTTAGTGTGTTGCAATTAAAAAGCATTGGTACAAAATACCACAATTTAAGAAGTTGCAATAATGTACCTTGGTTCAATGACACTCAAGCTTGCCAGCTTGCCATTCTTAGCATGGCTCAAAAAGTTACTATACTTCCAAAACTTCTTTATGTACTTGACCGCCCTCATGTTTCGATAAAAGAGAGTAGTAGGCACACTTTCAAAATAGACATTGAAGTCCAAACCATCATCATGAAGGGAATCAAATATTGTTTTTTGAGGATAGCCCTTTGCCAAGTTCCACTTGTCATTGCTCGTGGCACCATAGGAGGTTGCAGAGTAAACGAACAAGCGGTTGGGCTGTGTTGGACCAGGGATGGAGGAAAACCATCGATCGAAGACAGCAAATTCTTGAGCTAGTGTAGCAAATACTGGTATTTTTCTAGGGCTGAATCCTTTCATGACAGATGTTGCCAAGTCTTTTGATATGGTCAATGCTTGTTCAACAAAGCCAGACATAGTTGGAGCTGAGTTGTTAGCTGGCGAACCAAATATTTGGTCTCTGACTTCCTATAAGTTGTAAGTCCAAGTTAGCTTATGATGAAGTATGATAACACTGGCATTCCAAGAGATGGTTGGGTGACCGAGCACCAAGTTCTGAAGAAAAAGGTGCTAAATTCCAACTGCAATGTACAACATAAAATGAACACGCATCTTTTCAAGAAAGGGTATACTTATGTAGTTTGTGGTTTATTTTTGTTGTACAATTCGTTTTTATTTTCTAAACAGTTGAATGTGTGTAATTCAGAAGAGTAGATGCATGCTTTTGTAGGTACACTGATAAAGGATGCGATTTGAATAAATGGTAACCATTTTTCAGAGAGTGGCTATGACTTACTCAAATTAGAGGCACTCTGATTTTCCAGCGTACCTCTAATTTATAAATCGAGTAGGTGAGCCAAAGTCCAAATATGAGTGGGTTTTGATGTACCTCTACAACATTGGCCAGTTTTTTTGAAGGAAAAAAGAAAAAAAAGACAGCCAGATACAAATTCGAAAAGTATCATATCCATATTAGAAATCATTTTCAAATATTGAACACCTGTATCCACGGATGTAGATGGATATCGGACACTCTTCAATCAGTTCACAACCAATAAGTCTAAACAAATCACCTCAACAAAATGGTAAACACGATAATTTTATGTATTGAAATATGCCAAAAAACCCAAAAAAAAAAAAAAAAAAAAAAAAAAAAAAAAAAAAGAAAAGAAGAAGAAGAAGAAGAAGAAAGAAAGAAAAGACAATAATAATCTTGACAAATAAGTTAGATGGATAATTATCAAATAAAAATATTTCTATATCCGCATCTGCTTTTCGAACATTGGATACTTTTTTCATTTTTCGGATACGAATACAGACACATATCAGATATTTTGAGTACTTATTGATAGCCCTGAATAATTTTACTCATACATTAATAATCTCTTAACATATACCATTAAAAAAAACGATTGAAATTTCCTAGCATTGAGTTAAGTTAAAATTCAACACGAACTTTAGTTTTTCGCAAGTTGTGACTTCTTTATTACAAAAAAAAAGGTTCTCATTTCAACAAATTGAAACTCACTTTTAATATTAGAAAATACTTTAAAATTAGAGCAGCTAGTCATAAAAGTTGTTCTAACAGATATCTTAGGTTTCATGTTCGAAAATTCATTACCTTATTCATAATTTTTATGGATTTGACCAAATTATGTTTAGTTTTAATGTTTTAATAGGAAAAGTTATCATGTGTCCCAAGAACACATGTTAAGGATGGTGCAATTACATAAATAATCCCTTTGAATTCCACCAATTTTGTATTGTTCGGACAGATGAGGTAATCCAAATGAAAATATTTGTACTTTAACGTATAAATATTAGTCTTAATATGAGCCCTAAGGGCACACATTAACAAAACACGTTTTAATATGAATGGCTATATGGAAAAAAAAAAAAAGCAACCCAGTTCATCTGAATGCATTTAATGGTGTTGCTTCCTTAATCCCAGACCATTATTAATGTACTAACAGTGTGCATAAATTAGCAAAGAAATAATTTGATGAAGACAAAATACAAAATTAATACCCAATTAAAACGACAAAATGCATCCCAGCTTCAAAAACCCAGAGTATTGGTCCAGATCTAATAAGTGAACATGCTCTCGTTTCTACCGAACATTACCAAAATCATTACCAGTTTAAGGTGTAAATCAGTTGCAGTATCAGAAACAAGTTAACCACTGTTACTCGTTAGACCTAACGAAAGGAAGCTGTAGTTGAAATTACCTCGAAAGAGTGACCAGGGTTAGGATCGACATAATGAGCATCGTCAGACACACAAATAAGATGAGATTTGGAATCAGAAGTCGACAGTCGATTGCATTCTTTCCCGGTCAGACCATCAATGTTGTTGTTGGACTTTAGCCATCCAAGCATATGATCGAAAGATCTATTTTCTAGAACTAAAACTACAATTGCTTGAATTGGTTGATTAGCATCGGAGGCAGGTAACAATTGATGAAGGAACAGGAAAAGAAATACCAGTGTTAATTTGGCCATTGCTCGTGGTTGGTAATTTAGCTACAGTTTGTCAGTTGAGTGTAGTAGCTGGTTCATAGAGTAGAGGTGCTGGAAGCGAACCTCAATCTCGTTTTCTCTTTTCTGTATTTTAAATCGGCAAAAATTCATTTGCGAATCAGTAAATATAAAAGTTAAGACGTATCTGGTTTATATTATGTTTTGCATTTTTGAGTTTTTAAAATTAACTAAAAAAAATAAAAAGAGTTGATAGACAACAGAATAAAAGAATGGAGAAGGAGACAATGGGGGATGGAGGAACTACTAAGAGGGTTGTCATTTGTTCTTCCATTGCTTCCAAAACAGGGAAATTAAAAAGTGTTTTCTATTTTGCATGTTAACTTTTTTTTAAAAAAATTTTGTTTTTGGTAATATGCATGTGATGTTCGTGTTTTCATATGAACGAAAATAAAAAACTAAAACGTTAAACCAAACGCTACCTAAGGTTGTCAATTCGTTTGCATACGTATCCAAAAAACAAGAAAATATGCGATATTTGAAAAACCTTATTAGAATGTGCATACGAACATATTGGCATCGAAAATTATCCATCCGTTTTTTTTAAGATTATAATATAAATTATGTGTATTTTGGTATAATAAAATATGTTTATTTACTGTTTTATTGGGTTGAAAGTTTATATACTATACGCATTAAATACATGCTCATTGCTTAAAATGATCTATTATCATAATATTTGTATATTTTTAGTATTTTAATAATCAACTGGATTGAAAAAACTTTACATGGAACAAAAAAAATTCATTCATGTTTTTCGATTTGTCGACTGTTAGAGGATTGGATAACCATACATATCCATCTGTACCGGTGGATGCAGATATTTGATATCTGAAAGTGATTTGGAATGTGGATGCAAATATGACACCATCCGCATTTGAAAGCATTAGTCGGTAGACCTAATAAAAATAAAAATAAAAGGCTACATAAGGTTCTCCGCTACATAGGGATATTAGTGTGGCATAACCAGCATCTCAGTTTGTCCTACCGACCAAACCAAAATTTGGTATAGTGGCTTATAGCTAAAATTAAGGTGGTCACACAATAATGTATTTTATTAACCCTTCAACTACAAAGATTACTATATCAAACAAACCAAACATAAAATGCAATTAAATTGATTAAAAACCTACTATTTTGTTATCATATTTATTATTTGATCCCCGCCAACAAGTAATTTAAAACAATGAATCGAAACTGAGACTTCAAACTCACATCTAGTTGGAATTACTGATGGAAAACAGATAAGATGAAACAACTCATTTCCTCGACCCTCCTAAATCGACACTGATACATCCACGATATTCATGTGCTGCAAAACCAAGTATCAGAGAAGCGATGTATTTTTGATAAGAAAGGAAAGAGTGAGAAAGTAGAAACATCAGAATCTTGCACCGCAGAAAAATGTATAATTATTTACCATCTAAAATCGTACAACGGAAATTTTAATTTTACTTATCAGCGTGAAATTTAAATCAGCTTGGACATTTATAGAATTGTCCTTACAATCGCTGAAAGAAACAAAAGAGAAGGTGAATATCTTCAAATTCTTCAGCTCAAGCTACATCCGATCGTTCCAAGTAAAATTCGAACTACTAGATTGCTCGGAGAAAATAGGGGCACTCGGAGACTGGATCGGTCATGGAACTGGTGTGAGAAACTTAAATTCGCTATTTGGAAATAAAGGTATCCCATATGACCATGACTACACATAAACATGACACAAGTTTTACCTTATGGTAACCAAATTATTCTTACATCAGAATTGTATGATATTTTTTCCAATGATTTGTGGGATAAAACTCATCTTAAACAAATTATAAAAATATTCGAAATTGTTTCTAATTAAATTATGCATCCCAAATGGGACTCTGCAATAGAATACGCAAGCTCCTAGAGAAATTAATTTCAAATGATGGCAAGGTAAGAGACTACCTTCCGAATAGTACACCTTTAGAGGATGTTCTGATGACCATTCTCATCCGCCTAACTAGCAATGTTGGAACAGCTACACGGACATTTACCTCAGGTGGTGCACTATCCGGATATGTTGTTACCCTAGTCATAACCGACATATCTCCCGAGACGTTTATTAGCATACACCACTTAATCGACATATAATGAGTAATCTAGAAGGTGCTACCTAAACTGACCTTGTAACACCCCGGATTTTTGAATAATCGAATTAACTAAATTAAAGAATAATTAATCTCAGGCGTGAGAATTAAGGAAAACGAGTTGCGCCATTGTGTTCGTCTCGGAATTCTGGTTGAGATAGAGTCCGACTTTGCGTGAATTGGACTTCGTATGAAGAAGTTATGGCGATCGGAATTTTCAGAAAATTCAAAACAGATTTTAAATTTCAAAAATTCAGAGTCAAACAGCCTAGACGGGAAAATTCCCGCCAGGGCCAGGTCGACCATAGGGTCGACCTGGGTGTCGACCTACCCTGACCAGGTCGACCTGGGGGTCGACCTGCCCCCCCCCCGGGCAGATTTGAATGATGACTGTTTGTGACTAGATGCTGACTCATTAGGGTTTCTGAACTGCTCTGGTTGGATGGGATTAATTCTGGGTTGATCGGACGGCTTAATCTAATCCTAAACTCTATAAAAACACCTATAGACCCAAACCCTAAAATCAAAATAAAATTGGATTCATGGCCTCCATGCCGTCAACTTGCAACTCAGAATAGCCGCCGCCCATTAGAGAGGAAGAAAGCAAATCAAATTCAATCCTTTTCAACTCTAACAACGAATCTTCATCAAAGGAGCGCTAATTCAACTCCAGAAATCAGAATTCAGAACTCAAGACTGCTTTTGAGTTGTGAGTTCGATAGTTTTAACAAGATAATTAATAAATGAATTGGATTGAGTTATAATGCGGATAATTTGGATGTGATATGAATTGTTGATTTCATGTTGTAATTATGTTGTAGAATTATGTTGTAGTTTCTATGATATTATGTTATGATGCTATCATCTACGATGTAAAGTTATGATGCTATCACCCATGTTATAATCCTATGGTTGGCTTATGTCTAGTTGAATTATCATGTTTCTTATGCTAGTTTGTTATATTGATTTATATGATAAATCATATGTAGGAAAGTTTAGATGTTGATTCAAACATGAACCATATACAAGTTTAGGTAGAATTATATGTGACCTTACATGGCTATGGCACCTAGTTTATGTGAGAATTTAATTGAAAGTTAGGCTATGACATATGCTAAATTCTACATGATACTTTACATGTCTACACCATTGTTGCGATGTATGAATCACATATGTAAGTTTATGAGTTGGATATGAATCATGTTATGCAAGTTTAGGATTATTACCTATGCAAATATAGAACTATTACATATGTTATTTATGCAAGTTTGTAGCCATTATTTCATCAAGTTCACACCTTAGATTTGGATCCATGACATATGATGTTTATGCAAGTTTGTGGCCATTATCTCATCAAGTTCACACCTTTAGATTTGGATCCATGACATATGTTATTTATGCAAGTTGTAATTTTGTCCTATGCAAGTTTTAGATGTAGAACATCATTCACATATGCAAGTTCACCCCTATGTTAGATTTGTGATGTTTTCTTTTATTTTATGAGTTAGACTATTCGAGTCTAACGTATATTTTTACGTTAAACGAACAAACGTACTACATGGGGAAAAAAGGGGATAATAATAAATATTTAATTGGCATAAATGCCTTAAAAGGCATAAAATATAATTGTGGTGAAAATTGGTATGATTTTACATACCATAAATGGATGGACATAATTGAGTCAATTATGGACATCGTTAATTGATTGATAATTTGAATAGGGAAAGTAATTCAAATTTGGGGAATGATTAATTAGGAGTAATTAATCGTCTAAGACACGAGGTTAGGCTCTTTTGTGGTGTAAGACTGCCCGGACTCGCCCGGCAAATCCAGCTGCCACAAATGTCAGTCTAATGCGAGAGGTCTTAGGCACAAACTAAATATGTAACAGTTGTAAAGACACGAGGTTAGACTCTTTTGTGGTGTAAGACTGCCCGGACCCGCCCGGCAAATCCAGCTGCCACAAATGTCAGTCTAATGTGAGAGGTCTTTATGAGGTTACGGTCTTAATGAATTAAGAAACACTTAACCAGATAAGCATGTAGTGGGACATGAGGGGGTTAAGTGGGTGCCTTGGGTGGCATGCGGAATCTAGTGGGTGCCTTGGGTGGCATTTGGAAATACGATTAGAAACACTTAACCAAAATTGAAACATGTAATTGAAACATGAATAAGAAGTGGGTTAAGTGGGATGTACTAGAGGGGACCAAGCTTAGGTGGATAGCTTGTGTCAAGTAATGGGGGCCCGTTTCAACTAGTAACCCATACGTATCTTTGTGGGCTCGACCCAAGTCGAGGACGGGACACGCATACTGGTCTTGATTGTAAGAGGCCAAACCGGGTTAGCGGTGGCAACGCAAGTCCAACGGGTTCATATGCGTGTGTGGACCCGGGCTGGTAGGTAAGACGTTGTTGCATCGTTTAGGTATAAGTCGTGCATTCTTAGTGGTATCGGGTTGCCACTTTGGGGAGTGATACACCCCACTGTGGGGACAGCACGGGTATCTATGAGTTAGGGAGTCGATCGCTTGGGGGTAGCGGGTACACCTAGTGGAGATAGGGGCAGACGACACCTATGAAGGTAGCTAGGGCTGCACGAAACTACCAATATCATTATTAAGTCTGTAGGCGGGATCAACCTTAAGGTGACTAGTGGTGGTGCAGTATACTAGTGGTGGTGCAGTATACTAGTGGCGGTGCAGTATAGCAATTATCCTATGGTGTTGGTGTAGTTTAGTAAATTTATCTTAGTGGGTTAGCTGCGTTTTAACGATATCGTTGTTCATCTTGTTTCCTTGTTTACTCTGTCATACTCAATGGTTCATGATCATTTCATTATTTTCCAACTTATGCCTTAGCCTAGTTACTTTGTTAATTATATTGTTAGAATTATCGCACTCGCCAGACTTTATGTCTGACCCCCTTTTTCCATCTCTTTCCTCCCTTCCCCCCCAGGTGCTCAGGTTGGAACTAGCACCAGTGGAGCTTGATTTTGGACTGCTTTTAGAAGATTTCTTGGATCGCTGAAGTAAAGTTCAGCTTCTCTTTATTTATGACTATTTTAATGTTGGGGATTATGTCTTTCAGTTTATGTACTTTGTTTTATCAATATGGATATGATGTACTTGACTTTGGTTTATGGTTTTGATGATGTAATCTAACATATGGGTTTATCCGCTGCAATGAAATAAAGTTTTAATTTTCAAGTACTGCTTTATATCCGTCCTGTTGTGATTTTCTGTTCTATACTTACTTAAAATGCTCCATGGATGTTAATGCATTCCCTTTGTGAGTGACATTAATGGACGTGGGGTGTTACACGTGGTATCAGAGCTGAAGGTTACCAGAACAGATATGAATTTTTGAAAAACTATCTTTCAAAGCAATTTTTATAAAGAAGTACTTCAAAAAGTATGATTTAAGGAAAGTATTTTCAAGAGAAAAGTATATTTTAGAAAGCATAACCCCAAGAGCCATATATCTTTCCTTTAGTCCTTTTTGTATTGAATCTTTCCTTTTTCGTTTCAGCATGTCTGAAGCATCTGAGATACCAGAGGGCGTTCATGTGCCCGGTTGGTTTCGTAAATATCTTGAGGCTAGGGCCGCCGCTGCAGGTCCAGCAAATCCTCCTCCTCCTCGTGTAAATAATTTCGCAAAGATATGTAAGGACTTTAGAGCAATGGGTGGAAAACCTTTTCACGGGACGGAGACATTTGTTGAAGCTCGTAACTGGCTAAAGGAGGTGGAAGAATTGTTTAGAATCTTTGAAGTGGATGATGGAAGGAAAGTCCAGCTAGCTGCGTGGCTAATGAAGGATGAGGCCTCGTTTTGGTGGGAGGTCACTAATGAGGGACGTCCAGTCGATACGTGGCCAGATTTTAGGCAAAGGTTTGAGGCGAAGTTTCTCTCACGGGCTGAAGAGAATCTATACATGGAAAGGTTTTTGTCACTGAAGCAAAGGAATCTATCGGTGAAAGAGTACGTTAACTAATTCAACCAATTGGCAAGGTTTGGCTTAGACTTGGTGAACACTCCAAAAAAGAAGGCCCTAAGATTTTTTAAGGGTTTAAACGAGCCGCTTCATGGGTTAGCTATGAGCCACATTCCCATGGGGGCTACCTTTGAGAGGTTAGTTGACATGGCACTCATGCATGAAGAAGAGAAGGGCGCCAATGCTAATAAGGCACCCGAGAAGAAAGGGGATCATAAGAAGCCGCAACAGCAACAACAGAACAAGAAAGGTGGCAAAGGCAACAATGCTAAGGGGAAGAAGAAATGCTTTAACTGTGGGACACTCTGCCATCTAAGCAAAGATTGTAGGAAGAAAAAGAAGACTGGTTGTTTCCACTGTGGCGAAGCGGGACATCTTATTAAGGACTGCCCAAAGAAAGGGAAGAGGGCAGGGTCTACTTCGGGAGGACAGGTGCAAGCTCTTATGGCACCAAGGTAGGCAAGGGGACAAGTTCAGGCTCTCGTGGTCCCAGTGCTGCAAGAACGAGGTAGAGCAATTTCCGTTGGAAGTTTAGTTTTTCTATTTTACCATCATGTCCATAGTTTATTCGATTCTGGCGCATCGCATTCGTTTATTTCTACATCATTAGTTGAAACACTGCACCTTGATACTAGTCTAGTTACTGATCCCTTAGTAGTCTCAAATCCTATTGGTGGTTCGGCTCATCTTTCTATGATTTATCGGGATTTGAGAGTGTTTATCTTGGGCGTTGAGTTTGAGTGCAACGCTTTTGTTCTTGGCTTCAGGGGCTACGGCTTGATTCTAGGTATGGATTGGCTCACTAGATATGGGGCCATCCTAGATTGTGAAAGAAGGGTAGTTAGATTGTTGACTCGTTATGGAAGGACCCTTGATATTTCTTGTGACCCTAGAGGTCTAGTAATTCTTAGTTACCTAGAATCCCTTGATGTATCCGATGATGATTTACATTATGTTCCCATAGTCCGTGAATATGCTGATGTCTTCGATGAGGTGAGGAGTTTACCCCCAAAACGTGAGATAGACTTTCGAATATATCTAGTAGATAATGCAAAGCCAGTTGCATTGCCAGTGCGCCACATGGTTCCTAGAGAGAGAAGAGAACTCAGTAAGCAAGTGAAAGAATTGCTTGAGAAGGGGTTCATCAGACGTAGTATATCGGAGTGGGGTGCTCCAGTAGTGTTTGCCACAAAGGCGGATGGATCCCTCAGACTTTGTGTGGACTATAGAGAACTTAATAAGCTTACTAAGAAGAATACACACCCACTGCCAAGGATTGACGATCTTTTCGATCAGTTAGTTGGTGCCTCAGTGTTTTCGCAGTTGGACTTAGCCACTGGTTTCCATCAGTTGAGAGTGGCTGAGGATAGCATATACAAGACTGCCTTTAGGACTCCAGACGGTTTCTTCGAGTGGTTGGTGATGCCCTTCGGTTTGACAAACGCCCCCACATACTTTGTTGATTTGATGAGTAGGGTGTTTAGGGAGTACCTTAATAGATTCGTGGTAGTCTTTGTAGATGACATCTTGATCTTTTCTAAAAGCGAAGAAGAGCATGCCCTACATCTTAGGGAAGTGTTGGAGACTCTTCGAGCCTTAAAGCTAAATTTTCTAAATGTCACTTTTGGAGAAAAGAAGTGCGATTCTTAGGGTGTGTAGTTTCCAAAGAAGGGATAGCCGTGGATCCCGCGAAGGTAGTGGCCATCCAAGATTGGAAGGTTCCTAAAAATGTTACCGAGGTGAGAAGTTTCTTAGGGTTGGCTGACTATTATAGGAAGTTTATCAAAGACTTCGCAAAAATATCAGCTCCATTAACACGCTTGACGAAGAAGAACCTAGTTTTCATGTGGGACGTAGATTGTGATGATGCTTTCCAACGTTTAAAGAGACTTGACCACAGCCCCAGTCTTAGTATTGCCAGATGGGAGTAAGCCATTTATCGTTTATACCGACGCTTGTGGGACAGGACTAGGCGCAGTCTTAATGCAAGAGGGAAGGGTAATAGCCTATGGTGGAAGGCAGTTGAGAGTGCATGAAAGAAATTACCCTACACATGATGTAGAGTTGGCCGCTATTGTTTTCGCGCTTAAGTCTTGGCGTCATTATCTTCTTGGCGAGAAATTCGAATTGTTCACTGACCACAATTCGCTAAAATACTTATTCTCTCAGAAGGACTTGAACTTAAGGCAGCAAAGGTGGATGGAGTTCTTAGCATCCTACGACTTCAAGATAGCATATACCCCTGGCAAGGGTAACGTGGTGGCAGATGCCTTAAGTAGAAAAAGATTATCCTTGAGTCCATTGTTTGTTGAGCAGCGAAGTTTAGAGTTCATCTCTACGTTTGACTTTACACCTTCCATTGACTTCGTACCTGGTTTGCTAGCATCCTTAGAGGTCAGACCTACGCTTTTGGGACGGATTGGCGAGGCACAGCGAGACGACCCACAGTTGGTTGAGTTAGTAGAAAAGCTCAAAGGAGGGGAGTCATCGAGCCATCTCCGTAGGTATACCCTAGATGATAAAGGTTGGTTGCGTAGGGACGGTAGACTTTATGTACCACGGGACGAGAATCTGAAGAAGGCCATTCTTGATGATGCCCATCGTTCGAAGATGACCATTCATCCCGGCGGGGACAAGATGTACATGGACATGAGACGAGTTTACTTTTGGGCCGGCATGAAGAAAGATGTGGCTGAGTATGTCACTAGATGCTTGGTGTGCCAATAAGTTAAAGCAGAGCAAAAGAAGCCCGGTGGATTGCTTCACCCATTGGAGGTCCCACAATGGAAGTGGGAAAGCGTCTCGATGGATTTTGTTGACGGATTACCAAGATCGAGGAAGGGTAATACGGGGATTCGGGTCATGGTAGACAGACTTACTAAGAGCGCCCATTTCATTCCCGTGAAGAGTAAGAGGACTACTCCATGGTTAGCCTCCGTATACATTCGAGAAATAGTTCGTTTGCACGGTGTTCTTCTAGTATAGTGAGCGACCGCGATCCAATCTTCACTAGCGAATTTTGGAATAGCTTGCAAGAGGCGGTAGGGACTCAGTTATGTTTGAGCACCGCATATCATCCTCAGACGGATGACCAGACCAAGAGGGTGAATCGTATTCTAGAGGACTTATTGAGACTATGTGTCTTAGATTTTGGAGGTACATGGGAGGAACATCTTCCGTTGGTAGAGTTCGCATATAATAATAGCTTTCAGTCTAGCATTGGCATGGCACCGTTCGAAGCTCTTTATGGACGGCCATGTCGTTCGCCTACATGTTGGTGGAAATCTACGGATAAGATCTTGCTTGGACCCGATATGATTAGAGAGACTTCGGAGAAGATCGATTTGATTCGAAGAAGGATGAAGACGGCGCAAGATAGATAGAAATTTATGCGGACAAGAGGAGGTCAGATCTTGAGTTTGATGTTGGGGACATGGTCTTTGTCAAGGTGTCTCCATTACGGAACGTCGTTCGCTTTGGGTCCGTTGGGAAGTTAGCACCAAGGTTCGTAGGACCGTTTCCTATTAAAGAAAGGATTGGGCAGATGGCGTATAGAGTAGAGTTGCCCGAGAGACTTAGTGGTGTACACGACGTATTCCATGTATCACATTTGAGGAAGTGCTTGCACGAGACCGCGGAAGTGGTGGAGCCGAGCTTGCTTAGAGAGGTAGAGATCGAGCGTGATGCGACGATTCGACGAGCTCCTACACACATTCTTGGGTCGGAGATTAAGAAGTTGAGGAATCGAGAGGTCAAACTAGTCAAAGTGCAATGGGGAGATGATGAGAGCAACGCTACTCGGGAGACGGAAGCGAAGATGCATTCATTATACCCTTTTCTTTTCGAGGGTATGTCTTTTAATTTCTCCTTTATCGCTTATCTTGTACTTATCTTATCTTTAGTGTGTCCTCTTGTTAGTACCTTTGACCTTTAGATAGGATAGTCCTATGGTTGAAACATGTGTTTGAGACATGTTATGTATGATGGATGCAAGTGGATGCAAGTGGTTGCTAGTGGTTGCTCGTGGATGCATATACACACACTTTAGGCACTAGATCGGCTCAGTCACTTCATATTGCATATTTCATATAAATGTGTGTACATATTTAAGTTAATGGTTGTACCATCATATGGATGTTGCATTTCTGTGAATGGTTGTGCACACATGTAGAAATAATATGTATCGATAAGGTTCTTTCGCATACATAATGGATGCATGGCACTATCATGGTTTTCATTAAGGAGGTCAACTGAATCAGTAGACCGCCTGATTTTGCATTAGATAAGGAACATATACACACACTTCTTGCATATGTTCATACAACATTAGGAATTTATAAGGACAATGGATGCCCGTGTTTGATGGTTGAGTATATGGTTGTTTGGATGTTAGGATACGCATTCTCCTTAACTTAGAGATTTCGAGGGCAAAATCCTTTAAGGAGGGGAGAATGTAACACCCCGGATTTTTGAATAGTCGAATTAACTAAATTAAAGAATAATTAATCTCAGGAATGAGAATTAAGGAAAACTGGTTACGCCATTATGTTCGTCTCGGAATTCTGGTTGAGATAGAGTACGAGTTTGCGTGAATTGGACTTCGTATGAAGAAGTTATGGCGATCAGAAGTTTCAGAAAATTCAAAACAGATTTTAAATTTCAAAAATTCAGAGTCAAACAGGCTAGGCGGGAAAATTCCCGCCAGGGCCAGGTCGACCATAGGGTCGACCTGGGTGTCGACCTACCCTGACCAGGTCGACCATAGTGTCGACCTGGGGGTCGACCTGCCCCCTCCCCCCTCCCCCCGCAGCAGATTTGAATGATGACCTGTTTGTGACTAGATGCTGACTCATTAGGGTTTCTGAACTGCTCTGGTTGGCTGGGATTAATTCTGGGTTGATCGGACGGCTTAAACTAATCCTAAACTCTATAAAAACACCTATAGACCCAAACCCTAAAATCAAAATAAAATTGGATTCATGGCCTCCATGCCGTCAACTTGCAACTCAGAATAACCGCCACCCATTAGAGAGGAAGAAAGCAAATCAAATTCAATCCTTTTCAATTCTAACAACGAATCTTCATCAAAGGAGCGCTAATTCAACTCCAGAAATCAGAAATCAGAACTCAAGACTGCTTTTGAGTTGTGAGTTCGATAGTTTTAACAAGATAATTAATAAATGAATTGGATTGAGTTATAATGTGGATAATTTGGATGTGATATGAATTGTTGATTTCATGTTGTAATTATGTTGTAGAATTATGTTGTAATTTCTAGGATATTATGTTATGATGCTATCATCTACGATGTAAAGTTATGATGCTATCACCCATGTTATAATCCTATGGTTGGCTTATGTCTAGTTGAATTATCATGTTTCTTATGCTAGTTTGTTATATTGATTCATATGATAAATCATATGTAGGAAAGTTTAGATGTTGATTCAAACATGAACCATATACATGTTTGGGTAGAATTATATGTGACCTTACATGGCTATGGCACCTAGTTTATGTGAGAATTTAATTGAAAGTTAGGCTATGACATATGCTAAATTCTACATGATACTTTACATGTCTACACCATTGTTGCGATGTATGAATCACATATGTAAGTTTATGAGTTGGATATGAATCATGTTATGCAAGTTTAGGATTATTACCTATGCAAATATAGAACTATGACATATGTTATTTATGCAAGTTTGTGGTCATTATTTCATCAAGTTCACACCTTAGATTTGGATCCATGACATATGATGTTTATGCAAGTTTGTGGCCATTATCTCATCAAGTTCACACTTTTAGATTTCGATCCATGACATATGTTATTTATGCAGGTTATAATTTTGGCCTATGCAAGTTTTAGATGTAGAACATCATTCACATATACAAGTTCACCCCTATGTTAGATTTGTGATGTTTTATTTTATTTTATGAGTTAGACTATTCGAGTCTAACGTATATTTTTACGTTAAACGAACAAACGTACAACGTGGGGAAAAAGGGGATAATATTAAAAATATTTAATTGGCATAAATGCCTTAAAAGGCATAAAATATAATTGTGGTGAAAATTGGTATGATTTTACATACCATAAATGGATGGACATAATTGAGTCAGTTATGGACATTGTTAATTGATTGATAATTTGAATAGGGAAAGTAATTCAAATTTGGGGAATGATTAAGTAGGAGTAATTAATCGTCTAAGACACGAGGTTAGGCTCTTTTGAGGTGTAAGGCTGCCCGGACCCGCCTGGCAAATCCAGCTGCCACAAATGTCAGTCTAATGTGAGAGGTCTTAGGCACAAACTAAATACGTAACAGTTGTAAAGACACGAGGTTAGACTCTTTTGTAGTGTAAGGCTGCCCGGACCCGCCCGACAAATCCAGCTGCCACAAATGTCAGTCTAATGTGAGAGGTCTTTATGAGGTTACGGTCTTAATGAATTAAGAAACACTTAACCAGATAAGCATGTAGTGGGACATGAGGGGGTTAAGTGGGTGCCTTGGTGGCATGTGGAATCTAGTGGGTGCCTTGGGTGGCATTTGGAAATACGATTAGAAACACTTAACCAAAATTGAAACATGATTAAGAAGTGGATTAAGTGGGATGTACTAGAGGGGACCAAGTTTAGGTGGATAGCTTGTGTCAAGTAATGGGGGACCGTTTCAACCAGTAACCCATACGTATCTTTGTGGGCTCGACCCAAGTCGAGGACGGGACACGCATACTGGGCTTGACTGTAAGAGGCCAAACCGGGTTAACGGTGGCAACGCAAGTCCAATGGGTTCATATGCGTGTGTGGACCCGGGCTGGTAGGTAAGACGTTGTTGCATCGTGTAGGTATAAGCCGTGCATTCTTAGTGGTATCGGGTTGCCACTTTGGGGAGTAATACACCCCACTGTGGGGCCAACACGGGTATCTACGAGTTAGGGAGCCGATTGCTTGGGGGTAGTGGGTACACCTAGTGGAGATAGGGGCAGACGACACCTATGATGGTAGCTAGGGGTGCACGAAACTACCAATATCATTATTAAGTCTGTAGGCGGGATCAACCTTAAGGTGACTAGTGGTGGTGCAGTATACTAGTGGCAGTGCAGTATAGCAATTATCCTATAGCGTTGGTGTAGTTTAGTAAATTTTCTTAGTGGGTTAGGTGCGCTTTAACGATATCGTTGTTCATCTTGTTTCCTTGTTTACTCTGTCATACTCAATGGTTCATGATCATTTCCTTATTTTCCAACTTATGCCTTAGCCTAGTTACTTTGTTAGTTATATTGTTAGAATTATCGCACTCGCCAGACTTTATGTCTGACCCCCTTTTTCCATCTCTTTCCTCCCCCCCCCCCAGGTGCTCAGGTTGGAACTAGCACCAGTGGAGCTTGATTTTGGAATGCTTTTAGAAGATTTCTTGGACCGCTGAAGTATGGTTCAGCTTCTCTTTATTTATGGCTATTTTAATGTTGGGGATTATGTCTTTCAGTTTATGTACTTTGTTTTATCAATATGGATATGATGTACTTGACTTTGGTTTATGGTTTTGATGATGTAATCTAACATATGGGTTTATCCGCTGCAATGAAATAAAGTTTTAATTTTCAAGTACTGCTTTATATCTTTCTTGTTGTGATTTTTTGTTCTATCCTTACTTAAAATGCTCCATGGAAGTTAATGCATTCCCTTTGTGAGTGACATTAATGAACGTGGGGTGTTACAGACCTCACTACGTGCCCTGTTTTTTCCAACACCGGTTGTCGAGGCTTAGAGGTCTGCGATTACTTTTTCTTCAAGCATATTCTTTACTTTGAATGCCACGTTTCCCCACTGATTTCCACTAATGTACAAACCATGAGCTCTTACGTCTCGAAGAAAGTTGTTAAGCCAAGAGAAGTTGTCTTCTCCACCACCAATTAATGTACATTAGTAGAGATCAACAAACGTGTATCGAAAATGCAACGTCAGACATTCATCCATACGAGTCGTCCTTGGTTGAACAAACAAATTAAAGATTTAAATGCAGAATCACCGTCGGTTCGTATATGGGAAAAATTCCCTAAGGATCAAAGATAGCGACCTTAATTCAATCTCCTTAATTTTTGAATCCTCAATCTTCGTTACTTCGAAACGTTTAACTGATCCGAGGCGGTTTTTAGATAGAAATCACCCAAATCTGAACCCGATCACCTTGAATCAATCATCGCAAAAATACTATTTAAGTAGTTTTGGGTGTTGGGTATTCTACATTTATTAATTCATTACTTTATAAAACATCTTTTAAGGATGTATAACATCAAATATTCTTCAGGGATACTGTAACACCCCGTAAATAAACCTAAAATAGATATAAGGTAATTTTGTTGGAAACAAGAATTTTGATTAATGTCAACAAAGTGAAGAACAATGGAAATCTTGTCATGCAGATAAGGCTATATATTTATATGCGTATTGAGTCGTGTTAGAGTTATGTTAAAATCTATCCTCGAGTATAACACGAATATACAAAACAAGGGTGTGTGTGTGTGTGTGTGTTTGTGTGTATTAAGGCTTTAAAAAGCCATGACTGTACAGACTAAACTATACAGTCGATTGGTAGAAATATGACTAGTCCACTGGTAAGCATGTTTCTGTATATAACGGCTAGTTTTAAATGATTTTAAATCCAAATGTTTTACAGTATGATTCAATAAGTCGACTGATGAATTTTAGACCAGTTGACTGATTCGAAACAGAAGCCTTTCTTATGAAGAGTCACCTTCTTTCATGAAGAGATTTCTCTTCAATTACGAATGGAAATGGACACAATTTTCTGCTGAAATCCTTCATGAAGGAATGCTACTCTTCTATAATTATATAAGCACTACAAACATGTTTTCCAAATCACCGATTATCATTCTATTCTCTCTATTTTATGATTTGAACTTCTATATTCTCTGCATTCTAAAGCTCTCTCAAATTCAAGTTACTTGTTGAATCTTTGATAACATTTCATATCTTTTGATTCGACAAGCAACAAACTTCCTTCAATCTTCACAAACATTTCAAACACTTGAGGATAAGATTATAGGAAGGTTGTACTTCATCGTGACTATTCCGTGTTGATTAGAGAACACATTCAAGAGTAAAAATACTTGTAAATTGTGAAGTCCTGTGTGGGTGCTCAGGCGTGGACATCCTTGTTAGTGCTCGGGTGTATTGTAACCTATTCCTCCGGTTAAGAGGGCGTGATAGTGAATTCCGAAGAGGAGCTTCGAGACAGGACGTAGGGCGGGAAGTCCGAACCAGTATAAAATTCCTGGTGTCTTTACTTTTCGCATTTACCTGGTGATATATTTCTATAACATAGCTTTTACCTATGTAACTATTGTAGTTTACTAGTTAGTTTATTATTTCCGCTGTATCCATATAAGTATCCTGCTTAAATCGTACACACCGATCTTTTTATTTGGTATCAGAGCAAGGTCATCATTTAACCGTAAAACCGTTATTTGATACATAGTAAATATGGATAACAACACTAGTACTAGCAATAATATTGGATATACTGAAGGCCAATCCACTGCAAGACCACCCTTTTTTAATGGTATGAGCTATAGGTATTGGGCTACATGAATGAGGATATATATATATATATATATATATATATATATATATATATGCGAGCAAATAGTTTTGATGCTTGGAACATCACACAAAAGAGTATACACAATCTACTACTCTGTATACTGCATGGTCTACAAATGAAAAAGCAGAGGCTACCGCTAATGCTAAAGCCATGAATATGTTGCATTGTGCCCTGGATAGAAACGAGTTTAACCGGGTTTGTATGTGCAACACAGCATATGAAATCTGGAGAACACTCATAGTTACTCATGAAGGAACTAACAAGATCAAACAAAGCAAGATATCCATGCTTGAAAACCAGTTTCAAAATTTTAGGACGAGAATGAGTCCATAAATGACATGTATTCACGTTTTTAAAACATTTATAATTATTTATTAGGATTAGGAGAAAAGTACTCTGATTTTGATACAGTTTCAAAAAAAAATAAACTCTTTAACGGATGAATGGGAAAGAAAGGTGTTAACTATCGAAGAAGTTAATGATCTCTCTACCATGAAACCCAAAGAGTTAATCAGTAATCTCATGTCCTATGAAGTAAATTTGCAGGCAAAGAAAGCACATGCACAAGACAAGAAAAATTTAGCTTTCCATGCTGAGAAAGAAGATTCAGATTCAGACGAAGAGGATATTGCTTTTGTAGCAAAGAATTTTAGAAAATTTCTAAAATATAGAAAAGGCCAAAGCAAAAATATGGAAAAGAATTCATCAAAAGAGCCTGACCCTGCACTGGTGGAATGTTTTAATTGTCATAAGACCGGACATTATCAAAAGAATTGTCCAGAATTGAAGAAAAATCGCAAAAAGGAAAAATCAAAGAGACAAGCATTCTCAGTCACTTGGCATAATTTTGATTCGTCATCTTCCGATAATGACATCGACAATGACAACAAGCAAGAAAATGTATGCTTCATGGCTAAGGATAATGAGGTTAGTGAATGTACATATGATGACTTTATAGAAATTAATACGGAAGTTTTAGAATCTACAAATAATTTTAGAAGAAATGATAAACAAGCCATGAACATAGAAAAAGAGAAGAATTTGAAAGAGACTTATTAAAAGATGACAAGGAGATTTTAGAAGATGAGATTAGAAAATTATAAGAATCTCTTTCAGTAGCAAGTTCTCAGATTTCTATGTTGATTCAAGAAATTGAGACTCAAAAGAATAAAAATGATTTATTAGCTTTTGAGAATCATGATTTAAAAACTAAGGTTAAAATTATATAATTAGAAAATTATAGTTTAAAAGTTAAACTAGAAGGCATTTCTAAGAATGTTAACAATTTTAATAAAGGTAGGGAGAATTTATCTAAAATATTAGAAAATTCTCAACCAACTTTTAGTAAAATGGGACTAGGATATGATCAAAAAGTTGAATCTAAAAAGAAGTCCAGTTCTAAGAAATCTAATATTAAACTGGTAATTCCTAGCAGTAAATTAAATATTTCTACTAAGAAGAACTACTCGGGAAATATTAGTATATGGATTCCAAAAACCAATAATGTTCTTATTAGAAATAAATATATTAAGAGTTTTTTAGACTGTTCATAATAATGATAATTATATTTTTTTAAAAAGATCTTGAACCCTCTTGGGTTTAGCGTCCTAAGATTTAAACCTTAGGACCCTAACGGAGGAAGTGGGTGCCATTATAAATTTCAACTTTTTGCAGGTACCACCAATGTATGTCAGTGACTAGCTCAGAACAAAAGGTGGTTTTTTAGTATTTATTTATTTATGTAAGTTACCTCTTAGTTAATATACTTCTAAAAATGTTCTTCTTTATATATATACATAGTTTATTCAATATGCCTTCTTTTATTTAGCACATTGTTTAATAGACAAGCCATTCATTTAGCTTCTATACCTAGTTTTTAGCTAACTAATTTCGGTCCAAAGGATTGGATAAAACTAGTTTTACCATTCATTTTCATATACTATATTTAGTACGTATTCTTTTATAAATTCTTTTGAAAATTTTCCTGCTTTTATCAAAACAAAAGCCATTATCTGAAAAACTTTCTTGTGTCATGTCGAAGAAAGTAAGCTTTCCATCCACACCAACCAAGTTTTTTGAGAAAACATCATCCGGTTCTATTAATATTATCACATCCCCTACTCCAAATAAAGAACCAACACTTCGGTGGCAAGAATATTGAACCAGATATACTCCGAATGCCAAGGATAAGGTTACAAAGAGAATTATTTTTTTAGTAAAAATAGACCTCGGATAGATTAACGTTTTTAGAAACAATCGCACTTCATATATGTGGTAGGACGGCTGTACTTGAACCTAGACATCATCCTCTCTCTACGACTCCTAAAACACCAAGACCATCCACTTCATGGAATACTTGGAAAAAATTTCCAAAGAGTAAGAAGGCCAGTCCGAATTCATGGGAAAAGAACTATCAAGTGAATGAGGGAGCTGGTTCTAAGACTCCAAGAAAATCAACCTCATCATAAGAATAATGCACTAATCATAGAAGTATTTCTTTTCATTTAATAAGATTTGCATTGATCGATAATGCAAAATTTTCAAGATCTTGGTTTTTGGAGTAATTATGCATTTCTTTCATCTTGCATAATAAAAATATATGTTTTCTTTTCAAAATAATAGTCATAAATATATGTAATATCTATATATAAGAAAAGAATTCAAACACAAAGACTATTCTTATTTCTATCAGCAACCAGTCGACTGGCTATATATGTTCCAGTTGACTGGTTAGTGAAAAACCGGAAAACTATCCTGCTACAGTTCGGTCCTTATAACCCCACTCACCCCATTCTTTTTATTTCAAACGTCTTCCTTTTATCTCTCAAAAATCCTAACACTTAGAAATTTCAATTTTTTCTCTTTCAATTCATCATGGCACCTCCTAAATGACAAAGAGACATCAGATCATCCTCAACAACAAGATCAACGAAGCCAATAGAGCCTTCTATCAATCAATGGCTATGGAATGACCTAGCTAAGAAAAGGTGGAAGTTTCTATCAAATCTGAAATTCATCCCCGAACCTTTTGTCAAATTTCAAGACTTTGAGTCTTATGGTCTACAACAATTAGCTCGAAAAAGTCAACTTGAATCTCTTTTGGATTATTCTCAAAATAATAAGAAGATCAATGTTACGATGATTAAATTATTCTTGGCTAATTTGAATTTGGATCATCAAACTCCTACCAATGCACAAAATTGTGTTTGGAGTATTGTTTGTGGACAACCTATTTTTGTTTCTATTGAAAGGTTAGGACATATTTTAAACTCTCATATGGATGGAATACCTTTATCGGAAGTAGTATGCGAGTTTGGAGTTAGAGATGAGGTCTGAATCTTATGATCTTGTGTATGCTGACACATTTCGAGCTATGTATGCAACATATAGCAACACTAAAGTTAATTGGATGCAATCTATAATGGACCATCTCCTTCTCTATAAACAAAGAATGACTACTTATTTTCACTATGACGAGTGCTTAATGAAAGATTTTGAAAGTGCGAGTATTCCGAAACCGAAATCCGACATAATTGAAATAAAAGTTCTAGATAGCAAGAATTTGAAACAAATGCATTTTCCTCCTCCAACCATTCGAATCATGATCTTATAAAGTTGGAAAAAGAGAAGTTTGGATCAACCATCATCAAGCGCTACTCATGCTAATCCTGAAGATGTCCCACTAACGGAATCTTCTCAAACTTCAAGACAAGCACTTAATGTAATTGCTCGCAACCAACTCCTTTTAGAAGCAAGGCTTAAGAGGATGGACAAGAAAATGGATAAAAAGTTTGACAAAATCAAGGATTTTCTTGGAAGGATGTGGAAATCATTTTCATGCTCTCTTACGGCTACTGGCCATGTAATGGATCCGGAGAAACGACCTATATCTCCTCTCAATTGGACCACTTCTAAAAGTAATGAATCCGATGAAATCTAGCTTAGTAGTATGATGTGTATGTCTTTTGCTTTAAGCATCTTTTAGCTTCTGAACTTGATAAAGTATGACTTGTTTGATTTTGGTTGTGTGAAAACTTATGATAGGAAGCTTTATGTTTTGGTTGTGTTGAACAATACGCATGTATGAAATGATTATGTTCTATTTTGCATCAATGGTTTATCTGTTATTTGACTACTTTGTGCTTGTAGTGTTTAAATACTTTTTAATCGATAACAAAGGGGGAGAGTTATATTTTTGATGATCACAATGGATATATTTATAGTTGTATTTTCAATGCTCATAATGATGAATCTATTTAGTGAAAATATATGCGCTAACGTTTTGTTGCAGGAATCAAAACGGTAAGTTTATAAATTTATGAACTAACAAAACATTGTAGAAATTCAGGGGGAGCCAAATACTCAGGGGGATAAATTCGAATATGTTTTCATCAATCAAAAAGGGGGAGAATGTTGGAAGCAAGTATTTTGATTAATGTCAACAAAGAGAAGAGCAATGTAAATCATGTCATGAAGATAAGGTTATATATTTATATACGTGTTGAGTCGTGTTAGAATTATGTTAAAATTTATCCTTAAGTATAGCACGAATATATAGAACAAGGGAGGGTGTGTGTGTGTGTGTGTTTATATTATAAGGCTTTAAAAATCCATGAATGTACAGACTAAGTTTTACCAGTCGACTGGTAGAAATATGACCAGTCCACTGGTAAGCATGTTTCTGTACATAACGGCTAGTTTTAAATGACTTTAAATCCAAACGTTTTACAGTATGATTCAGTTAGTCGACTGATGATTTTTAAACCAGTTGATTGATTCGAAACAGAAGCCTTTCTTATGAAGAGTCACCTTCTTTCATGAAGAGATTTCTCTTCAATTACGAATGGAAATGGACACAACTTTATGCTGAAATCCTTCATGAAGGAATGCTACTCTTCTACAATTATATAAGCACTACAAACATGTTTTCCAAATCACTGATTATCATTCTATTCTCTCTATTTTCTAATTTGAACTTCTATATTCTCTACATTCTAAAGCTCTCTCAAATTCAAGTTACTGGTTGAATCTTTGATAACATTTCATATCTTTTGATTCGACAAGCAACAAACTTCCTTTAATCTTAACAAACATTTCAAATACTTGAGGATAAGATTATAGGAAGGTTGTACTTCATCATGACTATTTCGTATTGATTAGAGAACACATTCAAGAGTCAAAATACTTGTAAATTATGAAGTCCTATGTGGGTGCTCAGGCGTGGACATCCTTATTGGTGCTCGGGTTTATTGTGACCTATTCCTCCGGGTTAAGAGAGGGCGTGATAGTGAATTCCGAAGAGGAGCTTCGGGACTGGACGTAGGGTGGGAAGTCTGAACCGGTATAAAATTCCTTGTGTCTTTACTTATCACATTTACCTTTATTTGTAAAATATTTCTATAACTTAGCTTTTACCTGCATAACTATTGTAGTTTACTAGTTAGTTTATTATTTCCGCTATATCCATATAAGTATCCTGCTTAAGTCGTACACACCGATCTTTTTAAATTTAATTTAAAATAAATAATAAGAAGAAATTATAAGTAATAGGTTGAAATGGAATTTTAAATAATTGTAAATTAGGCCATAAAAATATTGCTATTGCGTTCGTGATGAGATTCTGATCTGTTTTCGTATTTTATGTACTGAAAATAATCGGGGTAATCCTTCTCCGATTTGAGAAGTTTGAGCTTCTAAGTGAAAGTGATTGGGTCCATGACATGCCTTCCTCTAGTAGAAGCACAGATGGGAACATGAATTGACTCCCATTGCATGTCTTTTTTAGAATAATCTTTAAGAATTCCTAAACTTCACTGACTGTTTTAGACATAAATTCACCCTTATGCATTGATTCTAACCGTGTTCTAGTTTGGTAGTTTAACCCTTCATATGCAATTTTACATAAGTGATGACAACTATATAATAATTGGTTGAATCTCTCAAAGTATCTTGAAAAAGTTTCCCCTTTATTTTGAGAGAACTAATTTATTTTATTTTTGGTTTTTAAATTTTATGGAATGGGAAAAACTTTATCAAGAATACAATGACAAATTCATCTCCACTTCTTATTGAATGTTTTGGAAGAGAATTTAGCCATCTTTTAGCACTTTCAAGCAATGTGAATGGAATTATCCTTAGCTTGATTGATTCATTAGATAGTTGTTGTGTTTGAGTTGTGGACGTATACAATTCAGATTCAATTTGAAATTCATAAGAATTTTCAAAACCAGTAAAATTTGGTACCCCTTGAATAAAAGAATGTTTAAGCTCAAAATTAGTTCCTTTAGTTGGTGGAAATACTTTGCTAGAAAGCTGAATAGACCTAGTTGGGTAACATCGATCTCGAAGAGATAAGGGTTTATCCTCTACCATGTTGTGATTTGGAAAAAAAATATTTACTCAATTATGGTCCACCATGTTTGAAATTTTTTGGTTTATTTGATATCCCCTAGGAGAATATGGTGGCTAATTTTTTTTTCACCCATCGTTATTAAATGCAAACAAAGAAAATCATAGACTTAAGGTTGGCACAATTAGCTCCTATTCAAAATCAATAATGTACTTAGGATATTTTATTAGTTGATAATCTCGATTTAAAGAGGGAAGAGGGTCTTATGGTCGTTCACATATAGTATAAATACTAAGGAATACGACCAATGTTTTATGAGTAGTATGCAACCACTTTTGCTAATAATGCAATAATTTGAAATACTATATATCTGCGATCAAACCCTTGAGAGAATCAATTTCACAATATACCCTTTTATAGTTAAATATTTTGCAAATCCAATTAAATGGATAAATTAGAAAAGTTATTTTGGTTATAAAATTACTATAATATCGTAAGATTCCCGATGTAATATGTATCCCATCTTTTACAAAAAGAATAAATCGAATTCCTCACAATAGAATAAGCAAAATATACTTTCAAATCTAAGATATTTAACCTAATTTGTTAGTCTTAGTGATCTTGAGTTTTGATCCTAAGGCCATCGTCTAATCAAGTTTTATTTTAAGTCCAAGGTGTATGCAAATGACATAATTTAATTGTTTTGGAGCCATAGAAAGGTAATGACTTCCTCACCTTATGTTTGTTAGGGGCTTTTCTAGTAACTAAATTTATTTTAGAATGGATCCAAAAACAACAATCAGAAAATAATAATTGAAAATTTTAAAATTTTTACAAGCAAGTTGTGACCTCTGCAGAAAATCATTACAAGCAATTTCTATATGTTTTTTCTTTTAGCAACAGAGCACCTATAGAGTTTACGTTTTTTACAATGGGTATGACTGTACTTCCAAAGTAGTTGAATAGCTTAAACTCTGGATCTCTGTTTGCTTTGCTTGAAAATTTTCTATTCGGTTTCTGATTTGATTGTGGTTATGTTTTTTTAATGAAAGCAAATAAAAAAATAAACTAGACAAAATAAATAAATAAATAAATTGAACTAAACTAAACTTAATCATAGGACAGCAAACTAAACTAAATTAAAAAAGCAGCTCAAACATGGGAAAATAAACAAAAAAACCAATCTTCTCAGTGAATCTAAAATAAAATCAAATGTGCTTCCGAACTAGGGACTAGCTAGACGCTCAAAACACACTCAATGAGAATAACAAAAACAAGCCTCCTAAATATAAACTATAATTGTCATACCCAAATATAAAATATACTCGTCATGCTCTAAACAAAACACGACCCACTTAATAAAAAGGAACAAGGGGCCAAATTTACTTCTCAAGACCAAATAAACTCACCCCTTTTTTCTTTTCAAGAAACAAATCTCCCACAGCAAAAATATTCTTGATTTCAGGACACAAATCAACAACCCAAAATTTTCTATTGAAAGAACTGATGATTGATTTTTGAATCGATTTAAGGTCTTGAATGAGCAGGATTTCGAAGCCGGATCAAAGTTTGTATTTGTATAGTTCGCATTAATTTGGGTTGTTGCGATTTAGGGCTTTCATTATGGGTTATGAACGGGTTCCAAATTGAAAAGTTGAAGGATTTTAAAGTTTTTGTGAGATGATATTGTCGACCGTTCAAGTTGAAAAATCAAAAGTTGGATGCGGGTTTTGGATGCACGGGTTTTGGTTTTGGTGAATCGCTGATGTTGATCGTCAGTAGCCGTTTGATGTTCAAGAGGAAGGAGGTTTCAAGAGGAATGATGTAAAGGAGGTTCAGCAAAAGAGGGATCGAAGGGGACGAAGAGGGTAGGCAGTGATGGTTGAAGTGTTATGTTGGGTTTTGTGTTGCATTTGTTTGATGAATGGCGATGGTGACGATGGAGTTGATGAAGGATGTGTCAGAGTTGTTTAATTAAATTTGATTGTTCACAGTTGAATAATTTCTCCTACTTTGTAGGAGTTGATTCAGTAGGAGTTTGATTTAGTATTAGCTGAGTTTGTTCCTGTTTTGTAGTAGCAGTTTGTAAAGGTCTATTTAAGACCCGTCTCTTAATAATAAAGTGAGTGAAGAATTCAGATTACTCTCTCTTCTTACATCGTTTTTCTCAAACACTTGACAGATATCAAGTGGTATCAGAGCCTGTTGAGAGCCGGTACGAGAAAAAAATAAAAATAACAATGAGTGAAAAAGATATGTTGGTGATACCAAAGTTTGATGGGGATTACGAGCATTGGGCAATGCTCATGGAAATCCTGCTGAGATCGAAGGAATGGTGGAATCTCATAGAAAATGGGACCATGCAGCTAGAAAGAAATGTGATCCTGACTGAACCACAAAGAAAGGAGCTAGTCGAGTTAACCATGAAGGATCACAAAGTGAAGAACTACCTATTTGCCTCTATTGATAAGACGATCCTCAAGACTATATTGAAGAAAGATATGGCAAAAGATCTATGGGAATCAATGAAGAGAAAATACCAGGGAAGCGCACGAGTGCAGAGTGCGCAGTTGCAGAGATTGAGGAGGAATTTTGAAGTGTTGGAGATGAAGATAGGAGAAACTATAGCCGACTATTTCTCAAGAGTGATGGAAGTTACCAATGATATGCGTAACTTGGGAGAAGACATGGCGGACTCAAAGGTAGTTGAACAAATTCTGAGAACCCTGGTTGAGAATTTCACATACAATGTATGTGCCATCGAGGAGTCAAATGATATCAAGGAGCTGACAGTTGATGGATTACAAAGCTCTTTAATGGTTCATGAACAGAACCTGTGCAGACACACAAGGGAAGACCACGCGTTGAAGGTGGAAAGTCAGCGGAAAACAGAAGGAGGAAGAGGCCGTGGCAGTCATTCATATCGAGGAAGAGAAAGAGGAGTATATAAAGGTCGTGGACGTGGAAGCATGAGCCATAACAAGGAACATGTAGAGTGTTTCAAATGTCACAACAAGGGACACAACCAAAATGAGTGTCCAAAATGGGAAAAAGAAGCTAATTATGTAGAAATGGAGGAAGACATGTTGCTAATGGCACATGTCAACATTATCAAGGAAGAGACAGAGTATATTTGGTTCCTAGACTCGGGCTGTAGCAACCATATGTGCGGAAACAAAGAATGGTTCATTAAGTTTGACAGTAACTTCCGCCAAAACGTAAAGCTAGGTGATGATAGGAGGATGTTGGTGGAAGGCAGAGGCAACATGCGACTGGAGATTAATGGGCTGATCTCAATAATTACATCTGTTTACTATGTTCTGGGGCTGAAAAACAACCTGTTTAGTATTGGGCAGTTGCAGCAAAAAGGTTTGAGAGTTGTAATTGAAGATGATATGTGTGAAGTCTGGAATAAACAACTAAAGAGACTAATCATGCACTCTGCCATGTCAAAGAACCGAATGTTTATTATTCTAGCAAGCGTAAAAGGCGCAAAGGAGGCTGCAGAAACCAAGTGTCTACAAGTAAGTGAGAAATCTGATCAACTATGGCATAAGAGATTTGGGCATCTCAATCATATGGGGCTGAAATCCCTAGTAGAGAAAAAGATGGTGAATGGCATGTCAAATTTCAGCCAAGATGAAATGGAAACTGCAGCATGCGAAGTATATATGAAGGGGAAGCAGATCCGCAAGAGCATTCCTAAGAAGAGTTTGTGGAGATCAACATGCGGGCTGCAGTTGGTTCACACTGACATATGCGGACCTATCACTCTTGCATCAGAAAGCGGGAAAAGGGATATTATCAATTTCATTGATGATTTTAGTAGGAAGTGTTGGACCTACTTTCTCTCAGAAAAATCAGATGCTCTTAGTATGTTTAAGAAGTTTCGAGCATATGTAGAAAGTGAACTGGGATAGAGTTTGATGTGCTTGAGAACGGATCGCGGAGGAGAGTACAACTCCAAGGCCTTCAATGATTACTACAGAGAAATGGAATAAAAAGGCAACTCACTGCCGCTTACACACTGCAGCAAAATGGAATTGCAGAGAGGAAAAACCGAAGTGTTATGAATGTGACTAGATGCATGCTACTGGAAAAATCAGTGCCTCGAAAGTTCTGGCCAGAAGCTATTCAGTATGCAGTGTATGTGCTGAATCGAAGTCCATCAGCTGCCTTGGAAGACGTAACACCTCAAGAGAAATGGAGCAATCGCAAACCAACTGTGGAACACCTTAGAATATTTGGATGTATTGCATATGCCTTGGTCCCATATGAAAAAGGAATTAAACTTGATGAAAGGAGCACTAAATGTGTGATGTTTGGACTGAGTAAGGACTCGAAAGTGTACCGCCTTTACAACCCTATGACGAAGAAGATAGTGATAAGTAGAGATGTGCATTTTGATGAAACTAGAGGATGGGATTGGGGCGCAAACATTCAAGACGATAAATTGGTCTTGAATGATACGAAAACTGAAATTGAAGAAGAAAGAAAAGATAATGAAAATCCTGAAAATTTACCAGAAGAAACCACTGTAGAAGAACCAAACAACGATGGTGAAAATGTGGAGGAAGAATTGGAATAGTAAGCAATCCCGAATCAGACAGTTACATGAGCAGCAAGGCAGAGACAAGCTCCGATTTGGATGAAAGATTATGTTGCAGGAAATGCAGGCTTTATTATCTCAGAAGATGGAGATGAAATATTTGCGATGCTCATTGCGTCTGAGGATCCCGATTGTTTTGAGGAAGCAATACAAGAAGATGTCTGGAGAAAAGCCATGGAAGCAGAAATTTCATCTATAGAAGAGAACAACACATGGGAACTCGTGGATTTGCCAGAAGGAGCTAATGTAATTGGAGTAAAATGGATGTATAAAACCAAGCTCAACCAAAGAGGAGAGATTGATAAATTCAAGGCGAGATTGGTTGCAAAAGGATATCATCAGAAACAAGACGTGGATTTCTACGAAGTTTTTGCTCCTGTAGCCAAATGGGACACCATCAGATTGATACTAGCATTGGCGGTTGGAAAAACATGGAAGGTATACCAACTTGATGTTAAAAGTGCTTTCCTGCACGGAGAATTAGAAGAAGACGTCTACATTGAGCAGCCTAAAGGATTTGAAGTAAAAGATGAAGCAGACAAAGTGTATAAGCTGAAGAAGGCGCTATATGGGTTGAAACAAGCACCGAGGGCTTGTTATAGTCGAATTGAAGGGTATTTTCTAAGAGAGGGGTTTGAAAAGTGTTACTGTGGATACACTCTATTTGTGAAGAAGAAAAACGAGGATATCTTGTTGGTAAGCCTTTATGTCGATGACCTGATTTACACTGGCAACTCAAACTCTATGCTTGGAGAATTCAAAAACTCAATGATGAAGGAATTTTCAATGACTGATTTAGGAAAAATGAAGTTTTTCTTAGGAGTTGAGGTTATTCAATATGAACAAGGAATATTCATCAGTCAACAAAAGTATGCAGAAGAAATGTTGAAGAAATATGGAATGGAAAATTGCAATTCAGTAAAGAATCCAATAATTCCAGGTCACAAGCTATCAAAGGTAGGAGCAAGAAAAGCGGTAGACTCAACGAGGTTTAAACAGTTAGTTGGAAGCTTGAGGTATTTAACTGCTACAAGACCTAATTTAATTTTCTCTGTAAATCTGGTCAGTAGGCATATGGAGAACCCAACTGAGCAACATATGCTAGCCACCAAGAGAATTCTGAGGTATGTACAAGGCACAACTGCATAAGGAATTCGCTATAAGTATGGAGGAAAAAAAAAACCGGTTGGGTATGTTTATAGCGATTATGCAGGAGATATGGATGATAGAAGAAGTACTTCTGAGTACGTGTTTATGTTAAGAGGAGGTGCAGTTTCATGGGCCTCAAAGAAGCAACCGGTAGTGACACTATTCACCACTGAAGCTGAGTTCGTGGCTGCCGCATATGGAGCATGTCAATCAGCGTGGTTGAGGAATGAGCTGGAAGAGATCGGGTCCGGTCAAAGAGAAGGAACAGTTCTGTATTGTGACAATAACTCTACTATCAAACTGACAAAGAATCCGGTACTACATGAGAAAAGAAAACACATACATGTGAGATATCATTTTCTTCGTGTGCTGGTAAATGATGGGATTATGCAACTTGATTATTGTTTAACACAAGATAAGTTGTCCGATATTATGACTAAGGCAGTCAAGCTCGAAATACTTGAAAAATTTAGAGCCAGAATGGGAATCTGCACGAAGAAAGAGTAAACTGAAAGGAGGCGGTTTCAGTTTAAGGGAGGGAATGAAAGATGTGTCAGAGTCATTTAGTTAAATTTGATTCTTTCAAAGTTGAATAATTTCTCCTACTTTGTAGGAGTTGATTCAGTAGGAGTTTGATTTAGTATTAGCTGAGTTTGTTCCTGTTTTATAGTAGCAGTTTGTAAAGGTCTATTTAAGACCAGTCTCTTAATAATAAAGTGAGTGAAGAATTCAGATTACTCTCTCTTCTTACATCGTTTTTCTCAAATACTTGACAGATATCAGTTGAATTGGTGAATTATGTGGAGTGAGATGATCTGAGGCAGAAGGATGGATGAAGGAAGATTCAGTTTGTGTAGGAGCAGTGATTGTGTGATTAGTTTCGGGTTTTAGGAAGCAAGTGTGGTGAACGTGATAGGTGAATCGATGAAGTCTGAAAGTTCAATGGATGAATGAATTGATTAAGTAGTGGAAGAAGTAGGAGATGAGAATTTTTATGTGTATATGGTTTGGTCTACGATAAGACTGTGAACTAGGTTCTCGAGGAGGATGGTAATGGTCGTGAGTTGGTGATGAGCTAGGTTGGTGATGGAAAGAAATCCACAGTAGGAAAAAATATAGAAGAATTTTTTTTTGTGGAACTTGGAAAAGAAGAAAACCAATGTATCGAAGATTGTAAAGGAACATGAAAAAAGGGAAAGAAATAAAAAAGGGAATGGGTTTTTTCTTTCTCTTATTTTAGAGATTGTGGTATCAACAAACAATACCAAATCTACTAATCAAGATATTTTTCTCAATGAGAAAAACAAAAACAAGAAAACACAAATTACAAACTAATACGAATCGGAAAATAAATAAACAATAATATTTAATTGTTGGTTCCATGACAATGGCACCAAAAACTTGTTTGACACTTTTTTATTGACTAAGAAAGCACAAATTTTGAAATAAATTATTGTAAGCACATAGATATGTAGTATGCTAGTCGAACACAGAGAGGAAAATTAAATTATATTATTTATATAATCTCGTGGGCGAGTTAGACGAAGTTTGAAAATGTTGTTGGAAATGAAAAATTGAAATTGCAATTTAGTTCAAAACAAAACTAATTGAACCCATAACTAAACTATAATTAAAAACAAACTAGAGAAAAGCAAATAAAACTACCATTGAATTTACACATTCGAATCTAATCGTATCTATATTAAATTCAATAATTAACTAAGGAAAACAAAGAACAATACTGGAAATAAAAACTGCAGAAAAGAAATAAACAAATAGAGATAAAAATTAGGATTACCGCTGAATCTAATCAAACGTTCAATCACTAATACGAAAGATAAATGAAATAGCAATTCATGTTCTATCAAATATAATTGAATAGACAACACAAATTGCCATGAAAAAATAAAAATGCAGAAATAAAAGAAAAACAAAGCTTTATTAAAGAAGAAGATGATAAAGGTATAGAAAATGGTACAAGGTTTACAATGGATATCATGTGTATGTATAGGGAATGTAATCTCCTCTCTGTGCAAATAAATGGGCCTAAAAAAATCCTTCGAGTATACTTTCTTTATAAGTAAAAGAAATATGATGATGGACTTGAGATTTTCCTTGAAGATTCTCTCTTTTGATTATTGACATGTGGCAAATTGAAATTAATGATTAGGCTCTTCTAAGATATGAAATCTTCATCAATATGGTTATAAAGTCCTATCGAATCTTCATAAATATGAATGATTTGATCCCAGTATCCATAGGTAGGTGTGTAATATCCAACTTCGCTTTCTTTAGAAAAAATGATGCTTTGGTACGGATCAAACTCATCACGCTTTGTACACATTTCTTGGCCTTTACCAATGGCTACAGCTTCCTTTGTGATTGAAAACTTGTAGATTCCGAAAAGTAGCATTTTTCTATGTAATTGGTCTTTAATTGAGATAGAGGAAACTTTTATTGACAATCCGTGAAAACATACAAAAATACCCAAAGTAATATTTATTTATATACAATAAAGATAAAATATGAGCGTAAAGATAAAAACTTTTATGTGTTAACCAATTCTCAGTCTATCCTAAGGCAATAACTCATATCCCAATTTCGTTGGATCACGTTATCAATTTAAGTTAATCATGTAGCCTGACTCTGATACTAAATGTGATGACTTCCCTACACTAGTGAAGCTCATCTAATCAAACATTACACTGCAGGAGCATTCAACCGACATAGCATGATGTAAAAGAAGGAAATAAAAGTGAATAAGGAAAATAGAAGAGAAAGGAATTAATATCAAAATTATCGTATAACATGTTGCATTTCCCTCGGCGCATCGAATAAAATAGTATAGTCATCATAGATATAAAATAGGAAAGATAATAATAGCAACATGAACCACAAAATTATGGTACACAAGTCCACGTAGTTAAATAAAATAGATATACGGTTTATGCAATAACAAATAAGCTCAACTAATAAACTGCAATTAACAATTGTAAGTCGAACACTGTCAAGGCTCCATAGTGTCCCATAGCGGAATATGTAATAATAAGCACAAATATAAATTTGAGAAAGTATCACCTTCTGTTATTCCATCAAAGAACTCTGCGTACGGTTCACGTCTGCTTTTTAGTATACTCATTAAGAGTGTCCAAGCTTATAAGAAGGAAGTCATAAAACCTTAAGTTAGGCAATTGTCTATTGTGAGTGATAAATATCTCAAAATACCATAAATTTTGAAATAATATATGGAATAAAGGGTATGAAGCATACATGGCATGTCCCTGCATTCACAAAGTTAGCACATGGCATTGAATATATGCTACTCTGTCATAATCATTATGGATGCATTATATATCAAATTACTAAGTAGGTCTGGATATTTACATTGATAATACCTACATCGTGTGACCTGTTTAAAGTCATAAGAAATCATGTAAACATGTCATCCATCACTACCCTTACATGCACTCACTCATTGCATTGGATATATGATATTCGTACAACCTAACCACCCACCCAAGGACTACTCAATATGTCGATCTCTCCGTATTTAGATCCATGTTACTCGGTCGGTCAGGAAATAGACCACCACTAACATAGTCTATGGTAAATGAACTATAAACATCTTATAATCCAAGGTCTACCACCATGAAGTATCCAATAGCCATCACCAACCCAATGGATATCATCATACATATCGCTACTTTACGAATACCGGATGAAACCTACAAATATCAATGATCCCTTTTTTCACACGTCCTCTGAAGCGGAACTGTGACATCCTAACCCAAGACCCCACACTAACAAAGAGTATTAATAAGTAATAATGTCTGCTAGTGCAAAGAATAAGGCTAATTTGGAGCGAACACTAGTAAGCCTTTTATTAAACAAGTATCGAATACATCAAATGAGTGCTCAAAATTTCTTTTCTTACCTTAAGAGGATCGACATACTATATTTAAGTCTAATACAAAACTAAGTTGGCTAAGGATACATTCAAAACAAATTATAACAACATTATAATCAACAGATCACAGAACAAAATACATATAGGTACAAACATCGAAAATACAACATTACACATGCTACATATACGAATAATTCTAGGAACTAGATACCAATACATCAAGTCCCCCAAAAATGAATATAAATACATAAGATATGAGCACTTTACTTCTCCACTTAGGTAATAGCCTCATATCGATTAATCCAAGGTGGAAACAAAGCAAAGCACGAATCTACTATGAATAGCTAACTTGAAAGAGCTCTCTCTGACCTAAGTAAATTAAATAGATGGGTCAATCTATCTTAAACAAGATAGTTAGTGCAAGAGAGGTGAAATTTAGTGTCACATGAGGGATGATTTCTTTTATTAAAAAGAGTAATATAGACTCAGATGTACATATATTACATGATATAGGTTCACAGAACCAACATATAAGTTACTCATGTAAAATAAGAACATAAAGCACATATGTTTCCATCAATGCAAATTACTTGAGCTCTATGGCTAGGGTTTATAATATTTCAAATCACATAAATCACATGATGGAAACCATAGAAATCATAATATATGGAACTCGGTTAGAAGTTCAAAGCACAGAAATGCAATCATCATATATAAATCTGCATATGGCTCTACGGTAATATATTTAAACATAACAATCATTAACAAAAATAGTGATTTTTTTAAAACAATCGATTATAGAAGTCTAATGTAATGAAATCTATAAAATAATACAAAAGTGGATCCAAATCTCAAATGGTTTGTTTAAGCTATGTCGCACATGCATAACACAGATGGCTGAAGCCTGCTAACTATTATTAAACAAATACGGGGTCTAACTTAGATGACCAAAAGGTCTAGCATAGAGGGCCTGAAATCCTAACACAGACGACTCGAATGTCTAACACAGATGATTCAAAGGCCTAACACAAAATGTTCGAAGGTCCAGTACTGGCAATATGACATAAATTTCATAATAGTAACCCAAATAGTGATATTATTGCGTACCATACCATACATTCTTACTATCAGTTTGTTATAAGTCAGTCAATTCAACACTAATAATGCTTGAATAAGTGTAGAACCAACCGATAAAATATACATATGTGTCCAATACGACGTCGTTTATTATGTCATTCAAGTCTTCTCATTCTTTTGGAGCGTGCAAAAATGTGTAATTCGATACAGAAAATACTTGTCTCGAGATAGTGAGTTCCTTTAAAAAGCTCTTAATAATAGAGATTGCATCTATAATTAGCTTTTAAAATAATTTGCTGACATGGGGAATTGTCGTTGATTCAACACACGCCAACCCTCGATGTGTGTGTATGAGCGACGCTGTAATCCAAAGTGAAAATAAATAAATGTGGGAGAACACAGCTTTTATAGTGGCTCAGCACCAACGTCTACATCCACTTTGTAGTAATCATTCATTATATATTTTTCGATTACAAAGTTATACAAGCTTGGACAATATTTGAATACAAAGCGTCAAATAGAATAAAAAATGGTTGTCAATTCTAATCTTTGACTAAAATGCCCTTATTCCTCTTCATTGAGTGAAAAATACGGTGACGCGCTCAACTGTGTTCGGAAAATAGCTTCAATGTTCAAGAAATCCAAAAATGTCCAATTTAGTCTAAAACCAGTGTAATTTTGCTTGTAGATGTCCAAAGAGTGATGGAAAACGTTTATGCAACGTTTTAGTTGCCCATGGAGAAGGTGATGACAACCATTAATAATGCTTGAGAGCTCTAAGAAATCCAAAATTCCAAGGAAAAAGGATCCATATGAAGGTGAAGCCTTGGGCTATTTATAGTTGAGTGGGTTACATAGGAGTAGGTAGATTTTGGGACCCACTATCAGAAAATCGCATCACACAGAGCCCATATCCAAAAAATTGCATCACAGGCCTTGTTGCATCAGAAAAATTGCATCCTGACATGTGCACAGTGAAAAAATCGTGTCCTTGCATGTGTGTAGTGAAAAAAATCGTATTCTGGCATGTGCGTAGTGAAAATATCGCATTCTGGCATGTTTGGGGTGAAAAAAGCGCATCTTGCCATTTACCAGGTTGCATCACCAAAAACTGAAAAATCGCGTGTGGACACAGGTTTTAGCTGATCTTCCCGATATCTGGAGTTTTCCAAGTGATCTAGCATGATGCCAAGCAAAAATCGCATCAAGAAAAATCACCCCGTATCCACCATGTTGCACTCGTGCCAGATCCACTTTCTCGTGATGCGATACTGGAGAAAATCGCATCTGATCTGGATGCGATGCGATCTGGAAGTTTGCCATGCCCTGTTGCCAACTTGAACTAGCATGATGCGCACACGCCAAAATCAGGTGATCCACCGTGATGTGCAAGGGATTTCAAGAGTGCCAAATCCAAAGCCTTTCCATTTTTGCCAGATAATCGGCCAAGTTTCCAACATGATCTAGCAATAGTGCACACGTGATTTTTGAGTGATCTACCACGTTTTTTGATTGTTTTTCACTATGCCAACCCCGAGCTTGCCGGATTTATAAGATCGATTGACCTTGGTAAAACACATGATTTTTCATGATTTTCACGCGCCGATCAGCTGTTTTTGACGTACTAAATCAGCTTTTTCCAGATTGTCATATTTTGACGTCGTGAGTCGCGCGAGCCATTTTTCGTGATCGACACATGTTGATCAGCTGTTTTTGAGTTCATGACACTGTTTTTTTACCAAATCCATACATTTTTGTGTGACGAGTTTTGCCACGTGATCGTATAGATACGCTCAACCATTTTGAGTTGATCGGACAGTGTTGATCACGTATTTTCACTGCGCCAGCTTTTTCGAGTCCATCGACGACGATTATATGAATCGATGCCATTTCCAATCCATTTCTGAATATTTCGCGACTTCGATCAAATCGCTTTGTGTTTTCTGGAGATATTCTTAACGTGTGGCAGCTTCGACCAAAAGGCATGTCAACATCCCCCCCCAAACATTTCTTTCTTGTCGAAGAAAGGTGTGTTTTGCGAGAAGAAGAGAAATCCAGAACCCCACAATCGCTTTGGTTCGTATTATTTATGAGTCGGAAAACCAGAAAGCTTGAACCTTGATGGAGGCCGACGAATGATTTGGATCGTATTATTTAGAAATCCACAATCACTTGGGATCGTATTAATTAGAAGTCCATGATCACTTGGGATTGTATTAGTAGAAGGCCATGATCGCTTTGTATCATATTATTTAGAAATTCACAATCGTTTCAGATCGTGTTAATATGCAACCACAGAAGGCCATGATCGCTTCGTATCATATTATTTAGAAATTCACAATCGTTTCAGATCGTGTTAATATGCAACCACGACCACTTCGGAACGTATTAATTAGAAATTCGTTGAAAGTCGACGATCGCTCTGGATTGTTTAGGGAGATAACCAGAATAACTGGAATACCAGAGTAACCAAAATGACCAGAGGATGGCAGGGGTCCGATAACCTGAATAACCCAAAAATCCATAGCCAGGAATTCAGGGAAAACCCTACATCTATAAATCCAGAGTAACAAATAGCTGTATAGCCAGATAACCAGATGAATCATCGTGTGAGGATGATCCAATAACCAAATAAGCAGGATCTGCCGACCAGATGCACAAGATTCAGGACTCGCCACAAGTCAGATGCACAAGATTCAGGACACGCCACAAGTCGAGGCAATCTTGTCGAAGTAGGATAAGATGCCAAGATAGCCACGAGTGGGTAGTCTTATCGCGTTACTGACAAGTCCACTCGATGTAATCCAAAGTTATCTTGACTGGACAACCCTATATCCAAATGAGCAGGATATGCACAAGATCCAAAGCTCGCAAAAAATTAAGGCAATTTTGTCGAAGTAGGACAAGAGGCCAAGATAGCCAGACGCTTATTATGGTTTGCAAACCCCTTGTCGATTTCATACTCCACAAGAAAGCGTCCTTACTTTGAGAAGTAATTTTATTTAAGTTGTTAAAGTTAGGGATCTTTTATTAAAGCCGAAAAGAAAGCCTAACGGTTTATTCTTTGCACATAGCATGTCTAGGGGTGCTCATTCCCGTACATGGGTATGTGAACTTGGCCGTTTCTGATTTCAAATTCGTTCATAAAGGAAATCAAATGGTTTATAGTTCGCGAAGAGCATGCCTAGGATCTCATTGGTTCCTGTTACATAGGTAAACAAACTTAGCCATTCAAAATTCAAAACCGAGAAAAGTAAATTTTTCATTAATAATCAAAAGGGGGTGATGGTGTATTGTCGAGCAAATAGCATGCCTAGGGATTTTAACAACTTTAGTGCATGGGTATGCTAACTCAACCATCTTACAATCCAGAATAACCAAAAGAGGATACATCCAGAGGACCGAGGTCCTTAAAGCCAAAACCAGGGGACGAAGCACGAATGAACATAAACCAGGGAAAGCCAAGAGAGCCAAGAGCATAGGCTTGAGCAATCCAAAAGATCCAAAATTCGGAAGACCAAGAATGAGAAATCCAAAGTGTGGAGCTCATTATTCGAGAGTCATGAAATCCAAAAGCTAAGAAACCAAAGAGTACCAATGCCAATGCTTAATCACCAAAGGCCGCAAAACCAAAATCCAAGAAGCCGTAAGATCAAAGCCGCAAGCCATAAGATATTGATGCCAACGAGACTTACATCCAAGACATCAGAGCCAGTAAGAGGTTCAATTGATAATAATGCCATTAGGACGATTGTTGGTCCCAGGCTTGTCTTGATTCCTTTAAGGGGGTTGTGCATGTCCTGGCACCACAGCCCGAGATCGAACAAATTGTGTTAGCTCTCCACGTCTGACACGTTCTTCTATCATATCCCTGAGATGTCAACAATCGTTTGTACCATGATCATCGAGTTCGTGAAATATGCAATGCCAACCAGTATCCATTTCTCTTTTAGTCGACTCCCTTGCAGAGGCTTTCTGAAAGGAGTAGTAGGATAAACTTCCAAATAAATCTCCTCGAGGGTATGAGTGAGTTCGAGTAAGATGGGAACTTTGGTTATCCCCAAGTTTTGTTGCGATCATTCCTCGAGGGAGGTTCCTTACAATAGTAGAATCTTTAGCTTTGGCAGAATCATATGGTTTCCCACCTTAACATCATTAGCATCGAGAATGTTTTTGTTGTCAATTCTCGCATCCTCTTCCCAAAGGAATCTTTCGGCCTCAAAATAGAACTCACCAAGATCCCTCGGCAGGTCCCGATGCAATGATGCCTTAAGCTTAGACTTGTCCAAAACTCCAGATGTTGCGGCCATCAAAACATTAGAAGGATCGGGTCTGTCGGCCGAAGCTACCGCAGCATTAAGAATTTCCGCAAAGTCTCGCCGGACTTCTTCCTAATACCATTGAGATTCATCACGCTTTTCAGACGAGCAATGTTGATTTTGAACTGTTCCACAAATTGGGTAACCAAAGCATTCAAAGAAGTAATGGAGTCTGCCTCTAGCTACCTGAACCATATTGCAGCTATATCTATTAAGTAAAGTGAAAATCACTTCGCCATGACATTTTCTGAAGTAAAGAGGACTTCCATATTAATATATATCTCATTAAGTGGGAAGTCAGATCCTTCCGACCATCATAGGGGTCCAACACCAGTAGCTTGAAATCCGGTGGGTTACAAGAGTTCCTGTTATCCAAAAAAAGGGGTTAAGAGTCACACATTCCAAATCCGTAGAAGAGGCACCACCTAGAGTGAATCGACCGATGACATCCGCGATCTGAGGTCCATTACCAAAATCAAGAAGCTGATTCAAATTCCCCAAAGCGAAGTTGGTTCACCAAGTGTTTAATTCAAAGTTAAGAATTAGTTGATTGGCGAGCAGAATATCCGGTTGAATTCCAACCTGAGGGGCCACATTAGGCACATTCCTAACTCCCAGAACTGTGGGAGTACTACAATCCAAAGCTGCACGCACCATCTCTTGATCAACATTACCAATAACAAAGCCCGCAACCTGACCTACCAAAGTGTCACGGGCTAGGGCGACGTCGGGATTAGGGGTGCCCCCGAGTGTAGCGAGACCGGCACCGTTCCGAGGAGCAGCGTTGGCCTGCTGATTAGTTTGCGGGGTTTCCCCTAAGTCCCGAGTCGTAGGTGGGGGAATATTGGTACTAGTTCCAACAATGTATGGCTGGCCAGTTAGTCTTGAAGACTTCTTATCCTATCTTCTATCCAAGCAAGAAAGGTATTGAAGGTACCTTCGTATCGCTCGAGTTGAGCAATCAAATCCGTAGCTAAGTTCTTAATTATTCCATCAACGTCTTTTGGAGTGATGTAATTCGATGGAGGAACAGTCGAAGAAAGTTCTTGACTTCCTCCTCCTTCTGTACCTTGAGCTTCAGTAATGGCGTTGAGCTTCTTGCGCTTAACCATGGTGAGAAGCGAGTAATTGAGTACTTCCTCCTCCTTCTGTACCTTGAGCTTCAGTAATGGCGTTGAGCTTCTTGCGCTTAACCATGGTGAGAAGCGAGTAATTGAGTCGAAGTCAAAGACTGAAACTGAAGACGAAATTTGAAGATAAATTCGAGAATTTAACCCCTAGCGGAGGTCAAAGCTGTGCGCCCCCAACTTGGCGCGCCAAAGTGTTGACGTGGGGAACTGACGTCGATTCAGCACAAGCCAACCCTCGATGTAAGTGTGTATCAGCAATACAGTAATCTAAATTGAAAATAAATAAAAGCGGGAGAAAATGGCTTTTTATAATGATTCGGCCACTAATGCCAACTTCCACTTTATAGTAATCATTCATCATATATTTATCGATTACAAAGCTGTACAAGCTTGGACAATATTTTAGAATAAAGCATCACAATAGAACAACAAAATGATTGTTAATTCTAAGCATTGACTAAAATACCTTACTTCCTCTGCGTTGAGTGAAAAATAAGTTGACTCGGTCAACTGTGTCTGGAAAGTGCTTCAATGTTCAAGAAATCCAAAAATGTCCAATTTTGTCCAAAACCAGTGCAATTATGCTTGTAGATGTCCAAAGAGTAATGGAAAACGTTTGTGCAACGTTTTAGTTGCCCATGCCATGTCCAATGCCCATGGAGAAAGATGACAACCATTAATGGTGCTTGAGAGCTCCAAGAAATCCAAAAATCCCAGGAAAAAAGATCCATATGAAGGCCAAGCCTTGGGTTATTTATAGTTGAGTGGGTTAGGTAAGAGTAGGTAGATTTTGGGACCCACTGTCAGAAATTCTCATCACATAGAGCCTATATACAAAAAATCGCATAACATGCCTTGTTGCATCAAAAAAATCGCATCTTGGCATGCACGTAATGAAAAAATCGCATCCTTGCATGTGTGCATTGAAAAAATCGCATCCTAGCATATGCGTAGTGAAAAAATTGCATCCTGGCCATTTACCATGTCGCATCAACAAAAACTGGAAAAATCGCTGTGGACACTGTGCTTTTAGCTATCTGCCCAATATCTGGAGCTTGCCAAGTGATCTGACATGATGCCAAGCCAAAATTGCATCATGGAAAATCGCACCATATCCACCGTGTTGGACTTGTGCTAGATCCACTTTTTCGTGATGCGATACTTGAGAAAATCCCATCCGATTTGGATGCGATACAAGCTGGTAATTTGCCACGCTCTGTTGCTAACTTGATCTAGCACGATGCGCACACGCATAAATCAGGTGATCCACCGTGGTCCCTAAGGGAATTCGAGAGTGCCAGATCCATAGCCTCGCCATCTTTGCTAGATGATCGACCAAGTTTCCAACGTGATCTGGCAAGAGTGCACATATGATTTCTGAGTGATCCATCACATTTTCCATCATGCCAAATGCCAGATTTTGTCATTTTTACCAGATGATCGGCCAAGTTCCCTGAGTGATCTAGCAAGGGTACACACGTGATTTTTGAGTGATCCACCATGTTTTTTTTATTGTTTTTCACTGTGCTAACCCAGAGCTTGCCAAATTTACCAAATTGATCGACCTAGGTAAAACACATGATTTCTCGTGATTTTCACGTGTCGATCATTTGTTTTTGACGTGTCGAATCAGCTTTTTCCTGTTTACCATATTTTGACCTGGTGAGTAGCACGAACCATTTTTTGCGATCGACGCGTGTAGATCGGCTATTTTTGAGTATGCGACACTGTTTTTTTTAACAAATCCATATATGCTTGTGTGTTTTGCCACGTGATTGTATCGACGCGCTCAACCATTTTGAGCCAATCAAACAGTGATCATCACGTATTTTCACTTCTCTAACTTTTTCGAGTCCATCGACGACGATTGTACAAACCGACGCCATTTCTAATCCATTTCTGAATATGTGTGACAGCTTCGACCAAAAGGCATGTCAACATAATTATATACATATTTATAAATTGAATTTGTAAATATTTACTTTAAAAGCTAATTTTGGTATTAAAATCCTTTTGAAAACAATTTTATAAAACATGTGCACGAAACAACAAAAGCTATAGAAATTCATCAAAATCAACCTAATGAAATCCACAATAAAACTTGCCAATTCGATGTGAAAATTAGTGTTAATGTCGGCTTTCTTATCATAGGAAAAAGTCATCTAAAAACTATTAAAAACAAAGGAACGATATCTACATCATATGTAGAAAAAACTCAACCATTAAACCATCAAAACTCCTGAATACAAATATTTTGGATGTAGGAATTAGGATTTTGCATGGCACAATTTTCGTAGGTGCCAGGTCGACCCTTGGCTTGGAAGAGGTCGACCTGAGCAATTTTTGGGTTGACCACACTACAGCCAAGGTCGAACTTTAAGGTCGGGAAACTATAGGCATATTTTCCTCATTCATATCAGACTTTAAACTACATTTTTGTCAAGATTAATTGAATCAAGGCATGAATTTTGACATGCAAACAGTGCAACACTCAGGCTATGATCTAGAAAAGAATAATCATACTTCTGGCATAAATCAAAGAAGATATAAGGCCACAAAGATCAATATACAACCAGATATCATTGTAAACACAAGACTTAAGTTTATGTTTACAGTAAATGAATATTATTTTGGAAACTTATAGCAAACTCAGATTTAACAACATGCACACATAGTTTAAGCCAGAAAAGAAATGTTTACTCATCTTGAATCGATTACAACGAAATTTAGCACTAAATTTGGAGCTTTGACTTGCAAAAAGCTTCAATAACATGTAGAAATGGAAAGCATAGACATGCAACCTAAAGAAGAAAGTTACACCGAATTCCTTTTCCTAAAATCTAAGAAATTAAGAGTTAGTTTTCTGATTTGTTGTCTACTTGTCATAATTTGACTATTAAGCCTCTCCTTAATTTTAAAAAGAGTTTGGCCTGGAATTTTTTGGTAAACTGGAGGGGAAGATTTATTTCTTCAACAAATAGTTTTCTAGAAGAAGAATGGGATGAGATAGGAGAAAAAGGAGTACACACGGTAATTTTCTCATTCTGTACCTAATGAGTGTGGACAATTTGGGTTCAGACTTTATCTAAAAACCTACTGAATAAGGCAATGTGTATTAGTTTAATTTAATTTAGCTCAGACATGACATAAACCTCCATATTAAATACAAGTTTATACTAATTCAACACATTTTAACACTAATACACAAATTACACACTGTATCTTTACAAAATATTGTATAACATATTTCAAATCATTTCTATCCACTTAAGCATGACTTCTAACATGACTTTAACATTCGTATATTGATTTTCAATCAGTATTTCACTTATTACATTTTAATTTCAAGTCAAATAAAATTTACGATTACTCTTTCTAGAAAAAAAATTCATCATTTAAAATTATACAAAAAAATATTGTATTTTTCAAAAATAAATATTTTAACTTATACTTTTATCACAATCACATATTATAAGATTTCCAAAACCTCGTCCTCCTCATTATTTAGTATTTTCAACAAGCACATGTTGAATTTGATTTTTTTTTATCTCCTTAATTAAATTCGATTTGTCCTCAATTCAACACATTACTCATTTAATCCCCAATATTCTTCATTTATACAACTTGAATGATTGTGCGAGTTCTCCTTTTTGAACTCATATTTTATTTCCACTATTTTTAAATTACAAATCATGTTATAATTTGCTTATCCAGGTACCCAAAAGTAGGAATGTTATAAGAACAAATCTCGGAACTACCCATGTAACATCGTTAGAAGTTATCATGGTTGGGAATTATCCTAGATAATCACCGTTAGTCGTAAAACATCATTGAATGTCCTCTACCCTTCTCCTCCAATTCCACTAATCTGACTCAGCATCGTCTACTCTGCATCTGAGAGTATTGTTATCCATCATCAGTGTCATCACATCCCATCATGGAACCGTCATCTTCAAATAACGAAGTCATCACGTCAAAGCATCATTGTTAAATTAGCACCGAACTCGCTTTTCAAAGAGTCATCACATAGAAACCAAATGTCCAAAGAATCATCACATCTTACCCCTTAAAGAATGTCCATCGTCCATGTCAAAATTCGGAAAATCCCTCGTCGTCAACAATGATAAAATAGGCTACTTGAAGAGTAGTCAATAAATGCTACTTTGGTCGTGTACTTACACAAAACGACTAAGTACAAACCAAAGGAAAACACCTAGCATCATCCTTAAAGTCCGAGGCACATATCCAAGTTTTTTGTTCTTCATCCTTAGATTGTCGGCACATCCCAATGTTCCACTACATATTTATCCATTTGATTTTATCATCTTTTATGCAATCAATAAATATGCACCATGCTCTACCACATTTGTATAACCTCCATCATTTGCGCATTTTATCAGTATGCATCAAATTTGATCTTTAATAATCTATGAACATCCATAATAACACATATAGTGTGCATACAACACATATAAAGTAATCAATATGGGATTAAAATCAATTAAATCTAACAATATAGTCAAAATAGTGCATCAATGAGGAAATTTTTATACTTAATTTAAAACCATTTAAATTTACTTCTAGGTTATTTTATAAAATAGGGTGTAGATCTAAATATCTTAGAAGCATGTTTTAAAGTTGAAAATAATTTCAAAACATCGATTTAATACTATAGTAACAATCATAGTATAGAGAGAGACAATATCACTCATTTTAACAAAATCTATCTTTAGACCTACCTTTTTTTACAAGGCTGTCATGCTTTGGATTTTCGGTTATTGAAGTGCTCAAGACTTGAATACGGATTTGGAAAAATGTGGAAAAACTCACACGAACTTGGTCGAAGTCACGAAGTTTTCAGAAACTTAGATTTTTGGCTAAGTATCCCGAGATCGGTATTTTGGTTAAGTATTCAGAGATCAGTATTCTGGTTTCATATCTCAAGATCAGTATTTATTTAGAGACTCCCGAGATCTATATAAATCATTCAACTTCCCTTGTACTAAGAATTTACTTTAAGTATTTCGAGATCGGTACTACTCCTCAGGATTTTGGGGATCGTTATGAATCATGGATGATTCAAGGATTGTTGAAAATCATTTAACTCTTTCGGGATCGATATTGGCATTTCGTATCTCCGGATTGGTATGAATTCGGGGGAACACGGGATACAAAATGAGAACCTATCATTGGATTCAACACTTCAAATATGTAGTTTTAGGTAGAATATGGAGTTGAGGCATTCCAATATAAAGTCGGGGATTTCGAAGATTTGGCTATAGCATTTTAGATCAGTACCAATCCTAGGGATTTTGATTGGTCTCTATGGGTCATGCATTTATGCTTCCCGTCACCTATAAATAGCCCTTCCATGGGCAAGATTCGAGATTCTTTTGGCTAACTGGACTACATTGACTTGGCTTGGCATTCTTTGGAGCTTAGAGATATTCCTAAAGACTGTTTCATGGCTCTTGGACTTTTGGATCTCCATTGGAAACTGGATCTTCTTCTTGGCTCTAAACAAGGACTTTTCCAGAGACAACACTTCACTTCTTTTTCTACTTTTCTATAACCAACACTTCACTTCTTTTTCTACTTTTCTGTAACGAAAAGGACTATACTTATAATCATATTGTATAAATAAACATATCGACCTCATAGTGAATGTAGGCACACTTTCCGAATGACTATAAACATCTGTGTCAATTAATTTTTATGCACTTCTATATCTGGATTTATTGCTTACTTTCTAGATTTGGGTGTTGGCGTTTGGTTGACCAGAAATCAAGTTAAGCATGCCAGGAAAGGGTATGAGAACTTTTGGATTGCTTGGAATTTGGATTTCTCGAGATTCAAAGATGTTGAAAGGGAAAAGGACTGATGCTACAACTCTGGATAAAGGAGCTGGATTGGAAGGAAGCCAAGAGGTTTCCTCCATTGGAAACCCCTTCACTTATCTAACCTTGGAAGAGATGGATGGAGTGGTCAAGGATATACATACACGGATGGAAAGACGAGAAGAACTCCACAAAAGGCAAGAGGAAATGATGGATACACTTTTTGCTCGAATGGAAATATTTAAAAGGCCGAAAGGCATAGGAACACAGGTTGGAACAAGTGCAATAAGTGGAGCAGAAGGACTTTATGAGGACTTGGGGCCAGTTCCTCTGAATCAGCCCAAGGTCGATACTGATCCGCGGATCGATACCGATCCCGGTTTGCTATGGGGAAACTCCCTCGATCTCGATGGAAGGTTGGATCATGACATTTTGGATTTGGAACCTAATGTTGGAGATGCGGCTCAAGTGCAAGTGCGCATGTATTCAGATGTAGGAAGAGTTCTTACAATTCCGAAAGTCAGGTTTGTGCCTGTGGCAGCCCCTTAAGCCAGGGCCAAAAGTGATGTTCATGTTGAGAATCAACCAAGGGATCATACTAGATCAGACACCGAGGGCACCATACTACTAGAAAAAGTGGCTACAACATCGGTTTTTGACTAATGTCTAACTGTTTTACGATCGATGTCTTTGCAAGTGTAGAGAAAGGTTATGAATTTAGACATAAACGACGAATTATACCATCTTTTAAATCATTTTTCTTTACACAAACTAATATAATAGACCATCTTTTACATCGGTTTCTTTTAACCAATTGATGTAATAGATGGTCTATTACATCATTTTTTTTTGACGTCTGATGCGATAGGCTCCTTATTACATCAGTTTGTTTAAACATAAATGATATTGATATTGAATAATAATACTACTACATAGAATTTAAATATTCAAACAGTATTTTTTATTCAATAAAATATTTTATTTCAATATTTGAAATAGTACAACTTTTGGAACTCACTATTGTACATTACACTGTTATTCATATGTTCTATTTCATATACATTACATCTCTCACTACCATACACTCAGTATCACTCGGTTTATACACAAATTCTTATAAACACACTCATTGACACACTGAGTCTTCATTTTCTTCCAATTCAGTCCAGTCGCCTGTATACCTGTCACAGAAGCACACGTAGTAAAATGGAACAAAAATAGATTTGACTGTAAGCGAATATAAATTTAATTTTAAATTTTATTTGGCTCAGATTTTTGGTGTGTTTCTCATTATCTTTCTAGACTTGGTCTGATATTTATAATTCTATTTTTTTTAGACCACTTGTGATATTCAAAGTGAACATATACAAACATGGACTAGCCAAGTAAATCAGGCCCAAACTAATGGTAAAGGCCAACAATGCATCAGACATGTACATAGAAATAAAGAAAATGGTGTAAAGCATCATCAAATACATACATAAGCAAATAAGTGATCATAAGATAATGACACAACACAAAGGCAAATTCATGCACACAATAAAGAGGGTGTTGTTATAGGTCAAAGAAATGGTCAGTAGCATAATGGTATGCATAAAAAATTCATGAACACAATATCCATTACAATGACCAGCAAATGTACATGATTAGACAAGTACATGTGCAACAGTTCATGGTGCAATGAACATCATAAGATACAATAGGAAACAAGCATGATAGTTGCATACCAAAACAAATGCATCCGTGTGGCAGATATGTGCAACAAAATATGATCAATGGACAGTAAATTACAACAGCAGTGAAACAAATGCAAGTGTATATACACAACAAAGAAAAGAAAAGATCAATGTTTGTTTTAGATGATAAAGTAAAACATGAAAGTGGAGGCACATGCAATGTACTACATACATGAATCCAAAGACAGCCAGCATCAAGCACGAAGTAAAATGAATCAAGTGAAAGGTTTCTGTTCATAACAGTAATCATCGGAACAAGTAGAAAGCATCAAACACCAACACAGTTCATATCAGTGATGATAGTTTCACTGAACAGAGTTGAAGACAGTGAAACGTAGATCAAGTGTAGTTCTCTTTTTATCAGCAATATTCAAGAGTGGAAGTGGAAAGCAAGATCAAGTTTGAATATCCGTTCTAATCAGTTTGAAAACAAGAAGGCAATAATTTCAAATAGCAAATATGATAACAATTACAAACATGTTTTTACATGTGCACAGAAAATAAGTTGTAACATCAAGGCATTAAGGATGCAGAAGCATCAGTATTTTCAAGTGACCAATATCAAGTGAACAAGAGTAGTACTCGTAAATTTAATTCAATGGCATAATCAAGTGTTAGCTTATGTTCTTATCACTGAAATATGTTACAAGCATCAGGTGGAGCATCAAGTACAAAGCCTAATGCTACATGAAATGTAGTATTATTTTTTAATAAAAATCCAAATGCCAATTTACAAGTAATTGGATCAAGTGTAGAATCACAAAGAAAATACACACGTGATCAAAGTATATCAAGCAATGTATATGTTCATATCAAAGTTATCAACGCACAAGCCAAATGAGAAGACAATGAAGCATCAGATCATATCTATTCTCATCAGTTCAATGTTTTTGGTTCAAATGTTTATTAGAATATTTCAAGAGTAATGGAGTTGATTGAAACAACAAAGAAGCTTGAACTAGTCAAAGACTTATTTTGGGACAAATACGATTTTAGGAAAGTTGAAATATTCAACTTTATATTCAAGAAATAATTTAATCAAGTCGTGAAAATTCTACCGGTAATAAAGCCCACAAATAAAGCAAATTCGAGACCAAGTCATTCAAGGGAATCAGAGAACAAGTCACGAGTTGAAATAAGGAAATTAGGGCTTCCAAATCCCTATAATTACCCCAATCATCACTGGTTTTCAAGTGACCAAAAACCGCAAGCTACAATTCAATAACAAGTATTAACAAAATATCAGAGTACTCACAAATTAAATTCAAGGTGTTTCGATCAACATCTCTCGAGAAAATCTTGGAAGTTAGATCGTGGAAGTAAAAGAGCATCGTCAAAAAATCGAAGCCACAGAGACATATTAGAAGTCGATTGAAGATTAAAAGGCCACGATTTGAACAAGGATCCAGGACCCCTAATTTTATCTTATAAGAGAAGAAGGAGCCGCATATTTTTTGTAAATGGAATAGGTGTAAAAATATTTTGTTTGTGAATAAAAGGATAAGGGAACGGTAATTTGTTAAAGGAGGGAGCCAAATTTTCTAGCGTGTGAGTGAAACGTTTTTGAATAAAAGAGAACAAGAGCGGCCTGTTTTTTTAAAACAGGATAGACAGTGGTTGTTTTAGCAACCAATTTCTAAATAAACATTTAAAAAAGATAGACATCGGTAGTTTCACCAGCTGATGTTAAAAGGGCAATGTCTAAAGATTTTTATAAAATAGAGTAATAGACATCGACTATTTCAATAAGTGATGTCTATGAAAACGTTTAACATCGATAAAAAAATATTAACGTTAAAAATTCCTTTAACATCGATGGTTTTAGTAACCAATGTTAAAGCACCTATGTTGTAGCCACTATTTTTTGTAGTGCCGGTGCAGTTTCGGAAAATTGAAAACAGTTGCTTGGAAGTGGAAATCGAATCACGGATGTAAATGATGGTTTACTCGAGGCGAAGCATCTCACTCAGATCTGGACTCTATTAACCGTAGCCCATTCACTCTAGATATCAGGAATTCTCAGAATCCACCGAATTTTAAGTTTTCGGTTTTGGATGCTTATGATAGTAGAAAGGATCCTACCATTCACTTGATTCGCTATATGCGCCACATGGAAGTGCTAGCGGTGTCGGACAGCGTCATGGCAAATTGCTTCCACTTCATATTACAGATATTGTTGATATATGGTTTAGACAATTGGAATAGGAAAGTGTTGGAAGTTGGAACATCTGCGTGAAGAGTTTATTGAACAGTTTAGGGTCCACATATCTCGATCCAAGAATGTTATGAATCTCACAACGATCAAGCACAGGTTTGGAGAAACTTTGCGAATGTTCTTGGAAAGGTTTATTGCGACAGTCTGCTTGGTGGATAAACCAGATCCATTTATGGTATTGATGGCTACTGTTTCTGGAATTCTGGATAAGACAGACTTCAAGATCTCGCTTCAGTGGGATCCACCAAGAAAACTTGGCGAATTTTACTTTGAAGCAGACAGATTTCTATTAGAAGGGGATGCAAGAATTGATAAGGAAGTTATCAGGGTTAAGGGCGCAAAGTCGTCCGAATTTGGAAAGGGTAAGGGAAAAGGAAAGGTTTCATTTGGAAACGATCTGAATGTTCTACAGCAGACGGAACCCAAATTCCCTTCGTACGTGGATCTTGCTTGTTCTTTGGAAGAGATCTACTTGGATTTCCACCAAACTGCTCCATTCAGAAAGCCTCCAAAGAAGGAGCCAACTTAGAGGGTAAGAGATTCTGGTAAACACAGTTTGTTTCACAAGCTTAATGGTCATAATACAAAGGAGTGTAAGCGTCTTAGGGATATAATGTAAGAACATGTCAAATGAGAAGGGCTGGCACAATATGTTAGGAATTTGACTGCAATACCAGAACATACACAGCTGCCTGCTCCAACTAGTAAGAGGATGTGCCAGCACCTAGCCTGTGTGGATTTTTCATTGACTGATTTGGAATTCTTTGAGGTCTTGGGACTCTTGGCTTTTGGATTTGGGTTTCTTAGTTACTTGGATTTTGGATTTTTGGACTTCGGACCATTGGTTTTTTAGTTTGTGGATTTGGTTCTTTGGCTTTTTGGCTTTTGACTTCTGGCACTTTGGTTCTCTAGTTATTGCATCTAGCTTTTTGGTTTTTTAGCTCTTGGATATCGGCTCTTTGGTTTTCTAGCATTTTGTTTTGGATGACCAAGTCTGCCTATTCTGTACGGCATCCGACGAGATTCCTAGGCATGTAATTTCAGACAATAAACCATCCACTCCCTAGTTAATAAACTTGTAATCGAAAACGGCTACATTAGCTCACTCTGCACGAGATTAGGGTGTAACCTCTAGGCGTGCTCTGTTCTTGACCATAAATCGTTAGTTTTCCTTTGGATTTATAAACAATTAATTTTTTTGGAATTTTAATAAAATTACATTGCTTGTATGGATTATACTTGTTAACCATAGAATCAGAAAATGGAATTTCGAACATTAATAACTTGGCAAGTATGGACAATGCTTATCGAGTATTAAACCCTTAAACTAGTCACCAAGTATGGATTATGCTTGGGAAGAGCCAGGCCTTTTTGTCAGGACTTGGCAATGGGTTGTTTTATTAGGACTTATCAAAATGATCCACCATGTTTTTTTGCATGTGTGGATTGGATACTCTGGTTTCTTAGAATTGGGATTTTTTTGGTTTCCCAAAAAACATGGATTTCTTGGATACAGATCCTAGATTTTGGATGTTCCATACTTGGTTTTCTCTTATAATATGAGATCATCGGATTTTTATGGATTTTGGATTTTGGTTTTCTATTAACACAATCCAACGTGGCCGTAGTTTTTTGGATTTTTGGTTATTAAATTTCTATTTGAAATTCTCTCAGATTATGGCTTCGGGATTCATGGATTTATGGACTATACAAAACACGTCTTCCACAAAAAAACTTATTCTGGGAGCCAAGTATTGACCCACCTTTTTACAAGGTAGTCACGCTTTGGATTTGTTGCTATTGAAGTGCTTAGGACTTGTATACGGACTTGGGAAACCTATAAAACTCATACGAACTTGGTCAAAGTCGTGAACTTTTCAGAAACTTGTATTTTTCACTAAGCATCCCGAGATCAATATTTTAGTTAAGTATCCTGAGACCGGCATTTACTCAAATACTCCTGGGATCGGTATGAATCATTCAACTTCCCGTATACTCGTAATTTACTCTAAGTATTTAGGGATCACTAAAAGTCCCCAGGATTTTGGGGACTGGTATGAATAATGGATGGTTCACGGATTGCTAAAAGTCATTTTAAATGTTTTAGGATTGGTATTGGCATTTCATATCCTTGGATCGGTATAAATTCGGAAGAATACAGGATATGAAATGGGGACCTAGCACTGGACTCAACACTTCAGATACGAAGTTTTGGGAAGAATACAGAGTTGAGGCATTTCAACATAATGTCAAGGATTCCGAATATTTAGCTAATGCATAGGGGATTGGTATTGATCCTGGGACATTTGATTGGGCTTCATGGGTCATGCCTCCATTCTTCCCTCTACTTATAAATAGCCCGTCCATGAGAAAGATTCGAGATTCTTTTGGCCGGTTGTACTCTATTGGCTTGGCTTGGGATTCTTTGGAGCTTGGAGATATTCCTAGAGACTCTTTCATGACTTCTTGGACCTTTGGATCTCCTTTGGAAACTGGACCTTCTTGTTGTCTTTAAGAAAGAACTTTGCTATAGCCAACACTTTATTCTTTCTCTACTTTTATGTATCCAAAAGGACTATACTTGTAATCATATAGTATAAATAAACAAGATGACCTCACAGCGGACATAGGCATACTTGTCGAACTACTATAAACATCTGTGTCATTTACTTTTTCTGCACATCTACGTCAATATTTACTGCTTAATCTCTAGATTTGGGTGTCGGCATTTGGTTGACTAGAAATCAACGTCAACACTATCCAAATTAACATCATGCCATAGAACTTTCCATTATGAGCGTAATGCAAGAAACGATGTTCGAAATAGACTTCATATGCAAAAGATATGAATTGTATTGTATAAGCTTTCGGATTATTTAAATATAAATTAACTAGTCACCTTATTAATGCTAACCCTTCTTCTCTATCACTTGTGCATGAGTACTATATCTAAACCCAAATGTGTGCGTGCTTCATGCCTCGAACTATCATTTGTTGGTGGAATAATGTGCGGTCTTAGTAAATGAATCACTCTTTGCAAGGTACCAAAACGATGAGGCTTGATCCGCCCTAGGAGATTATGATCTGGTTAAATTGTGCCTCGCCTTTAAATGATACAATTTTGACTTGGACCACCAATGTCCCCTATATTTGGTGAAAAGTTGCTCATCACAATGAGAAATATGATGCTATAAACATTGTGACCCGACTCACCATATTGATAGCAAAGTAGAATCATATTCTGTAAGGAAGAGTAAATCTAGATCAAGTTAAATCATACACTATAAATTCATTATGTTTGTGAAGTTCGAGAGTTCAATGGTAGTGATTTTTTATCGTGGAGTGGATTGTTAGATTTTGGTCGTAGATATAGCATAGTGGATACCTCCTTCCACATACGCACGTATAAAAGAATCCTACTAATTTAGTTCTGTTGGAGAATGGAGTTTTGATGACAACAACCTTACTTCAATATTAATTGATTATAAAATATATACTAACGCTTTTGTATAGAATATATATATACACAGACACATATGCAGGTTTATATACAGGAAATATTACTGAAGACTGTACAGTTTAAAGATATTAGAGATTCACAGTTCATAGAAACTTCAAGACTCATAAGTATTCAAGAGTTCAAGACTGATATAGTTATAGAGTCTAAATTATGTAAGACTCTAAATAGCACTCTAGATTCAAATTCAAATTCTATTTTCAAATTCTATCTTCAATCATATTTATTTTATTTTCTCTCTATTTTACTTTCTATTTTCCTTTCTTACTTTACTTTTGTTTTATAACTCAAGTTTTATAAGTTTTATATATTTTATATATTTGTACTTTTATACACTTTATATTTATATAGTTTTAATTCTATAATTTTATAAATATGTTTATAAGGTTTATATTTATGTTTTAATATGATTTCCTACTTTAAAATATTTATTTATAACACTGTATTTTAATTCAAGACTTTCCAGAATTATATTTTTATCAAAACACTTGAAAAATGCTCAAAAATTACTTTTACACTATATGTATGTCGACATATAACCGTTAGAAATTTAAATTTGAAAGGAAGTCTCTTTTCACAATTTGTGACGGGTCTGAGACGTTGCAACCTTTCACACACTATAAAAATGGCTTGAATTCGAATTTTTAATCATTTTTTCTTCTCTAACTTCACTCTCTTCCATTACACCATTATTCTTAGTCATTTTTATGATTTCTACACTTATACTGTCGAATTCAATTCTGTTTTGATCAAACTTCTTCTCTCTACTCATTACTCTCTAATCAAGTGATTTTGAAGAGTTATAGCGTTGTTTGTAATTGTTTGGGTTATGTAAAGGAATCAGTGGTATCCCTTGTAGCTATGAAATCAAGGACCGGTAATCGGTGGTATCCCTTGTAGCCGTGAAATCGAGGAAGGTATACTTGATCAAGTATGTGGGTGGAAACGGTGGTATCCCTTGTAGCCGTGAAATCAAAGAGGGTTGTAATTGGATTTTGATATAGTGATAAAACTCTACATAATCCATTGTTGCGTGGGACTGGACGTAGGAGCAATTCCGAACTAGTATAAAATCCGATGTGTTCTTTCCTTTTCTACATTTTTATTTCTATTTATTTTGCATTTGTGTTTGATTCTGTGTCAGTGATTTTTCTGTGGTGTTTTATTCATATAGTTTATAACATAAGTTTTAGATTTTCGTTAAATTCTCAAAAACACTATTCACTCCCCTCTAGTGTTTGTTTTGGCTTAACGATCCTTTCTACAATCCCTAACAAGTTCTGAAGGAACTTTCCATGTGTTTAGGACACTTCTATCGCAAGAATTTCTAGTGTTATGCTTTTAACGCATTATTGTAATATCCCCTAGCTGTAATCTCTAAATCGAACAGGCTAGGCTTAACACTCACCTGCGATTTATGATCAACTACTTAGTATCTACCAACTCATAAATTGTAATTGTTAATTTCTTCTCACTAGCCATCTCTTTCTCTTACTATTAATTTGGTTATCAAAATGTTTTTTATTATATATATGTGGAAAAAGGTTTATTTGAACATAAAATTTTGATACAATTGATGATAAAATAAATCTATGTCGTTGGATCACCCCATGAATTCTACTCTTCCATGTAAGGACAAAATAATTCAACGGTCAAGATTTTGTACCTTTCAATTTATATCTAGTTTTATGTCTGAATAGCCACCCCTATATATAATGCTTTTATTGTTTTCGGTTAATACAGAGCCTTAAAAAACAAAATAGGATCACAAAAGGAAAACTTGGAAAGGACACAGACAAGTTTTTACCTAAAAGTTTTATTAGCTATTTAACTTTATGATTTTAGGAGGAAAAATAATGTAGGGTTCTTTTTTATCCTTTTTTTGTGCTTAAATATCCGAGCTAATAGTTGAAAGGATGATCCTTTATGAGAGAGAAGAAGATGAACAACTAGAATGTGAAAGATTAAGGCGACAATGGCCTTGTAAACAAGAACTTATCAAAAGTAAACAACTTCTCATTTTTTTTAACAGCTTTGTAAATACTTTTAATGATTATGCAGCTTGTCAAATTAATTATATTAAATAATTTTATACAGACATACTCCTTGAAATTACCTATAGTTACTAGGATGGAGCAAGACATAGAAGTGTTTATTGGTAAGTATTTTCTTTCAAATATTCAGCATTAGGGAAATTATTTAAATTATATCCTATGGATTATAAATACTATATTTCTAAAAGCATAATCATGCCATGTTTATTAGTTGCCAATTTTCAGCTGACTTGTTAATTTACAAATAAATTAGCGATTGACAATTAACCATGGACAAATAAATTAGTGATTGTTAACGGACAACGGTGAGGAATGGGTTGCCAATTATTTGTATTAAAACAATGGACAATAACAACATTTTTAAGCATTACATTTATTATTATACAGATAGTTATGGCCTACGATAACTTTTTGTTATGCAGTGAATGAAATATATAATTAGAAGAAAGTGAACAGAGCTTATAAAAGACAACACATTTTATTGATCATTGCATTACAGTGTTGTTAAATTTATATCAATTAATGTAATCTTAAATTCTAAACATTTGCAAAAACATCATATAAAGTTATAATAATTTAACACTTCAGATTTATATTTGCGTTATATTTCAAAACATAACCTATTTTAAGACATTTCATAAACCATATATATATGTGTGTATATATATAGGTAAAATCTATCTCGGCATAAATTTTTAACATAAATTGAATGACATAAAATTTTAACATTTAGATTACCCTCTGATTTTCACCCTTCATATAAGGACAAATTAATCCAATGACTAAGATTTAATGTCCTCCAATTTTTATCATTTTTTTTTCTAAATAGCCGCTACTATGTGTACGTATGTATGTATATATATATATATATATATATATATATATATATATGTATATATATATATATATATATCTGTGTGTGTGTATGTGTGTGTGTGTATGTGTGTGTATGTACATATACACACACACATGTACATATATTGATAGAAAGAGGCACGCTCCAGGGCATGCCTATTTGGTAGCACCTCTTTGCATCTCATTTTAGGCCACCCGTTTATAATTTAATTGGAGAAAAGAATTAGCAGGAAGAAAGGAACAAAAACATGGTGGAAATTAGGGGCTATAAGAGGTTGCACTGTTTAGAGTGTTATTGATCCTATCTCATATATATATATATATATATATATATTATAAGATGGGTAAGACTTTTATTAAGGCTTCACAGCCCAAAGAAATAAGGCCCAATATCGGCCCTTACATACAACACGCAACACGTTCAAGAAAGCCCAAACCCGCGTCAAAAGGTAAAATCTAGAATATAAGAGAACAAATACAACTTCACACTATCATATTCCCAAAATTCGTCTTTTACAGTAAGCAGAAAGCGAAATTAGATCATGGCAGAAATAAATTATTTCCCTCAAATCGGATTCCTACCTCTTCCTCTCTCCGATCCGCTGCTTGCAACTCCACTGTTACTGTAGTCAGGTTATTTGTAAGTCTCCTCTCTCTAATTCACTTCATCGTTGCTTTCACGACAACACAATTCAAGTAACTAATTTTATTTGGGGATTGTTCTGTGTGGTTGAAAATTCTTCCATTGCGCTCCCTCCAAATTGACCAAACAGTTTTGGTGTCGACAATCTTGTACAACTTGGTTTCGTGGTTTACCACCTTTTTTTCGAGATTCAAGTAATCTTTGCATGTAGTTAAATTATACCCACAATCGTTGATGTTCATTTTGTCTAGACAATTATTCCATATCCTCTTTGAAATTTCACATTCAGATCCTCTTTGAATACTCACATTCAAAGAATAAATGTTGGTGAGTTCTGATCTCTTTGTTGCATAAAACACATAGGTTGTCTTGTATAATCCCCCAAGACTTCGATCCATCTATGGTAGGTAATCGATTAAGCATGGCTTTGTAGGTGATGGCAGCCATTTTAGGGCAATTGACCCTATCCCATATAAAATTATGCCATTCTTTGACTTGGTGTTTCACCCTTAATGCTTCCCATGCCGATCGAGTCGTGAAATCTTTAGCATGTTTCAACAACCATATGCCTTTCTCCCTGTTGTAAAACAGAGGCATGTATTCAATTTTGGTCTTAATTTCTTCACTACATGGCAAACTACTGCAATTCCACTTATTCTCGCTACTCCGTTCCTCCACTTTTTTATTGGGCATCCATATGCCGAGTATGTATCCCATCCAAGTAGGTCTACCAACGTAGTGCCTTTAATCCATGGGTCTTTCCACAAGTCAGTCTCTCTCTCCCTTTGGCTATCTCCTTCGAACAATTACTAGGCAATTTATCTATGATCCTCAGAATAGCCTTTCATGTGGGGGAGGAGTAATTATCAACATGCATTTGCCAAAAATTCCCTCTCAAATATCTACTATACATCCACTTGGCGCATATCCCACTTGAATTAATGATTTTCCATCCCTGCCTCATTGTAAAAGCTTCTCTCATTTCTCTGAGGCTACGAAGCCCAACCCCACCTTCCTTCTTGGTTCGACATAAGTCTAAGTATTTAATATTATGTAGTCTGCCTTTCCAAAGAAAATATGCACACACTTTCTCTATCTTGTCTATAGAAGCATCTGACAACTGAAAGGTTTGAAGCAAAAATTCACTTTGTAACGACCCGAAAAATTCGACGCTCGAATTTTCAGCAATAATACAAACTTCATATTTCTTGCCAAAAATCCAAGTACCAAATCTCAGATTGTTAATAAAAAGAAGTTAGAGGGTGAGAGAAGAAAGAAAGAAATATAAGAATAGAAGAATAAGAAGATCAGAATCTCACAGCGAAACGAGTGAAATATAATATCAAAACTCTTTATACAAAAAGAAATGTATGTATATATATTACAGCATCATAGTATACATTCAGATTTATACAACACACAACGGAAATAAGGTAGTACCGGTACATATATGAGATACGTCTCGACTTCAATACCTTCTCTGGAAATCCAAGCGAAACCTATCCTGGAAATATACTCAGTCTGACCCGAGCACATTTGAAGCAAAGCAAAATTCACCCGGATCAGTCTAAAATACTTTCAGTGATAAATTCATAGCACAACAACTTGTTTAACTTTGAAAATCCTTTTGAAAGAAAGGATAATACTAAGACCAGCCCATATATAAACACGGATGGTTTTTGCCTTACTATAATGCAAAACATTTTGATATATCAAAATCCAGTGATATTATAATAATGTCTATCAAATCACAAATAAATAACCATCTAGTGGAACACATGCATCTCACACTCTACATATTCATTATATAATCAAAAACCTCAAGGCACTTATTGGAGACTGGATTCCAACTATGACAAGGTATGGGACCACCTTCCGATCAGTGTACTCTAGAGGGTATACACTGGAGTTCAACAAGAACGTCTTGCAACCCGACCCACATATGACCGACCACTCATTTAGCTTGAGTGTATCGAATATATTGCTACCCATTACGGTTTTAAGGGCCCACCGTACATCCGCGGAGATACAGAAAATGAAAGAAGAACAAACATTAACTTTCTCTAGATCGGTAACAATATACCCTGCTTGGGGATGACCCACCTAGCCATGCTGCCTGCCCGATTTTTGTCATTTTCCGAATGATGAGGCTGGGGGTCACGTTTAAATTTTTAGAACTTCTGGCCATCATTTACTTTAAACGCCACATCATCAGATCCGTCAAATCACTAATTGACGTCCATAAAAATACCCTAGCGGTTAAGCTAAGAGAAGCGCCCCTCTCCACCACCAACTATGATACGTTTGTAAAAATCAACGTACGTGAGTTTTCAGGAAATACTCTGTCAGACATTCGTCCATATAAGTCATCTAGGAACAGGATGAACCGAAGACACCCTCCTACCGCATCCTTATATAGGAATCACCCCAGAGATTAGTAGCGAGTAGTCCTTGAAATCCGTAAATTTCAATTACGACAGAACCACAGTGTATCTCTTTTATGGGAGCTACCCAGAGAATTTAAGTAGTTCTTCCGTTTCAAGAAGATCTACGGTCTTCAATGCTCTATCTTTACTTGTCTGCCGATTAATTTCGATCGCAACATTGGATCGAAGTGGTTTTGGGTCTAGTTCCCATCCCGGTCTCTTCGAAACAACAGATCAAAAGGTCTAATAAGTTATTTCATTGATAGTCGGGGCTTTAACTATCAATTCACACAATAGCATTGTCAAGTATATTGGCAGCTCAGGCTCTTATCATTATATAAAACCATCCATTTAAAACTCTTTCTCGATCTTTTAGCCATTTCATTGATTAATCGGTTCCATTTACTTTTCATTTAGAACAAATGCATTCCAAATCATATCATTTCCATCTTCTAGAAAATGGTGTTATACATTTAGCCAGTTGATAACATAATCGTATTTCCAACTTGGGCCAAACATATGTTTAATTATACATTTGTTTATTTAAAATCCCCATAGTTAAATTTTTAATTCAAATCTTGCAAATAATGTTGCAATATTCCTTATGGAAATGACAAAACTAATTTCAACATCCTTTACCGTCACAAACTAATATTATCCCTCGATAATAGTGAAGCCGTTCAAATTGGGGTATTTTATTTACCTCTCAGACCTTGATCGGCGACATTCTTACCTTAGAATAGATAGAAATTTTAACTTAAAATCCATAATACTTAACCAAATCTTAGTTACTAATTAAAATATCGTATTATATACCATATTCTACTTCAGGGAGCTACAGTCAATTATAACCTTCTCTACTCAATTTGTATATTAAGTCATTCGCCAAACCATTCCTTTATCTTTGAATTCTTTTATTATCATTCCATTTATAACTTGGAAACTATTAAACATCATATTATAAAACTAAGATTCTTGAATTTTATAACAAAAATTCATTTATCCATCTCTTTATGCAGAACCATTTAATATCATATATTATATCTTAATTTGGATATTTCATTAATGAATCTATCAATCATCTCCTTTTCCAAAATCCAATAAGTATTTCTTTTTATTCTTGAAATTACCCCATTTATTCTCAATTCGAATATTAAATAAAAATATTTACTTTGAACCTACATTAGTTCAAATCACTTTTATAACTTCTTTTACGGAACTCGGATTTTTTTTTTTAAAACAAAATTCCATTTAAACGTTCCTTTACCAAAATCATTTAACATTCATCTTCTTAGCCTCTTCTACATTTTTTTTCTATTCAAATCATTTACTTAATTAAATAAAACATCACTTTTCAAATCAATAACTTAGTTTTGATTTCACCTTATAAACCCTTTCCAAATATTTGATTTTTTATAATAAAATCTCCTTCGCAAATTCTTTACAAATATCCCATTATAACCCGGTCATTATCTTAAATGAATACCATTTAAGAATAATTGCTTTATTTATTATTAAGTAAAATAACTAACTTCATCGTTTCCATAAGTAAAAATGGTTTACTTTTCCATTAACTAGAATATATTAGTTAATCACTTAGTTAAACAACAACTAGTTACATTAGTTGAACAATCATTTTTAGCGTTATTAAATATTTAAGAAATCTTGTTACTTTAAAGTAATTATTTAATAAACCCTTTCCCATTAGATTAATTGGAAATCGGTTAATCTAAAAATCAATTTCAACAAAACAGTTGACTTCAGTTTCAAACCATCAGTTAATTTGTTTAACTGATTCCATTAAACTCTTCCTCATCGATTAATATAATTAATCTAACTAAATTGTTTCTTATAAATAATTATTCCAATTGATTAACCAATGGATTAACTACGGCTTTATCTTGCTTATAAAACCCGATTTAACGTAAATTTCTTATAATAAAAATCATTTTATAATACTTATATATCCAATGTACAATTATCGATTTATTTTCAAAACTTGATTTTATAAATTATAATAGACAAATCTCACTTCAGTTATAAAAATAATTTTTATAACTTAACTGCGTCAATTCACCTAATGACAAATCAACGACTAAATAAACAAGTGTATTTCAGGTCATTTGCTGTCAATTCCTCAATCAATACCATATATTGGTTAAAAATACAACAACGTTGAATTTTAATTCAACGTCAACATCCAAACAGGTTTTCAGTATCATTTGGGTTCAATCAGTGCATATACAATTAATATGAAAACAAACAGCACGTAAAATGTTTGAGGAATCCGATTGGATTCCTCCAACCTGTTCTTCCCTGCATAATAGCATTTAATAATAATATCTGAAGTAAATTCTTTAATCTAAATCAGCCAATTTGACATAAATAATATCGGCAACCAATAAACAACCAAGCAACCAATCACTCAATTTTATACTAACGATGATAAATTATAACTATATGAATTTAATCACATAACAGTATCTCAGAAGGCGTGAGAATTAACTCATCTTATTTTCTATTTGATTTTAGCATTATTTCATTTAAATTTAAACAACGTTTAAAATTAAACAAATCCTGATAGCTTCCAAACCATTCCGACTCGGCTCAACATTGTAGTATTTTCCATCGCGATTCCCGCATCTCTGGGTTTGCGAAATTCTGATAACATAGGACACAATTATTTACGCTATAATATACAACATTTCTATTAAAATAACCACTTTCCTTAATCATTTCTTATAACTTAATTAATTACTTGGTATTACGGTTTTAAGCAGGTCGGTTGCTCCTGTAACCCTTCGCTGCTTCGTTCACTTGAATACTGCATGCTGCCAAAATCAACAGGATTTTTAATTAGTAAAATTAACCTTTAAATTTATACTTCACTTAATTATTTGTTATTAGAATATTGGTCGATTACTTTGCCTACCGGTTCCTTTGTTCGTTGTTCAAAAACACAGTCCACCCAATACCGGTTTTCCTTCATTCCCACTTCCTTGCTCCAGTTCTATAGTGTCACCACGCATGAATATCTGGTTGCTGCGCTGCAATATATATTTTAATTTGATTAATAATCCCTTGGTTAAAGGAGAATTAAGTTAATTACTTCTATTAAGAGAACTAGTCATGGCTGATGCTCTCTTTTGATGACAGGCATATATACATACATATATATATATATATATATATATATATATGAAGAAGCACATGACTCGCTCAGAGGATTTAAACAAATGCATGTGCCCCTTGACCTTTTCATTTGATTGCAGGCTTTACACCGAGTCCTAGTTTGTTCACCCCGCAGTATACTTACTGCGGGATCTGAACCCTTGATTTCAGGGGGGTCCATGTGGACCCCGCTGAAATCAAGGGTTCACACACTGCCGTATACTTACGGTAGTGTGAACAAACTTTTACACCTTTACACCTGGTTACGGAGATTTTTCCATGTTTTTTTTAAGGTTGGCACATTGACGTTGCGTGATAAGACGGAAAAATGGCAGAGATATTTCTATCTCACACGCATCACATGGATGCTGGGACCATGGCTGCGTTCTTAACGAACGTGAGCGGAGTATTTGAGCGGGGAATGTGAGCGTGGTAGCGAGCGGAGAATGCGTTTTTAGCTATGAACGAGGTATTTGAGCGTGATATTTAATTGTTAAATTAATTGTTTTGAATTAATCTATTAAATAATAGTAAAGCAAAAGAATTTCAAGCTCTATCTTAATTCTCTCCGTTCTCTCTATTCTCCTTAATTTTCTCCATTCTCTCAATTCTCCTTAAAACTCTAAAGATACTTTTATTAAATTAAAATAATACAACAATATCTTTATTAATAATTCTAAAAATATATCTTCATTTGAAATTGAATATTTCTACTTTTATCTAAACACAAATAATTTATTTAATCTTTGATTTTTACCGAGTATGATTTATTTAATGTTGCAGAACTTGCGCATTGCAGTTAACAACATTGATTTTGACTAATTATAATCTTCCTTCAGTTTAATATAGAACGGGTTTGTAGGCTATTCTTTCGATATTCCAGAGAATACCGCGTTACCTGTGAATGCCAGTTGCTTTTTATCTCAATGCAGCTTTTCTTCACAAATCCCTCCTTCCTCAGATCTAATTCTTACTTCCACAATTTTTGTGCAACTTTTCAAAACCTGACAATCAAATTGGTCCGACTGAGCAACCCCTAAGTCACTGCCGTCCACCTATCTTATTTCGCCGCCACCCGAAAACCCATGTCCCTTCTGTCTGAACCCTGCAGCGCCTCCTTCCCAGTACCGAGCAGCAGCCTGCTTCACACACCGGCTCCATCAGCACAGTAGCTCAGCCTGAGGTTCGAACCACTGAAGCAAGGTAAATTCACTTCCTTTCCATCGATTTCTTCACTATTCTTCTTTTACTAAGGGTCGGCCTTTCACTAATCTGATAAGCTTATTTTTCAGAACAGTTTTTTTTAGTAACTATTGACTTAATATTTCACGTTTATGTTGCAATTCTATAAAAAAGTTGTACTGAGTTGGATGCATGTACTACCATGGGAGAGAACAACTTTGTTTCTCCTGTTTGCAAATTACAATAAATATGAATCAGATTTCTACTTTTTTTTTGGTAGTACTAATAATATTCCAAAATTATAATACCATGCATGTGAAGTCTGTTTCCCATAATTTCCACATCAAACGTGACCACTTGCTTTCTTACCTCATTTAACATAAAATCAGTCTTCTTCTTTTTGTGAACGAAATTTATCAAGAATTAGAAGATACTGATTAAGAAAAGAGAAGAAGAAAAACTAGAATAAAAATGGGAAGAGGAAGAGTGCAACTGAAAAGAATAGAGAACAAGATTAATATGCAAGTGACCTTCTCTAAAAGAAGAAACGGTTTGATGAAGAAAGCTCACGAGATTTCTGTTCTTTGTGATACCGAAGTTGCCCTCATTATTTTCCCTTCTAAAGGGAAGCTCTATGAATATTCGACTGATTCAAGGTATATAATATTTTTAGTTTTTTTTAATTTGTTTTCTATCATAAGACATGCATAAAGATGTAATATCATGGGAGATTTTGAACAACATGTGGTAGGAGAGGTGAAACTAAACCGAGCTTTTTTCAGCAAATGACCATAACAACTAAAATGAGAGACATCAAACCAAGGTAAATATGGTAAGAACAAGAAAGACTACATCCATTTTAGAACTGTTTTTTTTTCTTAAATTAAATAAAAATAATAATTAAACCAGATTACTCTAATACTTTATCAAATTTGAACAAGTAAACTTTTACATAGCATAATACCATGGTTCCATTGTCTGACTCAACTTTTTTACTTCTAATGATTATAGTTTTGGTTTATGTCATAAGTGCATCCAATTTACTATTATCTAACGTAGCTTAAAATTTCTCTTTTACTATGGGTAATAAGGCTTGGGAATCTTTTGAATCCAAATATGAGAGAATCACAAAAGAAATATGTTAAGTGCTTATAATATTGATATGGCATAGTATTAGCGACCTACTCTTTCTATCGGTTCTTCACATTGGTGGTTGATTTACTTATTTTTTTCTTATACAGGTTGTTCAACTTTTCTACTATTATTCTTCTGGATTTGTAGTCCAACATTCAAACTTTTCATTACTCCTTTCCAGGCAAGTGAGTAACATATATTTTCTTGAAGAAATGTTTCTACCTTTTAGATCATATTCTAGAATCATGATCTAAGAAAGTGAGTTAAGTTATTAAATGATAATGTCAAATTGAGCAACAAGAGTGTATATGAAAATAAGTTCTCAATAACCTGTCTAGATAAATCATGAGTGTGAGAAATTGCACAATGAATTGGTTAATAGAAAGCAGTTTTGTCAATGTAGAGTTTGTACTGTTATAGATAAAGATATACATAAAAATTTACTCAAATTAAAGTACACAACATAAAAATATATATCTATTTTTGTTTTGGCTTTGTGTTTGCTAGCATTGTATTTTGCTAGATCGAAAATCTTACCATGCATTATGTATAGTTTGACTTGACTACTCCGGGAATAGACCACTTCATTCGGCGTAGTTGGAACATCCAAATCTTTCAAATGGTCTAGCTTAGTTTACAAGTAGGCATCATCACCATTGTAGATTTACTCTCGAATTTCAATATTATCTTCCATGTCTTAGTTTTAATCTTATAGTGCAATTACATTATTTATAACAAATTTACGCATAAGAAAAATGATACATGACGATTACTTTATGCCAGTGTAAGTTAAATATTTCTTTTGTCTTTCATAGAAATTTTCTAAAATTCGATAATGAGAATAAAATATAATGGAATTATAAAAAAAAAGCGATTTAGTGGATTCTTTTGTCAAAATATGTAAAGAGCAGAATTAATCGTTGTTTTCTTAATTGGTCACACGGTTAAAGCTCACTGACAATAGTTCTCTATATTAGTCATCATAAATGTCAGTCTCGGTATCTAACAATAAAGAATATTCAAATTATTGTTTTGTTGTCGTCTTAAATATTATTATACTATTTTCCCTAGACTTGGAAAATATTTGAATGTTATATTTACTACCATATTTTGATAAATGATTTAAATTGGTCTTATAAGTGTTTATATTTAAATTGGTCTTAAATGATTTAAATTGTTATATTTAAAATTTGAATATTATGAAGACAGTTTGAGATGTAGCTTATCGATGTTAAAAGCATATAAATATCAAAATTTGAACTTCTTTATGAATAGTTTTAAATTCTGTGTTAGTCCATTCCAAAAATTTTGGTGTGAGATATGATGCTTAGATTTTGGATTTTTAAATTTGAAACTTCTCACTTTTGAGTCATGACATTTTTGGACATATAAAAACCCTTACAAAATTTGAGTCTATTCATATTGAAATTCAAAATTTGAAATTTATATGCATTTAAAATTGATAAAATAAATTTTGAACTACTAAAATCATAAACGATTTTTTTTCATATTTTATGTTTGACCGCTTTTCAAATTAATTAATATCAAGAACAATGATTCTTTGTTAACAAATACCATATTTCTAAAATACAAAAGTTTGACATGTTCAATTTCTATGAGTTCCGTATTCTTACAATTTAAGTGGTTGGAAAAGGAATTTTAAGCAATCATTAAATATGCTGAAACTTAAATTTTTGTGTATTGAAAAAAATTAAGATTTTTGAATACAAAATTTATTAACTTAAAAAGAACGATTATATATTTTGAACATAAATTTACAATAAAGTTTTGGGACAATTAGAATGCTAGATGGTTTAATGCTCTAGATTGGCTAATTATCAACATTTGTAATGATTTGGGTGCTTATATTCCCAAAAAAAAAAAAATCGATGGCTCAAATTTTGAAGACTCGAATTCAAAATTCTACAAGTTAAACAAAGATACCTAATAAACATAGAATATGAAACCATTTCGAAAGGAAATTTTGATTTTTTATTTTGACCTTTCAAGATCGTTAAAACTATATTTTGAACCTTTTGATTTATAACTACATATCAACGTGCTATAGAGTAATATTATATTTTACAACTTTTGGATTTAATATAATTAATCCACATTCAATATTTGGATGCATTCAGGTGTTCATGCTCAACTATAATATCAGGTTTGACCATTTCCCCCTTTACTGTCAACTTTTATTTTGGATTTTTTGTATTAATTCTATCTTTTTTGGGTGCATACGACCAGTCTCCTATATTTCCATTTGTTTTTGTTTATGGCTAATTGGTATGAAATTTGTATCACCTAATTGGTACATATGATTCTGTTAATATAACAATGTATATTTTGAGTCTTCCCTATATTGTTGGTCTAGACCTAGAGAGCAATTAGCAATTCTTCTAATGCAAAAGGCCAATGTGGAAAGAAGATATCCATTATTAGATGACGAATTTTCCTATTTAAAAATTCATACAATTTAACTCTATTTGAGCTTTCATTGTTTACAGTCTGTTGTAAGCTGCAGTACTACAGTTTTAATTTGCTTAGGATTATTTTTAATTTACATTATTGTGTCCATCATCTTTATATTGACAATGTTTTCCAACAAGATGATAACCTTCCTCCTCAGTCAGACTCAACATGCAACAGGTTGTTGGACAAGCAAACAGAAGAAAGAAATTTCACTAGTTTAGTATGTTGATATCCATCACTGTTTTTTTACTTCGTGCGCTGCAGCTTAACTTTAGGAATTGTGTGCTTAATTTCAAGGTTTATGTTTTCCATTTTTTTACGAACCCCTTTGTACACTTTAGTATCAGATGTATGCTATGTTCTTTTTGTACTTATTTTTGTCTTATCAGCTTTGTCCATCTTTTGTTCCACTGCTATTTACAAACTGAGCTTATACATAGAGAATGCTTGCTTCATAATTTTGCTAGCCTATTCAATTTTGTTGATCCATTTTGTTGTAGTCATGTTGATGTGTCCAAATAAATCGCCAATAGTCATGTGGAATCAAAAATCATATGTATGTTATACTTTATTGGTAACCAAATTTAATCTTCGTAGTTTTGCCTCTTTCAACAAAACTCAACAGAATAATGAGATAAAAGAGTAACAACTAACAATTAAATCAACTTTCCCATGTAAGGTACATATTTAATTTCGTAAATACACATATATGCTATTTGTTAATGCATTTCAATGTTTAAAAAGTAAAAAATCTAATCCAAACTTAATTCCTCACTTTTTGGTGTCCAGCCCATTGTCGTTTTTCATGCATGAGAATTTTAAAAATATTAATATTTTTAACAACGATGCATTGATAGTGGTTTTATTTTATTAGAATAAATTTAATTAATAAATATTCATTAATTCATCTAATAAATCCGCAAATGTGATGTTTCAATTTGTATGTCATATTCATATTAAGAAAAGCAATTAAATAGAGTTTTCATTTAAATATAAAGATATATAATTCAGATATCATGAATATTTTATATGATTAACATTAGAAAAAATAATTTATTATTCTTTTGTCTCAATAAATTTATCTGCATTTTTGAATTATGTTTTTAACTTTAAATATCGATATTTTTATATTTCTATAGTTACTGTTTACCAATCTTTCATGTTTGGATACATATATTTAAATTGCTTATGAAATTGTAAATTTAAAATATTTTAATAATCTGTATATCAATCGTATATGTATACACACATGTACTAAAAAAACAATGAAAAATCTGTGTTTAACTACATAAATATATAGATCACACACATAAATTTATGTACTTAAACAATAATAACAAAGTTAATTTGTAAATTAACTATAACCGTATATGTACATAAACAATAAATTTATCATACACAACATCCAAAAGTTCTATTTTTAACTTCAAATAACTCTGCATTAAAATCTCAGCAATCTTTTGCAAAATCATTCTCAATCTATTCATATTATTTACTCTTAAGTCAATGTACTTTAACTAATTACATGTTTTCAAATTTAACATATATAAAAGAAATAAGTTAAATAATATTTGATAACTTATCTAAAAAAATTATAATATGTCGATTTCAACAAAAATACTTGGTCATAGTAGTAAGAACAATAAATTATTGTTTTACTTCAAAGAAATATAAGTTACATAACACTATAAACAACAACAATAATGTATATTATATTTGATTTGTCGATTTTATTGTGTGTTGTATAATAAAGTTCCAATTTTAATATTAAAATTTTAAAATCTATACTTTATAATATTATCGTGTGCAACGCACGGGTTACACACTAGTTAAATACTAATTGCATAAAACAAAACGACTACATTTCCAGTACACGATCAGAAATAAAACATAAAAAACACAACAAGACTGAACTTAAAACAAGTACATGAAAATCTAAAATAAACGACGATGAGGTAATAAGTTCGACTCCGCTATAATAAATCCGCGTACGCTCTCATCGGTAAGCTCCTGAACAATATCCACATTCCGCGGATCATTGCAGAAAATCGCCAGAATCTTCCAAAGCTCCACGCGCGTGCCCGGTCCATGAACAAGCTCCAAGCAACGAGCAGCAAGCTGTCTCAGGTGGTCGGTCATAAACGAGCTGACACGCTTTGAGGGTTGACCAGAACGGGATCGCCCGAAGCCATCCAAGCAGTATAGTAACCCGCTTCGGCGGGGGAGAAAGAAGCAGTTGGCACATGCACTTGTGCAGGTGCAGGTGCAGTAGGAGGCGCAACCTCAGGAATCGGATACGCAGAAGTATCTTTGCGCAAAGAACCCTCGAACATAATGTCCTGATCTCGGAACTTCAACGATGAGTTCTTCCTGAAATTTCTGTATGGTATGCCACCGCCGGTACTCCAAAAATCATCAGGACCGTCCAGATAATCGAACTCTGCATTCCATACACCACCAGGTGTTCTTAGCAGTCTGTCCCAATCGTGAAAAGTGCGCTTCAAGTTGTCCCATTTATTTTTTATTTGGGTTTCTGTGAACTCCAGATTAAAATGGTCGTTCATTGCTGCTGCGACTGTTGAGTAGAACCCACTGACGCCTGTATCGCGCTTGGCTATAAACTCAACGCAAATATGTATGAAAGCGGACTTCCGGTCGACCGTCCAATTCGCAAATGGCTGCGAGGTAGCTGAAGTGGAAGAGGAAGTCATCTGCATAAACAAAAAAAATTCTGAAAAATTCGAAAAAAACATATGTTATAGGAAATTGAAAAATAAACACAACGGTATAAAAAATACCTTTTTTGTAGCTTCAAATTGCTCGAAAAATTCGGTTTTTGGGGGTATTGAGGAGTGTTTTCGGGTTATGATGGTGGAAAATGAGTGGTGGCGGTGGTTTTATAGTTGATGAACCGATACGTTGGAAAATTAACCGTTGGCGTCCGACGCGTCGGAGCCAACAGTTACTTTTCCAATGTTCAAGAATCGTGGAATCTGAAAGAGATAAAAGTTGTTGACGTCCGACGCGTCGGACGTCAACAAAAACTTGAGCGTGCCAGTTTTTAACTGCGAACGCACCCTATGTGCCGCGACTTAAAAAAAAATGGCAGGTATATTTAATAATAATAATTATTATATTATTTTATTTTATTGTCACTTTGTTTCCATGTTTCATACTTGCTGCGACAATAGGGAGAAAACATGTGCAAACTTCAAAATTTGGTCAATAGCATATGCGGTAGCTAGCATGTGTTGTGCGTAGCCCCTGTACATATTGATTAGGTTGTGTCTGTGAGTTATCGTTCCATTTAGCAATAGGTGGGCTACGTGTTTTCGGCAGGTGTTGTATAGTTTTAATAGAGTAGACAGCGCATGCAGTTGCCAGTGTTTAGTCGTGTTAGGATATATGTTAATGATAGCTGAAATATCGTTGCGTGACCCACTGGAGAAAAGATGTGTGTGTACAGATTTGGGCTAAGGCTTCTAATCATATTAGTTTCAGATATTATATTTCTAGTCACCCACGTTTTTAGCCTAACCGTTATATTGATTACGTTGGAACTGGCTTTAAGATTTAACTCAGGCATAGGGACAACGTATAAAATTATGATCATTGTTTTATAATAATTATAATTAAATTATTTCAAACTATCAATTTTATGTGTGTACACCGCACACGATCACTAAATAACTCCAAATAAATATTTGAATTAATAAAATAATGTAAATATCTAACTACAAAAAATACGGGATGTTATACATTTTTTGTTGAATAACTGTGTGTACAAGTTCCACTCTATCAGCAAATGATAGTTTGAACTCCAACCTCGAAGTTTCTCCCTAATTTTCGTAATTAGTTTGCACAACCTGAATCATTGGATCATCCCATGTACTACACTAAAATGATTCAACGACCAACGTTGCGTCTCTCAAGTTATGTCCAAATAGTCAACACTGTATACATGTATGTATATTACTATATAAATAACAAATTGATTTAGGAAAAGTGTTACTCAAACATGAACTTTTACTTTGTAAATCATCGAACGTTATAGTAGAAGCTTATATGTGAATTATATTTTGAAACATAACTTGGTTTCTGACATGTTTCGAAAAGCAAGCAAAACTGATAAATTACATCAACGCCGACTAAAAAAATGATCTCCTAGTCGAGCCTCATTCTTGCCGCCATGTATCAGTTAAATATACATGATCATAACGGGAGATGCGAGTAACGAACCTATTCAACTCAATTATAAATTAAATGTATGAAGTATTTTCTATAAATTTCAGCATCACGTTATTTTCATGTCACCCTCATAGTATAACTTATTAGTATATACTCTTTCATAACTTCTAAAGTTATTCTCTGTAAAATGATTCTCTTACAAATATTTGTTCCATTTGTATTAGCACATATACTATGAAAATTAAATTACGTTAACAATATTTCCGTACTTTGTTATTATAGGTTAATCTTCTTAATACTTTCAAGTATATGTTCTAAAATATGAACTTTTTTGGCAAAGTCGACTGGTTTTTAAGGTAATCACAAACACCTTTCATTTGAACTAATAATAAAAATTAATATGGTATAGGTGATTGTTAGTTGACAATCAACATTTGGTTTTTAAGGTGGATCATCCACCATTTACGGAGTTTAAACTGTTATGTCCACTCAACCTAAACAACCTTATAGCACTAGAGCTAGGTTAATTCCTATGCTATAAAATTACATCCTTTTATGACCATACTCTCCATGCAGGGAGAGTATAAATTACATACTTCAAAACGATGTTAGTTACATTTTGAGTACAATACTCATACAACACCAGACTATACATGTTAAGGAAAAGGTATATGAACAGCTTTATAACAAGACCGTAGTAGGTAAAATACAGAAGAAAGGATCATACAGCAAGTTGAAGTGTCTTGAGCTCCACACGAAAAAATGCAACAAATTACGTGCATAGTTTTCGAAATTACTGATTGACATTGTGACATGTACTGACGAGAGCCATAGGAGAGGAAGGATTAGATGCTCATCGGAAAATCCGCATTGTTGAGAGCAAAGAAGCTTCACCGATAACATTGAATATCCAATAAGAAAACTGTGGACCAGAACTCCACTCCACACGATGAACCCAGAAAATACCATAGGAATATCTGTTGAAAATTGGAAGGAGCTTTGATACCAGTTTGTAGAAAGTATTTGAGAGGAAGAGATGAAGAAGTTTTGAAGAAGACAAATTTTATTGCTTTTCTTTTTTGCTTAATTGTTTGATTTCATGCATTGCAAATACATATCCTTATTTATACATGTTTATCTTTACCTAAAGGATAATTCTAGATAAGATCACAATAATACATTACCTAATATAACCAAATAAGCAAATGAGGAAATTATATTGCAATTAACACATGCAATATTTAATGCAAAATTTAATTTATTTCCAAAAATGTCTCCCCTAAATTAAACTTGCTTTTTTATTCTCAAATCTTCTGCACTTCTTTTGACGATTTGTGCGCTAAGTGTCTTTGCCAAAATATCGGCCATTTGATTACTTCATTCTCTTCTCCTTTCTCGATAAATCCAGGTGGTTGATCAACATAAACTTCTTTCTTAAGAACAACATTTAGGAATGTTGATTTCACATACATTTGAAACAACTTCCAATTGTTTTGAACAACTTGATAAGCAAGTAAGAAAACAGTCTCAATTCTTGAAACGGAAGCAATCACCTTTGTAAAATCTTCTCCTTCTTTTTGTTTATACCCTTTTGCGACCAATCTTGCCTTGTGCTTCTCAATAGAGTCATTCGGGTTCATCTTTGTTTTGTACACCCGTTTTACTCCACTAGAATGCTTATGTAGGGACAAATGTGGTGACAAATTTGTAAGCTCCCACGTACCATTGTCTTTAATCGAGCAAATTTATTCTTTCATGACGTTTTTCCATACTTCTTTCGCATGTGCTTCTTCAAAAGAAATTGGTTCTCCTCCTGCAATGAGGGCAAAATATACAACGTTATCTTGGTTCAACTTCATCGGTTACATCATACAACTCCCAAAGATCTCTCATCTTTCTTGGTGGACTTGTTGAGGAATTTGTGCTGCTTGAATAAGTTGGGGAAGCAGGAACAATTTCTTCAACAGTGTCATCCTCCATATTTTCTGCCTCTATTTCAAAAGGAAAAAAAGGCAAATTCTCCTTTTCAACTTCTGTGTCCTCAAATAATGAGTTTTCATCAAACCGGACATCTCAACTTATCAGAACCTTCTTGGTCATGGGATTATACAGCTTGTATGCCTTGCTTCTTTCACTGTAGCCAATGAAAATACATTTTTCGGATTTGTCTTCTAACTTATTTCTCATTGAATCTGGGGCATGAGAGTAGGCAATGCTCCCAAATACTTTCAGATGATGAACACTAGGCTTTTTACCATACCATGCTTAATATGGTGTGCAATTTTTTAGGACCCTTGTGGGGACCTATTAATGAGGTACACAGCACAAGAAATAGCTTCAGCCCAAAATCTTCTTGACATCCTCTTGTTTTTAAGCAAACATCTAGCCATCTCCATAATTGTTCGATTTTTTCTTTCACACACACTGTTTTGTTGTGGTGTATAGCGAACTGTCATTTCATGCCGAATGCCACAGTCTTTGCAATATTTTTCAAACATATTTTAAATATATTCGCCTCCACGATCAGTCCGTAACGTGTTGATTTTTAACTCAGTATAATTTTCCACTTCTGCTTTGAAATCTTTACATTTTTGGAAAGCTGCTGATTTTTCTTTAACAAAATGCACCCAAACATTTCGTGAGTAATCATCAATAAATGAAATAAAATAACGATTACCTCCTAAAGATGTCACTGGCATTGGACCACAAAGATCTGAATGAATAAGTTGTAATGGTCTTTTTGCTCGCCATGCGGATTGTGAAGGAAATGCATCTTTGTGTTTCTTTTCGAACTGACATGCTTCACAAACTTCGTTAAGATGATTAATTTTTGGCAAACCTGTGACCATCATCTTACTTGAAAGCATCTCCAAATTTGCATAATTTAGGTGGCCATATCTTTCATGCCATAGCCTTGAAACTCCTTTATCAACACCAGCAAAACAGGAAATATTTTGATTTTGAAGATTGAGTGAGAAAAGATTATTTGAAGTAACTCTGACCTTTGCAATAACTTGATTTCTTCTTGACAAATAACATGCCATATCACGAAAATGGACATCATATCCTTTTTTCAAGAGATGACCTACACTGAGCAAATTATTTTGAAGGCCAGGGACAAAATATACTTCACCCGTTTTCTCCATTTTTCCAGCTTTCGTGATGAAAGCAATCTCACCAACACCGCTAAATTTATATGACTTTCCATCTCCCATTTTAACTTCTCCATGATCAGATTCGAGTAATTTTGAAAATAATTTTTTGTTACTTGTCATATGTTTTTTGGCTCCACTATCTATGTACCAAACATCATCAAAGTTTTCGCCATGAGATACGAGCAACAAAGTCTCTTGATTATGATTTTCTTCATTTTTATGTCCATGCACCATGTTTGCTTCATGCTTTTCTTCCTTCTTGAACCAGCAATCACTTTCCAAGTGACCAGGTTTGTGGAAATTGTAACATTCAAAATAGTCACGACCTCTTCCTCTTTGATTTCCTCGTCCTCTTCCTCTTTGAGAACCTATGAAATTTTGATTCAAGCCGCTTTCTTTGCTTCCATAATTACCTCTTCCGCGAGCATATGATCATCGACCTCTAAAAAATTTTCCTCTTCCATGACCACGTCCTCTACTTAGTTGATCTTTGGATTCTTCATTCTTCTCATTTAAAGATAACTTTGATTGGAGTGCTTCCTCCATACTTGTTTCTTTCTTATTCTTGTTTAACCTCTCTTCATGTGCTTGTAATGAGCCTGTGAGTTCATCAATGGTCATGGCGTCCAAGTCCTTGGATTCTTCAATGGCTACCACCTTGTAGTCAAATTTGAAATCAAGAGAACGAAGGATTTTTTCAATGACACGAATATCATCCATAGTTTCATCATTCCTTTTTATTTGGTTTACTACAGATAATACCCGTGAACAATAATCCGAAATAGGTTCAGCTCTTTTTGATGCAAGCCTTCAAACTCCCCTCGAAGAGTCTGTAACCGAACTCTTTTTACTTTTCATCTCCGCTAAATGAATTTGCTAAAATTTCCCATGCTTGCTTTGCAGTTGTGGCAGTTTCTATTTTCTCCCAAACAGCTTCATATGTTTGTACTCCTTGGTAGATCCAAAGCAAGACCTTTCTGTCTTTCTTCCTTGACTAGAATGCTTATGTACCACTTTGTTGAAAATTGGAAGAAGTTCTGATACCAGTTTGTAGAAAGTATTCGAGAGGAAGAGATGAAGAAGTTTTGGATAAGACAAATTTTATTGCTTTTCTTTTTTGCTCAATTGCTTGATTTCATGCATTGCAAATACATATCCTTATTTACACATGTTTATCTTTACCTAAAGGATAATTCTATATAAGATCACAATAATACAGTACTTAATATAACCAAATAAGCAAATCAAGAAATTATATTGCAATTAACACATACAATATTTAATGCAAATTTAATTTATTTCCAACAATATCATGCCTTGTCTAAAGACATTAATCTCTTGGAAACCAGGGGACATGGCGTTGTTAACGTATCCATCGCAGCACACAAGGAAGACCACCATCGAAGTTACCCTTATAGGCCCACCCTTGAACATAACGGCTAAAATCAGTGCCGAAGCATCACATGTATAGCCATCAGACATTGGTGATGAAACAATTAGGCAAAATCCAAGCAGTGACCAAGTATACTGTAGAGTTACATTTAACAGTTCTGAGCTCTAGAACCAAAGAATACAAATGAAACACCTCAAAAAAAAAAAAACCAACTACCAAAAAAACAAGATTGTATAACATGAAATACCAACAAGATGAAAACATGGAAAACATTGAAGACCCAAAGAGTAAATTGTACCATCACTGATAAGACATCGAGACATGAAAAAAGGCAGTTAATTGGGAGTTGCAACTCGCCTCTTTAACTCCATGTTAGTGCCAATCTCCCCACCATAGTCGTATCCACCATTTGAAGAACTTGCAATGAGGGCAGGTAGCTGTCTGCAATAGCCCCTACGCTGTGGAAGGAAGCGCTAACAGAAACGGCTTTCGGGAGATGAGTTTTGTAGAGATGTGGCAAAGAAAATAGGGGAAACCAGAGCTTAGAACAATTTTCTAGGGAAAAGCTTGGATTTGAAATTGACAAAATGGTTACGCGAAGGATTTTTATGCATGACGAAAACAAGATTGGGAGAAGATAAAAGCTTAGTGGAGATGGAAGTGAGGAAAGGTTTTGTGGAGATTGCAGACCGAGGAAAAGAAAGAAGGTGGAATTTTCTTGTCACCATTTATAGTTAGGCAAATTCTATTTGAACTCACCAAATAGCTGAGTTGCCCCCCTTAATTCCAAAAACAGTGATCCCCCCGTTTTTCTGAGTTTCCCCCCAATTTAAAAAAAAATGCCCCTCCTCGTATTTCTTCTGCGTGGTTCCTTCACAAACCACGCAGTGTCACTATGTGATACACGTTACTTCGTAGAGGCACTACGAGGTTGCTTAGTGTACCACGTAGTGAAACTGTGTGGTTCGTGAAGGAACCACGCAGCTCCGCTCCATGGTAACCTGACGACTTGAAAAAAAATATTAACACGAAACGGGTAAACTTGTCATCGAAAAATTTAATTAAAAGGGGGGCAACTCAGCTATTTGGTGAGTTCAAATAGAATTTTCCTTACAGTTATCCTCTACATACGAAGTTATTTTGGAAATATGAACTTTTTTTTATTGAAGCGAAGATTCTTTTGGTGAACGAAATTGTTCTAGAACATAACTTGGATTTATGTTAATAATTTCAAGTAAACAAAGAAATACACAAAATAATGGCTAAGATTGAACATATTTTGCTAATATTATGACTAATTTGGAAGAAAAATATATAACCTATAATTTTGAATACTATTCTAGGTAACCATGAAAATTATCATTATGTTGGACTCGAAAAGAAAGAATGATTTTATCTATACAAACTTAAACTATACATAAAAAGATATAAATGTTATGAGAAATATATTGACATGGTGCGATGAACAAAAAGGTCATTTTTGCTGTTGTATTTCCAAATAAACAATTATTTTTATCCTATACATTTTATTAGATAGTTATATGAAAAATATATGAATGTCTTTATAAATTTAGCCTTGTTAAATAAATAGAAATGCTTTATCATTTTTAACTAATCAACATTGATAGTAGAATCAAACATGAAAGTAAAATCATTTTTAGATCGTTTTCTAAATTTCTAAAAGTAATTTCTATATTTTCAAATGTCTTTCTAAATTTTCAGATGTCTTTTTAAATTTCTATCAAACCTACTCCTATTACAGTTAAAATGAAATTATAAAACCAATGCCAACCTGAAGTTTCCACTCTTTGCAGCTTGAAGTCGTGATTCTCTGAAGCTTAAAGTAATGATTCTATGATGCCTGAAGTTGAAGTGGATGATATCTATATTTCTCCTACAGTGGAAGGCGATGACATCGCTCGCAATTTAATGCATTTGTAAAGCTCGATCTATGCAGTCGAATGAAACATCTCTACAATCGAATGAAATTGAACGACAATTTGGATCGAACGAAATAGAGTGATACTTTTTAAGAAATAAAATTTAATCGAAAGATAATTTAAATCCATAAAAGGTTTTCGAAAACTCCAAAGTTGTTGATGATTGGAGTGTAACCACTGAAAAGAGATTAGGGTTATAGTTTAATAATTGCCCATTTACATTTCTCTCTAGAAACATTCACTAAATTTTAACTTAACCAGATTATCCAAACAAATGCTAGTGAGAAAGTAGTGTAAATATGTATTTTTAGGGACACATTTCTAATATGGCAATGGATAGTGCCATGATTGATTTAAAACACAAATAAGTGTTAGAAATAAAAAAAAAGTGTTATGTAATAGGTCTTATGGTGTTGACCCCCTCAGACACATTAAAATCCACATCAGTACTAGGGCCAACGAAATGCCTCATAACATAAAAGGAGTAGCAAGATAAGGCACAAGAGACCTCAAATAAGTGAAATAAAATTATTTCCTATCTCATGAAACATCTAAAAATATTTTCTAATTGAGTTATCTTTCTTGACCTTATTTATTAATACATAAGCCTTCCCCTTAATGTGATAAGACTCTTAGATCCTCCTCCTCTCCTATGAACATACGAAAGGTATCCATTGCTGGTTCATACCTCATATTCATGCCAATGTAGACCAAAGCATTCTCATCAAGTTCCCTAGAAATAATCTTGTATGGGACCATTGTAGTTAGAGAGGTGCCGAGGGTAGCCTTTGCTTCATGTATAACATAAACTACAACTTTCCGAATTGGAGCAGTTGGATAACATGGAGTACATGACTTATTCTTAGGTACTATATCAAAATCAACCAAGAGAGAGGCATTATATAAAGTGGTTCAGAGGTAGGGAGAACCCTAGTAGAACGTAAGTTTGACCGTAACCAAAAGAGTGGAAAAAGATAAAGATGTTAGCTTTCCATTTGTATTGAACACCAACTTCCATATCATATATCCTCATTCAACTCAAACTTTTATTTTTGTTGGCACCAACTAAGAGGGGAATCTCAATCAAAGCTTGAGCGTAATGCATACTTTTATAGGCCGCGTTGCTAGTATGAAAACATTTGAATTCACCAGTAAGGCGCTAGCCAATTGTTAAACCATGAAGAGAAGGACAAACAGAACATGAGTTAAAGTTGATCAAACCAAAATACTTGGAACCTATTCTCTTGGTTTGTCATCCCCATGACTCCATAGAGTGATAATAAATGGTTTTCCCACAATAATAAGAGAACTAGTCTCAAGGGCTTCAAGTTTTCCTTGTTAGTTTGAAATTTTGAAGTAGAACATAGTATTAAATTGATGAAATTGGAGTCTACCTTTTCAAATCCAAAAACCATTGCATTGATCACTGTAGACATCAAAAAATGGAACAACACCAAAAACGTTCGACGAAAATTAAATTTAATAAATGGAAAATGAGGAATAGAACAGTAGAAATGCAATAAAAGCAAGGGACTACAATTTATAGTGGTTCGACGTAAGTCAGCCTACGCCTCCTTTGAAAGTTTAATCACTTTATTGCTGAAATTCACTAAGTACAATGCTTGGATCGATAAGATTCCCTAGTAGAATAGTACAAAGTAGAAAGACTGAAAAAGATCCCAATTTCATATGAAAAAGGGGTACTTATTGTTGCAATTTATACTCGAAACTCGAAGAACAAAAAATAAAGGGAATTTACAGGCCCAAAGCCAAAAGTGTTAAAGTTGGTGGATTGGTACCAATCCCTATACTTAGTCATTTCGAGGGATCGACCCTCATAAAATTCTTCTTCCTGGTCTTCGTAGTCTTTGGGTATGGTTTGGTTGGGACCGAGTAGGTAGAAGTGGGAGTACGAGCCTTTGAAGTTTAGAGTAGTGAAGTTTTCTGAATTGCAGAAGTACATTGATCCCTTTAATGGAAGTTGTACACATCCTGTTTGATGACAGTTTAAGAGTGGTGTTAAGCTACTAAATTGATATACTGGGATTCATATTGATCCCTAATAGGGGATTCCTACCTATCCCCATAGTTGGATATAGAGTAAAAACGACTTCTTGGTTTTCTGAAGATCGGACCGCATCGACAACATGTTTTTGGATTATCAGACTATACTAGTCACAATTTTTCCAGGGTGATTGATATATTCTTAGAGACGATCGATCCAAGTATTCTAAGTGATCCTGTAAGTCCATGAGCCCATTTATGAGTGATCGAATAACACCAGGAGGTGATCGATCCTAGTTGAACCGACTTATTATTTTTAAACTACTCATCAATCGGGATGTATGAGTCTGGATTGTTTTTGATAGTCGGGCCAAAAGATAGGGTAACACTTGCCCCTCCAAAGTACGTCTTGTGAGAACATGACGTGCTTTGAATTGAAATAACTCTTAATGTTTGGAACGATCTCCATGCTATGCTCCGCGAATGGTCATGGTTTTTCCTTTGAGTTGTATGAACCAAGGAGTATTCCGCTTTCGGATGGTTGTAACATTTTGTTGAACTCGGTGTTGCTTGACGACATCAACCTAGTTGGATTTATCTCTCTAGAAATCTAAATTTGTCAAGTAATCATCTGATTTTTGTCAATTTAAGAAATTAACTATCAGTGTCTGGCTTCTGCCTGCTCCTTAGTTTGAGCAAGTCATAGTTGGGTAAGATTCATGTATGAACACATACGCTCGTACGTTTTTGTGCGATATGCTTGGAGTTTGTAATGAAAGAAAAATAATGTAAGTGTATGCATACGTTGTACACATCGATTTCCAAAGTTTGATTAGACAAGAGCATCAAACATGTACTCCGAAATAGTTCAAGTTTGTTTTATATTGATGAGTGCACGCTTGATGTCCGACTCGGGATCACGCTAACAACTAAAGTTACGAAAGTTGATGTACACAAATGTATGTACGTTCCTGTGTGAATTGTGAATACAAATCTTTCCTCAGTCATTTTAAAAAAATGATATGGAATCGGTACCTATCCCTACAAAGGAGTCGATGCCAATCCCTATACTTAGAGCATCTCCAACAAATGCATAATATTTGCCTTAATCTTGAATTGAGGAGAGTTTCAGTCCCTAACAAACATTCCTTCCCTTAATATTCAGGAAAATGTTATAGGACCAATTCATAATCCTGAATTGGTCTCGTGCGCTGACTTTATCGGCTCGTCATGTAGCGAGTTGATTTTTTCGGCATGCGCCGATAAAATCGGTTTGTTACATGACTAGCCGATAAAGTCAGCGTGTGCTTCATTTACATTTTAAATTTTTGTTTACCTATCCTAGCTTATATTTTAATATGGAAAAATAAAATCATTATTTTTTTCATACAAAATAGTTATGTTTAGGAAGACTGAAATAAAGTAATTTAGCTTCAGAACATAATAATAGCTGGTTAATAACCCATACAAATACAATAGAATGCGATTGGTAAAATAAAAAAACTACAACATCACTATTGCATAAATGATCGATAAGTTCGGACAATCATAAAATAAAATACGATTTAGGACAAGTAAGCTTCATAACTAGGTATCGACGTAGTGGTTCCATAAATGATCCGTAAGATCTTTCTGCAGCCGGTTATGGAGTTGTGCATCTCTAAACATAACCTGACGGTTCAAATGAATATTGAAGTCCTCTTAAGTTAGTGGGGTGTTTTGTCAAAATACTTGGGGTGGTTGCGAAGCACCCTCATATTCATAGAGACATTGCCCTTCATCCATATCTCTTTCATCTTCTATAATCATGTTGTGTAGAATGATGCAGGCAAATATGATTGCAGACATCTTTTTCCTAGACCACAGCTGACATGGATTACTTATCATTGAAAATCTAGATTGTAAAACACCAAATGATCGTTCTACATCTTTGCTTTATCCCTCCTGCATCGCCGCGAATTTGACTTGTTTAAGAGTCAATGGATTTGGACATGTTTTAACAATGGTGCTCTATTTCGGGTAAATGCCATCACCTAGGTAATAGCCATGGTTGCAAGTATTTAGGCACAGGGTAAATGTTAAAGAAGGTACCTGGCCTTGAGTAAGATCATTGAACAGATGGGATCTTTCTATAACATTTAAGTCATTATTCGAACCGAGGATTCTAAAGAAAGCGTGCCATATACACAAATCATATGATGATATAGCTTCCAAAATGATAGTTAGTCGTCTTTCCTTGCCGTTGTACGCACCTTGTAATCCCTTAGGGCAGTTCTTCCATTCCCAATGCATACAGTCCAAACTTCCTAACATTCCTGTCCATCCCCTGCTTTCGTGCATCTCTCTGATTCGCGCTACATCTGCTTCGTTTGGAGACCTTAAGTATTCTTCTTTGTAGACGTCCACCACATCTTGACAGAATTTTTCAAGTGTTTCAAGTTTCATTCTCTCTGCTATTCACTATGCATCGTCCAAAGCATCAGTAGTAGTGCCATAAGCTAACATTCTCATAGCGGCTGTCATTTTCTAAAAACCAGACAACCCCTGCGTCTTTGATGCATTTTGTTTGTACTTAAAGTAATCATTGTTACCTTGAATACCCGCCAATATCCGAAGAAATAGATTTCTGTGCATCTTGAATCTTCTACGAAACATATCAAGCCCGTAATTGCAGTTGTCATTGAAGTAATCTTGCATCAGAGACTTATGGTATTTAGCACGATGTCGGTGTATAAACCTCCTTCCAGGAACCGATCCCCCTCGAGTTGTGGATGGTGAACTGTAGGTTTCATGGTATAAGTCCCCTATTCCTTGCACTTCTTCCGCTTCCTCTTGAAGGATTTCCTCTTCCTCTGAATCGCTATTAAAAGCAATCATGCATTTCATAAAACAGGAATCCATTTTTGTTTGTGAATATGTTTGGATATGAGATATGGTTGCGACGTTGCGGTTGTATATAAGGTATGAGGTCTTGGCCAGTGGGTAGCTATATTGGGTGGAGTGTGCTCATTTATAGGACAAAGTGCTCCTTTATTGGACAAAGTGCTCCTTTATTGGACAAAGTGCTCCTTTACTAGACATGGTGCCCTTTTATTGGACAAAGCGCTCCTTTGTTGGACAGAGCACTCCTATATTGGACAGGGTGCTCCTTTGTTGGATAGAGAGCTCCTTTATTGGACAGGGTGCTCCTTTATTGGTACGAGTGCTCGTTTATTGGTACATGTCTTGGTCCAGTACATAGCGCGTAAGGTACGAGTGCTCCTTTATTGGACAGAGGTTCCTTTATTGGACAGGGTGCTCCTTTACTGGGCATGGTGCTCCTTTATTGGTATGAGTGCTCCTTTATTGGTACATGTCTCGGTCTAGTTCATAGTGTGCAGGGCCGTATACGTAATAACTGCCTAGGAATTTAAGTGTGTAGGGTCGTCCACGTAATGTAGACAAGGAATTTAACAAGTAGGGTCATCCACGTAATAGCTCGTGTTGAATGCCAAGCCAAAACAATATTAAATAAAATTCAAATTATTTATTTACCTAGTTTGCATCAAGGTTTACGTTTTTTATCAACAATGTTTTTCATAACATAACTGAGAAGCTTGCAACAACGACAATTACAACATTGAGAAATGCCAAACTACAATCATACGAACTACAACAACTGAACAGATAAACATCAAATTCAAAGTATAATAAAAAACAATAAGATAGTTTCCATATAGACCTACCACAGACGTCGGAAAAATCCAGCTCTAATTGGCTCAGCAACAATCTTGTTCAAGCATCTTATTTTGGCTTGCTCTTCTAGTGCATATTGAACTCCACGTTCGAACATCGGAGGGTCAATTCACTGCTTAAAGTTACAACAATCAATTTCATCAGGAAAAACCTTGTGGTCCTCATAGGCTTCACAACCGAAAAATCGACAACCAGCATTTGTTTCGGTTTTCGAAACAACCACCACCAATTCTTCTCCATAACAGCAGAAAAGGTTGGATCCACCCGGACCTAGTGGCTCGACAATGCGCCTTTCATCTACCCTTTCTTTTCCAGGTTATTGATTTGCTACCACCTCATCGTCATTTTCCCAGTTGTCCATGGTGGAGCCTACACTTCCTTTTCATTATTTCCACATACACCAATACGACAACTATACTATTTTCTTTTCAAGTAGTAGGCTGAAATGGCAAAAGAAGACGGAGGAGGTGGCTAGAAGAAAAGAAATTGTGAGTGATGGTTTAGCCTGCTTTAGAGAAGCCGGTATATATAGCGAAAAACAGGGTCATCCCCAACGATTGGAGTGTGCATCGTGTTGTGCGTCGCTTTATTGGTTAAATTCCAAGCTGAAACGATTTTACATTAAATAAAAATCCTTTATTTTATCTAAGTAAATGTTATAATTTATAAACGAATTCCACAACAACTAATTGAAAATTTGATTTGGACATAAAACAAAATCTACAACATGAAAACTCTAATTTTCTCTTCCATTAGAAAAACATTGTTAATTAGATTCAAACGTTTCTTGTTTCGAAGAAATCTGACTTAAATTGGATCCGGTACAACCAATTAATGTTCAAAACGTTATACTACGAACTACCACGCCGCTGTAGTTCGTTTTATAATTATATTATAAATTAAACGTTTCAAACATCGTTTTCTAATTAAACGTTTCAAACATCATTTAACATTACATAGAACATCATAAAATATAGATGTTTCTAGGGTCCAGTACACAGAACATCAGAAAATATAGTTGTCAACAGCAAAAAACATAAAATGTAGATAATATAGTACAGTAAAGCATGCATTAAAGTGACATATGAAAACGAGCAAACACGAAAGAATAACATAAAGTCCACTACATCAAGCCATATACATATATACATCAATGATAATAAAAAAAATCATCATCAACATCCTCACGACAGTCTTCCTAAATCCGTAACATTGTCGTCATCATTGTGCTTAGACTCCTCATCCTCCTCCTCTATGTCATCCCCGCTATCATCACTGCCATAATAAGGAATATCGTCATTGTTACTACCACCTTCCTGTCTGCCAGCACCACCTAATCCTCCATCACCACCTAATCTTCCACCCCTCCCATTCCTCCAGCAGCATCTGAACCTCCACCAGTACATGACCCTCCAACCGTACCTATGCTCCTATGTCACCACCCCCTGTTGTCGCTAGTTTGGCTTATAAGTCGTCGATCAGGTCCTGCAAACCCTAAACTATCGCCTGGTACTCCTGATATGAGGACTGAGAATGTAGCAGGGCCATCTCCTGAATAGCAGCAATATGTATCCTATGCTGGTCTAGCCGGGGTGCAAACTGCAAATATAGAACATATAAAATTAGTTTCTACAACTTAGAATGTACAAGGTAATAAATCCACAAGAATAATACCTCATTTGCTAGATATAATCCACCAGTAGGGACAATGTGTACCATGTGAGTAGGTGGGTAGATAATAGGCAGGGATAGTTGTGTACCGCTAAGATCATATGCCTGAAATGTATCGGCCAGGGCGAAATCCATTGGATGGTCGGAGAACTGTGAAGGGGTCGGGTCAAAAGTAAACAGTGGAGGATGAACTTTGTCGGTAACCAATCGTTGAACAATGTGATCGGAGTTCACACCCCGCATATAATCTGGCAAGAAGTACCGCCTAAGAGCTGCCCGAACCCAATAAGGGTCAAAATCTGCGTTGGATAATAAAAAACCGGTCGTATCAACCCATCCTGCCTGTCTCAGACCCTGTACGTACTTTCTCCCTATAGAACGACGAGGCCCAAACATATCATCGGGAAGAGGTGGACCTCTAGGTATGCGCAATTGAATGGGTCCCTGATAGTAACAATGATCTCCCAAGTACCAAATAGGAAGGTGAGCCGGTGGGATAAAGGGGACACAACGAAGAGATAAATGACATGCAATGACCAATGGGTGGGCATCAGGTAGTAGGCCACCTGCTGAAAGTAACATCTAATAAGTGTTCCACGGTGCTCGTAATATGTTGCCCCTATCCCTCAAATCTAACGGGCCTCCATCAAATCGTGTCTCACACCAGCAGGAACACGCCGTACTATGTGACTACTCTCCCATCTATGCATGCGTGGGAAAAAGGACTCGGCGGTATGACTGGCGGTGGGCAACATGCGTGGATGCATGTTAGCCGTGTACTCATACTACCAGCACGGCAACATGTTCCAAAATCCAAACATCTACTGAACCACTCCAAAAGCGTAAGAGTCAAGAGCGGTATACAGATAACCCGAAATAATAGTGCCCCAATCAATCAGATGCAGATGATATAAATAAGACAGTGCTAATATTTAGCCCAATCAAATCATACTCCGTTGGTTCGAAAAGAATGTCGAACCAAGGAGATATAAAATGGTGGCCCGATATACTATGTCATGGAAATCCACTACATCGAGATGCACTGTAATGTAATCAAGTAAATATGAGACTGAAACGACACCGTTAGAGATATGAGCCGCGGATAAATCTGGCAAATACTGAAGGTAAGACTCGGGTGACTCATAGGAGGTATTGAATGGACAGGAAACTCTATCAGGGAGGACAATCTCAATCTCTGTAAGCATGTAAAAATCTGCTAGGAAGATACCTAGATCAAAATCGGGGAAGTGAAAAGTGTGTGTCGTAGGCCAGCATCTCTCTAATAAGGCCTCTAGCAAAGGTAGTTCGAAGGACTTAGGAGGTATAATCTGTAAAAATAGTCCGAACGGACTAGCCAGTAGCCTCTCCCGAATATGTTTGGTAATATGTCAAGGGCATTTGTACTAAACTTCTCCCAACTACTACGAATGTACATGTACGTGCCCTATTAAAAATTATAACAGTTCATACTATTAAAAATTATAATGTAAATGCACTAAACTATAACTATAAAACCAACAGGTCATGCTACTTACGTAATATAATAAACTATTTAACAGTTCAATAAATTTAAATGTTAAAATTAAAATTTATACCGGAATGGTGTTGAGCGCGGTAAACGAACGGGTGAGTGTATCCCTTTGGTAACTCATGAAGGATCCATAAGTCATCAATCGTCATCTCCACTGGTGGAGAAAGTTGCACCGGAACAGCTGCGTCGTCCAACTGAGGTCGAACTGTACGTCTCCCCATCTTCGTTACGCGCGGCGGCATCCCGACGTCCAAAATAATAAAAAAAATAAAAAGGGGAAATTTGGCTAAGTGATGGGGATTTTAAGGCCTACCGCACCATAATTATAGGCGCGGTGGCCGCACACACTGATTTTATCAGTGCGCAAGCTTGCACAGAGCGCTCTGATTAAATCGGTGCGCGACTGTTGTGAAACATCAAAGATATTTCCCTGAATGTTACGAATCGTAAAATTACAATCCATAACCTTGTTGGAGTTGCTCTTAGTCAAAGCTGTAAGAGAACTTGCATGTGAGAAATGGCTACCCTGATATAAATATCTCACTCTCCTTCCATTTCTCCTTTTTTTAGCTTTGTACTCGACCACGTTGCTTTCGAAAACATCAATCTTACCCCCACTTCGTCATCAACCAGCGTGTATCGTCACCTACACACTGTCATGCTAAATGTTGTCCCAACCCACCATTCTCACTAATGATTATAAATTCGAGGTGGGTTCCACCCTTTAGCTTTCTCATTATTCCTAGTTTAAATGGGTTTGGATGATTGAAGTGGTGGAGACTATGAACTGATGGCCAGTGGTGGTGCGACATGTGGCGGTGTTGCTGGAGGAAAATTTGTCAGTGGTAGTCGTGGCCTGGAGACACCTTGGAGGATAATAGGGAGGTGGAGAAAAGGAATGTTCAGAAAATGAAAATAGAAGAGAGAGGGAGAAGAGAAAGGAAAAAGGAGAAGGATGCTATTAGATCTGAAGGACTCGGTATAGCGGGATTCGAAATAGTGGAGGAGAAGAAAAAATTCTCCAAGTTTGGGAATCTAAAATTTGAAATTTGGATCCGTGGACTTAGGGAAAATTTAGGTTTCTAGTTCAAATCTCGACTTTGGACAATTTCATGAGTTTACGTGATCTGATCAGGTAGTTAATTGAAGGATATAATTTTAATGACTTAACGTTTGGTTTTTTTCTTCTTTAGAGTCATGTAATATAAAATTTAAATTCTAAGATTATTACTTTGAAACTTCAATCATCGTCGTTAAGTCATAGTTGTGACCAATTGCAATTTGGAACAAATCAAACGCTGTATCAAACCAATAAACCAGACATACACATAGGATAGAGCATAAAATTAGACAATAGATACATGATTAAACCACCAATTTTGAACTTCAACTTTCGATTTGATCTTATTGTAGTATTAAGATTCGATTCAAGTGCTGGGAAAACGATCAGTGATTATGGTCCTTTAAAATGTATAGCTGAAAATCATCATCACGTTCCGAAATGTTTATTCTAACTATATGAGAAACCACAACACTACATGTTCCACATTAGTTCACATTAATACGGAGGGGTACAAAATTTATCGCGCTAACAATTGTGAATGTTTGATTGGTATAGTAAATTATGGCAATAAGAAGCTCAAGACGAATTCAGCGCTTACAAACTGAAAGATGAAATTGAATTCGAGTTCGAGCCACTCTATAGTTGGTTCAAGCCCATCGACATAACTATATAGCATTTGAGGAGTCTAATCCCTCTCAATAGGAAAGCCAACCAGAGAGGAAAAAAGGAGGAGCTACCTGAGAAGTTGTCCCTGGTAGATCATTCTGAGGATGAGCCGGTTGTTAAAGGATAGAAGAAAGAGGAAGATGTGGGCCTGCAAAAGGCCAAAGACATAGGTGATGATAAGGAAGGCGTTTCATTAGCATTGGACATGCTCGAGGATGGAGTTATTTTAGAGAATCCTCCTGATTCAGACGCCTCTAGAATTAAAAAGTCTATGTTAGTGAGAATTTTGCATAAGCTACAACATATCTTCGAATGATGTTCGGCCTCCTAGCGAGACGAGGGAGTGCATGCACCCCTGAAATGATACACAAACTGGAATAAATATATGTGTTCAGTTGGGTGTGCGCCTTCTTCGTGCCCACTCATCTAAGATATATATGTTGTACCTCATGTCTTGGCACCAATGCAGCTTCATTCGAACGGATGTCTTTCTGTTCGGAACCTACCACTTATATGTGGAAAACCAATGTATGGAGCATATAAGGGAGGATATTAAATATCTCTACTCATTCAAGTGTTATAGCATCTACCCATCGCTTGTATATCTTGATGCCCAGCCAAACAGTTGGATCATCCTGGGGAATGGAATAAATTAAGCTACTTTAAGGACGATTGGTTCTACATGTGGTGCCTGCTAGGATTCGTAAGGAGATGTCTTGGAGGACGTAAGTGTATTAGCACTTAAATGTTTTAATTTCAAGTTACTCGAGTCGAAAGCTCTAGATTAACTTGAAATCATATTTGAACATGTACTCCATCAAGGATGTAAGATAATGTGTATTTGGATAAGGTGATGACCTTAAGGTAGGATAGGGAAGACTTTCATGGCACTCAATCTCTCATCTCTGATTATTTTCTCCATTTTCTTGAATTGTTGATAGAAGGTCATTTCATCGACCGTAGAGATGACTATGATGGTAGGTCTGGTGGAGCAGACGTACCCCTATCATGCATCCAGACTTTCCCACTGTTGAAGAAGGGGAAGTTGGAGGTCAAAGGAAGAGGAAGACAAGGATATTGGCGGTAATAACGAGCAAAAAGAAGAATAGGATCTTCCACCTTCTACTATTCCTTCTCCATCAACAGGGATAAGGATGATAGAAGTTACTATGTCGATATCTCCTATGACTACAGCCGGAACCGCTAGTTGAAGGACGGTTCAAGGGTCTAGGAAAGATCCCATTGGAGACTTCCTCTTTCATTTTGAGTGGCAAAAATGTTTAAAGCTTGTTGGAAAACTCTGAAATGGAGTTCATAGCTCTATGTTCTAGGGAGATGACGAGTAAAATGAAAACTTATCCGTAGGGGGGAACACTAGGACATACACTCATAAACATTGCATATTACAACACTTATTCGTATGCTGATCGATCTCTTCTAACTCGAGTTTTGCCGGCATAATGGTTCAATAGAGTGACATAGAAAAAGATAAAGGAAAGATAGATACGAGAGAGCGGATAGAGACATAGGTTAGGATAGCTCTCGCTTTAGGTGGACCACATTTAGTATGACCTTTTGTACGGGTGTCGAAGGACGTGAGTCACGCCGCAAGCGCACTTTTGACTATGATTATGATTGTCGCTGAAGAGATCCTTATCCTTAACATTTCGAGTCCCCTACTGTTGTTACGAAGCCTACCAAGGCCAAAAAGAAAGAAGATTCTACGATACAAGTTTATCTACAACACCTCTCCTTCCTCCTAAAAATTTACCCCCATCACCTCCACTATAAGATATAAGCAGAGATAAACCTAGTGGAGGATCGACGACTACAAAGAAGTCGAGAAAAGAAGAGGCAAGGAAATTGAGATAACGTAAAAGAGTGATAAGATGACCCACCAACAACGGAAAAGAGTACTTACAAAAGAACTTTCCGGAATATTATTTTGATGAACTTATTTGTTTACAAATCTATGTAAAATTGAAAAAAAAACTAACATGATTTTTAATGTGTATAATCAATACGGGATTGTTTTAGATTACGGCCTGAAGCTATCTCGTTCGATCATTAAGAAGAATGTTGAGATTGCTAAAATGAAGCTTGAGGCCAGTGCCGATAAGGATAGGATCAAGTCGTGAGAGAAAGAGACTGAGGAGTTGAAAGAGCAGCTAAATTGGGCCAATAAAAAGATATAAGTAGTCACTATAGCAGTAGCTCAAACTAGGGAAGAATACAAGGATGTACCGACCTTCCAGTATGCTCGGATTGCAGCTGTTGAAAAAGACAATAAAGAGCTTACAAAGGAAAATGAAAGGCTAATGAAAGAAACGAAAAAAACAAGCGATCGAGGAAGGAAAATGACAAGCTAAAAAACTATTGGAGGCCGATAAGATGGAAGTTGAGGAGGCGAGAAAAGCCAAAGCAGTAGCAGAGGCATCCAATGGAGAAGTACCTGGACATGTTGAAGATGTTAGGAGGGAGTTTGAGGCCCATCTCGAGGAACTTAAGGCTAAAACTGCAGAAGCTCAGGTTAAGGTTGAGAAGAAAATCAATTTAGCCGTCCTGCGCTTTTATGCCCAAGTCATTCGTCATCGTGGTATCTCTTGGATCGATGACTATGCAAGGATATTTGCTTTATCCTGGGTGAGGTCTTAGATTGATAGACTTCAGCACTGGATGTTAAGGAAGTGAACGAGTAGGCATTGGCGACTAAATATATAAGGGATGGTGAGCGACAAGTTCTTTGGATGGTAGGCGACAGTTGATGGAGGACACCGATTCAGACGTAGCGGAGGAGGCAGCTAAAGTGAAAGGGAAAGCACACATGACTAAAAGCATCATTCTTGCTCATTCAGTTAAAGATGTTGCTTCCTAGGTCTCAGTTGTTCCACCGACTGCTACAGGTGGTGCATCCAACTTAACTACCACTGTTGAAGGGTATGATCTCGATCGCCCTGGGTTGAGCTTTACGGAATTTTGTCGCCGATTGAGAGCGCAACGCCACCACGAAAGCCACCGATCTCAAAATAGGTATTTTTACTTTGCCTCCAGTATTCGAGAAGATGAGTAAAGCGTTAAAGAAGGTCACTCTCCTTCCTATAAAGTTGCATGGGAATAAAAAAGACCAACACCACTTCATATTCGACGTAGAGGTTCCCTTGGGATGGAGACTCCCATCACTTTTGCGCTAACAACAACTATGGAGCACAATTTTATGTAGATAGATATAAAAATTATGATGAATGAGTTGTTGGATGACAAGGGAGATAAGGAAAGAGAGGAGGTAGTGAAAATCGGTGTTAGCAGCGATTCATGCGGGTCAAGCTTAATGGAGATAGGAGGAAAACTACAGGCTGAGCTCGCCATCAAGAAGGAGAAGGTAGAAGCCAAGAAGAAAGCTAAGGAAGAAGCGGACAAGGCTAAAACTTCAATAATTGAACATACCCCTTCGCCTTTAAAGGTGATCATTCCCCCGGAAATATAGAGGAGAAATGAAAATTTCAACGAGGAGGACCCAACCAGGGGCTTTGTGATTAAGCCTCGTCCTCAACCGACTCCAACAAAGGGAAGAAGGAACTGATGGAAGCGGAGGTGGATTAAGAAGGAAGATGAAGGATTCAGGTGGTAACACTACTAGAAAAGGCTGATATTCCAACGCCTGTTTTCCAACAGTTTCCAACGGCTCCTTAATAGCCGTTGGCGGGCGTTGGAAACCATTGGAAATGAAGCCGTTGGCGGCCGTTGGAAGCCATTAGAAAATTTCCTGCATATCAACAGAACCCGCGACCTGCTTTCATTATGTCTTCCCCAAACCATTTCTTCATCTCCAATTCACCATTTCCCAACCTCCAATTCCGCTGCCACCACCCACAAACGGCCGCCGACAGCCTCCGACGTCATCTAGGAGCATCTTTAGCCCGTCTCCACCCTCCTACCTCTCCAAATCCGGTAATTTATCTAAACCTAAAATTTAGGGTTTTTTTATTTAGAAATTAATTTAAGCTATGATTGATCTCTACTTGTTAGTGTATGTATATTATGTCATGTTATCCCCTAATTGCTATTTGTATCACCATAATGATCAAGTTATTAGCAATTTCAAAATTTTCTAATTTAGTATATTGTGTTTGTTAAGGTGGTTTTGGTTAGTATTGAGCGTATGTGTGTGATAGAGTTTGCAAATAGAATAATTTATGTAAATAGAAAGTATATATTATGTTGACTAGAAAAATTGATGTTGGCAATGCTCATATTTTTTTTATGTTAGTAGAAAAATTGAAAAACGCTTGTAGAAAAATTGATGTTAGTAGAAAAATTGATTTTATTAATCATGGATTAGATTTTAATTTCAAATTAGTATGGAATCCAACAATCAAAAAACTTCAAAAAAAAAATACCACTTGCGGACTTGTGCAATTTTTTTGTGTTTTTAATAGAATAAACAGGTGTCTTTAATAAACAATAGATTTATGGTTGAATTTTTTTGTGTCTTTAATAAGTAACAGGTGTATCATCAAGTAATGCTGCCACTTTTGCGGATTTCTAGTGCAGATTTCTAGTGCTGGAATGACTCTCAGTCTTCTCCTAGTTGTTGTTGCATTTTTTGTGAAGGTAAGTTTCAACTCTTTGAAGATGTCATTAGTATTGAACGTATGTGTGTGATAGAGTTTGTGAATAGTATAATTTATGCAAATACAAAGTATACAATATGTTGAGTTTGCAAATTGATGTTAGTATAATTTAGGGGACCAACTATGGTGGTTTTGTGGCGTAATGTAGGGCGAAGATGCATTGAATACGGTCGAGCTCATGATGCCGAGGAGCACTAAACGATATGCTCAAGGTATGGATTTCTGAATCATTTCCTTTTTCTTTTGGAACTTTGTTTGTAAATGCTTTTTTGGACAGAATTTGTAAAAATATCGTATGTAACCAGATTATTAGTTCAGCATCAAAATTTGAAAATTGTGCTTGTAGAATGTATTACTTCCTTCCATATGTGTTTTCTGGTTGTCTATTTTTTTCATTGATAACACCTTTGGGATTTGCAGACCAACATCAGAGCTATTAAAAACATTCGTATGACATGCCTTTGCCTCGGTGGGATGTGGAATCCGAAAGATAAACAAGGGTAAACTTGATGCTACTCTTTTCTTATTTCCTAGTATATAACTTGTTTTATGTTTCTTTTTAAGTTTTCAAAAAAAAAAAAAAAAATGAAAGCTTGCTTCTTAAAGTTGAACAATAGTGTATGTTAATTAAAATAAGGTATAAGCATACATCACTGGATTATAAGTTGATATTTATTTTGTGTTTTCATTTTTGCAGTTGTGCGAGAACACTTAGTGAAGTAAAGAATGGATAGCCATCTCTAGGCCGAGTTCAACATTACGATGCAGGTAATCTTGTCTTCTTCAGTTGACCCTTTTTTTCCTTAACCTCATACATCAATAGTTACTTTTAATGGAATATATATGTGTTTCAGTTGCATCATTCAAGAAGAAAAATATAAGTTATGCGTAGCTGTGAAGCACAAATAGCATATATGTGCTCAAGGTATGGCCTTTGTTTAAAATTACACTCTGCAATTTTTTTTGTTTACTAGTAAATTTTCTTTTACTTGTACTTAGTGAGAAATATTAAGGACTGATTATAGGCTTTACATCAAACTCGTTATGTGCAACAATAGCATATTATATAGATCGGTAAACCTTCACATAGCTAGAATAAACACTCAGCAACATGACATAGCTTATTATGACTGAAAGGTAATAGACTTTCTTTTATATATATATATAAAAAAAATTCAGTTTTTCTAACGGCTTCCAACGGCTCAGAGCCGTTGGAAACATTCCGTTGCATCCGTTGGAAGCCGTTGGAAGTCGTGAACGCTATTCCAACGGCCACTCCAACGGCCTCCAACGGCTATGAGCCGTTGGAATAGCCCTCTATTCTAGTAGTGTAAGCCATTACCTACGAAGTTAGGCAAATAAGATAGGAGGCTCTTCCAAATGACTGATTGATTGTACATGATATACTTTTACGCTTTTGCAGCCAAATCTATTACGAGTACGACCCTCGCTTTTGGATTGATATGATAATACTTTTTTATGTGCATCATGATGTATAAATAAAAATTTGGATTTCCTTTTATTATTCATGAAATTTTCATAGTGTTTGAGTATTTGTATATTGTTACTCATCGTCACACTTAGATTTAGGTGAATTATTTAAAGGGTGCATTTTCTATAGGTCCCTATTAAGTTTCAAAATTAGGCTCACATCCGGTCATAAACTTATTATAAATTTAGTCCCTATTTTTCAAAAATACATTAAAAAAATCACATAAATTCGTAATTAATTAAAACAAATAATCGTGAAAAATTCAGGTGAAAAAACATCAAAATCAAAAATTACACAAAAACAATGAAATGCAGTAAAATGCATATAATTCAATTAGTTGCATATATGTATGCATTTATTTTAATTCTGCGTCGAACAGTAGCATAGTTGCATACATGTATGCAGATTTGTGAAATAAATGCATCTTTTGATGCAACTATTCAAATCTGCATGGAAAACATGCATACTTGTATATGTGCATACAAGTATGCAATTATGCAGAAAAAATACATACAAGTACGCACATATTGCGTTGCCTACCGCCTTCAACATATTCTTGCATACAAGTATGCAGTTATTCTGAATAATTGCATACTTATATGCAATTATTCAGTATTCATGCACATATTTTTTGCATGTGTATGCAGATAGTTGCATACATGTATGCAACTATAGGCAAAAGTAGCATATGTGTATGCAACTTTTTTTTTGTTTCCGTGGACTTTTGGAGAAGTTTCCAGAATTTAGAATTTTTTTTTACTAACCAGCGCAAAAAACACGCAACTTTCAAATGAAGATGGCAGAAGTATGGTGGAAGGAAAAAGCGGAAGGCGGCAGCTGAAAACAGGGGGTGGAAACTTATAAAAAAAAGGGAGGGACGTGGGCTACATTAAGTTTGAAAATAAGGATATATCCCTAATTTTCACTTATTTAAAACTTAACTCTCGAGATCTCCTTTCGGTTATGAGCCCAAGTCATGTAAAGTTTAAGGTTGTTGATTCCACTCTCGAGATCTTTTTATCAGTCATTGATCTCAAGTCGTATGGAATTCAAAGTTTGGAAGGTTGTTTGTACTTCCTTTATACTCTCTCGTTGCTTCATTGGGATTAAATTCTAGGGATATGTTTGTTCTCTTGTTCGTACTTAGATCCAACTCTGAGGATCGGAGTTGACCAAGTAAAAAGTCGATATCACATCCGCTTAAGCTAAAAGTCTGGAGACTTAAGGTTAGTGGTTAGACACTCGATTTGAGAGCGTCACGAGCTGTTTATACTAGGTTGTATTGTTTGTTCAATGCTTTAGTTTTATATAAGTGGTAGAATCACGCCCATACGGTTGTAGCTCGATGACAGATTTGAAGGAATGAACCAATGCCAAGCTCTAAGGCGTTGTATTCATTATGTTGTGCTCATCATGAAAGTTGGTCACATCATAAATAACATAATACAAATATATGGGAGAACACCAAGAACCTTTATTAAAAAACTAAGAAAAAATGTAGGTAATGTCTACCTTACTACAATGTTGAACTGAAAACAATGTACTAACTAAAATTGAAAATGCAAAATTTCTAAACAAAACATTAAGTAAAGTAGCGATGAAGATGTTCACTATTTTATGCCCTTGGTAGCTCGGCTTCATCAACGGTCGTTAGCTTGAGGGTTCCATTTCTATGCTTCCATTGAATGATGTAAGGATCTTCTTAGTGAGGACCAAGACTGGTCGGTGTGGGAAAGACCCTTTTCAGGACAAGGTAACCAATGTCAAAGTGCTTTGAACAGACTTTGGTATTGAAGTTTCGGAGAACCGTTGGCACTATTCAGCAGCTTTGAGTTCAGCTTCTTCTATTTTCGCATCTAACAAGTCTAGAGATTCCGCAAGAAGATATCTATAGGTTTGAGGATCATAATATGTCACGTGATGAGATTTTATTTCAAGATCAATGGGAATTTCGGCTTCAGTGCCAAAAGAAAGAGCGAATGGAGTATGGTTATTCATTGACTTATTAGTAATTAGGTATGCCTAAATGGCTAACGAAAGTTTAACTACCCACTTGCCTCCAGCCTTTTCCAAACGCTTCTTCAATATGGACTTAATGATTTTGTTAATGGCTTTGACTTGTCCGTTGGCTTGTGGATGGGAAACTATTGAGAATTGCTTTTCGATGCGATGGCATCGACATAAATCTTTGAACTCAGAGTTGTCGAATCGGGTCCAGATATCAAAAACGATAGTTTTAGGAACTCCAAAATGACATATGGTGTTGCAGAAGATAAATTCGATTATTTTCTCCACTATGATTGTAGTGAGAGGCTCATCTTTAGTCCATTTGGTGAAATAATAAACTATAACGATGGCATAGCGAGTATTTCCCTTGGACATTATTAGTGTTCCAATGACATCGATTCCCCAAATAGCGAATGGACATAGAATGACCATTTTCATGGGTTTGGTAGGCAGAACTCTAATAATTTTGGAGAATCTATGGCATTTATTGCATTATAGGGTGTAGACAGTTGTATCCCATTTAGCAGTCGAACAAAAGTTGGCCATAGTTGAGAATTTTCTTTGTCGCGGTTCCTTCCAGAATGTATTCACTGCACTTGCCTTTGTGTACTTCACGTAACACTTGTTTGGTGTCATTGTGGGCTGCACATTGGAGTAATGGAACAGAGAAATCCCTTAAACACAGTACCCCTTCTTGAATGATATAGCGTGATGCTTTGTGAAGAAGTGAGCATTTTTCATTGCATTTTTCAAATAGGATTCCCCTTTGAATGAATTCTTTGATAGGATCCATCCGTGACTCTAGATCAGGTATAGTCTCCGTCACTAATGTTCAATCAATCTTCATAATGGATACTCAGAGATTCAAGTACTTCAACCGGGACAAGACCCTTGAGTTCTGCATCGTGGAACTTTCAAGCTTTGCTAGTGAATCTTCTTTTTCATTCTGATATTGAGGAATATGAGTGATAGTATGGTGCTCGAAACTGCTAAGAAATTCCTTTGCCCGGGGGAGATAAGGAGCCAGCCTTACTCCTTTAACTTGAAAATTTCCTCGCACTTGGCATATGATGATTTGAGAATCTGAGAAAATTTGAATATATTTGATGTTCAGTCTCTTGCAATTTCATGTCTAGCAATCAAGGCTTCATATTCATCATTGTGATTAGTTTCGGGAAAGTTGAGTTTTAATGGTAACAAATCGAATGTTCCTCAGGGGTTACAAGTATAACTCTGATGCCAGAGCACTTATTGTTAGAATATCCATCTACATACGATTTCCATTAGATGTTAGGAAGTTCACTAATTTCCAATGGATTTTCGAGACTGGTGAATTTTGCAATGAAGTCTTTTAACGCTTTCCCTAGGATAGATCTCCGAGGGAAAAACGTGAGGTTAAACTGGCTAAGTTCGATTTTCCATTTCAAGACTCTACCAGATGCCTTAGGTCGCTGAAGGATTTGTTGTAGCGGCTGGTCGGTATAAACTTTGATTGTATGAGATTGGAAAAAAGGCGGAGCTTCCCGGAAGTGATTAATAGGTAGTATGAGAGCTTCTCAAGTTTCGAATAATTTCTTTTAGCTCCTGTTAATCTCCTGCTGATAAAATAAACATACCTCTGGATATGATTCTCCTCGCGCACAAGTGCAAAACAAATATCATGGGTACATATAAACAACTAAGTAGATGAATATATCATGGTCATCCTTGGGCTTTGAAAGAATGGGAGGTCTTTATAACTAATTCAACAGGAAATGGAATGTGGCGACATACTCTAGGATCCCAGAAAAATTGTAATTTCCCTCTTTTGATCAGATCGAGTAAAGGAATGCACTTGTTTATAGCTTCGGAAATGAATCTACTTAGGGCAGCGACCTTCCCGTTGAGACTTTGAATGTCTTTAATTGTCTTTAGGACTTCAATAATCTGGATTGCTTTGTTTTTATCGAGATTGTCTTCAATCCCTTGTAAGTTGACAATGACGTCCAGGAATTTTCCCAATGCAACGCTGAAAGAGCATTTCAAGGGATTGAGTTTCATGTCTTACTTGCGAAGAACATAAGATAACTCTACAAGATCACTAATGTGGTCATTCGACTGTTGTGACTTCATGAGCATGTCGTCCACATAGACTTTCATGGTTCTTCAAATCTAGTCCTTTAACTGCTACAAGATAAAGTAGAATAGACATCACAGTTTTAACAACGATTGAAAATTCAGCCGATGTCAAAACGCTTTTTAACATTGATAATTTTTAAAGTGATGTTGTTGGTTTCTCAGACATCAATTTATTGAGCGACTGTTGTTTTAAATACACTTTTAAAGAATTGAACTTAGGCCATACCAAACATCTTGGCTATTGCATCTCTTATTAAAATAGCTGTTGTCTATTACATCACTTGTTAAATATATTATCGTTAATCATTAATAATTAGTAAATTATAGTAAATATTTATTAATTTTATTTTATAGTAAAATTATGTATTATACCCAAAAATTATTAAAATAGCTGTTGTCTATTACGGCTAACGTCCCAGACCACCCATAATTTACATCAGCTTCATGCATGATGTTAATGGTCTCGTAATTTGCATTCCTTGTCAATCTGCACCACCCATAATTTCCTATACCTAACCGTTAATCACTTCTCCTAATCCGCAACCATCAAAACCCTCCGATCAACCTCTTCCACGTCATCAGCAATTTCCCTTCCCCTTTCTTCACTGAATTGAATTCGTTCCTTCCTCATTTTTATTTCTTCCAGCGAACACATTTATCCCCAAATTAAAATCCATGGCATCCGAAAATTCTCCATCCCCAAATCGAAATCGCTCCTCCATCGTTCCTCCTTGTTGTTGCCGCCACCTTATTGGCGGCAACCCGACTGCTTCCATTCTGAAAAACTGCAACCACCTCCCTATTAACCATCGGCCTAAACAACTAGCTCCACAAAAGACTTTAGCTTCAAACCCAAGCAAATCCCTCTCGTTCGCCATTCATCGCCCCATCCAGGCCCGACCCTTTAGCAAAGCTGTAGAAGAAATCACTTAGGGCATCGAAATGCATAGGGCACCAAACTCACACAATACAGTCCTCTAAAAAACCTAAATTGCGATCCATGAAGCGGAAACCAATGGCGATTGTACTCTTCTAAGCGGCGAGAGAATCTCTACATCTCCTCTTCACAACAACCTCCATCTTGACAGCTTGGGGATAATCGCACAACGCAGGAGACTCCATCTTCTCGATAGCTACGACACAACACAAGCTGATAAAAACACACAAATTCTAAAATTTAATTGTAGGTACCAGTACTATTTAATTTGGATTTTCATTTTTGTATGTTTTAATTTTTCAAATTTTCAATTGTTGACTTAGTTTGGTTGTTGTATGGTAATTAGATCAAAAAGATAGTAATATGTCGATTTTATTTAGGCTTGTTGAAAAGTAAAAAAATGTACTTAACTTTATTTTGGCTGGTAATTGGCATAATTTAAAGGGTACATGAATCAGATTTGGCTGTAATGTCCTGGTTGAAGGTCCGATGTGGCTTAGATTAATGGAGAAGAACTGGAATTATGTGATGATAAAGCTAAAGTCAAAAAGTTAAACAATTTTTTTTACAAATTATTAAGATCTAAGTTTGAGTTGATGTTATGTGTTCTTTGATCTTTGTAAATATGCGTTTCTAGTAATTATGTTGTGTTCGGTAATGGGCATAATATTTCAGTACATTATTATTTAAGATATTATAAATATGTAAAATTAAATCATTTGAGAAATCTAATGATGTACAAAAATACACAAATCATTTGCTAAAAAATACATGCAAACTTTCCAGTGTTTATACTTGTGGTTAATAATAGAAATGGATTTTTAGATAGTCTCAAATTTGATGAACGCCAAGAATAAGGAATCTGTTGTTCGTTGTGCTTACAAGTTGCAACTAATGGGTTGGTTATATATGCAAAGGATTCTCAGGCATTACCAGACATATACTTGAAAATATACTAACTGCTCTCAAACCTTTTCGAAGATTGTCTGTAACAATTCGGATTTTCAGTACCAATTTAAAATTTTATTTTAGCTATTTTAATGGATTTTGAATATTTAAAATGATTTATTTTAAATAATAACGACTAAAAATTTGTTCAAATAGAAGTTAGAATGAATGAATTTATTTTAATTATAAAACGAGCAGGAAATGGCGCGGCAGTTTGAAAATTTGATTTTTAATTTCAATTTAATACACAGAATTCAATATAAGTTAGAATTGGACTAAACAAGAAATATTTGAATCTGTTTAATTATATCTTTCTAATGAATGTAAGAAACTGAGATTTCACTTTATAAATTGAAAGTTATGTCCAGTTTAAAATTCAGAATAGTCGCCGTAGAATTTATATATATTTTAATATAATATATAGTCCTTAAAAATAGCCATTTTGCAAACGACCTCCGTTTTCAACGAAACTACTTTTGTTAGATCCGGAATGTCAATTTATTGCTAGATTCCAATTTTCATAATTTTTGGAATTAATATGCGAGTGTGGCAAAAAAAACGTGCTTTGTCAATTTCAGTTGAATTGGATCGACCAGAAAATGACCATTCTTCAAACGATCTACAAATTCAACGAAATTAGTTTTGTTAGGAATGTATCATCAAAACATAACTAGATTTATTTCTTGGGAATTTTTGGAGTCAGTATGTGGTCGCGGTAAATTAAAATGTGCGCTCAAATTCAATATACATTGATTTATAAGTTAATTTATATGAAAACTAATCGAAACGATAGAATTAGCTTACATGACATATCCCATTGTCTTCCGAATGAGAGTATTTGGCTAGGGGCGACAGTCGTTGGGCTTGATTCGGAGTTTGAATTTAAAACTAACTTTTGCAATTAAAAATAGAAATAAATTATTAATATATATTTATATAAAACCCCTTCTCCCCTGTAAACCTAAATCAAAACCGCCCTCCCCCAAATTTAAACAAATCCCATAGCTCCTACTTGCAGCCGCCGCCGTTGCTCTTCCAGGCGTCCTCCCCCCCCCCCCCCCCCCCCGCGCCACCGCATGGGGCCCATCAGCACCCCCGCCTCCCCTTCTCTCCTCTCTCCTCCTTCTTCAATAAAAACTGCACCACCACAAAACGAGCCGTCGCCACCTCAATTGACCCACCGCCGGCCAATGCAGCACCCCTACCACCTCCTTGATCACCCGCGCCCCCTCCTCCGCTAGGTCAGACCGTCGTGGGCCCCCTCCTCAGTAAAAACCGAATTCAAAGTGAGTTTTTTTATTTTCTTTTTATGTAATTAACTTAGTTAATTTAGTAATTAAACCTTGTTTTTAAAATCTGATTTTTTTATATAATAGCATTGCTTTAAAATGTAATATATATATATATATATATATAAATATATATAAATAGATTAGTATTATAAAGGTGATTTTTATAATGAAACGATTTATAAAAATATGATTTTTATATATATGAAAGCGATATAAAAATATGATTTTTATTTATATAATGGTGATATAAAAATATGATATATATATATAATGGTGATATAAAAACATGGTTTTTATATATATAATGGCGATATAAAAATATGATCTTTATATATATAATAGTTTTATATGATTTTTATATATATAAGCATATAAAAATGTGTTATATATATATATATATATGGAATAGCTTAAAAATATGATTTTTATCAATTTGATGTAGCCTTAAAAATATGATTTTTATCTATATGAAGAAGCGTTAAAAATATGATTTTTATCTATATGAAGTAGCGTTAAAAATATGATTTTTATCTATATGAAGTTGCGTTAAAAATATGACTTTCATCTATATGAAGTAGCGTTAAAAATATGATTTTTATCTATATGAAGTAGCAATAAAAACTTATAATTTTTAGTGATATAAAAATATGATTTTTAGTGATATAAAAATACGATTTTTAGTGATATAAAAATATGTTTTTTATTATATGGATAGCGTTATAAAAATGTGATTTTTGTTTATATGGTAGCAGAATAAAAATATGATTTTTAAATAAATAGCACTGTATTAAAAATGTGATCTTTAATATGAACCGCTTGAAAAACAGATTGCGATGGAACTGACTAGAAGCGAACAGAATCCAAACCGTTCAATTAAAGAATAATGGAGGGGAAACCAAAGGTGAGAACTTCTCACTCTAATTTTGTTTATAATTAAATATATACTAGGATGCAGACGGTGCTTAGTAGCACCCGACACCTTTGATTGAAACCATGGATGGTTGTTTGTTTGTTTTGCTTGATTTATTTGTTTGAATTTGGTTTGGGATGTGAATGGAATTTATTGAATTTGGTTTGTGACTGGCGCGAGCCAGTATTAGGCGAGGGATAAGGCTAGACCTTATTCCAGTTCTAGTATCGCGCCGTTATGCTGCCAAAATTTACTAAAATATGTTTGAATAATAAAAATATCAATTTTGTTGTATAAATGAACTGTATAAAATATTCATGCGCTGAATAAAATAGTTTATCGTTAAAAATATAATTTTTAATGTGTATACGAATAAAATAAATATTCATTTACAATTGGACGAGTTGTTTATGTACATCCATTTAACTGACATTGAGTGGAACGGTAAAATTTTACACATCGCCCAACTGCACAAATAATATTCAGTATTTGTTTGTTGAAACCCCACACGGGTATTGGGATGACATTAGATGTAAACTAATCCCAATTGTTTAGTTGTATTTCAATCGATTGGCTGACAGACTGTTGTAAGCGTTAATTATTTATATTTAATGCTTATACAGTGTAGAATCCACTTTGGATGATGGATTATTGTTTTTCATTGTTGTTGTACACGTGTGTTGTATGAAATCCATATAAATAACATTATATGGTAATTGACTGTGTCTGATTCCAATTCAGAAAGAACGAATATTTTAAAATAATGAATATCTTAAAATAAGGAATATTTTAAAATAATATTCAATAAAATATCAAAATATGATTTTGATGTCCGATTTTGGATGGACATGAAAATGTTGAAATATGTGAAGCCGTGTTGATGAGTTATGCGCATTTTGACGCGAACGATATTTATATCGATTTTATTCATTTTTATAATGAATATCGAAAAGGAAAGGATTTCAAAATCAGATATTTTGAAAATATCATCATTTATATATTGTAATGATATAGAATATTCAATTTTGGTTTAAAATTTAAAATGAAGTTGGAATCGTTTTTAAAACGAATTTAAAATGATTTATAAAATATGTTTTAAATGGAAATCGATGAAATATATGTAATATATATATATTATATATATTTAATGGCCCGAATAGAATGCGCCGCGCAGTGACCGTTCACGAATTTCGACCATTGACTTCGAATTGACATTACGGGGGATCCGACAGTTGGATTCTCCTAAAATAGGAATCGTTCGGTTCGTATCGGAAAGAGTTTTCCAAAGAATATAAGATTGAAATCTAACGGTTGGATTTGGAATTATGTCCAAATCAAATTTGGAAAAGGTCGCTATGGATGCAGTTCGGTGGCCGTTATTGGAAATCAACTGTACGGGCCTTGATAAATTTATTAAAAATGTTAATAATTTGTGTAAAATCATAACAAATCATTTGGAGAGATGTTGGATGGAAAATTCCATGTTTTTAAAGATAAAATATATTTTTATCAAAATAAATTGGTTAATAATTAAAATGATAATCCAATAATTTTTAAATAAATAAATTGGATTGAGAAAATGGTTTTAAAATAACTAGAATTTTTCCAATAAATAAATTGGAATGGTTTGGAATGGAAATAATCTTCGGAATATTTCGGTATTGGGTTCCATGATTATATGGATATTGTTGAGGTATTTGGAAGATATATATATATATATATATATATATATATATATCGTTATTCTTAATAAGATATTTGTTGATTTTAGAATTTGATATTGAATATAAGCCGATATTATTATCTATTTAGAGCCTTGTATTTAATATCAAATTGGATTTTGGGTTTGTCGTGAATGGTGTCTTCATTAACACTATTCTTAAACCCAGTTGAGAAAAGTTTACCAATTAATTAATATTTAATTGAAGTTGAATTGAAATTGGATTTTGGGTTTATCATGAACGGTGTCTTCAATAACACTGTTCTTAAACCCCGTGTGAAAAGAATAAATCGTTTAATTAAGATTATTTGAGTTCCAGTTGTATTTAGTAATTGGAATAAAATGGACTGTGAATTGGTTTACACTGAACTGTGTTTTTAACGACATTCGTTCTTTAACCCGATTAACAGTGAAATTTGATTTGGAATTTATAAATCTTTTTATTAAAATTTAATGGAAAATTTCCAAAGTAAAGTTTTCCAATTTAATAAAATAAATTGGAATGGATTGGAATTCGATTTGGTAATAATCGAAGTGAGCTTCTGTGAAGGAAGACTGTTACTATATATATAATTTAAAAGGCTTTGTCGTTATTCCATTTATATTATTAGTCGGATACGGAAACTAATATCGATTATATATTGATTTGTTTTTCTTGAAGATTCCATATTTAATGAAATGTGATTTTGGGTTTATCATGAATTGTGTTTTCAATGACATTGGTTCTTTAACCCAGATAAAGACAGGATTACATGTCTAACATTGTATTTCGAATTGTATTCGTTGATCTCTGCTAAATATATATCTGTTTGGCGGTGGAGAATTTATTCTCTTGCTTAACACCCTCCTCTAAGATGTACGAGCTTAGAAGTTATATATCGGCAGAAATCTATGGTATGGTGTAGATTTTCAATGTGGCTTGTTTGATTTCCCAAAGTTAAATAATCATTAATATTGATTTCTGGGAAGATTAAAACTAAGAGGAGTTTTAATGAATCTTTAATTAGATTGAAATGTGAATGAGATCATTTAAATTGTCAAATTTGGAAAATGATCGAGAATGAAGTATCACTAGTTTTGCTCCAAACGATAGTTAAATCTTTAATTAGATTTGAACGTGAATGGTAATTAATTTTATCGATAACACCGTGGGTGTTAGATATGGAGTACTACCAGTTGTGCTCCATGGGATGGATAGGTTGGGATTGGGAAATATAATAAATGATTACTTCGGTAAGGTTCGTTAATCCCGACTGGTTTGGAAAACCTTAAATTGGATTAAATTGTGAAAAGAGTATTTGAATTAAAGAATATTCTGGATTGGATCGAGACGTATGTTGTGTTTTATATCACTTGATTATAATATACGCGGGTTATTCAGAAAGGCCGGGTTTATACCCATTCTGAATAACTGATTCGATGATATGTCGACGATGAAGTCAGTGGTTGAAGATCATAGGTCTTCACATCGTTTGGATGATTACTGATGTCTTGATTGGGCTGTACACCCAAGACGAGCTAATAAGTGGTGATCGTCTAGACGTACTTGGAGATCGACCGATATACGAGGGCCTCTCTCTTGTATTGAACAGATGGGACGAGGAATAAGGTGCCTCCGGTTTCGTTAAGACCCAGAACGAACTTGTAAATGGATATGTGTCTGACATTGAATTTTACTCTGTGTTGGTTGATCTCTATTAAATATATATATGTTTGGTGGCAGAGAATTTATTCTCTTTCTTAACACCTTTCTCTAAGACATACGAGCTCAGAAGTTATATATCGATAGACATCAGTCGCATGGCATGACTTGTTAGTGTGGCATGCTGAGATGCAAAAGATCAAGGCTTCTGTTGAAAAGCAGAGTCTTGTGGTTGATGATCAAAGCACAACTTTAAATATGATAGCTTTGTGTAGCGTTAATTCGCGAGCCTCACACCCGGGTGTGAACCAGAAACGGGAGAAGGACCCCTGGGAGGACTTGCGTTTCCTTTTAGCTAGAAGTCATGTCATGGTATGGAGCCCATATATTTTTACTTATGTGGATGTTGGAAAGCGAGGTACCTTGGATATATCGGTCACTACGGGGCCGACGGATGGATATGGTCGACATACTGACCAGACTCACTCCCCAAAGGGCGGGGAAACATATTGTTCAGGAATTGCCAATCCTCAAATGTAAGAGAGGATGGCCCTGGCATTCCTAGGTGCAGTTGCGGCTTTATGTTGAGGCTCGGGCTAGAGAGTCTCGAATTCAGTAAGGACGATCCCTTGCCGTGGTTCATGATGGAAATCCAACTTCCAATACAACATTTCGGTTTTAATTGCAGAACTAGTATGGCGACATAGTAGCATGGGATACTATGCCGTCAATGATTGATACATTTTTATTTGAAGTTGATTTCTTCTCTTATAGTAATAATAAAAGAATAAATTTCGCGTATCGAGCATTATTTGTCTATTATAAGGTAAAATACTATCCTCCGGCTTGCGTTGCATTGTGTGATGGGACCTAAGTCTTATAATAGCTTCATTTTCTTTATTTAGCATTGCGTTGTTTGTTATATGCACTGGTATTCTTGGGGGTAAAACCGTTCCATGTTATACGACATGGTCCCTTGATTTACACTACTTTAAAATCAACTTAATAACTGTTTTAGTTCTCACACCAGTCCCATGACTGACCTGGAGTTTATTGTTTTAACCTAAACTCTGAGTGCCCCTATTTTCTGCACGGGCAACTAGTAGTTTTGGTTTTGCAGATATTTCTTTATACAGGATCCTGGATTTACAGTTGGAGTGATATTCAGAAAGCTCTGTATCCATGTATCTCTTTCAGTTGTGTTATGTATTATTTTTCCGCTGCTATGTAATGTATTTTAAATCTCTGATATTTTTCTATATATTATTTATTCATACTCTATTATATTCTTATACTCTGATGTGAATTGTTGTAATAACAATGAAATGTTCTTCTATTTGTGTTATGATTTGTCGTGTTCTCAACTCAATCCAGGCTTTCCCGTAAGGGCGAGTTTGGGTCGTTTCATCGTGGTATCTGAGCTTTGGTTTATAGAGCTCGAGAATAAGGCACATTAGAAACAAATGAAAGAATTCGTCAAAGATTGGATTAGTAATATCCAGCAAGAACAACTCGTTAGAGATAGGATCAACAGTATCCTAGAACGAGTGTGAAGAGTATTATCTTTAAAATAAAAGTGAAACCAAATTTTGTTTTGAAAAATTAAATCTTATTATATGTATCTGAATATTTATTTTATATTTATTTTGGACAACAAAGTATATAAATATTTTGCATATACGTCTGATCCACGTGTATACGAAGTCTCAAATATATTGGATAGATATAGAATCACACTCTAGTTGTCCGGAGATGATTCTGATGATCAATATACCATCATCAGCATCTATGTTCGAGTTTCGAAAGTGGGAGATCTATATATTTCCAATTGACTGGTGTGAGAACCAAAACCTTAGATAAGGTTATTATTGTGAATTGGCATCAAAAACATGATTTTTGAGTATATAAAAATTATGAATTTGAAACGTTAACGAACTAATGGATTGCTGGTTGTGTTGTATGATTATTACTTTAACCAATAAAAATATTGGATTGATAATACCAATGAAAGTTAAATTAGCCTAATTGAATCAAATATTGAACTGAATTGAAATTGATTGAAATTGCATACATGTACATGCATATACATTGAACAGGTCATAGCATGGAAGCTAAGAAGAGGAATAAAATTGTATGCTCGACAAATAGGTACATGTTTATTGTATTTCTTAGGTTTGATGATTTTATGAGCCGATTGGCTTTTTCCTTTTCTTTTGGATTGGTAAGGGCCCTATGAGGCAAGTTGTGATTTTAAAGGTCTCCCCGTACAATGGAGGTAATGGCGATTTTTTTTGAAAATTTAGGGTGTTAGCCAAATTTGTGAAGAATTAGAAAATTCGTAGAAACTGAAAAGTTGAAGAATGAAAGCCAGAATGAAAGTGGAGTTGGTTAGTTAAACAACTTTCAGCTCCGTTCCTTTTCGAGGATGAATAGATTTTAAGTGGGGAGATTATAACAACCCGAATTTTCAGAACCAACTAAAAATTTTTATTTTAGCTATTTTAATGGATTTTGAATATTTAAAATGATTATTTTAAATAATAGCGACTAAAAATTTATTTAAATCGAAGTTAGAACAAATAAATTTATTTTGATTATAAAATGAGACTAAAATGGCGCGACAGTTTGAAAATTCAATTTCTAATTTCAATTTAATATACAAAATTCAATATAAGTCAGAATTAGATGGAATAAGAAATATTTGAATATGTTTAATTATATCTTTCTAACGAATGTAAGAAACTGAGATTTCGCTTTATAAATTGAAAGTTATGTCCAGTTTAAAATTCAGAATAGTCGTTATAGAATTTATATATATTTTAATTTAATATAGCCCTTAAAAATAGTCATTTTACAAACGACCTCCGTTTTCGACGAAACCATTTTTTTCGATCCGGAATGTCAAATTATTGCTAGATTCCAATTTTCATATTTTTTAGAATTAATATGTGAGCATGGCAAAAGAAAATGTGTTTTGTCAATTTCAATTGAATTGGATCGACCAGAAAATGATCATTTTTCAAATGGTCTCCAAATTCGATGAAATTAGTTTTGTGAGGACCATAACGTCAAAACATAGCTAGATTTATTTTTCGGGAATGTTTGGAGTCGGTATGTGGCTCCGGTAAATTAAAATGTGTAACAACCCGAATTTTAACAACATGATTAAGACAAGAATCAAGGCAGAATTAAATTATAAAATCTGAATCAGGGAAAACGGGTTGCGCCATTGCGTTCGTCTCGGAAAAATACACGAAATAGAGTCCGAAATTTCGTAAATCGGAGTCCGTATGATCGAGATATGGCCTCGCGAAGTTTCACGAAAAATTCAAATTCAAAACAGATTCAAATTTCAGAAAATCAGGGTAAGCGGGAAAAATCCCGCCCAGACCAGGTCGACCAGGGGGTTGACCTGGGTGGGACCAGGTCGACTGGGGAGTCGACCCCAGGGTCGACCTGGGGGTCGACCTGCCTGGTCGGACCCAGGCAACCTGGTGCACCTGTTTTGCTGCTTGGCTCGGTTTTGGAAGCTTGTGACAATTTTTGAGGGTTTGGATCTATCCTAGGGTTAATCTAACGGCCTAAACTACTCCTAATCTCTATAAAAAGACCCCTAAGCCTACCCTAAACCCTCACAAATCACTCATGCCACGAAGTGCTTCCCAAATGCCAAGTGATCATGGCCTCCATCTCCAATTCCTAGAGACTATGCATTCAAATCGGGTTCAAATCAAAAGGTGCAAGCTTGCTACACCAAATAGAGGCCAAATCAACGTTGCTAAGCGAGTTTCATGACGGATCTTCGACAAAGGAGCCACCTTTCTTCGTCAAGATGATGCATGATCCTTTTCCTAAGCCACGCTAGGTAAGTTCTAGCTACTTCGAGATGTTAACGGTAGTTTAATCATGGCATGGAATAAAATGTGGTTAAACATGAATGCTATAACCTATGCGAGCCTAGTTTGCTCCTTTATCATGAACATACGACTTTGGGTTATGTTTTAGCGACTAAACCATGCTATTCATGTTGCATTGGACTTAGTTTGCCATGCAAGATTGGACCTTTACTTGTAGTATGATAGCATGAACACTTAGAGCCACTTTGACTTGTGAAATAGTTGCATAAATTGGACTTTGGGGCTCATGCATGTAAATGAAACCAACCACCTTATGATATCATGTTTATGTAAGGTCAAATCCCGTTATGACAATATGCAAGCTTGTGGCCAAATTTCCTATGATAATATGCAAGTTTGTGGCCAAATCCTTTATGACATTATGCATGCTTATGGCCAACCCCTATATGACACTATCATTCATGTTTTAAGGCCAAACCCCCTTATGATACTATGCATATTTGTGGCCAAATTCCCTTACGATACTATGCATGTTTGTGGCCAATATGTTGGCATAATACCCTACTATGTGACTCGCTTCCACTTGGGTTGGAAATACGTTTGGGTAGCTTAGGAAAAACGTGGGTATGACATGAAAAACTTGACATGGGGCTTACATGAGAACATGACATTCATGATACATTTAAATATGGTCATGACGCGTGGGAAAACATGGAACTTGAACTAGACATGGGTGGGTTGTAAGTGTAAAAAAGGCACTAGACCAAACATGAAAGTGGCCAACTCGAGGTTGGGTTGAGTTTGTAGCATAAATCTACCCGGACCCGCCCGGCTTAACTAGTGGCTACAAACAATAGGATCCAATGTGAGAAGTTGGTCATGTCGCGCTTAAGACCCGAGGTTTGACTAGGTTGTGGTGTAAAACTACCCGGACCCGCCCGGCTTAACTAGTAACCACAACAAGGTCTAATGTGAGAGGTTGAGAGTGCATTAATTAAATTAATGCCACATGATAAGGTTAAGTAAATTTGACTAATGACACTTAACCGATATGACACGAATGGGTAGGTTAAGTGGGACCGGGCTTGATTTCTTAATGACACTTAACCATACAAGACAATTAGGGGATGGGGTTAAGTAATTTACGCTTAACTAATCCGACTCGGTAATTAGATGGGGTTAAGTAACTTAGACTTAACTAATCTAAACATGGTAATTAGATGGGGTTAAGTAACCTTCACTTAACTAATCTAAACACGGTAATTCGATGGGGTTAAGTTAAACACTTAACCAATCTAAACGTGGTAATTCAATGAGGTTAAGTAACCAATACTTAACCAACTTAACAGGTAATTTAATGGGGTTAAGTAACTTATACTTAACCAATTATACATGAGGATTTGATGAGGTTAAGTAACCTATACTTAACCAATCTAATCGGTGGACCTGATAGGGTTAAGTCACAAGACCTTTTTAAATTTGGCTTAACCATTGTAATACGATTAGTGGATGGGGTTAAGATAACCCATACTTAACCAATCCGACTCGATAATCTGATGGGATTAAGATAATCTATGCTTAATCAATCTAACATGATAATCTGATAGGGTTAAGACAAATAAATACTTAACCAATTTGACTTGATAGGGTTAAGTCATGAGCTTCTTGGTACACTTAACTAACTTGTGGGGCTAAGCCTTGAACTTGAGTACTTAGCCAATCTTGACATGATTCGTAGGCGGGTTAAGTCATGAACTTGGATAACAACACTTAACCCATTTGACAAAACCCTAGCTCAGGGGACTAGGTTGGAAATCGTAGTTAACAAGGGTAGCGGAAAGAGGGGCTAAGTGGTAAACCTTAGTTAAGGGTAACTAAGTAATAATTCTTAGCTAAGGACATGGGACTAGTTCATAAAGAGATGAGTAACCTGGTACGGTAGGTCATCGCTTAGTATACGAGGAGGAGCAAGTTATCTGACTTGGATAAAAGCTCCAGCGAACTGGGTGACGAAGCGGAAGCTTCGGGGAACGTGAGGGTACTCTTGGTATCCCTCTGTGAGGTGGCAAGTGGTCCATGAAACCCGGCCTCACAGAGGTTAAGGTCTGCGATAGAAGAGCCAAGAGTATGCCTTGGTTGCTATGCGAGCGACCTAAAGACTGGGATGGATTAGCGTGGAGTCGACGATACTTGATTTTGCCCTGGATAGCATGTCGCCGACTACCTACCATCTTTAGTCAATCGTGTATGTACGGAAAGGCAGGGAACTCCCAACAGACCATATACTGGCTATCAAGTTATGGGTGAGGTTGGCTATCTGGAAGTGGGCATCGATGGGCCGTAGTGTAGTTCTCATACATGATTTTTCTTGGGTTGCCTTTCAGTAGTTGAGGGAGGGGTCACGTGGGACCATAGCCACGGGTACAAAAACAGACCTTGATATCTGCATCAGCAGACGACTCAAAGCTCCCGACCGAGTTCCGTATTTCTTGATTTGCCCTGGCATGGAACTCGGATGGCACATTGAGGAACATGTGCGTCTAGACATGGAAAACGGTTCACGATACATACGTGGGACAAAAGGGCGCGGTTGACGGGTGGCATAATCCCTAGTGGTCCTGGGTGGCCAAAACCCAAACCGAGACACGGAAACGTTCATTAGGTAGCATAATCCCTAGTGGTCCTAGGTGGCATAAATCCTAAGGGAACGCGCGATAGTTCATGGTAAGGAAACGTAACAAGATCAAGGGTAGCAGTCCAAAATAACCTCAAGGATAAAACGTTCACATGGGAAAGCCCGTATGGCCTACGGCAAAGGACTGAACTTATACATGGAAAGAAACATACGAGTTAGGGGAAACCTACATATGCTATATATATTGGGTTGACATGGACCATTACATGACATTGGCAAGGGACATTCATAATTAACACAGGACGCGGGGTTGGGATACTAGTATGAGAGGTGCAGAGCAAATATACATGTTAGGACCATGAGAAATATACATGATAGATACCATGGGACGTTATACAGGATAGATACCTCGGGATATTATAATTGATAGAAACCGGACGATGTGATACCTTGACTTATCATGACACCGTAGTTTATCATGATATCTTAGTTTGCCTTGCTACAGTAGTTCAGCCTGTTTTAGTTTATCTATCTTGTAGTCATCCTTATGTTTACTTTCAGTTTATGCATGTCATGTTACCTTTACCTGTTTTTATACTGGAAGTAGATAGGACTTACCAGTCTTTATGACTGACCCCGTTTTCTTTCGCCTCTTTGTCTTCCGTTTCCCCCCCCCCCAGGTTTTCAGCGAGGAAACACTGTTATTTAGTTCGGACTTCTTCTGCTTGAAGGCCGTCATGCATGGCTTGGACTTCTCTTGGCTATGGCTACCTTACTGTTTTATTTGGGGAATAATTTATTAAAAAGGTTTTATGCTTCTTTACCATTGCAAGACAGGTTTTGATGTATTCTGATGTAAAAGGCTTTAGACCTTATTTTATAAGGTAATGAAATTTGTTTTACGTCCGCTGTTTTATATATGTTCTGTCTTGTAAGGTTTCTGTGCATGTTTACCTCGATAGTGCTTCACCAAACCTAGTGCATTCCCTTTGTGAGTGACCCTAGCGGAGGTGGGGTGTTACAAAATGTGCTCCCAAATTCAATATACATTGATTTATATTTTAATTTAAATGAAAACTGATCGAAACAATAGAATTGGCTTACAGAACATATCCCGGTGTGTTTGAAATGGGAGTATTTCGCTAGGGACGACAGTCGTTGGGCTCGATTCGGAGTTCGAATTTAAAACTAACTTTTGGAATAAAAAATAGAAATAAATTATTAATATAAATATATTTATATAAAACCCCTTCTCCCCTGTAACCCTAAATCAAAACCGCCCTCCTCCAAATTTAAACAAATCCCGTCGCTCCTACTTGCAGCCGCCGCCGCTGCTCTTCCAAGCGCCGCCGCTCCCTCGGCGCCACCACCGGCGGCCCATCAGCACCCCTGTCTCCTCCTCCTTCAATAAAAACTGCACTACCCCAAAACGAGCTGCTGCCACCCCCATTGACCCACCGCCAGCCAATGTAGCACCCTCACTACCTCCTCGACCACCAGCGCCCCCACCTCCGTTAGGTCAGACCATCGTGGGGCCCCTCCTAAGTAAAAACCGAATTCAAAGTGAGTTTTTTAATTTTTGTTTTATGTAATTAATTTAGTAATTAAACCTTGTTTTTAAAATCTGATTTTTTTATATAATAGCATTGTTTTAAAATGTAATATATATATATATTAGTATTATAAAGGTGGTTTTTATAATGAAACGATTTATAAAAATATGATTTTTATATAGAACAATGATTTATAAAATATGATTTTTATACATAGAAAACCGATTTATAAAAATATGACTTTTATATATATTAAAGCGATATAAAAATATGATATATATATATATATATATAATGGCGATACAAAAATATGATTTTATATATATAATGGCGATATAAAAATATGATATATACATATATATAAGCGATATAAAAATGAGATTTTTATATATATGGAACTGTTTAAAAATATGATTTTTATCTATATGAAGCAGCGTTAAAAATATGATTTTTATCTATATGAAGTAGCATTAAAAATATGATTTTCTTCTATATGAAGTAGGGTTAAAAATATGATTTTCATCTATATGCAGTAGTGTTAAAATTATGATCTTCATCTATATGAAGTAGCGTTAAAAATATGATTTATATCTATATGAAGTAGCATTAAAAATATGATTTTCATCTATATGAAGTAGCGCTAAAAATATGATTTTTATCTATATGAAATAGCGATATAAAAATATAATTTTCAGTGGTATAAAAATATGATTTTCAGTGATATAAAAATACGATTTTTAGTGATATAAAATATGATTTTTATTATATGGATAACGTTATAAAAATGTGATTTTTATCTATATTGTAGGGGAATAAAAATATGATTTCTAAATAAATAGCGCAGTATTAAAAATGCGATTTTTAATACGAACCGCTTGAAAACAGATTGCGATGGAACTGACTGGAAGCGAACAGAATCCAAACCATTCGGTTAAAGAATGGCGGAGTGGAAACCAAAGGTGAGAACTTCTCACTTTAATTTTGTTTACAGTTAAATATATACTAGGATGCAGACGGTGCTTAGTAGCACCCGACACCTTTGATTGAAACCATAGATGTTTGGTTGTTTTGTTTTGATTGATTTATTTGTTTGAATTTGGTTTGGGATGTGAATGGAGTTGATTGAATTTGGTTTGTGTATGGTGCAAGCCGGTATTATGCGAAGGATAAGGCTAGACCTTACTTCGATTCTAGTATCGCGTCGTTATGCTGCCAAAATTTTCTAAAATATGTTAGAACAATAAAAATATAATTTTTGTTGTATAGACGAACCGTATAAAATATTTTATCATTAAAAATATAATTTTTAACGTGTATATGAATAAAATAAATATTCATTTACAAATCAGACGATTTGTTTATGTACACTCATTTAACTAACATTGATGGGATGATAATTTTTACACATCGCCCAACTGCACAAATAGTATTCAGTATTTGTTGGTTGAAACCCCATACAGGTATTGGAGTGATATTTGACGTACACTAATCCAAATTGTTTAGTTGTATGTCAATCGATTGGTTGACAGACTGTTGTAAGCATTAATTATTTATATTTTATGCTTATACAGTGTAGAATGCACTCTGGATGATGGATTATTGTTCTTCATTGTTGTTGTACACATATGTTGTATGAAGTCCATATAAATAACATTATATGATAATTGATTGTATCTGATTCTAATTCAGAAAGAACGAATATTTTAAAATAACGAATATCTTAGAATAAGGAATATATTAAAATAATATTCAGTAAAAGATCAAAATATGATTTTGATGTCCGATTTCGGATGGGCACGAAAACGTTGAAATATGTGAAGCCGTGTTGATTAGTTATGCGCCATTTTGATGCGAACGATATTTATATCGATTTTATTCATTTTTATAATGAATATCGAAAAGAAAAGGATTTCAAAATCAGGTATTTAGAAAATATCATCATTTGTATATTATAATGGTATAAAATATTCAATTTTGGTTTAAAATTTAAAATGAAGTTGGAATCGTTTCTAAAATGAATTTAAAACTATTTATAAAATATGTTTTAAATGGAAATAGACGAAATATATATACTATATATACTATATATATTTAATGTCCTGAATAGAACGCACCACGCAGTGACCGTTCGCGAATTTCGACCATTGACTTCGAATTGATATTACGGGAGATTCAACCGTCAGATTCTTCTAAAACTGGAACCGTTGGGTTCGTATCGGAAAGAGCTTTCCAAGAATATAAGAGATTTGAAATCTAGCGGTTTTATTTGGAATTATGTCCAAATCAAATTTGGAAAAGGTCGCTATGGATGCAGTTCGGTGACCGTTATTGGAAACCGACTGTACGGGCCTTAATAAAATTATTAAAAATATTAATAATTTGTGTAAAATCATAATAAATAATTTGGAAAGATTTTGGATGGGATATTCCATGTTTGTAAAGATAAAAATATATTTTTATCAAAATGAACTAGTTAATAACTAGAATGACATTCCAATAATTTTTAAATAAATAAATTGGATTGAGAAAATGGTTTTAAAATAACCAGAAATTTACAATAAATAAATTAGAATGGTTTGGAATGAAATAATCTTCGAAACATTTCAGTATTGGATTCCTTTATTATACGGATATTGTTGAGGAATGTGGAAGATATACATATATATATATATATATATATATCGTTATTCCGAATACGATATTTGTTGATTTCAGAATTTGATATTGAATATATGCAGATATTATTTTCTATTCAGAGCCTTGTATTTAATATCAAATTGGATTTTGGGTTTGTCGTGAATGGTGTCTTCAATAAATATGTTCTTAAACCTAGTTGAGAAACGTTTACCAATTAATTAATATTTAATTGGAGTTGAACTGAAATTGGATTTTGGGTTTGTCGTGAGTGGTGTCTTCAGTAACACTATTCTTAAACCTCGTGTGAAAAGAATAAATCATTTAATTAAGATTATTTGAGTTCCAGTTATATTTAGTAATTGGAATAAAATGGAATATGAATTGGATTTATTTTAAACTGTGTTTTCAACGACATTCGTTCATTAACCCAATTAACAGTGAAATGTGATTTGGAATTTATAAATCTTTTTATTAATATTTAATGCAAAGCCAATTTTTCCAATTTAACAAAATAAATTAGAATGGAGCGGAATTCGATTTGGTAATAATAAAAGTGAGCTACTGTGGAGAAAGACTGTTACTATATATGGAATTTAAAAGGCTTTGCCATTATTCCATTTATATTATTTGTCAGATACGGAATTTGATATCGATTATATATTGATTTGTTTTTCGTAAAGATTCCATATTTAATGGAATGTGATTTTGGGTTTATCGTGAACTGTGTTTTAAGTGACATTGGTTCTTTAACCCAGATAAAGACAGAATTACATGTCTAACATTGTATTTCGAACTATATTCGTTGACTCTGGTAATTATATTTTTTTTGGCGGCGGAGAATTTATTCACTTGCTTAACACCTTTCTCTAAGACATACGAGCTTAGAGGTTAGATATCAGCAGAAATCAGTAGTACGGTGTAGATTGTCAATGTGGCATGTTTGATTTCCCAAAGTTAAATAATCATTAATATTGATTTCTGGGAAGATTAAAACTAAGTGGAGTTTTAATGAATCTTTAATTAGATTGAAATATGAATGAGATCATTTAGATTATCAAATTTAGAAAATGATCGAGAATGGAATATTGTCTCACCTCTATAACAGTAACAGCCATACGATGCAATAATATAAAGGAGCAACAATTGGGAAGCACGGTCCTCATCCATTTTCCATTTGCAGATGTTGCCTATAGGAATTTGTATTTAGTTATAGCTTTAGTCATCTCTCTTCTCCTTCGGTTAGTCTTTTGCTACTCTCTTTTTATTCCCTTTTAATTAGTCGAAATTAGTTGAAAGAGTTGCCTTTATTCAGTCACATTTCTGTTTGGTAAAAATACGAAGGGGAGTTGACGTAGGAACATATTGTTTATGAATTAGGAATTACATTAGCTTTATGGGAGCTGTAAAATGTATGTGATTGTTTTGGTTCGAAGTTGCGTATGTTGATGACTTAGCTTTTATACTTTTGCTTTTGGTTGTTAAACTGAGAGTAAAAGGCTAAATACGACTTTATGTTGCAACGGTGCAACTTGGGACTAATGAAATAATGAAACCAGTTGGGCTAAAAGAAGATTGGATCCTCAAAAGAGAAATTGACATTGGTTTTGCTATTGTATCCCATTCACATCATTTACTCCTATTAAAAAAAAGACTTTAGCTTTGGATGTCTAAACAAATGGCATATTTCAGTTGTTCTACTTAGCTTGTATATTTGTAATTTAAGTTTCACTATCAAGAGTATCAATTGGACAAAAAATTAGTAGTGTTATTAGTAGTACAGATATACTTGTTGAATTAGGTTATATTACTGTATGCCTTAAGCTAAAACTCGTTGGCTTTTAACTTGGGGCAGTCTTCTCCAGTCAATATGCTTATGGAATTTTTTTCTTCTTCTTCTTATTAATACATGTTCAATGTTTGTGTTTAACACTACAAATCTTGATTTTACAGTAGAACTAGTGTTTAACGTTTCTGTTTTAGTTCAACGTTAGTTGTGCATGTGGAGACATAAATATATGCGTATCAGCTGTATAGACTAGTTTGTATTAATTTTAAACAATCCAGTCAATCTTATTTTACCAAGTAAAACTTAGTAAAACAATAATATTGTCTTGTTCATTTGAGCATTTGCTATTTGTATATTTGTGTACACAAGACCATGTTAAGTCTTTCATGTCGAGTCTAGACTGTGTACTTCATCTTATTGAGTTTGCTGTTCCACTATGATGTTCACCAATCTTGTTCATGCTCTCTCATATATGTTGTGTACTTGTTCACCACTTGTGTTTCACCTAGCACCATGTTCATGTTCACTATTGAGTCCAGACTTGACCAAGCCATTCTGTTTTGCACCCACGTTATTATTTGCAGTGTTGAACTTGTTGTGCTATGTTGATTCATGTTCATTCTGGGTTGTTCATGTTACTTGAGAATCTATACTTGGTTTTGTTGTCGAGCTTGTGAGTCCATTTCTATATCTATGATGTTTTGATCATGCCTTATGTTAGAAACTTGGTTGTCACTTGTCATGCCTGCTGCCACATGTAGCCTTGAATTATTGTTCAAATTATATTATATTTTACAGTTTACAGCTCTAGAAATGTACGTGACAGGTACATAAAAATGGATAGCTGGAGCACAAGCTAGACAATGAAAATCAAGATCAAGTCAGCAAGAGTGATGAGTGTTGTAGTGAGAAAACAACATAAACAAACCATCATAGACTTCAGTATAAAGCCATCATAGACATCAGCCAAAAGCTGATATGGTAAAATGCTTATTACAATACTTATTAATTAATTTATGATGTTTTAAAGTTGCTTTGACATTATCTTTTAACTGATGTAAAAAAGGGGCACTTTAGACATCGCCAACAAAGACATCGCTCCAAAAAAATGAGGATATCATTTTTTGCTGATGTCTATGTGACTTTTTCTTGTAGTGAACATCTGATTACTAGTTGTTGGTAGGTTGCCCCCGCGTTCTGCAATCGAAAGGGCATGACGACGTAAAAATATAGCCCCAAGCCTATAATAAAACATATATATTCTTGGTCAGGAACGTGCATCAGGATTTAATTATAACACAAGTACGCATCCTAGAATGATAGGAGCTGATGGCATGTAGTTGAGTCAACAATCTTATTAATCCTTGATAGTGGGAAACTATCTTTTAGGCATGCTTTATTCAAGTTAGAATAATTGACGTATGTCCCCCATTTCCCGTTTGATTTCTTTACAAGGACGGGACTGGATATCCATTCAGGATAGAGGATGTCGTGGATGAAACCATTGTTTAGTTGCTTATCCACCTCCTCTTTGATTGCCACCAATCTTCTTAGACATAAGATTCCGTGTTTCTGTTTGATTGGAAGGAACCTTGGGTCGATCTTTAGAATGTGGGTTCCAATTCCTGGAGCAATGCCACATATAATGGAATGTGTCCATGCGAAGACATCATGGTTGGCCCATAAAAATCTGGCAAGTTCCCCCTCATAGCTGAGTTGAGCTGTGATCCAATCTTCAAGACCCGAGTCAAGTCCTCGAGGTAGAATTAAACATCGACGTATGGGCTTAACTGAAATTTCTCTTTCATAGTCTGTATCACCGTCTTTCTTGGGGTCCAACTCTTGATAAAGACGACTGTGTTGTCTGAGCCAGGCTTCAGACATTGGCGGCCAAGCATTGGCTTTCTTGGTGTAGAGGGCAGTCTTTACACTATTTCCTTTCTCGCGGAAGAAGGTGTCTTTCCATTCTACGAGATAGCAGGCTCTCCCCGATATTTGATCTACATGGAGAACTCTAACTCCATTTTTGGCGGGGAACTTTATGAGTAGGCACCATGGTGCTATGCAGATTCCGAAGTATGCAAGAGCAGGATGCTCCGAAAAGGCATTATAGGTAGATTAAAGGTCAATGACGATAAAGGGAAGAATTCTATTCAGCTGTGTTTTGCTTCGTCGATTTATACCGAAAGGTCGACAATTGCAACCAGTTCATTAGCAGAGCTGTTAAAGTTGTGGATCATGGCTTTACATGGTATTAAATCCTTGGCCTCCAGCTTCATTTGGTTGTAGGCCTTCTTGAAAGAGATGTTGATGGAACTCCCCGAGTCTAGGAGGATCTTCCCTACGAAGGAAGGACCTATATAGATCGAGATAACAAAGATTTCGATGTTTGGAATTTCCACTCCTACATGCTCCTTTTCACGGAAGAGAATGTCTTCATTCGTTATCTTCTAGACTTTGGATGGCACACCTTGGTCCCTAGCTAAGCACTCTTCATATTTAGCGTGCATGATTAATTTAACGTACACTTCCATACGTATAAAGCTTTGATTTACAGGGTGAGGCCCATCGCAAATAGCATTGATGACGAGACATGCCTAAAGAGGTCTAGGATTGGATGACCTTGTGGATGCGTGGGTGCTGAGGGACCCTATGCTTTGTCCTATGGAGCTTCAATTTACTTGTATTGCTCAGTATGTCTTTTGCGTATGATCTTCTCGATAGCATCTCGAAAATGATGGCAATCGTTAGTATTATGGTTGTACATCTTGTGGAACCTGCAAAAAATTTCGGACTACTTTTCCTTCTCTGTGAATTCGTATGGATAGGGTTTCTTATATTAGATCGTATTCTAGGATTCTAGATAGATGGTTTCCAGTTAAGAATTTAGTCAAGTACAAAATTATAGGTTGGGAATTGGTTTCTTTTCTTTTATTCCTTTTTCTTTTTGTGACCATCACAGTTGTTTCAATTGTTGTCACCTTGTTTGGGCTTATTCAGAGTAATCCCCTCATCCCTTCCGGAAATCTTTATGGCTGGTTTAACGGTGACGTCGCTTTGTACAATGTCCCTATGTGTATTATGGGGATATCCATGCAATGCCCTGCACTTACGTACTTTCTTCTGATATAGGTATCCACTGCCATTCTCGTAGAACACCTATAATAAACATGGAGGCATTCGATCAAGCCATCTTTTGAAGTCCGTATCCAAATGTATACCCTTTATTAGCTGTAGAAGCATAACATTTGCTTGCGGATCATCAACTTCTGCAAAGTCTTTTTTAAATCTTTCCAAGTTCTCTTCAATGATTCATCGGATCCTTGGAATATGTTAGAAATGGTTAGGATCTCCTTTAGCATTGTAATGTGCATCCTGAACCGCCCTAGTAAGCTGGTAAATAGAAGATATGGCTCTCAGCGTTAGTTGAGAGAAATATAGCAAAGCCATGCCTTTGACACATATGGGTAAGCATTTTCCTTTTACCGCATCGGTGATGCGAGATGAGCCCATATGCCACTTATATCTATTGAGGAATCCCCAAGGATTTGTTTCCCAGAGTAAGCAACAAGTTATGGCATATTTAAATGTTATGGGTATTCAATGTTTAGAATGACATCGGTTAATGGATTGCGTCTCTTACTAGCTTCCCAGATGTTGGTGGGGCCTCCTTGAGTTTAGTTTATGATCAATTAGATCATAACACAAATATCCAAATATGAGGACTCCGTTGGGTTCCAACGATCGTGATATCCCAACGGAGTGTAATGCTCATGCCTTCTCCATGAGGACATTCATCATCATCAACTTGGGGCTATATTAGTGGCCTAATTCCAAGGAGATTGGGAGGAGTATTCCAGTTCTGGTTGGCGATAGGAAGTCCAAAAGCTAGATTTCGAGCAATGGTGTAAAGACCCGTATTCTACATATCAGGTGGTCGTTGAATATTTATATTATTTTCATATGTGGTCGTATAATTATATAACTTCGGAAAATGACTATTAGGGTCATTTCCTATCTTCGCCATTTTTGTCGGATTTTTAATGTGACTGTCTTACCCTTGGAGAATCTTCTTTTAACCATAACCCTTGATTGATAAGATATGGAGTTGATAACACTTCCATTGGATTCGGATAATAGTTCACCATTCCGTAGAGTGGTCAAATTAAGAAAGCGGACTTACCGTTAGGGAGAAAAGGCTGAAACAAGTTCTGAAGGGTATTAGGCAGCTTAATTGGGCTAAAATGGGTTGTTAGGGTGAAGCATAATACACATTTCGGGAACAGGGATAAGTGGGGTAAGGTAATGGCTATTTTCACTTTCCCAACTCCCAAGATAGGTCTAATCCATCTCTAATGGCCACCAAACCATAAACTACCTCCAATTCCTTACTTTTTTTAGCAAAGCCGACCGATTTTATGGTGGTCTTACCAATTATTGTCGTAATCAAATAATTACAATAAAGTTTGATTTTTAAGGTGCACCGTCCACTGTATACGACTTTTATACTGGTCCATTCACTAAACTATACAAGCTTATAACACCGGAGCTAGTCGCTAGTAACTAGACTACAAGATCATTTCCTTCACGGAGGGAGAGTTCATATTGCATGGCTTACTTCACAAGAAGTACAATTACATAACGTGCTACAAAAAAGCCCTACAAAACACTAAACTGAAAAAACATATTATTCACTGTACCAAAGTGCAGCCTCATAACAGTATATTTAAGCTAGTGTGCCACATAGTGTATCTATGGCACATGCTGTAGGGGAAAATGACATGGCGAGTTTCACATGTTAGAGCAAGAAAAGAAAAGGACAAAAAGTTGCCACTCTCCTTGATACCGAACAGCATTATCATTAGAGAAATTTCATCAAAAAATGGGATTGCATAAGAGCACTTGAGACAAAAATGGCATGGAATAAACTTGGAAGGTTAAAAAAAACATGATTAGAGCAGCATTGACGCGAGCATTGCTTCACCAGTAATGCTGGGTGAGGATGGAGAGAACTGTTCCAGCATGCCGAAGGGCAGAACCAACCAATGTGACCCAAATGAAATGACAAAAAGGAAATTCCCAAGCAAATAGCATCAAACTTCCAAACAACCAAGAAGAAACACACAACAAACAAAGCTAGCAACCAGATCAACACCTCAAGTCATCAGACCGATTCCGCAAGTCGAAAGCCACAGCCATAATGAGAATCATAAACCATGTGAGGAACCAACACTACCAACATAGCAATTCAAAATACCATGCCTTTTATATTTTAGCCCACTGAGTTAGAGACATTGCACAGCAACTTCAACCCTCAGTTTGCTGAATAATCAGTCACATGTTAGAGCGCGGGCTATATAACTCAGTTAATAACAAAACGAAAACATAGCATACCAGAATAGAGATGTAGGCAAGTCATGATACCATCACTGTGGAATATGAAGTTGCTGCAGCTGTGGACACACCAAAACTGAATACCAGATTTGGCCACCGCACCAAGACACGGAAGGGACAACTGGAATGGGTTCGGTAAGGACAGTAGCTGAGTAGTCGACTGGAATAAGGAGGCGCACTTGCGTTCGGGTTTTATATCTAGAATTGTAAACAGGGTTTGGTGTAGCTCATACACACGGCCAAAGAAGGGTTGAGCGTTTCATTGGTTTGGTTTATCCGATGATTAGAGTTTGTGTTTGAAATATTCACTATAATTTAAAATAAATTATAAGTGTATGGTTAGAGTATAATTATTTATTATTTTTTTGTTTTCTAATATTAATTTTGACACATAGGTAATGATTAAAATTTACTTAAATAAATAAACTAACCTAAAATATCTATTATAATATCGATAGTTTGAAAATATAGTAAAAGTTCGGTTAATTTGATTAAACTGATAACTAACTTAATATTTTTTCGGATCAATTACAAACCAATGTAATTTCAAAACTCAACCAAACCGACCAAAACAAATTAGTTTGGTTGGTTTATTTGGTTTAAACAAATAATGCTCACCCCTAGGCGAAAGTAAGAAATTTGGGGAAAGGGATTCGAGAAAAAGAGAGGAGTTGGCGGAGGAGATTGAGAGATAAGAAGAAAGCAAGGGAGAAATAAATTTGGGGGTTCCTTATCGCCATTAATGCAAGTTCACCCAAAATAACCCTTGTGCTTTCTTTGAATTTTTGTCTTTTCATTCCCAAATCTTTACTTTAATTAGCTCTAACCCAAGATTAGCGAAAAATTTATCATTTCAACTCAAATCAACTTTGGAGCTTCTTCCTTACACTGGAATCCAAGCCTAATAAACATTAATTTCAGATCTAACATCTTTGGGGCACTTAAGGTGAGTGATTAGCCACATTACTCACTAATTAGAATTAATCAGTCGTAGATCACTTTAGAAAATTACGCAAAATACTTATAAATCCTCGTATAATGTGTATTGTCACATATATGAATTTGGATTGATTTTGGTTAGGTTTTTAAATCCTGGAAATTAGGGAAGCCAATAGAGCAATGCTTTCCTAGCCTTGATTTGGATATTTTACCATGTATCATAGGTTTAGAAGTTGTTTATACATGTTTTGTATGGTTGTATGATGTCTAAGAAACCTTAGGATGGATAAAAATGCCGTCAAATAGCGAAATTTGATGGTTTCAAGTGTTATGGAATGCTTCAGTTCCTAGGTCGACAAGTCAGGTTCGACCATATCGATCTAGAAAGTTTTCAACAGAATTACACCAAATTTTATGGGGATAAAAAGGAAGGTTCCAAGAAATTTTTGGTCGATCAGGGTTCGGGAAGACCACATTTTAATCCAGGCGTTCGGTTTGAATTGGGTTGGGCACGAAGGGGAGGCCGAGTCAACTCTGTTCGACCTCTGGAATAAGATGATGTCGGGTCGACTATTCGACCCGGACTTGCTCACTTGGACTCGGGTCGACTTTGTCTACCCGAGGACCTAATAAGACCAGGTTGACTGGAGTCGACACGGGAAGGCTAGTAAAGTCGGGTCGACATTTCCGACCCCAGAAGTTTGTCCAGACCCGGGTCAAGTGGTGACCCGGGGTTCGAGTGAGGGGATGGAAACTCATGGGGAAATGATCGAGAGGCTAGAGCATGGAGATTCAACACTTCTTCTCATAACTACATCTTGAATTGGAGGACAAGTCCTAACGACTAGGTTAAACCCGAGATGCAAGGAAGGTTCAAAGGGCGGTCACTATGTAGGATTCGGATGGGAACCATTGTAATGATTTCTAATTGAGTCGGGCTGTGGGTACGAATTCTAAAGGAACGTGGACGCATGAGGTTGGTTTCGGGTACTAGGAGCTAGTGATAGTTTATGCGCCATTGGGATCAGGTGTAGGTCACTCTTTTCTCCAGGTGTGGGAGATTCTTATTCTAGGTGTAGGAATTCTATGGCATATAGGATCAGGTGTGGGTCCATAACCAAGGGTACCGAGACAATCGAGCGATGTTATATGTCCAAGCATTGAGTGAGTTATGTGAGATTGTATGTTATGCTTGAATGTTTGTTATTTCCTTGATATGCACATTATTTAATATAATTTCAGTGACATGATTATCTTAGAGTGATAGTCATTACTGTTATGTTCTAACTCTTTGGACGCAGGTACATGTCTGCTATGACTTTTCATATCTATGTTGTTTATTTAATTATTTTGAAGCTTACTGCTTACACCAGACTTTGTCTGACTCAGAGTTTTATGTTTTTCTTCTTATTACTCTAGGTGCTCTTAAATGAGCAGACGAGGAGTAGGTTGGTGTATTCAAGTGGCTGGCCGGAGACAAGCAGGAGGCTTCTACGTATTATATATATATACTATATCTCTGTTTATTCCTGTGATCACTACTTTGAGCATTAGTATTACGTTCGAGTAGAGACAATTATTTTGGAGATGTATCTTAACCAGTTGGTATTTATGCTGTAATATGTCTTATACTCTGATGATTATGGTTATTTACAGCTTACACTGCCTCGCCTGTTTTATATATGTTTCTATTATACTTTATATCATACGCTGTGAGATATACGACAAGTTTCGGGATCACATTCTTCTATCTTTCTCATTCTTTTCTTGATGATCATCTTGTATCGGTCGAACACCTCCACAACGCTTAGTTAGGTGTTGATTGGTACGGAGCGGCCGTCACATTTGGTACCATAACTTAGGTTGCGTAGTTAACCTAAGTGGGTGATGTCTAGGGGAAGAGTATACATATACGAGAATGCATATTTGTGGTATTTTGGTTTTCAAAGTTATACCTATAATTTAGACCCGTCAAATGGGTCAGGTCGAGTAATAAATGGGTCGGGTAGAATTTCACCCGACTCAATCAAAGCATAAAAAATCTAACCTGTTTAATTTGTTTATTAAACGGGTTGACCCGACCCAACCCACTTAGTTAAAGGGTCAACCCGACCCGATTTGTTTATCAAAAACTACTCTAATAACACAAAAAATAGCTGTTCTAAACAAGAAACAACACCAATTGAATATGCGCATGAATAGAAAAATATGCAGTGACAGTAAAATGCAGTAATAAAGCACAGGAACAGCAAAAACATCACAAATAACTGATCATATTTGAGATAAATACAACATTGACCTAAGTAACAATAACATAAATAACTGAGCATAGTGATTAGTGACCAATTAATAACAACAACACAAGTAACCGAGCATAGTATAATACTTCACGAATCAAATCTACAAAAACAATTTCTTCAGTTGTCCAAACAACAACAACAACAAAAGAGCACTACACATAAAAACAAGCAAAGGAGACAAGTTATTCTAGAATTACTTGACAATAATAGAAAAAAATACACAGTAAATGTATTCCTAAATGTAAAAATACACAGTAAATGTATTACAGGCAGTGTTTGGACTTACTGGCAGCATATGTTTAAGTAAGCAAACATATGCTACACTGTACTATAAAGCATGATAAGCTGTTGTTATTCAAAGCAACACACCATAATAATGTTTAAAACTAGAATACAGTTTGTTGTGCAATGAATTTAAGTGAAAAAACATGACATGTTGTTGTGCATACCATAAAACATAATCCAGAAAAGTGATTCCATAGTACTCATAATATGTGGATGTACAAGATTTCTACACCTGGACTTAAACTACCAAAGCTAATTTAGTTGCTAGTATTAAATTTGCTCGTGGGTTGCTTATTAGGTAGGTTAATTAGCATAAGATTTAATTGGCCAGCAATAACTGTAATTATTTATATTCACAATCAATGGTGTTCAATACAGAACTAAAGATCGTTATTGTCACATACGTTGATTCCTTTATTATTGCAGCCACTACAAACTAATGCAAGTTTTAGGGCCACCACACACATACCAGTTAAAATAATATAGAACCACTTGCGAAGTTTAATTAATTGCTAAATGTTGAACATAAATGGTCTTCAATCTCATATATTTATTCTTATATAAGTTATAAACGCTAGAATTTAATAGCATAGTACAACAAGCTCACTTGGCTACTATAATCTTAAGAGAAAATTTTCTCTAACTGTTTCCATTTGATAAATTTGACGTTTAAATATTAACGTCTACATTTGTAAGTTTCCATTGAATGTTATTTCACTTCCTCTTTTAATTATGCAGTATTCTGGTTCTTTTTCGAATGAAAAGTGTAACACCCCACGTCCATTAATGTCACTCACTAAGGGGATGCATTAACTTATATGTAGTATTATAAAAGTATAGAATAGAATATCACAAAACAGATATATAGATGGTCCTTAAGAAAATTCAAACTTTATTCATTGCAGTGGAAAAGCAAAACATGTTTGGTTACAACATCAAAACCACATACTAGAATCAAGTACATAAATATCCATCTTAAACAAAATTATTATCAGAGTACATAAAAGTAAAATCATAATCCCACTCCATATAGACTAAATGAAAAGAGATAAAGCTGAGCGTTACTCTCAACACTTCCAAGCGCTTCAAGAAGAAAGAAATGCAAGTCAAGCTTCAGTGTTTCCTCCCTGAGAACCCAGGGCGGAAAAGGAAGAAAAAGACGTGAAAACAAAAAGGTCAAACATAAAGCTTGACGAGTCCAGCTACTTTTAGCATGAAAATAAGTAAAGCAATACGACAGGAATAAACAGGATGGAAAGTATAACCATAACATAAGGTAAAGCTGGATAACATGATGAATATAAAGGAATGTCTAGTGCGCTTCCCAGATTTCTTACTTGATTTAATTCTCTGCACCACCTACTAGTAATTCTTAACGAAACGATCCCAACCCCGCAATTGGTATCACACAGGCGTAACATCTAATAAGAGGTATCCACCGTATACAATCCTTGAAAGTCCACTTGCCCATAATAGATACTAGATGTCCCCACACTACCCCAAATCGATCGGCTCCCTAACTTGTAGTTATCTGTGTGGGTCCCAACTTAGGGTGTATCACTCCCTAAGTGGCAACAAGTGGGTGCACAGCTTTGTACCTACTGATGTACAGTGGCTAAATCTTCCAATGCCGGGAACATCTTGTGCACGCTTAACGAACCCGTCGTAATCTGAACTGCTACACCCTCGCTCTTATTTGACCGCTTATAATCAACCCAGTAAGTGTGCCCCAATCCTGCCTTGCTCAAGGTTTCCGATACCACTAAGTGGGTTACTGTCTGAAATGGGTCCCTACCGCTACTAGGTTTTCCCCCAGGGTTTATCCTAACCCAAATTTATATTGGTTAAGTGTTGTCTATCAACCCAGTTGACTTAACCACATCCACTTATCTAATCAATATGCATTATTTGTTAAGCTTACCTTAACCCTATCCACTTTGTTCATGTATTATTGGTTAAGTTGTCATCTTACACAAGTTAACTTAACCCCACCCACCTAACATGTTTTAGGTATCATATTCATCCTTGATCAACATTAATTAGTTATTAATGCACAAACCTCTCACATTAAGTCGATGGCCTGTGGCCGCTGGATGTGTCGGGCGGTTCCGGGCAGACTTCTGCCACAAGCCAGACTTAACCTCTTGTCTAAGCATCTTTTAGTTATGCCTATGACCTCTCACATTAGACTGGCCGTTTGCGGTTGCTGGTTAGGCCGGTTGGTTCCGAGCAGGCTTCTACCGCAAACGAAGTCTAACCTCGTGTCTCAGCATGCTTATCTTAGCCAATTTATAGATTTGTAGTTTATGCCAATTTTAGGCTAATTATGTCAATTACCCAAAATTCCCAATTTAATATCATGCCCAACAATTATCATATACTATGCCAAATTTTACATTTGTCATGCCCAAACCAACCCAAAGTATATTATGCCAAATTTCCCATCGTTCCCTAAATTACCGTTCGTACGTCCATCTCCATGATATTTGGCCTAGGCTCGAAGTAGCCCGGCTATAAAAACCAAAAAGGGAAGGAGGAAGGGATAAGATAAAGAACATGCATGATAATAACAATAGGCATAAGTATGAACTGATCGTAAAGATATGATAAAACCGATGATAATATCAACATGGGCGTATAAGAATCATGAATCTAATGTTATAGGCTAAGATAGAATTGATGAGATTCAATCTTATTATCATGTATAATTCTCAAATCCAATTTACAACATGTTAGAATTGCTTTAGCATTATTTTAATCTAAAAATAATCAATGATCTCACAAAGATTGGATTAAGGAAGAGAATTAGACGTTATAATTGTTGTAGATTCGATCCCCTTTACATAATTCCTTTACTTTGATTTGTTGAAGAAGAAGGACTAGTTTAGGTTGAGGCAGCATGGAGGCGCCATGAATTAGTGTATTGAAATTAGGTTTAGGTCTAGGTGTGTTTATATAGGTGTAGTGAGTTAATTAGGGCCATTAGATTAGATCAGGAGCCATAGGAATCGTCCACGCCATCCGACCAATAAAAAATAACCATGTTGCGAAAAAACGATCATTAACCAATAAAAATGCTGCGAACAAACGATCATTAACTAATAAAAATGCGCCATGTGTGCAACATGATGTGCAGCAGCAGGGTGTTGACACACACGTCATATATATAAAAAGATTTTTCCAATTAATCCTCCAATTAACCCTTTTCACACTAAACCGCTTTTTAATTGAACTGCGTTCACACTAAGCCACTTTTTAGCCATTCCCCTAAAACAAAATATGGCGCTAGGCGGGATTGAACTATGTACCTTTTATATGTAAGTCACATGCTCTAACCAACTGGGCTACTTAGTCTTTTGTTAACAAGACTTAGGGCAATGGTATCCATTATTTTTTCTCATTCCTCTTTTTTTTTTAATGTTTTGTTGCAATATTTAATTAAAAGATATCTTTTTCATCCTAAATCGGTTTTCTACAAACCATAGGTCTAAATTGACTAGAAAACCGTGAGCACTTATAGGTTAATGGATTTCCAACTATGACAAGGTATGGAACCACCTTTCGATATTGTATCTCTATAGAGGAATACACTAGGTTCAACAAAAACATCTTGCAACCCGGCCACACATGACCGACCACTCATTTCATTTTATTATGTCGAATATATTGTCATCTTACGGTTGCTTGCAACATAACCATTCCCGAGAGATACATAAGCGAAAGAAGAAAAAAATGAATATTCTCTAGATGGTGACAATACACCGTAATTGGGAGTGACCCACTTAGTCATGTTGCCTGCCCGATTTTTATCAATTCTCGGTTGTGAGACTTGAGGTCGTAACTTACCTTTGATATATCACATCTTCATTCACTTGGAATGCCACATCATCAAACCCGTCAATGTCACAAATTGATACCCCCAATACCATGGGTATAAACCTAAGAGAAACGAATTCCTTTGCCACCAAACATAATTTGAAGAGATGAATTGTGTGATCTGTTAGGTATACTCTGTCAGACACTCCTCTATACAAGTTGTCCTAGGACAGGACAAACCGAAGGCATTATCCTATAAATCCATCTTAGGGAATTTCTACCTAGGACCAGCAGAACAGCCCTTGCTTAAACTCCGCCTTCAATGGTCTTTAAAAATATCCGACTCGCAATGTATATATCGAATCTAAGTGGAATTTAGATTCTGGTCTCTTCGAAATGATAATGGTAGTGATGGCCCAGATTTGATAGCCGGTGATTTAACAATCAAATATAAAATAAAATAATAAAGTAAATAGATTTGTTTCCATTGGACCTGCTAAGCTTCTTTGAAATAATATTTAATTATTTAACTTCAAATATCATCTTCTCCATATACTTATTTGAAAACATAAGTATTTCTAACTTAGAAAACTCTTATTGTCAATCTTGTGTGATAATCTCACTCTTGAATATACGGTTTCATAGCTGAAAACGATATTCGAATCCGATACTCATTTTGAACACAAACTATGAAACAGCCCGCACTTTATGTATCGGAGGATCGTAAAATATTTTTATTTCATTTCTAGAGGGTTGGATCATTCTCATCTTTTGATATGTTGCTTATGAGGATGTGAGACATGTCCATAATTTTTACTAATTTTGTTTATGACCATTTTGCCCCTGTTAGTCTTGTATAGGGAATAACTTTTGACTCATGTTGAATCAGAGGGTGAGACCTATGCCATTGGAAAGGAATTGATGATTGCCTTTCCGTAGAGAGGTTACATTAAAGATTTGGCTGAGCGTTTTGGGAGAAATCGCTGTTTTAAGGTTTTTCAGTTGGCTGTCCAGGTTTGGTAAGCCAAAATGGGATGAATTGGGAAGGCCCATTAGGGGGTTGGTGGAAACTATAAATAGGGGGTAAGGGATATGAGAAAGGGTTTGAATTTTCCATTCTCTCATTGGGAGGTCTTGAGCTCCTCCTTCCTCTAGAATCTTTCCACCATTAAAAATCATAAGCCAAGGAGGGAAATTGAAGATCTACACCATTGGAGGCTAGATCTATGTCATTTGAAGTGAGGCACTTGCTGTATGGATTCAAATATCTATTATTTTAGCTTGTTTTATAGAATTGGTGAGCGATATGCATCTCTCACATGGATTCAATAAAGCATATGTGTGTTTATTCTTATTTTTCATCAAGTGCAAGTATTTTCTCTATAGACCTATGGATTGTTAAGTCCATTTTCATATGAATCACCCTATGATCTAAGTTAGCATGTTTAAGTCGATAATTCTTATGCCATTTTACATGTTTATGCAATTTAGATTCACAATTTAGGTCATATGTTCATTTATCATGATTTTTGGTGAATTTGCACAATTTGATGATAATTGTCGTTTTCATGATGATAGTGGTTCCACAACATGCTTATGATTATATGTGATGTATTAGACGAGTCGGTCTCGCCGAATTTGTCATTTGGCCAAGTTTTGGTCGAAACCGGAGGTAGTTTTGATCTGTACAGGAAACTGATCGGTCATGACCGATCGGTAAGGAGGGGATGATCGGTTGAAATTTATCTTGGAAAAAAAGTCAGGGTCGATCGGTATTGTATGGTAGGGAAATCGATCGATGCAATGCGGTAGGGGATCGATCGGTGGTGGTTCAGAAGTGATGTTCTGGAGACCTAGTAGGTGTGCTTCCGGCCGATCGGTGGTGTGCTTCCAGAAGGACATATCATTGGGTATGCTACAGGGAGAACAATTGGTCGATGTTCCAGGAGGTCGATCGGTTGATGCTCCGGGGTGGCGGTTGGTCAGTACTCCAGGGGTGAGGTCCGATCGGTCGGTGACCTAGGTAAAGTTCAGTCGGTGATTTCTGAAAATTTTATTTTCGGGGGCAACCCCCCGAATCCTAGCCGCAGCGCAATGATGTAATTGGCTCGACGATGGTATGACTTCGAAGTAATTTCAAGTACGTAAGTTCGAAGTGTTAAAAGGTATTCGTTGATCGGTGTAGAACAATGAATGAGGTGAAAACTCAAAGGTCGTGAATTGATGGATAATGGTTGCTCGAGAAGGTTGCTTGAGCTATAGGAAGTCGTCAGGATGGATGACTAGAGATACGAAGGCCGAGGAATTATCGTTGTCATAAGTTCTAGTAGCCTCGAAGTGGGGGTACATTAGAGACGTCTAAAAGACCAGTTGTAGGTCGAGTACCCTGGGTCTTGTAGAAAGGCCTAGTTGTCAAGGTTGGACATATAAAGTTTATGCTAGAACTGGGGTTACCATTAGCCCTTGACATATGGCAAGGTTGGCCATCATATAATTAACGGTGGTTTCGAAGCAGGATTGGCGGTGATAGCCAGAGTCTGTCATGATTAATTAGTTGCCTTATTTGAACCGTCTCATGTAGATTGTCCAACTTCGAAGGAGATGTTCCTTGGGTGCTTATCTGATATTGGTCTAGGCCTCTGGGGCTCGTGCTTGAGGGATGTTGAGTTCGATTAGGTTGGTTTACATGAGATATATAATTTGGATGTCATGAGTGTTTTTCCATGATTGAATGAGTGTTCTAGTTATCATGGATGTATGGTTGAAATGTTATCGTAAAGGCTACCACTCTCCGATGTGGGGAAGACGGGAGTTGATTTCTTCTCTATTTTGGGTAGATTAGTATGTTATCTAACCATTCTCATATACATTATTGTTGAAGTTTGTTAGTTATTTTATCGCTCACTAAGACTGTTGTCTGACTCAAGGTTTTATTTTTCCTCTTATTACCTTGGGTTGTTCATCCTAAATGTAAAAATACACAGTAAATGTATTACTGGCAGTGTGTGGACTTACTGGCAGCATATGTTTAAGTAAGCAAACATATGCTACACTGTACTATAAAGCATGATAAGCTGCTGTTATTCAAAGCAACACACCATAAATATGTTCAAAGCTAGAATACAATTTGTTGTGCAACGAATTTAAATAAGAAAACATGACATGCTGTTGTGCATACCATAAAACATAATCCAGAAAAGTGATTCCATAGTACTCACAATATGTGGATGTACAAGATTTCTACACCTGGACTTAAACTACCAAAGCTAATTTAGTTCCTAGTATTAAATTTGCTCGTGGGTTGCTAATTAGGTAGAAGATTTAATTGGTCAGCAATAACTGTAATTATTTATATTCACAATCAATGGTGTTCAATGCAGAACTAAAGACCATTATTGTTACATACGTTGGTTCCTTTATATTGCAGCCACTACAAACTAATGCAAGTTTTAGGGCCACCACACACGTACCAGTTAAAATAATATAAAACCACTTGCGAAGTTTAATTAATTGCTGAATGCTAAACATAAATGGTCTTCAATCTCCATATATTTATTCTTATATAAGTTATAAACGCTAGAATTTAATAGCATAGTACAACAAGCTCACTTGGCTACTATAATCTTAAAAGAAAATTTTCTCCAGCTGTTTCCATTTGGTAAATTTGACGTTTAAATATTAACGTCTACATTTGTAAGTTTCCATTGAATGTTATTTCACTTCCTCTTTTAATTATGCAGTATTCTGGTTCTTTTTCAAATGAAAAGTGTAACACCCACGTCCATTAATGTCACTCACTAAGGGAATGCATTAACTTTCATAGAGTATTATAACGGTATAGAATAGAATGTCACAAAACAGATATATAGATACTCCTTAAGAAAATTCAAACTTTATTCATTGCAGTGGAAAAGCAAAACATGTTTGGTTACAACATCAAAACCACATACTAGAATCAAGTACATAAATATCCATCTTAAACAAAATTATTATCAGAGTACATAAAAGTAAAATCATAATCCCACTCCAAATAGACATAATGAAAAGAGATAAAGCTGAGCATTACTCTCAACACTTCCAAGCGCTTCAAGAAGAAAGAAATGCAAGTCAAGATTCAGTGTTTCCTCCCTGAGAACCCAGGGCGGAAACGGAAGAAAAAGAGGCCAAAAAAAAAGGTCAAACATAAAGCCTGACGAGTCCAGCAACTTTTAGCATGAAAATAAGTAAAGCAATACGATAGGAATAAACATGATGGAAAGTATAACCATGACATAAGGTAAAGCTGGATAACAGGATGAATATAAAGGAATGTCTAGTGCGCTTCCCAGATTTCTTACCTAATTTAATTCTCTGCACCACCTACTAGTAATTCTTAACGAAACGATCCCAACCCCGCAATTGGTATCGCTTAGGCATAACATCTAGTAAGAGGTATCCGCCCTATACAATCCTTGAAAGTCCACTTGCCCATAATAGATACTAGATGTCCCCACACTACCCCTAATCGATCGGCTCCCTAACTTGTAGTTATCTGTGCGGGTCCCAACTTAGGGTGTATCACTCCCTAAGTGGCAACCAGTGGGTACACAGCTTTGTACCTACTGTTGTACAGTGGCTAAGTCTTCCAATGCCGGGAACACCTTGTGCACGCTTAACGAACCCGTCGGAACCTGCACTGCTACACCCTCGCTCTTATTTGACCGCTTATAATCAGCCGAGTAAGCGTGCCTCAATCCTGCCTAGCTCAGGGTTCCCGATACCACTAAGTTGGTTATTGTCCGAAATGGGTCCCTACCTTTACTAGGTTTTTCCCCAGGGTTTATCCTAACCCAAAATTATATTGGTTAAGTGTTGTCTATCAATCCAGTTGACTTAACCACATCCACTTATCTAATCAATGTGCATTATTTGTTAAGCCTTAACCCTATCCATTTTGTTCATGTATTATTGGTTAAGTTGTCAACTTACACAAGTTAACTTAACCCCACCCACCTAACATGTTTTAGGTATCATATTCATCCTTGATCAACATTAATTAGTTATTAATGCACAAACCTCTCACATTAAGTCAATGGCTTGTGGCCGCTGGATGTGCCGGGCGGATCCGGGCAGACTTCTGCCACAAGCCAGACTTAACCTCGTGTTTAAGCATCTTTTAGTTATGCCTACGACCCCTCACATAAGACTGGCCATTTGCGGTTGCTGGTTAGGCCGGTTGGTTCCGAGCAGGCTTCAACCGCAAACGGAGTCTAACCTCGTGTCTCAGCATGCTTATCTTAGCCAATTTATTAATTTGCAGTTTATGCCAATTTTAGGCTAATTATGTCAATTACCCAAAATTCCCAATTTCATATCATGCCCAACAATTATCATATACTATGCCAAATTTAACATTTGTCATGCCCAAACCAACCCAAAGTATATATGCCAAATTTCCCATCGTTCCCTAAATTATCGTACGTTCATCTCTATGATATTTGGCCTAGGCTCGAAGTAGCCTGGCTATAAAAACCAAAAAGGGAAGGAGGAAGGGATAAGATAAAAAACATGCATAATAATAACAATAGGCAAAAGTATGAACTGATCATAAAGATATGATAAAACCGATGATAATATCAACATGGGCATATAAGAATCATGAATCTAATGTTATAGGCTAAGATAGAATTGATGAGATTCAATCTTACTATCATGTATAATTCTCAAATCCAATTTGCAACATGTTAGAATTGCTTTAGCATTATTTTAATCTAAAAATAATCAATGATCTCACAAAGATTGGATTAAGGAAGAGAATTAGACGTTATCGTTGTTGTAGATTCGATCCTCTTTACAGAATTCCTTTACTTTGATTTGTCGAAGAAGAAGGACTGGTTCAGTTTGAGGCAACATGGAGGCGCCATGAATAAGTGTAGTGAAATTAGGTTTAGGTCTATGTGTGTTTATATAGGTGTAGTGAGTTAATTAGGGCCATTAGATTAGATCGGGAGCCACAGGAATCGTCCACGCCATCCGACCAATAAAAAATAGCTATGTCGCAAAAAAACCATCATTAATCAATAAAAATGCTACGAAAAAACAATCATCAACCAATAAAAATGTTCCATACGTGCAACATGATGCGCAGCAACATGGTGTTGACACACACACACGTCATATATATATATATATATATATATAACCATTTTTCCAATTAATCCTCCAATTAACCCTTTTCACACTAAACCGCTTTTTAAATGTACTGCGTTCACACTAAGCCACTTTTTAGCCATTCCCCTAAAACAAAAATATGGCGCTAGGCAGGATCGAACTATGTACCTTTTGTATGCAAGTCACATGCTCTAACCAACTGAGCTACTTAGTCTTTTTTTAACAAGACTTAGGGCAATGGTATCCATTATTTTTTCTCATTCCTCTTTTTTTACCATGTTTTGTTGCAATATTTAATTAAAAGTTATTTTTTTCATCCTAAATCGATTTTCTGCAAACCATAGGTCTAAATTTACTAGAAAACCGTGAGCAGTTATAGGTTAATGGATTTCCAACTATGACAAGCTATGGAACCACCTTCCGATACTGTATCTCTATAGAGGAATACACTGGGTTCAACAAAAACATCTTGCAACCCAGCCACACATGACCGACCACTCATTTCGCTTGAGTGTGTCGAATATATTGTCATCTTATGGTTGCTAGGAACATAACCGTTCCCGGGAGATACAGAAGCGAAAGAAGAAAAAAAATGAATATTCTCTAGATGGTGACAATACACCGTAATTGGGAGTGACCCACTTAGTCATGCTGCCTACCCGATTTTTATCAATTCTCGGTTGTGAGGCTTGAGGTCATAACTTACCTTTAGATATATCACGCCTTCATTCACTTGGAATGCCACATCATCAAACCCGTCAATGTCACAAATTGATACCCCCAATACCATGGGTATAAACCTAAGAGAAACGAATTCCTCCGCCACCAAACATAATTTGAAGAGATGAATTGTGTGATCTGTTAGGTATAGTCTGTCAGACACTCGTCTATACAAGTTGTCCTTGGACTGGACAAACCGAAGGCATTATCCTATAAATCCATCTCAGGCAATTTCTACCTAGGACCGACAGAACAGCCCTTGCTTAAACTTCGCCTTCAATGGTCTTTAAAAATATCTGACTCGCAATGTATATATCGAATTTAAGTGGAATTTAGATTCTGGTCTCTTCGAAATGATAATGGTAGTAATGGCCCAGATTTGATAGCCGGTGATTTAATGATCAAATATAAAATAAAATAATAAAGTAAATAGATTTGTTTCCATTCGACCTGCTGAGCTTCTTTGAAGTAATATTTAATTATTTAATTTCAAATATCATCTTCTCCATATACTTATTTGAAAACATAAGTATTTCTAACTTAGAAAACTCTTATTGTCAATCTTGTGTGATAATCTCACTCTTGAATATACGGTTTCATAGCTGAAAGCGATATTCGAATCCGATACTCATTTTGAACACAAACTATGAAATAGGCCGCATTTTATGTATCGGAGGATCGTAAAATATTTTTATTTCATTTCTAGAGGGTTGGATCATTCTCATCTTTTGATATGTTGCTTATGAGGATGTGAGACATGTCCATAATTTTTACTAATTTTGTTTATGACCATTCTGCCCCTGTTAGTCTTGTAAAGGGAATAACTTTTGACTCAGGTTGAATAAGAGGGTGAGACCTGTGCCATTGGAAAGGAATTGATGATTGCCTTTCCGTAGAGAGGTTACATTAAAGATTTGGCGCAGCGTTTTGGGAGAAATCGTTGTTTTAAGGTTTTTCAGTTGGCTGTCCAGGTTTGGTAAGCCAAAATGGGCTGAATTGTGAAGGCCCATTAGGGGGTTGGTGGAAACTATAAATAGGGGGTAAGGGATATAAGAAAGGGTTTGAATTTTCCATTATGTCATTGGGAGGTCTTGAGCTCCTCCTTCCTCTAGAATCTTTCCACCATTAAAAATCATATTCCAAGGAGGGAAATTGAAGATCTACACCATTGGAGGCTAGATCTACGTCATTTGAAGTGAGGCACTTGCTGTCTGGATTCAAATTTCTATCATTTTAGCTTGTTTTGTAGAATCAGTGAGCGATATGCATCTATCACATGGATTCAATAAAGCATATGTGTGTTTATTCATGTTTTTCATCAAGTGCAAGTATTTTCTCTATAGACCTATGCATTGTTAAGTCCATTTTCATATGAATCACCCTATGATCTAAGTTAGCATGTTTAAACCGGTAATTCTAATGCCATTTTACATGTTTATGCAAGTTAGATTCACAATTTAGGTCATATGTTCATTTATCATGATTTTGGGTGAATTTGCACAATTTGATGATAATTGTCGTTTTCATGATGATAGTGGTTCCATAACATGCTTATGATTATATGTGATGTATTAAATGATTCAGTCTCGCCGAATTTGTTGTTTGGCCAAGTTTTGATCGAAACCGGAGGTAGTTTTGATCTGTACAGGAAACCGATCGGTCATGACCGATCGGTAAGGAGGGGATGATCGGTTGAAATTTATCTTGGAAAAAAGTCAGGGTCGATCGGTATTGTATGGTAGGGAAATCGATTGATACAATGTGGTAGGGGACCGATCTATGGTGGTTCAGAAGTGATGTTCTGGAGACCAATCAGTAGGTGTGCTTCCGGCTGATCGGTGGTGTACTTCCAGAAGGACATATTGGTGGGTATGCTACAGGGAGACCAATCGGTCGATGTTCCAGGAGGTCGATCGGTTGATGCTCCTGGGTGGCGGTCGGTCAATACTCTAGGGGTGAGGTCCGATCTGTAACAACCCGAATTTTATAACGTGTTAAGACAAGAATCAAGGCAGAATTTAATTTTAAAATCTGAATCAAGGGAAACGGGCTGTTCCATTGCGTTCGTCTCGGAAAAATACGCGAAATAGAGTCCGAGTTTTCGAGAATCGAAGTCCGTATGACCAAGATATGGTCAGTCGAAGTTTTCAGAATTTTCAGAGTTTAAAACAGATTCAGATTCAAAAAGTCAACCCTGGTCAAAGGGGTGTCGACTCTAGAGTCGACACCCCCCCCAAGTCGACTCTAGAGTCGACTTGGGAGTCGACACAGGTGGCCACACCAGTTTTGGCCTGGTGCACCTAACTTCTTCCCCAAGACATGTTTTGGGTCTGATTTGTTGGCATGTGACGGATTTTGATGGCTAGGATCTGAATTTGGGTTAATCCTATGGCTAAAACTAATCCTAATCTCTATAAAAAGACCCCTAACCTAACCTTTAAACCCTCATTATTAGATCCTACAACTAAACTATGCCAAAATTTCTAATGATCATGGCCTCCACTCAAAACCCTAGCCTCCATCCTCTTGTCATAAATTCTATCTTCATTCACATGAGAGATTACATGATCATATGAGTATATGAGAGTTTCTATGTTCATATGAGAGCTTCTAAGCTTGATTTCAAGGCAAATCTTCATCAAAGCAAGGATCTTTCTTATTATTTTCTCTAGGGTTTTATTGGAGCTTATTGATTTGGGGTTTTTGCTAGTGTGGCTTCGTCTCAATCTTTTTATATATTGATTTGTGCCTTCATAGCATGGTAAGCCCCCTCCTACTCTTAGATATTAACTATGAAGTTAAATGTTCATGTTGCAAGTTTTGGGTTTGAACTTGAGTAGGTTACATGCTTAGAAACTATCACGTTATGTGTAGATTTATCCTATGCATATTCGTAAAGTCATCACCTTGATTTTGTGGGCTAAAAGCTATAAGCTTTATGTTGAAATGTTGCATTATGCAACATAAGAACTCTCTTATCCCTTAAGTTAACTTGCATAGAATGCTAGATGCGAACTTCTAGCCATTTTTCTATGTCATTTATCACCATGATTCACCTATATGCTAAGTTTTGGGGTTATGCATGTTTTTGGGGCTTAATAATGTAACATGCAAGTTTGTGAACACATTATGTCTCGTATGCCACCATGTTTAACTTGCGGTCTTATACCCCTTTTGTCATACCTTTGCCAAGTTCCTTCTTTTTATCCATTATGCGTTGTTGCGAATGTATATGCGAGTTTAAAAGCGTTGGGGTTATGTTATGGGTAAACTTTAATGACATGAAACATGATTTGGGTAAATTGGTATAAACATGACAACATGTAATTTTGGCTATGAACATGGGACTTGAAAACTTGACACATATGGGTTGTAAGTGTAATAAGACACTAGACCAAACATGAAAGTGGCCAACTCGAGGTTGGGTTGAGTTTGTAGCATAAATATACCCGGACCCGCCCGGCTTAACTAGTGGCTACAAACAATAGGATTCAATGTGGGTAGTTGGTCATATAGCACTTAAAACCCGAGGTTAGACTAGGTTGTGGTGTAAATCTACCCGGACCCGCCCGGCTTAACTAGTAACCACAACAAAGTCTAATGTGAGAGGTTGGGTGCATTAATCTAATTAATGCCACATGAAAAGGTTAAGTAATTTTGATTAATGACACTTAACCGATATGACACGAGTGGGTAGGTTAAGTTAAACTGGACTTGGTTCCTTAATGACACTTAACCATATAAGACAATTAGGGGATGGGGTTAAGTAATTTACACTTAACTAATCCGACTTGGTAATTAGATGGGGTTAAGTAACCTACACTTAACTAATCTAAACACGGTAATTGGATGGGGTTAAGTAATCCATACTTAACTAATCTAACACGGTAAATTCGATGGGGTTAAGTAATTTACACTTAACTAATCCGACTTGGTAATTAGATGGGGTTAAGTAACTTAGACTTAACTAATCTAAACACGGTAATTAGATGGGGCTAAGTAACGTTCACTTAACTAATCTAAGCACGGTAATTCGATGGGGTTAAGTTAAACACTTAACTAATCTAAACTTGGTAATTTAATGAGATTAAGTAGCCAATACTTAACCAACTTAACATGATAATTTAATGGGGTTAAGTAACTTATACTTAACCAATTATACATGATGATTTGATGACGTTAAGTAACCTATACTTAACCAATTTAATATGCGGACCTGATAGGGTTAAGTCACAAGACCTTTTAACTTAGGCTTAACCATTGTAATACGATTAGTGGATGGGGTTAAGCTAACCCATACTTAACCAATCCGACTCGATAATATGATGGGATTAAGATAATCTATGCTTAATCAATCTAACATGATAATCTGATAGGGTTAAGACAAATAAATACTTAACCAATTTGACTTGATAGGGATAAGTCATGAGCTTCTTGGTACACTTAACCAACTTGTAGGGCTAAGCCTTGAACTTGAGTACTTAGCCAATCTTGACTTGATTCGTGGGCGGGTTAGGTCATGAACTTGAATGACAACACTTAACCCATTAGACAAAACCCTAGCTCAGGGGACTAGGTTGAAAATCGTAGTTAACAAGGATAGTGGGAAGAGAAGCTAAGTGGTAAACCTTAGTTAAGGATAACTAATTAATAATTCTTAGCCAAGGACATATGACTAGTTCATAAATAGATACGGTAAGTCATCGCTTAGTATACGAGGAGGAGCAACTTATCTGACTTGGATAAAAAGCTCCAGCGAACTGGGTGACGAAGCGGTAGCTTCGGGGGACGTGAGGGTACTCTTGGTATCCCTCTGTGAGGTGGCAGGTGGTCCATGAAACCCGGCCTCACAGAGGTTAAGGTCTGCAGTAGAAGAGCCAAAAGTATGCCTTGGTTGCTATGCGAGCGACCTAAAGACTGGGATGGATTAGCGTAGAGTCGACGATACTTGTTTTTGCCCTGGATAGCACGCCGCTGACTACCTACCATCTTTAGTCAATCGTGTACGAACGGAAAGGCAGGGAACCCCCAACAGACCATGTTCGTGCTATCGAGTCATGGGGTGAGGTTGGCCCGTAGGAAAGTGGGGCTATAGTGGGGCCGGGATGTGGTTCTCATACATGATTTTTCTTGGATTGCCTTTCAGTAGTTGAGGGAGGGGTCACGTGGGACCATAGCCACGGGTACAAAAACAGACCTTGATATGTGCATCAGCAGACGACTTAAAGCTCCCGACCGAGTTCCGTATTTCTTGATTTACCCGGGCACGGAACTCGGATGGCACATTGAGGAACATGTGCGTCTAGACATGGAAAACGATTCACGATACATACGCGGGATAAAGGGCGCGATTGATGGGTGGCATAATCCCTAGTGGCCCTAGGTGGCTTGAACCCAAACCGAGACACGGAAACGTTCATTAGGTAGCATAATCCCTAGTGGTCCTAGGTGGCATAAATCCTAAGTGAACGCGCGATAGTTCACGGTAAGGAAACATAACTAGATAAAGGGTGGCAGTCCAAAATAACTTCAAGGATAAAGTGGTACTACGTTGAGGCGGTATAGATTTACATGGGAAAGCCCGTACGGCCTACGGCAGAGGACTAAACTTATACATGGAAAGAAACATATGAGTTGGGAAGACCTACATATGTTATATATTAGGTTGACATGGACCATTACATGATATTGGGCAAGGGACATTCATAGTTAACGCATGACGCGGGTTGGGATACTAGTACGAGAGGTACAGAGCGAATATACATGATAGATACCTTGCAATATTGTACTTGATAGAAACCTGACGATGTGATACCTTGACTTATCTTGACACCGTAGTTTATCATGACACACTTGTTTATCTTGGTACAGTAGTTCATTCTGTTATTTTGGTTTAGCTTATCTATCTTGTCATCATACTTATGTTCATCTCAGTTCCTCATGCCAGTTAACTTTACTAGTTTATATACTGATAGTAGATAGGGCTTACCAGTCTTTTTGACTGACCCCGTTTTGTTTCGCCTCTTGTCTTCCGTTTCCCCTCCAGGTCACAGGGAGGAAATGCTATTGTTAGTTCGGACTTCTTCTGTTTGAAGGTCACCATGTATGGTTTGGACTTTTCTTGGCTATGGCTACTTTACTGTTTCACTTGGGAAATAATTTATGAAAAGGTTTTTATGCTTCTTTACTATTGCAAGACAGGTTTTCATGTAAGAAATTCTCTGATGTAAAAGGCTTTAGACCTTATTTATTAATGATATGAAAGATGGTTTTACTTCCGCTATTTTATATGTTCTGTCTTGTAATATTTCTGTACATGTTTACCAATAATACCCCTCTAAAGCTAGTGCATTCCTTTGCGAGTGACCCTAGCGGAGGTAGGGTGTTACATTTGGTATCAGAGCCAGATTCCCAGAATGGGCAAAAGTTTTTAAAACCTTCTGAAAACTATTTGGAAAACCGTTTACAAAGAAGCATTTTTCAAGAAAAGTTTTTAAAGGCTATTCCCCAAAAGCCATTAGCACTATCCTTTGTTTTCTTGATTGAATCTCTTTTCCTTTCTTTCCTCCATCTGTAGTCACAGTAGTTTTAACTGCGACTAATCCTTGTCTAACTACGTGAGTGTTTTCCCCGTGCGATGGAGAAAGTTCTCGAGAGACCTGTTACCGAAGTTATAAGAAGGGATAATAAGAGCAAGGATAAAGGACACGAGCTTAAGAATAAGCAACTTGTTGGTATGGCTTGATCCACAAAGGAAGATAAGGACAAGATCAGCGAGAGGGCAATTGTATGCTCTCATTTCTAGCGTACCTAAGAGAAATGGTATCGTTTCTGTTAAAGGTTTAGCCTTTCTTTTCTATCATCCCGTCCAGACTTTGTTTTGATCATCACATCATTTAAGTCTGCTTCGATTGTTAAGTCTTTGCACCTTAGTACTAGCATGGTAGAAGATCCCACTTTTGGCCCAAAAATCCGGTTGGAGAGTCGGTCCATTTATTCATGACTTGTTTGGAATTGAGAGTGTAAATGTCAAGTGTTGAGATTAGAAGCAATACTTCTATTGTTGAGCTATGGATGGATTCTAGGGATGAAGTGGTTATCCAGTAAGGGATGCCATTCTCGGTTTTGAAAGGAGGGTAGTTAAACTCTTAGCTTGCCTTGGTAATACCCTCGAAGTCTCATGTAACCTTTTGGATTCTGTCATGGTTAGTTACCTAGAATCTCTTGATGCATTTATCGGAAATCTCTGATCCGATCGAGTAAAGTTCGCCACTAAGGCGGATGGTCCATTCCGCTTAAGCATGGGTTATAGGAATCAACCTAGTAAGTGCACGTGGTAACATGGATTGGCATTGGTAAACGAGATCCAGAATTCACTAGTGAATTTTGGAGAGCTTGCATGAGTACGTAGATATGGTTGAGCCAAGTATACTAGGGAAAGAATAAATGAAAGTGGAACGAGAGGCGACAGTGAAAAGAGTTCCGACTCATACCTTGGAAATAGGAATCAAGGAGCTACGAAATCATGAAGTGAAGGCAGTCAAGGCACAATGGAATTAAGATCAAGGAAATGCGGCTTAGACGCGCGCATCGTGTCTCTTTGTAAGAGTATATCGTTGATCCCTGGTTCTCCTGTAGAGCTTGCTTGCATGCTATCGCTTGGTGGATATCCGCTCGGTCCTGTTTCTGTTGCAAACCCCGTAAGGAATTTGTCTTGTTTATCTCCTCGATCTTATCTTGGGAACCTTAGATAGAACTCTATGGATGTAAACATGTATTTGAAACATGTTATGATTGATATGGTTGCAAATGGTTGCAAGTGGTTGCTCGTGGATGCGCGAATACATGTTAGATACTAGATCGACGCACTCACATTTTGCATTGCATATGCACGTGTATTTATACCTGTTTGAATGTTAATGTGTTGTCATGCGGATGTTGCATATGAATGAATGTTTGTGCACGCATGTAGTACTTATATGACTAGGATTATTTGCATACATGTTGGATTCATGGCACTAAACATACTTTGCATTAGAAAGATCATTCAGGCCTGATCATTAGCATTAGCTAAGGAGCATATACATACATGCTTTGCATATGTTCATATGGCATTAGAAATCATCTAAGGACAATGGTTGCCTGTGGATGGTGTTTTGAGTAGATGGATGGTAGGATATGTTCTTCCTAACTTGAAAATTTCGGGGACGAAATCCTTAAAGGAGGGGAGAATGTAACAACCCGAATTTTATAACGTGTTAAGACAAGAATCAAGGCAGAATTTAATTTTATAATCTGAATCAAGGGAAACGGGCTGTGCCATTGCGTTCGTCTCGGAAAAATACGCGAAATAAAGTCCGAGTTTTCGAGAATCGGAGTCCGTATGACCAAGATATGGTCAGTCGAAGTTTTCAGAATTTTCAGAGTTTAAAACAGATTCAGATTCAAAAAGTCAACCCTGGTCAAAGGGGTGTCGAATCTAGAGTCGACACCACCCCCCCCCAAGTCGACTCTAGAGTCGACTTGGGAGTCGACACAGGTGGCCAGACCAGTTTTGGCCTGGTGCACCTGACTTCTTCCCCAAGACATGTTTTGGGTCTGATTTGTTGGCTTGTGACGGATTTTGATGGCTAGGATCTGAATTGGGGTTCTAATCCTAATCTCTATAAAAGGACCCCTAACCTAACCTTTAAACCCTCATTATTAGATCCTATAACTAAACTATGCCAAAATTTCTAATGATCATGGCCTCCACTCAAAACCCTAGCCTCCATCCTCTTGTCATAAATTCTATCTTCATTCACATGAGAGATTACATGACCATATGAGTATATGAGAATTTCTATGTTCATATGAGAGCTTCTAAGCTTGATTTCAAGGCAAATCTTCATCAAAGCAAGGATCTTTCTTATTATTTTCTCAAGGGTTTTATTGGAGCTTATTGATTTGGGGTTTTTGCTAGTGTGGCTTCGTCTCAATCTTTTTATATATTGATTTGTGCCTTCATAGCATGGTAAGCCCCCTCCTACTCTTAGATATTAACTATGAAGTTAAATGTTCATGTTGCAAATTTTGGGTTTGAACTTGAGTAGGTTACATGCTTAGAAACTATCATGTTATGTGTAGATTTATCCTATGCATATTCGTAAAGTCATCACCTTGATTTTGTGGGCTAAAAGCTATAAGCTTTATGTTGAAATGTTGCATTATGCAACATAAGAACTCTCTTATCCCTTAAGTTAACTTGCATAGAATGCTAGATGCGAACTTCTAGCCATTTTTCTATGTCATCTATCACCATGATTCACCTATATGCTAAGTTTTGGGCATGTTTTTGGAGCTTAATAATGTAACATGCAAGTTTGTGAACACATTATGTCTCATATGCCACCATGTTTAACTTGCGGCCTTATACCCCTTTTGTCATACCTTTGCCAAGTTCCTTCTTTTAATCCATTATGCGTTGTTGTGAATGTATATGCGAGTTTAAAAGCGTTGGGGTTATGTTATGGGTAAACTTTAATGACATGAAACATGATTTGGGTAAATTGGTATAAACATGACAACATGTAATTTTGGCAATGAACATGGGACTTGAAAACTTGACACGTATGGGTTGTAAGTGTAATAAGACACTAGACCAAACATGAAAGTGGCCAACTCGAGGTTGGGTTGAATTTGTAGCATAAATCTACCCGGACCCGCCCGACTTAACTAGTGGCTACAAACAATAGGACCCAATGTGGGTAGTTGGTCATATAGCACTTAAAACCCGAGGTTAGACTAGGTTGTGGTGTAAATCTACCCGGACCCGCCCGGCTTAACTAGTAACCACAACAAAGTCTAATGTGAGAGGTTGGGGTGCATTAATCTAATTAATGCCACATGAAAAGGTTAAGAAATTTTGATTAATGACACTTAACCGATGTGACACGAATGGGTAGGTTAAGTTAAACTGGACTTGGTTCCTTAATGACACTTAACCATATAAGACAATTAGGGGATGGGGTTAAGTAATTTACACTTAACTAATCCGACTTGGTAATTAGATGGGGTTAAGTAACCTACACTTAACTAATCTAAACACGGTAATTAGATGGGGTTAAGTAATCCATACTTAACTAATCTAACACGGTAAATTCGATGGGGTTAAGTAAATTACACTTAACTAATCCGACTTGGTAATTAGATGGGGTTAAGTAACTTAGACTTAACTAATCTAAACACGGTAATTAGATGGGGCTAAGTAACCTTCACTTAACTAATCTAAGCACGGTAATTCGATGGGGTTAAGTTAAACACTTAACCAATCTAAACTTGGTAATTTAATGAGGTTAAGTAGCCAATACTTAACCAACTTAACATGATAATTTAATGGGGTTAAGTAACTTATACTTAACCAATTATACATGATGATTTGATGAGGTTAAGTAACCTATACTTAACCAATCTAATATGCGGACCTGATAGGGTTAAGTCACAAGACCTTTTAACTTAGGCTTAACCATTGTAATACGATTAGTGGATGGGGTTAAGCTAACCCATACTTAACCAATCCGACTCGATAATCTGATGGGATTAAGATAATCTATGCTTAATCAATCTAACATGATAATCTGATAGGGTTAAGACAAATAAACACTTAACCAATTTGACTTGATAGGGATAAGTCATTAGCTTCTTGGTACACTTAACCAACTTGTAGGGCTAAGCCTTGAACTTGAATACTTAGCCAATATTGACATGATTCGTAGGCGGGTTAGGTCATGAACTTGAATGACAACACTTAACCTATTAGACAAAACCCTAGCTCAGGGGACTAGGTTGAAAATCGTAGTTAACAAGGATAGTGGGAAGAGAAGCTAAGTGGTAAACCTTGGTTAAGGATAACTAAGTAATAATTCTTAGCCAAGGACATGGGACTAGTTCATAAATAGATACGGTAAGTCATCGCTTAGTATACGAGGAGGAGCAACTTATCTGACTTGGATAAAAAGCTCCAGCGAACTGGGTGACGAAGCGGTAGCTTCGGGGGACGTGAGGGTACTCTTGGTATCCCTCTGTGAGGTGGCAGGTGGTCCATGAAACCCGTCCTCACAGAGGTTAAGGTCTACGGTAGAAGAGCCAAGAGTATGCCTTGGTTGCTATGCGAGCGACCTAAAGACTGGGATGGATTAGCGTAGAGTCGACGATACTTGATTTTGCCCTGGATAGCATGTCGCCGACTACCTACCATCTTTAGTCAATCGTGTACGAACGGAAAGGCAGGGAGCCCCCAACAGACCATGTTCTTGCTATCGAGTCATGGGTGAGGTTGGCCCGTAGGAAAGTGGGGCTATAGTGGGGACGGGATGTGGTTCTCATACATGATTTTTCTTGGATTGCCTTTCAGTAGTTGAAGGAGGGGTCACGTGGGACCATAGCCACGGGTACAAAAACAGACCTTGATATCTGCATCAGCAGACGACTTAAAGCTCCCGACCGAGTTCCGTATTTCTTGATTTGCCCGGGCACGGAACTCGGATGGCACATTGAGGAACATGTGCGTCTAGACATGGAAAACGATTCACGATACATACGCGGGATAAAGGGCGCGGTTGACGGGTGGCATAATCCCTAGTGGCCCTAGGTGGCTTGAACCCAAACCGAGACACGGAAACGTTCATTAGGTAGCATAATCCCTAGTGGTCCTAGGTGGCATAAATCCTAAGTGAACGCGCGATAGTTCACGGTAAGGAAACATAACTAGATCAAGGGTGGCAGTCCAAAATAACTTCAAGGATAAAATGGTACTACGTTGAGGCGGTATAGATTTACATGGGAAAGCCCGTACGGCCTACGGCAGAGGACTAAACTTATACATGGAAAGAAACATACGAGTTGGGAAAACCTACATATGTTATATATTAGGTTGACATGGACCATTACATGATATTGGGCAAGGGACATTCATAGTTAACGCATGACGCGGGTTGGGATACTAGTACGAGAGGTGCAGAGCGAATATACATGATAGATACCTTGCGATATTGTACTTGATAGAAACCTGACGATGTGATACCTTGACTTATCTTGACACCGCAGTTTATCATGACACACTTGTTTATCTTGGTACAGTAGTTCATCCTGTTATTTTGGTTTAGCTTATCTATCTTGTCATCATACTTATGTTCATCTCAGTTCCTCATGCCGATTAACTTTACTAGTTTATATACTGATAGTAGATAGGGCTTACCAGTCTTTATGACTGACCCCGTTTTGTTTCGCCTCTTGTCTTCCGTTTCCCCCCAGGTCACAGGGAGGAAATGCTATTGTTAGTTCGGACTTCTTCTGTTTGAAGGTCACCATGTATGGTTTGGACTTTTCTTGGCTATGGCTACTTTACTGTTTCACTTGGGGAATAATTTATGAAAAGGTTTTTATGCTTCTTTACTATTGCAAGACAGGTATGACTTCAAAGTAATTTCGAGTACGAAAGTTCGAAGTGTTGAAAGGTGTTCGTTGATCAGTGTAGAACAGCGAATGAGGTGACAACTCAAAGGCCGTAAATTGTTGGATAATGGTTGATTGAGAAGGTTGTTTGAGCTATAGGAAGTCATCAGGATGGATGACTAGAGATGCGAAGGCCGAGGGATCATCGTTGTCATAAGTTCTAGTAGCCTCGAAGTGGGGGTACATTAGAGACGTCTAAAAGACCGGTTGTAGGTCGAGTACCCTGGGTCTTGTAAAAAGGCCTAGTTGTCAAGGTTGGACATATAAAGTTTATGCTAGAACTGGGGTTACCATTAGCACTTGACATATGGCAAGGTTGGCCATCATACGATTAACGGTGGTTTCGAAGCAGGATTGGTGGTGATAGCCAGAGTCTATCATGATTGATTAGTTGCCTTATTTTAACCGTCTCATGTAGATTGTCCAACGTCAAAGGAGATGTTCCTTGGGTGCTTGTCTGAAATTGGTTTAGGCCTCTGGGACTTGTGCTTGAGGGATGTTGAGTTCGATTAGGTTGGCTTACATGAGATATATAATTTGGATGTCATGAGTGCTTTGCCATGATTGAATGAGTGTTCTAGTTTTCATGGATGTATGGTTGAAATGTTATCGTAAAGGCTATCACTCTCCGATGTGGGGAAGACGGGAGTTGATTTCTTCTCTATTTTGGGTAGATTAGTATGTTATCTATCCATTCTCATATACATTATTGTTGAAGTTTGTTAGTTATTTTATCGCTCACTAAGACTGTTGTCTGACTCAAGGTTTTATGTTTCCTCTTATTACCTTGGGTTGTTCATCCGATTGTGGATGGACAGACTTAGTAGCAGGTTACAGGTAACTAGTGAGGATGATGTTGATGTGCGGAGGCGAGCAGGAGGTTGACATGCCAGTTTTATTACTATCTAGTATTTTTATTTCCACTGTTGAGTGCTCTATGAGGGTTGTAGTGAGGCCTTATGTACAAAATTTGTTATTAGTTGGATAACCTTTCAGGATGTTGTGAATGTTTCAAAAGTTTGCTATATGATTCTTCATTACCTTTACCTGTTGTATAAGTTCTATTATATTGTATCCTTGCGCTGTGAGTTTTACGACAGGTTCCTCTTGTGTTTACCTACTCTGATGATCGTCTATAGCTGCCTAGCACACCTTTCAACGCATTATTTCTCTTGTTTAGTGCAGGGGTTATGAGAGGTCATCACATTTGGTATCAGAGCCCTGGTCAATGATTTTGGCCAAAGTTCGACGACGTAATTAGGTATGAGAGACGTACTTGTAGATTTCAGTTGGATGCTTACTACATATATTAGCATATACAGTAGTAGCGGTTGTATCTCTTTAGCAGTTTTTCTTGGAAGTGGCTAATTATTCTAATTGCAGATTTAGAATGAGTAGACAAGAATCAAGACACGCTGTTAGAGGATCTAATACTGGAGGGAGAAATGGAGGTGAACCAAATTACCCGGCCATGTTTGAAGCCATGATGGAGGCATTCATGTGAAGGGACCCCGCTCCAGTGCCAGCTACAGTAGACGTAGGAGTTCAGTTGCTAGGGTTGTGGAGTTTGCCAAGTTATGCAAAAATTATACATCTCTAGGAGGAAAACCATTCAAAGGGTCTAAGCCGGCTGAAGAGGTTCATAGGTGGATGGGTTCTTGTGTTCGTATCTTTGGAGACTTAAGTTTGGATGGTGCAACCAAGAGAAAGCTTGCATCAAGGCAACTGCAAGGCAGGGCCATAGAATGGTGAAATTCAGTCACGCTTGAGACTACAGATGAAGAAATTTCATGGGAGCAATTCCAAGCTAAGTTCAAATCAAAGTTTATCTCCACTGCTGAGAAGTCAGCTTTGTTCAAGAAGTTCGTAGAGCTGAAACAGAATGGTCGTTCTGTGCTTGACTATGTTTCTGATTTCGAGGCATTGTCCAGATATGCTCGTTCTTACATTGATACACCCTATCAGAAGAACAAGAAGTTTGTTATGGGTATGGATACCTATATTGGAAGGCCGTTGGTGGATCATCTTGACGATTCATTTGAGAAGAATGTAGAAAAACTGTTCGCCATAAGAGCTTGTTTCCTAAGGAAGCTAATGTTGTCGCTACAACCAAAGAAGTTCAGAAACCACAACAAGGTGGTAATAATAAGAAAAGGAAGGAGCAACAACAAAAAGGAAAGGATAACCAGAATAAGCCTAAGAGTGAGGTGGTTTGCTTTAACTGCCAACAGAAGGGTCGTTACTCGAAAGAGTGCAAGAATCCTAAAGCCGAGAAGAAGTTCTACAAGTGTGGGAAGCCCGGGCATGAAAAGAAAGAATGTCCAGAATTAGCTAAGGGCAAGAAGGTCGACAAGGCATATGCTTTGGAAGCCGTACCATCTTCTTCAAGAGCTCCTACTGCAGAGGAAAAGGGTGTCATGGTGCAAGGTACTCTTCTGTTAATGGTGTTTCAGTTCGTGTTCTTTTTGATATTGGGGCATCATATTCATTCATTTGTAATGAGCTTGTGTGTCGCTTGGGTTTGGAACCCGAGATTTGTGATAGACTATTGATCGTGACTAATCTAGTTAGGAGTTCATCCAGTTTGTGCATGTTGTGTCGTGGTCTAGTGTTGTCGAGTCAAGGTTGCTCTTTTATATGTGATTTCTTTGTTCTTAACTTCGTTGGGTTTGGGATCATTTTGGGCTTGGATTGGCTCAAGAGGTATGTGGCAAGGGTGAATTGCGAGAAGCTAGAGGTAAGGGTGGGGACGTGGAAGGGCGAAAGGTGTTGATTAGATGTAAGCGCGAGGACGGGGTCTTCGTGAGCTATCTATACTCGCTTGGGATTCCACCAGAAGACCTATCATCAGTGCTGATCGCTAATGAGTATGTAGATGTCTCTGACGAGGTCAAAGGGTTATCGCTGCATCGTGAAATCGAGTTTAGGATCGATTTGGTTGAGAGTGCTAGACCTATCGTTATGCCTCTTAGGCGGATGTCGCTTAAGGAGCAATAAGAGTTGGAGGTGCAATTTCGTGATCTTCTAGGAAAGGGATTCATTTGGAGAAGTGTTTCCGAATGGGGTGCACCGGTCGTGTTTGCAACCAAGGCAGATGGCTCATTGAGATTATGTGCGGATTATCGTGAGATGAATAAGGTAACTAAGACGAATAAGTATCCATTGCCAAGGATTAATGACTTTTTCGATCAACTTCACGAAGCCAAGGTGTTTTCTCAGAAGGATTTGGGAACGGGATGTCATCGACAAAGGTGGCAAAGGATAGTGTGCTAAAGACTTCTTTTAGGACACCATCCGTTTTCTTCGAATGGTTGGTGATTCCATTCAGGTTGACTAACACGCCAGCGTATTTTGTGGATCTTATGAATAGGGTGTTCAGAGATCAGTTGAATAAGTTCGTGCTTGTGTTCGTGGATGATTTTCTGGTTTACTCCTAGAATGAGGAAGAACATAAGATGCACTTGAGAATGGTGTTGGAAATCTTGCGAAAGCATCAGCTGAGAGCTAAGTTTTCAACATGTCACTTCTGGAAGAGTGAAGTGAGGTTCTTAGGCCATGTTGTTTCTGGAAGTGGAATAGTGGTTGACCCCACTAAAGTGGAAACAATCCAGGACTGAGATAGACCTAAGAATGCAACGGATGTGAGAAATTTTCTTGGATTGGCTGGTTATTACCGACGGTTTATCAAGGATTTTTCCAAGGTAGATGCACCGTTGACAGGACTGACGAAGAAGAATCAAGTGTTCACATGGGATGCGAAGTGTGAGCAAGCATTTGGAATCCTGAAGGAGAAACTGACGAGTGCTCACGTGTTGACCATTCCAAGTGGGAATAAAGAGATGATTGTGTATACCGATGCATGTGGTACTGGGCTTGGATTAGTGCTAATGCAGAAGGATAAGGTTGTGGCCCACGCTAGTCGACAACTGAAGCCGCATGAGAGATATTACCCAACTCATGATTTAGAGTTGGCGGCAATTGTGTTTGCTCTGAAGATGTGGAGAAATTATTTGTTGGGAGTTCGATTCGAGTAGTTTACGGATCAAATGTCATTGAAGTATCTTTTCTCCCAAAAGGATTTGAATCTTTGACAGCAAAGGTGGCTGGATTTTTTGCCATCGTATGATTTCTATATAGCCTATACTCCTGGCAAAGGTAATGCGGTTGCAGATGCATTGAGTAGAAGACACGCAAGTTTGGGGGCGATGTTTTCGGAATGGAAGAGCCTCGAGTATTTGGTAAGGTTTAATTTCAGGCCAATGTGCGAGTTGGAACCTTAAATGTTGGCAAGCTTATCGATAATACCCACTCTTATCGAAAGGATTGGCGAGAGCCAAAAGCGAGATTCAAAGCTTGTTGAGTTTATCCAGAAGATAAAGAGTTCGAAGTCGATCGAGAAGGTTGGCTTTGAAAGCAAGGGCGATTAGTTGTTCCTGATATCGATAGATTGAGAGATGAGGTTCTGAGAGAATGTCATCCCTTAAAGTTGACGATTCATACCGGTTGTAATAAGATGTATAAGGACGAGAAGCGAGTCTACTACTGGGAAGGGGTGAAGTGAGAGATTGGAAAGTTCATTTCCAAATGTATGAACTGTCAGTTGGTGTAAGCCAAAGAGAAGAAGCCGAGTGGTTTGCTTCAGCCGTTGGAAGTTCCTACGTGGAAGTGGGAGGAGATATCGATGGACTACCTAGGACCAGAGCAGGGAATGAAGGGATTTGGGTCATTGTGGATCGCTTGACAAAAAGTGCAAGATTCATTCCTGTCAATTCGACTAGGACGACATCGAAATTGGATGAGCTTTATGTGGAATGGATAGTTCGATTCCATCGTGTCCCAAAGAGTATAGTGAGTGACCGAGATCCATTATTTATGAGTGGATTTTGAAAGAGTTTGCAAGAAGCTTTGGGAACCGAGTTGTGCTTAGGTACGGCTTACCATCCCCAAACTGATGGTCAAATCGAGAGAGTCAGCCGAGTTATGGAAGATCACCTAAGGGCTTGTGTGTTAGACTTCGGAGGATCATAGGAGGAACATCTACATCAACATCTAGTTGAGTTTGCATATAATAATAGCTACCAGTCTAGCATTGGGACGGTACCATACGAGGCGTTGTATGGGAGATCGTGCAATTGTCCAGCTTGTTGGTTAGAAACTAGAGATAAGTTGGTACTTGGGCCAGAGATGATTAGAGAGACCTCGGATTGTATCGAGCTCGTTCGGCAACGAATGAAGGCAGCCCAAGATCATCATAAGGGTTATGCCGATAAACGACGTAAGGATTTGGAATTCGATATTGGCGATATGGTTTTCGTAAAGATTTCGCCATTAAAGCATGTGGTTCGATTCGGAAATAAGGGAAAGTTGGCTCCAAGATTCGTTGGACCATTCCAGATAGTCGAGCAAATTGGAAAGCTCGCATATAGATTTGAGTCACCCGAGGATGTTGAGTGTGCATAATGTGTTCCATGTGTCTTTTCTACGGAAGTTCGTGCACGATTCGAATGTAGTGGTACCTCCAAAGCAATATGAAGACCTAGAAGTAGAGACCACATTTATGAGACCTCGTAATCCACTTCGTGTTGTGGGGAATGACACAAAACAACTAAGGAGGAAGACAGTTAAGCTAGTCAAGGTACAATGGAGTGAAGATGGCGACGATTGTACATGGGAAACGGAAGAGAGCATGAGAGCGACTCATCCAGAATTCTTCATCGGTAGGACCCTCTGATATCGTATCATCGTTATATCATTGTATCTTGTTGTTGTTTGATATAATTTCGCATGCTAGGATAAGCTATGGACGCATGGCTTGATGGTTGCTAGTTTGGACGATAGAATTTGCTTCTCATGGATGATAGGCATGTGGAATTGTTGTGGTTACTTGTGTTTGCTTGGTATTTCGGGGGCGAAATTATTAAGGGGGGAGAATGTAACATCCCACATTTTATGTATCGGAGGATCATAAAATATTTTTATTTCATTCCCTGAGGGTTGGATCATTCTCATCTTTTAATATGTTGCTTACGGGGATGTAAGACATGTCCATAATTTTTACCAATTTTGTTTGTGACCATTTTGCCTCTGTCAGTCTTGTACAGGGGATAACTTTTGACTCACGTCGAATCAGAGGGTGAGACCTGTGCCATTGGAAAGGAATTGATGATTGCTTTCCGTAGAGTGGTTACATTAAAGATTTGGCTCAGCGGTTTGGGAGAAATCGTTGTTTTAAGGTTTTTCAATTGGCTGTCCAGGTTTGGTAAGCCAAAATGGGCTGAATTGGGATGACCCATTAGGGGGTTGGTGGAAACTATAAATAGAGGGTAAGGGATATGAGAAAGGGTTTGAATTTTGCATTCTCTCATTGGGAGGTCTTGAGCTCCTCCTTTCTCTAGCACCTTTCCACCATTAAAAATCATAATTCAAAGAGGGAAATTGAAGATCTACACCATTGGAGGCTAGATCTACGTCAATGAAGCGAGGTGCTTGCTGTCTGGATTCAAATTTCTATCATTTTAGCTTGTTTTGGAGAATAGGTGAGTGATATGCATCTTTTAAATGGATTCAATAAAACATATGAGTGTTTGTTCATGTTTTTCATCAAGTGCAAGTATTATCTCGATAGGTCTATGCATTGTTAAGTCTATTTTCATATGAATCACCCTATGATCTAAGTTAGCATGTTTAAACCGGTAGTTCTTATGCCATTTCACACGTTTATGAAAGTTAGATTCGCAATTTAGGTCAAATGTTCATTTATCATGATTTTTGATGAATTTGCATAATTTAATGATAATTATCATTTTCATGATGATAGTGGTTCCATAACATGCTTATGATTATATGGGATGTATTGGATGAGTTGGTTTCGCCGAATTTGTCGTTAGGCGAAGTTTTGATCGAAATCGGATGTAGTTTTGATCTATCCAGGGAATAGATCGGTCATGACTGATCGGTAAGGAGGGGATGATTGGTTGAAATTTATCTTGGAAAACAAGTCAGGGCCGATTAGTATTGTATGGTAGGGAAACCGATCGGTACTATGTGGTAGGGGACCGATCGTTGGTGGTTCAGAAGTGATGTTCTGGAGACCAATCAATAGGTGTGCTTCAGGCCGATCGGTGGTGTGCTTTCAGAAAGACAGATCAGTGGGTGTGCTTCAGGCCGATCGGTGGTGTGCTTCTAGAAGGACAGATCGGTGGGTGTGCAATAGGGAGACCGATCGGTCGATGTTCCAAGAGGTCGATCAGTTGATTCTTTGGGGTGGCGGTCGATCAGTGCTCCAGGGGTAGGGGTTGATCGGTCGGTGACCTGGGGAAAGGTCGATCGATGATTTCTAAAAAAAATTATTTTCGAGGGCAACCCCCCGAACCCTAGTCGCAGCTCACTGATGTAACTGGCTCAGTGATGGTATGACTTCAAAGTAAATTCAAGAACGAAGGTTTGAAGTGTTGAAAGGTATTCATTGATTGGTGTAGAACTGCGAATGAGGAACAACTCAAAGGTCGTGAGTTGGTGGACAATGGTTGCTCGATAAGGTTGTTTGAGCTATAGGAAGTCGTCAAGATGGATGACTTGAGATATGAAGGCCAGGGGATTATCTTTGCCGTAAGTTCTAGCAGGCTCGAAGTAGGGGTACATTAGAGACGTCTAAAAGACCGGTTGTAGGTCGAGTACCCTGGGTCTTTTAGAAAGGCCTAGTTGTCAAGGTTGGACATATGGAGTTTATGCTAGAACTGGGGTTACCATTAGCCCCTGACATATGGCAAGGTTGGTCGTCATACGATTAACGATTGTTCGAAGCAGGATTGGTGGTGATAGCCAGAGTCCGTCATGATTGATTGGTTGCCTTGTTTGAACCGTCTCATGTAGATTGTCCAACGTCGAAGGAGATGTTCCTTTGGTGCTTGTCTGATTTTGGTTTAGGCCTCTGGGGCTTGTGCTCGAGGGATGTTGAGTTCGATTAGGATGGTTTACATGAGATATATAATTTGGATGTCATGAGTGCTTTGCCATGATTGAATGAGTGTTCTAGTTTTCATGGATGTATGGTTGGAATGTTATCGTAAAGGCTATCACTGTCCGATGTGGGGAAGACAGGAGTTGAGTTCTTCTCTATTTTGGGTAGATTAGTATGTTATCTATCCTTTCTCATATACATTATTGTTGAAGTTTGTTAACTGTTTTATCACTCACTAAGACTGTTGTCTGACTCATGGATTTATGTTTCTTCTTATTACCTTGGGCTGTTCATCCGATTGTGGATGGGCAAACTAAGTAGCAGGTTATAGGTAATTAGTGAGAACGATGCTGTTGTGCGGTGGCGAGCCGGAGGTTGACGTACCAGTTTTATTACTATCTAGTATTTCTATTTCTGTTGTTGAGTGCTCTATAAGGGTTGTAGTGAGGACTTATGTACAAACTTTGGTATCAGTTGGATAACCTTTCAAGATGTTGTGAAAGTTTCAAAAGTTTGTTATGTGATGTTGTATTACTATTACCTATTGTATATGTTCTATTATATTTTATCCTTATGTTGTGAGTTCTACGACAGGTTCCTCTTGTGTTTACCTACTCTGATGATCGTCCATAGTTGCCTGGCACACCTTTCAGCATATTATTTCTCTTGCTTAGTGCAGGGGTTATTGTTGTAATTTGAGATACTAAAAATATCACAGCACATAGTATAACAAAGAATATAAATATAGAAGTAAATAACACAGTTTTTACCCAGCTTCCGCAATCCCTGCCTACTGCTGCATTCCCAAGATTTTTACTAGGAATTAAAATAGATCCTGCTTACAAAATCGTGTAAACTCGCAAACTCTGCTCCTGTTATAATCCTATGCTCAAAACTCTAGACTGATCTTTATCCCCAAGATCGGATTTTCAAATAGCTACAAGCCCGTAGCTAGTAAACCCTGGTTTTAATGATAAATTAGTAAGCCCATAGTTATTACAGACACTTAAAAACTTGTAACGTCACAGAAATTTATAGCGATTTAATAATTAATTTATTATATATATATATATATATATATATGTGTGTGTGTGTGTTGGTTTGATATATATATATATAATAAAAATGGTTTGAATTCTAATATTCGAATATTTAATTAATGTAAAATAGTGGAATGATAAAGTTTAATTCCGAATTAGTCAGAAATAGCTGAATTGACAATTCTGGGTAAACCGAGTTATTTAAGAAATTTAATCGAGGTCATATTCAAATTAGAATAACGAATATATTTTTATAACGACAGTTGAACATAATAATTATAATGTAATTATAAACGAGCCCGTAACGTCGCGATAGTTCGTAATATTGGGTATCGAACTTCAAATGAATATACAGGATCCGTTATAAGTTGGATTTCTTCGAAACTAGAGACGTTTGAATCTGTTGAGCTGTATTTTTCTAACAGAAGTGAAAAAACAAGATTTCGGTTTATAGATTTTTAGTTATGTCCAAATCAAATTTTGAAATAGTCGTTATGGAACATTTATGAGCCATAAAGATATATTTAATTATAATTAAATCTTGGCTTCGAATTTGGACAAAATATTTGAGACGTGGTTATAATTTAATTTATAGAATTTTTCTATAATTTGTATTTTGGGAAATAAGCACTTTTTATTTCGAAGTATTTTACATCCTATATCAGCATTTCGGGATATCATAAGATCAGTTAACTAGTCTATTTTATTATATCTTCGGGATCGTGATACATCGTTCAGCACGTTCGTATTTTTATTTTTGTCCGTACCAGTTCTTATGTGAATAGAGTTTGTCAAAGCATGGTACAGTTAACCTTATAACTAGAACCAAAATGAGAATATATATATATATATAAAGATCGAAGCTACGCAGTGCTAACCTAACCTATCTACCATCAACTTAAACTACTTGTTGTGCACGACGCTCACACCGGCACCACGCAAGTACAGTTATACAAATGGAACAAATTTTATGGCAAGCTACTATATTCCTTAGTACCAAAGAAAAGGAAAATACCAGCCTATTTCTCTGCGCATCCTATCCTTTTCCATCCAAAACAGTGATAATCCAAAACAGTGATGTGTGAAGTGATTAATTAAGGTAAACTTAACACTTAAGTTTTAATACCCACCTTTACTTAGCTGCTAAGGAAAACTCCAACTATATATGTACACACTTTCAGAGACGTCGCACATGTTTTTCCTTCTAAATGAACCTCCTCCTTTTAATGTCTTTTTCAAAAACTAAAACCATGAGTTCACTTAAAAATCAAAACAAATTAAAAGACGTGAGCAGAGGAGGGGTTTGAAGAATGTTATGCGATGGATGGTGGGATGAATGCCGTGGGTAAGTTGCATGTTTATAGCTGCATAGCAATGTTATTTTACACATTGCGTGGCACAGTGGGCAGCTTATGTGATGCTGACAGTCGTGGGAAAGAAGGAGAATTTGCGGGTGGTGGATTGTCAAGGAGCTTTGGCAGATATGACGAAAAGCGAACTTGCAATGGAAACAAACGTCAGAACTGGGTGAAAGGGTGGATGTGTGCAGTCCAAAGCTTCTTGATAAATACAAGGCAATATGCTACATCTGTCGTGCATGAGTAATACCAATGTTATATGGTTTTAGAGAACACGTGAGGAGTTCCAACGACCAAAACAATAGCAGTACTGTTTGGAACATCAATGCATAGATTAGAGATTTGTTTTAACTTAGTTGTGCAGTTTGGCAAATTGTGGGATAATTAATTGCATGGGTTTAATTATGTGCGGAAAGGGTTCAGTGCCTCTACCGTGTGAGGTCCTGGGTGTTGGAACGCAAGCAATAGGTTGTATACTTGGTCTGGAGTAAAGCACGCATGGGAATATGGAAGGAGCATGGTGTGTACATGTGAAGATGGTGGAGTATGAAGGGTGGTGTGGTGGATCAAAGCTTGCAGTTGTGTACATTCATGAAGTAGGATGATCGACTGTCCAGTGAAGCATGAAGGGGATGATATGTACATATATATAGAGAAGTTGATGAGAGGGTATAGTGGTATGGGTTTTGAAATTTGTGAAGTAGAGAGGAGGGGGAGTAGGAGAACTGAGTATGGCTTCTGCGTGTTAACAGGAGCAGGTGGCATTTTCATTTTAGGAAGAAGGTGCGTACTGCGTATTATGTGGAGATGGTAGCGTGCAAAATATTGGACATGAGGGGAGAGAACATGAGAAGGGGATGAGGATGGTAAAATTTCTATGGTTTTTATAGAAGGTAAGAAGAGATGGGAGAGGGATCTTTATCATGATGCTTGCGTCGGATAATTGGAGGAGCAGAACTGTTTTTGAATGGAGAAGAAGCCTCATGTAGCATGGACGCAGATCTAAATGGGCCGATATGATATGAAAGCCCGAACAAATTAACAAATGGAGGGAGTATGAATCAAGGGAAGGTGTGTGGTTTTCTTTTTGAAAGGAGGACGTGTTTTCTTTTTCCAAACGAAGTACAAGCTTCTGATTAATGGGCCGGCTAATAAAAGGTAAGGCCCAAAACAATTAATTATAGCTTAAATTAAAATATAAATAACAGTTTAATTATTTTAAATCATTTATTTACCTGTAATCCGACTATTCCATCCATACGTGATTGGTTTTACAAACCGTTTGTCACGTTGGGATCATGTGGACGCATGCTATGCTATGAAACTGGTTTGGAGCTCGTTAGGAATTATGGTAGATTTAAACGGCCGATATAATCAGAGAACGTTAACGGTTATTCAGCAGTTAACGACATGTGTGAGTAAATCTCACTAACTCTACCCAGTTTATATTTTTATAATGTATTTTTTAGAATTTCTAAATGATGGTTGATTGCTATGTGATGATTGTTTGGTTGAACTGCTAATTAATTGGTTGAGATTATAAATCTATATATATCGTTAATTAAATATTGATTTTGTTTATCAGAATATTCCATATTGAAATGAAGTTGATGTTAACTATATTGTTTAACATCTGTGGATGCAGGGAAACAGGTTGGAGGGATCCAACTGGATTCCTCAATATTTATAATACTGTTTGTTTTCATATATTGTGATGTACGATGTGATATAAAACCTGTGATTGATTATGATGACACTGATCTGTTTAATTGGTATTTTAAATACCATAAGAAATACTGGAATGTAAAAAGGGAATTTTCAAAGTGTATTTTGAAAATGAAATATTTATAGGAAATAAATATGACATTATAAATGAAATATTTATAGGAAATAAATATAATTATAAAAGGAATATTTATTTGGAAAATAAATATAATTATAAAAAGAATATTATAAATAGAATTATAAAAGGAAATATTTGGAAAATGAATAGAATTTTATAAAATGAGAATTTTGCATTAGGAAGGTTTAGACCCGTGCTTCGCACACGGTTGTAACATGATATTGATTTAAAGTAAATATTTAATAGAAATATGTTTTAACAGATAATTTGAGGAGAATAATTTATAAACAATGTTTATAAATTAAGGAAATATTTATCATTTGATAAATTGAATATATAAAATTTGAATTTATATAGAGAAGTAAAATCGGTTTAACACCGATAATTGAAATGGAAAGTGAGCGTAGTAGTTATAAAGGAAATTTGCAATGAGATTATAAATGTTGGAAATGAAATAAGATTTGTATGAATAATTCTGCAAATAAAAATATAAATAGAATTTAGGTTTGAGATATTGTTTTTAAATACAAAATCAAACTGTTTTGATTATATAAAGAAATATTATTCACATTTAATGTGAAAAATTAGATTAAAGTAAATATTTTGCAAATAAAATATTATAAAGGAATTTGGGGTTTGAATTATGAATTTAAATGGAATTACTGAAATTAGAAACTGACTGGAATTAGTTGAGTTCAATGGCTTTCTGGGTATCGATCTGATGTTGGTTTCGGCTTTCGTGGTTTATACTTGGGAAGTTGTTCTCTTACTAGTTTACAGTTAGAGACTGATAGAGGTGGGAAGACATTAATGCATGAATCAGAAATGGAAACGTTTTCCAAAGTTAATAACGTATATTTTCTAATTTTAGAAAATAAGGAATTTATGAATATATGAAAATGATAAATGGGAAATTGGGAAATGAAATGATGATTGATCGGTAAGATTTCCATTTGCAAATATGACCATTGTTTGTACACATGTTTTCCTTTGATAGTTAAATCGCCGACTATCAAAGGTTTTGACCATTTCCGTTGTCAATACGGAGAGACCGGGATCGGATATATTATCTGAAAACCACTATGGCATTACCGTTGCGAATCAAATATGATGAAGATAATTGAAGACGGGGTTATGCAAGGGCTATTCAGTAAATCCTATGTAGAAATTGCCTAAGATGGATTTATATAATAGTGCCTTCAGGTTGTCTAGTCCCAAGACAACTTGAATGGATGAATGTCTGACAGCATCTGGTAGATCGCGAAAGTTGATCGTTTCAAACGTATTTACGTTGGTGGCAGAGGAATTCATTTCTCTTAGCTTATACCCGTGGTAGTTTTGGGGAAATCAATTTGTGATTTGACGGGTATAATGATGTGGCATTCAAAGTAAATGAAGGAGTGATCTGTTAAAAGATACGTTATGACCTCAAGCCTCATCAACTGGGAAATGACAGAAATCGAGCAGGCAGAATGGCTAAGTGGGTTGCACTCAATTAGGGTATATTGTCACCATCTAGAGAATATTCATATTTGTTACTTCTTTCAATTCTGTATCTCCTGGGAATGTTTATGTTAGTATAACAACCATAAGGTGACAATATATTCGAAACATTCTAGCGAAATGAATGGCCGGTCATGTGTGGCCGAGTTACAAGATGTTCTTGTTGAACTCCAGTGTATCACTTCTAAAGTACACCAATCGAAAGGTGGTTCCATACCTTGTCATAGTTGGAAATCCATTACCCAATAAGAGTTTGCGGTTTTTGATTGTATATTATATATGTAGAACGTGAGATGAAAGCGTTATACTAGATTGTTATTTACTTGATTTAGACATTATTATAATATCAGAAGAGTTGTGATATAAAGAATATTTTGAGTAGTCATAAGGTAAAAACCATCTGTGTTTATGTGTGGATCGGTCTTATGGTTTTCCCGTCTTTTAAAAGAATTATAAAAGTTAAACAAATGGTTGGAGTTTACTCACACCAGTCACATGATTGACCCAGAGTATATTTTGTTTTGTTTTCCCTAAAATCTTGGGTGCCCAATTTTGTACGGGCAGTCAAGTAGTTGGGATTTTACAGATGTATTTGGAGAGCTTGGAGTAGGAGGCTTCAGGATTCTACAGTAATTGTTTATTTCCGCTGTGTTTTAAGTGCTGTACTTTGATAATGATATGTATATTCAAGTACATATTTATATTTCAAAGCTATGTTATATAGTATATTTTATTCGTTCCACTGTTAGATTCGTGTTACTCTGATTCTGTTATATGTTCTTCTTCTTCTTCTATTCTAATTTTCTATCGTATCTATTCTCACCCTCTAACTTCTTTCATTAACTATCTAGTATTTCCGATGCTTGAATAATCGACATGGTATGTGGTGTTGATTTTCTAGGTCAAAAATCCTTGGGTCGTTATAAAACCGATGGTCGATTTTCAAAATAAACATAAAAATAAAAATACAATATAAAATAAATACAAAACTAAAAACCCTCCCCTTTACAAAATAAATAAGGCCAACCCATTCTATTTATTTCTCTTATATTGTTTTTCCTCAAAACATTGGCGACCGATAGAAAGTTTGGGTTTTCCTTATTTGCTCCAAAATTGCGGTTAATAGTTTGATGATTTGATTTTCTTATGGCTTCGAATTCGTTGATGGTTGGCGATTTGGGTTGTTGCGATCGAAACTCTCGTGAATACTTTTGAGTTCTCTCAATTATTTTTCTTTGAATTGCTTTCGAATTTTTTCGTGTTTCAATCTGCTTGCCTATGATGAATATAGTGTAGATTATAGAAAACCTAGAACATTCTATGATTTCGCTTAATGTCTTATCTTGATTTATTGTGTGATTTTGTTATGTTGCCTTGTCTGAATTCGATCGAGATAAAAAAATGGAAACAAATATAAATGAAATTGTGGCACCTTGAAAATTCCCTTGCGTGATGATGAATTGATTCATTTGGATTGTATTCCCTGATGATTTAATGGATAAAAATAGGGAATTAAAATGAATTATGGCCCTTTGATATTATGCCGTGAGTGCTAAAAGATTTTCAGGGAAGAATTGATTTTATTCTTGCCAAATAATGATATGTAATTTCTGGAAATAAATCTTTTCCCACGTGAACGCTTGATTGATTGGGGATTTCAGGAAACTCTTGAATGCCTTTGTTAATAGCTCGAATTTCTGTTTATTTGCTTGATTCACAAAAATAGTCAAGGATCCTTAATTGTTTCCTAGAATGAAATTATTCGATTGATTTGCAAAATTCTTAAAATAAGAAAATCCTTTCTTACGAAAAACCTTTTCTGGAAAAACTAAAAAGCCACTTATTTTGTTGTGATCTCAGTTTTGGCCTTTGTTTAAATATATGGCAAGATTGAAAACGTGCTTTCCATACTTTTTCTCATCCATATTTTTCATATTAAAAACTTTCTTGTCTTGGATTTATTACTTGCCTACACCGGATAATTTCACCTATTATAGCTTGTTTTGGACATGAGCAATTTCTTGCTTGTACATTGTATGTATCTTTGACTTGAACTTCCTGCCTTGTACTTTTGTATGCACTATCACACATGTTCATACTGGCTTGAAAAATTATTTGGTGCACAACTTCAGTTTTCTTGCATATTTGCACAATAAATCATGGACATGAAAAAATAATCTGAACCTGTGATTTTCTGATTCAAAAACAGATTGATTGCAAAAAGAAAATCCCGGATTCCTTGCTTATGTTCATCTGGGCTGATTTTAATATTTGTCCCTTCATGTAAATTGTGGTGTTTGTTCAGGCACACTGATCGCTATCCATTGCACAATGTCTTGCTTTGAGTCACATGGTTGTTGTGTGAGCACTTGCACTTGTATTTGAAATCTGAAGCTTGTGTTTTCACATGTCCGAACCCTGTATGCATGTGCATGCTTGTTTCCACCTGAAACATGAATTTGTGCCTGTTTATGCACATTGGCCAATTTCTTTATCCATGCTCTGTATTTGGGTGAGGTCCATTACACTTCCATGTTGCTGAGCTGTCTTGGTATCCTTGTTTGAAATTGTGCATTTTTATTTGAGTTGTATTCATCCATACATAAAATGATCCCCTGTTCATTGGCTTCATGCTGCTGTGTCGATGCTACCATTTGTGCTCGCCCCCTTTGAATTTCGGCCTACTCGAATTAATGTTATGTCCATTTGCTTTTGTTGTGAAGTTGAATTTGAACTATTGAATTTAAATGCTTGGCCATGGTGTAGTTATTGGTTTTGTGTCCATTCTGGCTTGAGTTATCTCCTTGTACATGCATGTGTGCACACTTGTGTACATGCAATTGCACTGTCCATTATTTTTTGTATGTCGAGTTGCACTGTCTTGTTTGCTGCTGCCATGGTGCATGCTGACTTGACATTATTGTACACTTGTATATCTTGAGTTTGTTGAACCACAATTCCTACTGTGTAGATACATACATATATATGCATTGATGTGTATGCATATACATGTTTGTGTTTGCATATGTACTGGATATTTTGTTTCATGTCCATTCACGATGTTTTATCATATTACCCCTGCATAGAAATATATGTATACATACATGTGTATATGTATACACGTATAGTGCACGTCCAGAGAATATATATATATATATATATGAGCACTACAGACGATGTCTACCTTGTGGTATTTACAGTGTATCACTATGAATATCACAAGCTGTCTAGACGCAGATGGATATCCATATAAATCAGATCAAGTCATAAAAAATAGTGAGAAACACAATAAAATTTTGAGGCAAATAAATTTTTAATATAAAAATTATATCTACTAGAATATAAAATACTTTTGTTCCAGCTTACTGTGTGTTTCTTCTTTGACAGGTAAGCAGAAGACTGGGCTGACAGCGAAGACAAGAAGACGAGTGACAGTGTCAGTGTATGTATCAATGAATGTATGAGTGACTTAGAGAAATGTAGTGAGGCAACAATGTATATGAATGAGTTACTGTATAACTGAGTGATGTAGTGAGGAAAAATGTAATAAATGAAAGTGAAAATTGAATGTACTGAATTACAGTGAGTTGTACAAATAGTGGAGTTATAAATTTGTACAGTTGAGATGCTGAAACAAATATTATATTTAAATAAAATACTATTTGAATATTTAAATTCATGTGCAGTAGTATTCTATTTAAATGTAAATATTTATTTCTGTATGTGATGTAGTATAGCAGTACAATTACAAACACATTTATAATAATAAATATATTTTGTTATCATCAAACAAAAATCATAGAATTGTTAGAAACAACAATCTCCCCTTTTGATGATGACAAACATAAAATAAGATTCTGAATATAATATTACAATAAATTTGTTTGACAGTGAATTATTGAAATCCTCCTATTTGTATGCTTCCCCTACAACAAAGCTCCCCTAGATATGTGCATGCGTGAAAAAATTATTTGAACTTAATAACTCAATCTCATTCTCTTTTAAGATCAGAATTTCATTCTCAAGCTTTTAAATAATTTTATTGAGATGAACGAGATCGTTTTTCAATTTCAAACAATTTTTACAATCAGAATTTTCAAATTTCCTGACGTTTTCATGCTTTTAATTCCAAATCATGATTTTTGCTGGTCAACTCAAGATGTTTTGATTTCAGAGTTTTATTTTTTCGTTGGAGCTTATCAACATATTTAGTTGAATCAACACACATATAAACTAATTCTCCGTATGAGAAATTTCCTGTCTCATTATCTGTTGAGCCTCCATCGTTTGGTTTACTTGAATTTTCCTCTGTTTCTTCTTTCAAGCATAGATCTGAACCTGAGTTGACATTTTGGGTTTTGAGCTGCTATTGTCAATTCTTCCATACTTCACATCGAGAGTATTCCAGATTTCCTGTGCAGATAAACAATGAGAGATATTATATTGGTCATCATCAATATAAGAATATAAAATATGAGTAGCACGACAATTAAATCAATGTCATTTCTATCAACCATATCATATCCATTAACAACAATATCCCAACATTTAATATTAACAGATTTTAAATAAATTCCATTTCTAATTTCCAGATTAAAAAAATCTGTGCCATTAAAAATATTTGGAATATGACTAGACTCACTCTCTATGGACTGACAACTAGTAAACACCATGACTCTAGAGTTAATGAGAAACCAAGCTTCGATACCACTTGTTGGATCTAGATTAACCCTAGAGGGAGCGGTGAATAGGGAATTTAATGTTGTAATTTCAGATATTAAAAATACCACAGCACATAGTGGAGCAGAGAATATAAATATAGAAGTAAATAACATAGTTTTTACCCAGCTTCGGCAAACCCTGCCTACTGCTGCATTTCCAAGATTTTTACTAGGTATTAAAATAGATCCTGCTTACAAAACCCTGTAAACTCGCAAAACCTGCTCCTGTTCTAATTCTACGCTTAAAACCCTAGACTGATTTTTATCCCCAAGATCAGATTTTCCCCTAGCTACAAACCCGTAGCTAGTAAACCCTAGTTTTAGTGACAAACTTGTAAACCCCTAGTTATTACAGACACTAGAAAACTGATCGTATTGCCCCTGCACAGAAATATGTGTATACATACATATGTATATGTATACATGTATAGTGCATGTCCAGAGAACATATATATGTGAGCACTACAGACGATGTCTACCTTGTGTTATTTACAGTGTATCACTGTGAATATCACAAGGTGTCTAGACACAGATGGATGTCCATACAAATCAGATCAAGTCATGAAAAATGATGAGAACATAGCAAAGTTCTGAGGCAAATAATTTTTTAAAATAAAAATTATATCTGCTAGAATATAAAATATTTTTGTTTCAGTTTAGTATATGTTTCTTCTGTGACAGGCAAGCAGAAAACTGGACTGATAGTGAAGCAGTGAAGACAAGAAGACGAGTGACAGTGTTAGTGTATGTATTAATGAATGTTTGAATGACTGAGAGAAATGTAGCGAGGCGACAATATATATGAATGAGTGACTGTATAATTAAGTGATGTAGCGAGGACCAAATAGAAAATTGAATGTACTGAATCACAGTGAGTTGTACAAATAATGGAGTTATAAATTTGTACAATTGAGATGTTGAAAAAATATTATATTTAAATAAAATACTGTTTGAATATTTGAATTCTTGTGCAGTAGTATTCGATTTAAATGTAAATATTTATTTCTGTCTGTGATGTAGTATAACAGTACAATTATAAACACATTCATTATAATAAATATATGTTTGTTATCATCAAACATAAATCATAGAATTGTTAGATACGATAATAATATTTAAAACTTAAATTAAATTTTAACTTTCTCTATATATTTTCTTTTTAAAAACTAGGTGGAACCAAGTAATATGAAAGAAAATATTCCTACAATCTGACTCAATAAGCTTAAAATGGTCTGTGGTAGAGTATGATTCAAGGTAATCTACTATCTTTTGAAACATTTTGATTGTAGCACATAGATCGTTTTAACTGAAAATATGATGTATTTCATTGGTGTATAGTTGTTTTGCGTCTTATTTATAGAAAATTTGTACGCTTACCTATGAAGCAGCAGTTCTAACAACAAATAACTCAACACATTTAACTGCATAGCAACATTTACAATTTGGCAGGAAGTACAGATGAACAAGTTAAAAGAAATTGAATGAAGCAGAACTAATTCTAAGTTAGAATACTGAAAGTGAACATAAATAAGTAATCAATGCAATAGCATTGATTCTCTGTACAAAGGAGTAAGAAGATCCACCTTAAACACTAGAGCTTCCTCCTTTCCTTGGATCTTTATTTCTTCTACTGTTGTTTCTTCTATCCCAGTTTCAAAACCCCAGGCAACTAATACACAAAATTCTTCAAACCTCAACTGTGAACCATCCCCATGTGCATGTGCACATCAACTTTGGCCATTGGACGGCAACTTCACCACCACTCACAAATCCGACTACCCTCTAGCACCCCACTGGCCATATGAAGTGGCCCATAACCTCTTCTTCTGCAAAAATGCTCTTTTCACCATTACTAACCGAACACCTAGTTCCAGGCTGACATAAAACTCGATGCCCACCTCCAACTCCGACCACTAGAAAGCATGCACCAACCACCGCATCGAAGCTCACATCCACGTGCACCTCCTCACCAGAAATCTTCGTACTCGATCAACCATCTAACCCGTATGACCAAATCAAAATCTAAATGCCAAAAATTGTCGTAAAACCTAAAGTTACCTCGTCCTCCCTCTTCAGGCCATCAGAGTTCACCAAAATTCATCCACGCCTTCCTCTAACCACCGTGAATCTCCCCCAGAAACATTTTTTAATCCCCATTACAGAGATTAAATTTTTTGATTTTTATACCCAAACCAAACAATAAATCCTAGATTAAAATATAGGCTGTTAAAATTCATGATTTTTGTTTTAAAAATCATTATTTGCAAGGGTGAACATGCTTGTATGCCTAAAACTTCAAGTTATGATAATCAAAATCTTGATTGTTAAACCCTCTTTACTCTCTTTTATTTATTTATGAAAATATAAAATATTATTCATGTTGAAACTATTTTTGGAATTTACTCCAGATAATAACAAACAACTTTTATCTCTAGCATACCTCCTATAACACACTAGGATGTGAGCTTTTGATTTTTAGAGTTCAAAGCACTAGTTTATACATAAAACAAAGTTTAATTCTTTTTTTTGTTACAGTCATATATATATTTGGTTAACTATACTACTAAACAGACCACCATGCATGTATATATATAAATGATATTATAGAAAATAACTAAAGGAAGTTCACTTATAATGATTGGTCTCCAGATTACAGTGGGTTTCAGGTTTTCAGATTTTTAGATTTGTTCACTGGTTTCATGATATGAGCTTCCATGTTTGACAAAGATATATTGTTAAGTAGTATAAATCATCAAAACATGCATGCAGTTAAAAATCTACATCATAATATATGAAACCAATAACTGAATGGTGGAGTTTACTCACAAATCAGCTCACTGCCTTATGTCATTTTTTTGTTTCCATTCTTCCTTTTTTTTGCTTCCATGATGCTGCAGGTTTTCACACGAGTTCGAATGGTTTTTGCGTGGGCTAGTATGTGTATATTTATAGGGGAGATGACTTGAACTTGATTTTCGCAGGGTATGTATAGAGTAGTAGGTTGATGCAACTTATATTTTGATTGAGGTGAAGTTTATGTGTAGGCAATTTACATTTATCTCCTTTCAATTAGCTATGTACGCAAGGTTATGTGCATATTGCAGTATATATGTATATATATATATATATATATATATATGTGTGTGTGTGTGTGTGTGTGTACTCATTCATGTTCTAATTGGTTGGTAGAGTTTATAGGTGTTAATAGGGGGTAGGTTGTAGCACATTTGTTAATTGGAAGGGGGTCATATTCAAGTTTACTCAGATTAGATCCCTCAGGCTTTTGCACATGGCCAGCCTGTATTGATGTGCAAATTATAGATAAGGGAAGAGTATAGGGTAGCCTGAAATGGTTTGATGTATGTTGATTGAAGTGAAATGGTGTTTAGGCTTGCTCTTAGGTATACACAGCTAGGCTTATGTGTAGTTTTCGTTCATGTACACAGTTATGTACTTAATGGAAAGGAGAAAAACTTTGTTGTCAAGAAATTTCACACATTTAAGAGTCATGAACCTTATATTTAATGCTCTCTAGTTTTTGTTCCTAAGCAACAATAAGCTTGGTTCTTGTTTATGTACACATATACATAGGTACAACTTACACATCAAACCCCAACACATGACTACCAAGTATTAGATATATGCATGCCCTTTATATGTTTTATACTTCCATTCATGGTTCAGAATTTAATGTTTCCTTTTATTGTCTTAGACTTAAGCACACAAAAAGTTACATCCTTATATATGGAATATTTCTTATATAAGAAGTAAATTCATATTTTCATACTTAAGTTATTTATTTTTAATCTTACTTAAGAAATGTCTATTTAAAATTCATATGGGTTAAGAACCGTTATAAAATATAAAACAAAATATCAAATACTACTTACTTATTTGTATTCATATATTCGTTTGTCAAGAATATACATATATAGGATTTTATAAAAAGATCATTTAATTTTTCTCCAATAATTAAATCCAATATTATTTATATTCTTACAAAAGTTAAAACAAATATAAAAATACAAAACAAAACAAGAAAACATTTCCCGCTTGTTTTACATTGGTAAAAATATTTTAAACTATTTAAATATATATTATTCCTGTAATTCTCCCAATATTTATTTTTTGACAATTTATTATTTTAACTCAATTACTAAATTAATCAATAATAAACTGTATTACAAACTCAGGCAAAAACCAGGACGTTACAATGGGGATCAGAAGTGCTTTAGTTGTGATAAACCAGGACATCTAAAGAGGGATTTCCCTAAATCGGCTAAGCAAAACAGTTGGTGAAAGCATATACTATCAATGCTATCCCTACATCATTCGATGCCCCAACAACAGTGGAGAATGGAAAAGGCATCATTATCAACGGTATGCTTTCCATTTTTGATATTCCTATTCTACTATTGTTTGATACTAGGGCTTTCCATTCCTTCATATCTAGTGACCTGGTGAATGGATTGGGATTGAAACCCTAGATAGTTGAACGACCATTGGTTGTGACAAACTTGATTGGTGGCTCAATGAGTCTTAGAATATTTGGCATAAGTTGGTCTTATCAAGTCATGGATGCATGTTTAATTGTGATTGTTTTGTCTTGGGATTATGGGATTTGACATTATTCTTAGATTCAACTGGCTCCAATGATATGAGATAATTGTAACATCCCGAATTTTTAACAACACTAAAAGAGGATAAATTAAATAATAATTAATTTAATATTCAGAATTAAGGAAAATGGACTGCGCCATTGCGTCCGACTCGAAATTCTGGTCAAGATAGATATTTGGTTTGCGTAAAACGGACACCGTATGGAGAAGTTATGAAGGTTTTAAGTTTGTATACGCACAGAAGGAATATATATACACATATGAGTCATATAGAAGTCAGATATGAGTCAGCACCTTATCCAAGATCGTTCAAAAATCAAAATGGCAGAAGGTGACAAATTTCCTACTCTAGGGGGTCGATCCCCCTAGAGGGATGTCGACACTGGGGTTGACCCCCCTTAAGGGGTATCGACACCGGGGTTGACCCACCCACAGGGGTGTCGACACCACTAGAGCTGCGGTGGTAGTCGGTTTCAGAGGGTTTGGCAGCTATATATACGTGGTCATTTCTCTATTTTTGTTCTTTGAGAATTCATGGTGGCCAAACTCTGCCGGTGTCTGAACTGAATCCGTTATCTTCTACAACTATTAGTTTTGCAAAATAATTCTAAAGATTCAAGATCCGTTCTTTCTCTATTTTCTAATCCTAACATTGTGTGTTTCTAGTTGCTTTTAGATTTGAATATTTAAAAGAAAATATGACACGACTATGACTTGGATTTGTTTGCATGCGTAGATTATATCAGATCCATCATAAATTATGAACATATAACATTCTGAATTGGTTATGGTTTGAATCAAAATCTCTATCTAGTTGGATCTATTGTAACCTTTGTGGCATTCTATGATTTGTGCTAGATCTATTTTTAACTATTGATCTAAATCTCTATCTTGTTAAATCTATTGTAACTTCTACAATATTATATGATGTGGATCTTGACCCTAATTGTGTTAGATCTACTTTCTAACCATTGGATCTGAATTATGTGATCTAGTTTATCACCTTATGCTTATCATGTTAGATCTAAACCAGTAGGACATCTAAATTGCTAATTTAGGTCTTATTATGCTTATTGTGACATCATAGTTATATTAGAATCAATTGACTGTCAGAAGTTCATCAGTTTTATGTCTACCTTATCACCATGCTAGTTTATGTTTATGCTAAGTTATGTTAAAACATTCACTTTGGTCATATTCCTATTATTTTTCCCTTTTATCGTTTATGACTAGGCTATTACCTAGCCTAGGCATGCCGCCAATTTTATGAGTGCGCTAGTTAGGGAACGAAGGAAAAAGGTTAATACTAACATAATTTGAATATAAACATCGTTGGACATATAAATCAAATTACTGGGAAAAAGGGACATAATCACCTATAAAGATATAGGTAAGAATGGGATGAGAATGAAATGTCTAGTAATTACAATTAGGAATTGTAATTGCACTTATGACACGAGGTTAGGTTGCATTAGTGGTGGAAGTCCGTCTGGACTCGACCGGCATATCCAGCGGCCACTAATGCTGAACCTAATGTGAGAGGTCTAAGTGCGCAAATATGAATCGGACTATGACACGAGGTTAGGCCCAACTTGTGGAAGAAGTCTACCCGGACCCGGCCGGCATATCTAACATCCACATAGTTGTAGGCCTAATGCGGGAGGTCTAGCCTATTATAAACCATAAATGGACATGGTAATGAATCAGACTACTTAACCTAATTTAATCCATAAGGATTGCATTATTATGAATTTAAGTTAGGGTTAAGTAAAATTGGATGGATAGTGGGTGGGTTAAGTAAATTTGAGGGGATGGGTAATATTTATATATAGGCCCACGAACTTGACCCAATAAGGTTATGTAATTAAAGACACCTAGTGGTATACATAACTAGTGGAAAATGATAAAGTTATGTAATTAAAGACACCTTTTAGTGTAAGCATAACAGGTAGAAATGAATAGGGCTATGTAATTAAAGATACCTAGTGGTATACATAGTCAGTGAAAAGCTAGTGGGGGATACAAGACAAAGGGGAGAGCTTGTATCATATTGTGTGGGACCCATTTTAGTCAGTAACCCAGAGTAGGTATTAAAGAAAGTACTCCGTACTAGGTGGAGAAGGGACACACTTACTAACTGATTGTAAGAGATCCAAATGTGGAGGACGGTGTGGGCGGCGCAAACCGACTGGGCCATGTGCGTGTATGAGCCGGGCAGAGGGGGATAAGATGGCCGTGACACTTGTAGATATGGAGCTATGTAGGGTTGCCACTTTAGGATGTGATACATCCTACTGTGGGGACGACACAGAGTATCTACGGAGTAGGGAGCCGATCTATTAGGGTAGTAGCTAGGGCATATTTGGACGTATGCCCAAGTCTACTACCTTATAGTGGAAGGGATTATCTCATTCTGGTTATACTAGTAATAGTGCAGAGTAATTATTAGAGAAGCATATACACTTTATCCTGTCTACTTTGTCACACCTGCCATCAATGTAGTGATCTCTCTTATCCACTTTATATGCTTGTCATAATACTTCTATTTATTTACTTGCTAAAAGTAACTAGACTCGCTAGACTTTATGTCTGACCCTTTTTGTTTCTCCTTCTTTCTTCCTTCCTCCCATCCCCCGGTTCTCAGGCTTGACTATGATTCTGCTTATTATGCTGGAGCTGCTGATATGTATGGCTCAAGCTCCTATCCTTGTTGCTATGGCTATGTTTTGTTCTTGGGAATTTTATTTCTTTCATGTACTCTGATATTTTTGAAGTACAATGTAACACCCCACACCCGCTATGGTCACTCACTAAGGGAATGCCATAGCATCGGTGGAGTATTTTAGTGAATATAGAACAGAAAAATTACAACAAGACAGATATAAGTAATACTTGAAATTTTAAAACATCATCTCATAACAGCGGAAATAAACATGTCTGGTTACATCATAAAACCACAATAAAAGTCAAGTACAATATCCATCAATATAAAGAAGTACATAATCCCACTCTCAATACAATAGCCAGAACGAAAGAAAAGATAACTGGATAACTGGAGCTTTACATCTACCCAAGCTCCTCAAGACTGGAACAGCAATCCGATCAAGCTCTACTACTGCTAGGATCCACCGTAGGACCTGAGGGTTGGGAAAAAGATAGAAACAACGGGGTCAGACATAAGCCTGAGTGAGCCCTATAACCTTAACAATACAATTATTAAAGTAATTAGGGTATGACATGAACTCGGTACGGTACCTTTGGGGATAATGACTACACTAAGTAGCCAATCAACATAGGATGAACTAAAATAACCGTAAAGACGCATCTACCCACCAAGGATAATTACTAACTGCACCACACCAGTCATTCCTACTTAAAGGTTGATCCCTTCCAAGGACTTAGAAAATTTCCCCAATAATTTCATGTACTCCTAGCTCACTACATAGGTGCCGTCTGCCCCTATCTCCACTAGGTGTACTCAGTAATTCTTACCCAGTAGTTTCGTGTACCCCTACATAGGTGCCGTCTGCCCCTATCTTTATTAGGTGTACCCACTACTCCCCATCGATCGGCTCCCTACCATAGATACCCGTGCTGGTCCCACAGTGGGGTGTATCACTCCCCTAAAGTGGCTACCCAATACTATCAACGGTGCACGGCTTTATATCTACACGATGCAACAACGACTTATCTACCAGCCCGGGCCCACACACGCATATGAAACCCGTTGGACTTGCGTTGCCACCGCTAACCCTTTCTGGCCTCTTATAATCAAGCCCAATATGCGTGTCCCGTCACTCGACATGGGTCGAGCCCACAAAGATACGTTTGGGATATTGGTTGAAATGGGCCCCCCACAAGCTACCCACTTAAGCTTGTCATATATCTAGTGTATCCCACTTAACCCTTTAATCATGTTTAGTTACATGTTTCCACTTGGTTAAGTATTCTAATCGTATTTTCTATTGCCACCCAAGGCAACCCACTAGATTCCACATGCCACCCAAGGCAACCACAAAGTTTCCTCATGCCACCCAAGGCACCCACTTAACCCCTCATGTCCCACTACATGCTACCATGGTTAAGTGTTTCTTAATTAATTAAGACCGTGATCTCCCATAAAGACCTCCCACATTAGACTGGCTGTTATGACCGCCTGGTTAAGCCGGTAGAACCCGGGCAGTCTTACGTCATAACAGAGTCTAACCTCGTGTCTTTACCTTAATCACGTATTTAATTTATGGCTAAGACCTCTCACATTGGGCTGACATTTGTAGCAACTGGTTAAGCCGGTCGGGTCCGGGCAGTTTTACACTACAAATGAGTCCAACCTCGTGTCTTAGTCGATTAATTACACCTAATTAATCACCTCCATATTAATTATCCCTAATTAATATCAAGTTTACCATAACATGGGTAGACCTAACTCAATAGGTAAATTCCCATGGGGTAGACCTAACTCAATAGGTAAATTCCCACTTATGGTAATTTTTTTTTTTATGGTATGCTTAATCATACCCAATCATCCATTTATTAACATATTTACCCACCCCATCGTTCCCCACGTAAATCGTTCTCATTTCATGACATAATAAAAGGGGAAGATCCATCACACATATCATGGGTTTAGCATATAACTTTGTCATGGGTTAAGCGGATGTCAACTTGCATATATGAACACACATTAACCCAACTTGCTCTTAAGCATCTACATAACTTGCATAATTATTCATATGACCTCATAAGCATGCATAACATGGTAATCTTGCATTTGAGCATAGACCCAACTTGCATAATCATTCACATAACTTCATATGCATGCATAACATGTTAATCTCGCATTTAAACATACACATAACTTGCATCATTATTCACATAACTTCATATGCATGCATAACATATTAACCTTGCATTTGAACATACACATAACTTGCATAGTCATTCACATAACTTCATATGCTTGCATAACATGTTAATCTTGCATTTGAACATACACCTAACTTGCATATTTATTCACATAACTTCATAAGCATGCTTAACATGTTGCATAATAGATCAATGTCCAACTTAGTGTTTTGCCTCATAATCATCATGAAACATAGCACCAAACTTGCATAAAGATATAACATTAAACTTGCATAAAAATGTTATGAACACATATACTAAACTTGCTTGACATAGAGCATATAACTTGCAAAACACATGACATATACAATATTAAGCTTGCATAAACACATTGATCCACAAACATAACCATACATCATCATATCCTATCTTAATCAATTTAACAATTGATTATTAAGGGGATAGAAGCTCACCAAAACAAAATTAGCAAACTAATGAAGAAGATTAAGAGGCTAGAAGTTGATTTGGAATGCTATCCCTTCTCTAATTTTGATGGAGGCCCTCTCAAGTTTCAATTTGCCATAGTTTAGTTACTAGATTTAATTATGAATGAATTAGGGTAGGGTTAGGGTCTTATTTATAGGATTAGGTGAGTGTTTTAGGCCCTTAGATTAACCCTAGATTAGATTAGGACCCTTAGATTTAGGAAATCTCTAGAACCAGCCCTCCTAGCCAGCCTGAAACCCACCCTGGTGCAACCTGGTGCACCCAGGTTCACTGGGCGCCTGGACCCTGTCGACAGGCAAGTCGACAGGCATGTCGACACCCCTGTCGACAGGCCTGTCGACAGCCCTGTCGACATGGGTTGGGCAGGAAGCTTCCCGCCTGACCCCGCCTGGCCCATTCCAAATCTGAATATTTTAAATTTTTAAATCTGTTTTAGTTTTGAATTTTCTGCAAACTTCATTGGGCCATAACTGGGCCATACGGACTCCGATTTTCGAAAACTCGGACTCTATTTCGCGTATTTTTCCGAGACGAACGTAATGACGCAGCCCGTTTCCCCCAATTTCCACGTCTGAGATTATTTATCCTGTAATTAGTGAATTTTAGTATTAACTAAAATTCGGGGTGTTACATTCTCCCCTCCTTAAAGGATTTCGTCCCCGAAATCTCTAAGCTAAGGAGAATGCATATCCTACCATCCAAACAACCATCTACTCAATTCCATCAAACACGGGCATCCATTGTCCTTAGAACAATTTCTAATGATGTATGAGCATATGCAAAGAGTGTGTGTATATGTTCCCTATCTAATGTATGAACATATGCAAACCATGATAGTGCCATGCATCCATTATGTATGCGAGAAAACCCTATCGACACATACAATATCTACATGAGTGCACAATCATTCACCAAAATGCATCATCCATGTGATAACACAACCATTATACATCCATAATTATATTTTCGTACACACAATTTTATGCAATATGCAATATGAAGTGACTGAGCCGATCTAGTGCCTAGAGTGTTTGTATATGCATCCACGAGCAACCACTAGCAAACACTTGCATCCACTTGCATCCATCAACCATAACATGTCTCAAACACATGTTTCAACCATAGGTTTACCCTATCTAAAGGTCAAAGGTACTAACGAGAGGACATACCAAAGATAAGATAAGTACTAGACAAACGATAAAGGAGAAAGTAAAGACATACCCTCAAAAAGAAATGGGTACAATGAACGCATCTTCGCTTCCGTCTCCCAAGTTGCGTTGCTCTCATCTTCTCCCCATTGCACCTTGACTAGTTGAACCTCTCTGTTTCTTAACTTCCTAGTCTCTGACCCAAGGATGCGAGTAGGAGCTCGTCTAATAGTCGCATCACGCTCTATCTCTATATCTCTAAGCAAGCTCGGCTCTACCACCTCTGCGGTCTCATGTAAGCATTTCCTCAGATGTGATACATGGAATACATCATGAACACCGCTAAGTCTGTCGGGCAACTCCACCCTATATGCCATCCGTCCAATCCTTTCCTTGATAGGAAACGGCCCAACAAACCTTGGTGCTAACTTCCCAACGGATCCGAAGCGAACAACATTTCTCAACGGAGATACCTTAACAAAAACCATATCCCCAACCTCAAACTCAAGATCCGTCCTTCTCTTGTCCGCATAAGATTTTTGCCTATCCTGCGCTGCTTTCATCCTTCTCCGAATCAAGTCAATCTTCTCAGAAGTCTCCCTAACCATATCAGGCCCAAGCAAGATCTTATCCGTAGATTCCCACCAACATGTAGGTGATCGACAAGGCCTTCCATAGAGAGCTTCGAAAGGAGCCATACCAATACTGGACTGAAAGCTGTTATTATATGCGAACTCCACCAATGGAAGATGCTCTTCCCATGTACCTCCAAAATCTAAGATACAAAGTCTCAAAAGGTCTTCTAGAACACGATTCACCCTTTCAGTCTGGCCGTCTGTCTGAGGATGATATGCGGTGCTCAGACACAATTGAGTCCCCACTGCCTCTTGCAAACTTCTCCAGAACTCACTAGTGAAGATAGGATCTCGATCACTCACTATGCTAGAGGGTACCCCATGTAATCGAACTATCTCTCGAAGATATACTGAAGCTAGCCATGGAGCAGTCCTCTTGCTCTTCACAGGTATGAAATGGGCGCTCTTAGTAAGTCTATCTACCACCACCCAAATTCCTGTATTACCCTTCCTCGATCTGGGTAACCCGTCAATAAAATCCATCGAGACGCTATCCCACTTCCACTGCGGAACTTCCAATGGATGAAGCAACCCACCTGGTTTTCTTTGCTCCGCCTTCACTTGCTGGCACACCAAACATCGAGCGACATACTCGGCTACATCTTTCTTCATACCGGCCCAGAAGAAAACCCTCTTCATGTCTTGGTACATCTTATCCCCACCGGGATGAATGGTCATCCTAGAACGGTGTGCGTCATCAAGAATAGCCTTCCTCAACCCTTCATCTAGCGGTACACAAAGTCTACCGTCTCTACGCAAGCACCCCCTGCCGTCTAGGGTGTACCTACTCAAATGGCTGGACGACTCCCCCCTTATGAGCTTCTCTATCAACTCAACCAACTGTGGGTCGTCCCTCTGTGCTTCCCCAATCCGCCCCAAAAGAGTAGGCCTAACTTCCAAGGAAGCTAGCAAACCGGGTACATAATCAATGGAAGGTCTGAAATCAAACATCGAGATAAACTCCAAGCTTCGTTGTTCCACGAACAATGGACTCAAGGACAACCTCTTCCTGCTCAAGGCGTCTGCCACCACGTTACCCTTGCCAGGGGTATATGCTATCTCGAAATCATAGGATGCTAAGAACTCCATCCACCTTTGCTGTCTTAAGTTTAGATCCTTCTGAGAGAACAAGTATTTCAAGGATTTATGGTCAGTGAACAACTCGAATCTCTCACCAAGAAGATAATGGCGCCAGATCTTAAGCGCAAAAACAATAGCGGCCAACTCTAGATCATGGGTAGGGTAATTTTTCTCATGTGGCCTTAACTGCCTTCCACCATAGGCTATTACCCTTCCCTCTTGCATTAAGACTGCGCCAAGTCCTGTCCCACAGGCATCGGTATAGACAACAAATGGCTTGCTCCCATCCGGCAACACTAAAACTGGAGCCGTGGTTAAAGCTCTCTTTAACCGTCGGAACGCATCATCACAATCTACATCCCATGCAAAAACAAGATTCTTCTTCGTTAAGCGGGTTAATGGGGCTGATATCTTCGCGAAGTCTTTAATAAACTTCCTATAATAACCCGCCAACCCCAAGAAACTTCTTACTTCGGTAGCATTTCTAGGAACCTTCCAATCTTGGACTGATACTACCTTCGCGGGATCCACAGCTATCCCTTCCTTGGAGACCACGTGCCCCAAGAACCGCACTTCCTTCCTCCAGAAGTGACATTTAGAGAATTTAGCCTTAAGGCTATGTGCTCGAAGAGTCTTCAATACTTCCCCAAGATGTAGGGCATGCTCTTCTTCACTCTTAGAAAATACTAAGATATCATCCACAAAGACCACCACGAATTTATTAAGGAACTCCCTGAACACCCTACTCATCAAATCAACGAAATATGCAGGGGCGTTCGTCAACCCAAATGGCATCACCAACCACTCATAGAAACCATCCGGAGTTCTAAAGGCAGTCTTGTCTATGCTGTCCTCAGCCACCCTCAACTGATGAAACCCCGTGGCCAAGTCCAACTGAGAGAATACTGAAGCGCCAACCAACTGATCGAAAAGATCATCTATCCTCGGCAATGGGTGTCTATTCTTCTTTGTGAGCTTGTTGAGTTCTCTATAGTCTACACAAAGTCTGAGGGACCCATCTGCCTTCGTAGCAAATACTACTGGAGCACCCCACTCCGATATGCTCCGTCTTATGAACCCCTTCTCAAGCAACTCCCCTACTTGCTTATGGAGTTCCCTCCTCTCACGAGGAGCCATGTGGCGCACTGGTAAAGATACAGGTTTAGCATTATCCACCAAATATATTCGGAAGTCAATCTCCCTCTTCGGAGGTAAGCCCCTCACCTCCTCAAACACATCCGGATATTCCCGGACCACTCTAACAGATTGCAAACTCTCGACCGAAGCGTCAAGCGATTCAAGATAACTTAGCATAACAGAATCCCTGGGATTACAAGAGATCTCAAGAGTGTTACCCAAGCGGGTCATGAGCCTAACAACTCTCCTTTCGCAATCAAGAACGGCACCATTACTGGATAACCAGTCCATGCCCAAAATCAACCCATAGCCCGTGAAGCCCAACACAAAAGCATCACATCTAAACTCTATGCTAAGTATAGAAATCTTCAAACCCAAACATACCATGGACAAATAAGTGGAGCCCCCAATTGGGTTTGAAACAACCAAGGGATCATCTACCAGACTGGTGTCTAAGTGCAGTGACTCAACTAATGATGATGAGATAAACGAATGCGATGCGCCTGAATCAAACAATGTATAGACAGGATGGTCGAATAGAAAAACCAAACTTTCAACGGAAATAGTTCTACCTCTCTCCTGAATCGGTGGAACCGCGAGAGCCTGTACTTGCCCCCTAGCCTGACTCGGTGCCATAAGAGCTTGCACCTGTCCTCCTGAGGTAGATCCCGTCCTTTGCCCTTTCTTAGGGCAATCCTTCACTAAGTGCCCTGCTTCGCCACAGTGGAAGCAACCGGTCTTCTTCTTCTTGCGACAATCCTTGCTTAGGTGGCCAGGTGTCCCACAATTGAAACACTTCTTCTTCTTGCCCTTGCCACCGTTGCCTTTCCCACCTTTGCTTTGCTGTTGTTGAGGTCTCTTTTGATCTCCCTTCTTCTCGGGTGCCTTATTAGCATTAGGACCCTTCTCTTCCTCAAACATGAGTGCCATGTCAACTAGCTTCTCAAAGGTGGCCCCCATAGGGATGTGAGTCATAGCCAACCCATGCATCGGTTCATTTAAGCCTTTCACGAACCTCAAAGCCTTCTTCTCCGGTGTATTCACCATGTCTAGGCCAAACCTTGCCAATTGATTAAACTTGTTAACATATTCCTTCACCGAAAGATTTCCTTGCTTTAGAGTCAAGAATCTTTCCATATACAAGTTTTCCTCCGCCCTTGAGAGAAACTTTGCCACAAATCTTTGCTTAAAATCCGCCCAAGAGTCAACGGGGCGTTCTCCATTAGTAACCTCCCACCAGAATGAGGCCTCTCCCTTCATTAACCAAGCAGCCAACTTGACTTTCTTCCCTTCTTCCATCTCAAAGATATCTATCAACTCTTCCACCTCCTTAAGCCAATCTCTAGCCTCCACAAAGGTTTCAGATCCTTGAAAAGGTTTCCCTCCCATAGCTTTAAATTCCTTGCAAGTCTTAGCAAAAGTATCCGTGCGAGGAGGAGGGGGAGGAGGAAGATCGAGTGCTACGGTTGGTGGAGGAATATTCGCTGGACCCGCAGTGGTGGCCCTAGCCTCCATCAATCTCCTATACCATACTGGTACCGTCACACCCTCCGGAAAGTTAAGATCCTCAGCCATGCTGAAACGAAAAAGGAAAGATTCAAAATGGAGAATTCGAAGGATATAGATATGGCTATTGGGGATTATGCTTTTCTTTCAAAAACTTTTCTCTTTAAAAGACATGTTTTTGAAAATATCTTTTCCAAAAATGTTTTAGAAAAATAGTTTTCTAAAAATTTTATCTGTTCCGGTAACCTGGCTCTGATACCACGTGTAACACCCCACACCCGCTATGGTCACTCACTAAGGGAATGCCATAGCATCGGTGGAGTATTTTAGTGAATATAGAACAGAAAAATTACAACAAGACAGATATAAGTAATACTTGAAATTTTAAAACATCATCTCATAACAGCGGAAATAAACATGTCTGGTTACATCATAAAACCACAATAAAAGTCAAGTACAATATCCATCAATATAAAGAAGTACATAATCCCACTCTCAATACAATAGCCAGAACGAAAGAAAAGATAACTGGATAACTGGAGCTTTACATCTACCCAAGCTCCTCAAGACTGGAACAGCAATCCGATCAAGCTCTACTACTGCTAGGATCCACCGTAGGACCTGAGGGTTGGGAAAAAGATAGAAACAACGGGGTCAGACATAAGCCTGAGTGAGCCCTATAACCTTAACAATACAATTATTAAAGTAATTAGGGTATGACATGAACTCGGTACGGTACCTTTGGGGATAATGACTACACTAAGTAGCCAATCAACATAGGATGAACTAAAATAACCGTAAAGACGCATCTACCCACCAAGGATAATTACTAACTGCACCACACCAGTCATTCCTACTTAAAGGTTGATCCCTTCCAAGGACTTAGAAAATTTCCCCAATAATTTCATGTACTCCTAGCTCACTACATAGGTGCCGTCTGCCCCTATCTCCACTAGGTGTACTCAGTAATTCTTACCCAGTAGTTTCGTGTACCCCTACATAGGTGCCGTCTGCCCCTATCTTTATTAGGTGTACCCACTACTCCCCATCGATCGGCTCCCTACCATAGATACCCGTGCTGGTCCCACAGTGGGGTGTATCACTCCCCTAAAGTGGCTACCCAATACTATCAACGGTGCACGGCTTTATATCTACACGATGCAACAACGACTTATCTACCAGCCCGGGCCCACACACGCATATGAAACCCGTTGGACTTGCGTTGCCACCGCTAACCCTTTCTGGCCTCTTATAATCAAGCCCAATATGCGTGTCCCGTCACTCGACATGGGTCGAGCCCACAAAGATACGTTTGGGATATTGGTTGAAATGGGCCCCCCACAAGCTACCCACTTAAGCTTGTCATATATCTAGTGTATCCCACTTAACCCTTTAATCATGTTTAGTTACATGTTTCCACTTGGTTAAGTATTCTAATCGTATTTTCTATTGCCACCCAAGGCAACCCACTAGATTCCACATGCCACCCAAGGCAACCACAAAGTTTCCTCATGCCACCCAAGGCACCCACTTAACCCCTCATGTCCCACTACATGCTACCATGGTTAAGTGTTTCTTAATTAATTAAGACCGTGATCTCCCATAAAGACCTCCCACATTAGACTGGCTGTTATGACCGCCTGGTTAAGCCGGTAGAACCCGGGCAGTCTTACGTCATAACAGAGTCTAACCTCGTGTCTTTACCTTAATCACGTATTTAATTTATGGCTAAGACCTCTCACATTGGGCTGACATTTGTAGCAACTGGTTAAGCCGGTCGGGTCCGGGCAGTTTTACACTACAAATGAGTCCAACCTCGTGTCTTAGTCGATTAATTACACCTAATTAATCACCCCCATATTAATTATCCCTAATTAATATCAAGTTTACCATAACATGGGTAGACCTAACTCAATAGGTAAATTCCCATGGGGTAGACCTAACTCAATAGGTAAATTCCCACTTATGGTAATTTTTTTTTTTTATGGTATGCTTAATCATACCCAATCATCCATTTATTAACATATTTACCCACCCCATCGTTCCCCACGTAAATCGTTCTCATTTCATGACATAATAAAAGGGGAAGATCCATCACACATATCATGGGTTTAGCATATAACTTTGTCATGGGTTAAGCGGATGTCAACTTGCATATATGAACACACATTAACCCAACTTGCTCTTAAGCATCTACATAACTTGCATAATTATTCATATGACCTCATAAGCATGCATAACATGGTAATCTTGCATTTGAGCATACACCCAACTTGCATAATCATTCACATAACTTCATATGCATGCATAACATGTTAATCTCGCATTTAAACATACACATAACTTGCATCATTATTCACATAACTTCATATGCATGCATAACATATTAACCTTGCATTTGAACATACACATAACTTGCATAGTCATTCACATAACTTCATATGCTTGCATAACATGTTAATCTTGCATTTGAACATACACCTAACTTGCATATTTATTCACATAACTTCATAAGCATGCTTAACATGTTGCATAATAGATCAATGTCCAACTTAGTGTTTTGCCTCATAATCATCATGAAACATAGCACCAAACTTGCATAAAGATATAACATTAAACTTGCATAAAAATGTTATGAACACATATACTAAACTTGCTTGACATAGAGCATATAACTTGCAAAACACATGACATATACAATATTAAGCTTGCATAAACACATTGATCCACAAACATAACCATACATCATCATATCCTATCTTAATCAATTTAACAATTGATTATTAAGGGGATAGAAGCTCACCAAAACAAAATTAGCAAACTAATGAAGAAGATTAAGAGGCTAGAAGTTGATTTGGAATGCTATCCCTTCTCTAATTTTGATGGAGGCCCTCTCAAGTTTCAATTTGCCATAGTTTAGTTACTAGATTTAATTATGAATGAATTAGGGTAGGGTTAGGGTCTTATTTATAGGATTAGGTGAGTGTTTTAGGCCCTTAGATTAACCCTAGATTAGATTAGGACCCTTAGATTTAGGAAATCTCTAGAACCAGCCCTCCTAGCCAGCCTGAAACCCACCCTGGTGCAACCTGGTGCACCCAGGTTCACTGGGCGCCTGGACCCTGTCGACAGGCAAGTCGACAGGCATGTCGACACCCCTCTCGACAGGCCTGTCGACAGCCCTGTCGACATGGGTTGGGCGGGAAGCTTCCCGCCTGACCCCGCCTGGCCCATTCCAAATCTGAATATTTTAAATTTTTAAATCTGTTTTAGTTTTGAATTTTCTGCAAACTTCATTGGGCCATAACTGGGCCATACGGACTCCGATTTTCGAAAACTCGGACTCTATTTCGCGTATTTTTCCGAGACGAACGTAATGACGCAGCCCGTTTCCCCCAATTTCCACATCTGAGATTATTTATCCTGTAATTAGTGAATTTTAGTATTAACTAAAATTCGGGGTGTTACATACAAGACAGTAACTTTTATGTTGTAATGGGCTTTTATATTTCAGACATGTGACGTTTTTGGACCATGGTATCTTGTGATAAATAAAGTTTTTATTCCACTGTTATCATATATATATCTGTCTTGTAATATTCTGTGTCTGTTTACCTATAATGCTTCACGAAACATAATGCATTCCCTTTGTGAGTGACATTAATGGGTGTGGGGTGTCACAATAATGGTGAACTATGAGAAGTCTCTGGTGACTATTGAGGTGGATGATGGACGAAGATTGGTGTTGGGTTGTCTACTAAGTGATAAGGTGATGGCAAGTTTTATATATTCGCTCAATATTCCGCATGACGAGTTATCCAGTGTACCTATTGCGAGGGAGTATCCAGACATCTTCAAGGAAGTGAATGGACTTCCATCACATTGAGAGATCGAGTTTTGTATCGACATAGTGAAAGATTCTAGACCAAAAGAGATGCCTCTTAGGAGGATGACACCAATTAGAGAATAGCGAGAACTCAAAGTGCAAGTCAATGATCTTTTTAAGAATGGGTTTATTCAGAGGAGTATATCCGAGTGGGGAGCACCGGTAGTATTCGCTACCAAGGCAAATGGTTCCTTTGGTTATGTGTTGATTATCTTTATCTGAATAAGGTAACTAGGAAGAACAAGTATCATCTTCCACGTATTGATGATTTGTTTGATCAGCTCTGTGATGCTAAGATATTTTCTCAGCTTGATTTTACAATGGGTTTCCACCAGTCACAGGTAGCAAAAGATAGCGTACGCAACATGTGATAACCCCAAACTTCCACGGGATGAAAGTAAGGAATAATCATTTGGAATACAACATAAATATAACAATACAGATCACAGATACAACATAGCATAGCTATAGAATAACAACATCATAGTAGCGGAATATGAATGTCATCAAACACAGAATCCCACAGTCATGGAGTTTTAAATTATTACATCAAGTTTCCAGCAAAAGGAAATAAATTCCAACTTCAAAATAGAACAACTGGAAATAAAATAAGTCTGTATGTCTGAAGATAAATGTAAACAAAAGATAAATGATAGATAGTCTTCATGGTCCAACATAAGCACCTCCGAATAAGCAACACCAAGAAAGCTCCAAAGACAGCAACTCCAAAGAAAGCTAGACCTGTTACTTGGCTGCCCGTGTGGAAAAGAGGGCACCCGAGTTTGCAAAGGTGAAAACAAACTACGTGTCAGTCATGGGACTGGTGTGAGAATTATTAACTAATTTTAACTACTAGTAATAAGGCAAATCCAAAGACCACGCTGCTAACGCGGAACGGGTTTATTTCAATGGATTGCCGTGCATAATTTAAAGTGACATAACAAACAATAAGTAATTCGTGCAACAATGCTATGCTTTTGAGAAAAATGGAATCACCATAAGACCCAAGTCCCATCACACAATGCAACACAAACCAGAGGATAGGGTTTTACCTTATGGTGATTAAACATGTTAAATACGGTAAATACGAATCTAATATTATCATTAGTGTATATAAAAACATTTCAAAATAAATGTATGAATCCTAGGAAACATAGTACCCCATACTACTATGCCTCCATACTAGTAATACAATCAAATTCGTAGGGTCGTATTTGGAATTTGGTTTCCATCATGAGTCAAGGCTAGGGAGGAGCTCCTTACCGATTCGAGACACTCTAGCTAATGTCTGAGGATCCCCCGCAGAGAACCCTTGGAAAGCTGCAGGGCCGGTCCACACTTGCAGTTTGTGGATTGGCAATTCCTGAACACACGTTTCCCGATCCTATAGGACCTAACATCTGAGGCGCCTCATTCCATCATCCACATAAGTAAAATATCAGGCAGTTTAAGCACCGACACTACTTCTAGCTAGAAAGAAACATGCTGCCCTCCCTGCGTTCCCTTCTCCCGTTTTAGACTCCACCGGGTTGTGAGGCTCGTGAAGTTACGTAATACACAAAGCTATGCCTATTCAAGCTGTGTTTTGATCGTCACCACAAGGTTCTGCTTTTCAACAAGAAACCCTAATCGTTGCATCTTAGTATGCCACACTGTCACTCCATGTCACACTACCAAGCCTTTGCCGAAACATATGAAACGGTGTTAAGCAAGAGAATAAATTCTCTGCCACCAAACATTCATACATTCGACAGAAAATTAGTAACATGATATTTAACGGAGTACGATGTCAGATACACAATCCATTTATTAGCTTATACTCTGGGTCTAAGCGAAAACCAAACCCGTGAAATCAACATGTTCGTTTGGGCAATGACCATGACCCTTGATTTGGGAGCAAATCAAATCAGGGCCTCGATCATTGTCCTCTCGATGGAAGATTCACGGTCTTCATATGCCGTCTTCATACTTCGATTTTTAACGTCGTTTGATTATTTGGAATGAGAGTAACTCGGCTTTCCAAACAATCCTCATATATATATATATATATATATATATATATATATATATATATTGGAAATCCTTCTTATTCGTTAATATTATTTTATAACGATTACTTCCTATTTTAATTATTTAAAATAATTAAATTTTATATAATGACGCCTTGTGTCTAAGGACGACTATGGCGCTGCTTTCAACCAATTTTGATTTTCACATTTCTCGGAATCTAACCGTTGGATCTTGACGTAATATATATCGTTGGAAAGATTTTTCCAAGACGGTCCTAACGGTTTCAGTTTCAAGAAAATCCGACGGTCGGATCTCCTTGTATAGTCGTTTAAAGGTACGATTTCAAAACGTGAACTACCGCGCTCGATTCGTTTAATTTTAATTGTATTTTTACATAAACATGTAAATATAAACATTTAACCTTTTTGTTTATATAGAAATGTAAATTACGATGCCCACTTCCATTCTTTCATTCCTCCATCCTTTTATTTACATGAGAAATGTAAATTATAATTCAATGATGAATTCCTTTTTTTATTTAAAATGTAAATATAATTCCCCTTTTTAATTAAATTATAAGTATAATTAACATTATAATGTAAACTTCCTATCTTTCAATTGCATTGTAAGATTTTCTTTTTAAATTACACTGTAAATCAAATTAACATTATATTGAAAGATTTTAACCCTTTTAAATTACATTAAAAATGTAATTTTCATAACTGCGCCAATCTTTATCTTTAAAATTACATTGAAAAGATAAATTTGATTTTATGTCCAACTCTTCTTCCTAATTACATCAAAATGTAATTTTCTATGCGATGCAAATTTCACGTCTTCTAATACAATAAACATGTAGTTTTTATCTACAATGTAAATTCTAATCTTTAACTACATGATAAAAATGTAATTTTATTTTCAATGCTAGTTCCCAACTTCTAACTACATATATAAAAATGTAATCTATTATACCGCAAATTCTTATCTTCTAATTGCATATAAAAATGTAATTTTTAATTTGCAATGTAAATTCTATTTCTAATTACATATAAAGATGTAATTTTTTTAATTTTAATGTGAATCCTTCTTTTAATTACATTACAAAAATGTAATTTTTAATTTGCAATGTAAATTCTACTTCTAATTACATAACAAAAATGTATTTTTTAGTTTGCAATGTAAATTCTACTTCTAATTACATAACAAAAATGTAATTTTTAATTTACATTGTAAATCTCATCCTATGTTACATATAAAAATGTAATTTTTATCATACGATGGAAATTCATGTTTTACTTACATACAAAAATGTAAATTTTAATTCATCGCAAAATCCTACCTTTTGTTTACATATAAAAATGTAAATTTTAATTTATCGCAAAATCCTACCTTTTGTTTACATATGAAAATGTAAATTTTAATTCATCGCAAAATCCTACCTTTTGTTTACATATAAAAATGTAAATTTTAATTCATCGCAAAATCCTACCTTTTGTTTACATATAAAAATGTAAATTTTAATTCATCGCAAAATCCTACCTTTTGTTTACATACAAAAATGTAAATTTTAATACAATGCAAATTTCTACTTTTTATTTACATATAAAAATGTAAATTTTATTACAATGCAAAATCATACTAGTGAAGAATTCCATCTTTATAAATTACATTAAAAATGTAATTTTAGTTACACCGTCCAAATCTGGTTTTTTTATATTAAAATATGTAATTTTATTTACATTGTGAATTCCTCTTCTCTAATTACATATAAAAAGGTAATTTTTAATCACAATGTAAATTCTCATTTCTAATAATATATAAAAATGTACTTTTTAACTTACGGTGTAAATTGTCATTTCTACTTACATATAAAAGGTATTCTTTATTTTACAATGTAAATTCACTTTTCTAATTACATAAAAAATGTAATTCTTATTCAAATTTCATGTCCAATATTTCGTGTCCAATATTTCATGTCCAATATTATTTCATGTCCAACCCAACCACAAACAATATTTTAAATAATCAAAGGGATCAAATCGAATTAATAACATGAAGTCAATCTTGAGTTGAGAGTTCTAGTTCAATTCTGAGAATAACTAAGGGTGTGTTCTTACATGTAAACATATGGTTCGTGAATATCAACAAACCATGATTGACAAGATTAACAAATAAATGATCCTAATAAATCACCAAACTTAGATCTAATACTTAAATTTTCAGATCTAATGTCATAACATCACAAACAATTCAGATCCATAACATAGAATAACATCCATCGCAGATCCATTTATATTTGTCATTCAAACTTCACATAACGCAAGAATAATAATTAAATTAATTAAATTTAATTAAAAATAAATTCTCACATTGCTTGGATCTGAAATGAAGGTCCAAACTCGATCAGATCTCGTGTTCAAAGTCACGGCGGTTTCGGATCTGAAAGATTTCAATTTGAAGTTCATATGTATAAATAAGAAAACCAACTTTTTACGACTGTTACAACGACTTTTAAAAGCGTCGCAAATCTGAAATTGAAATTTACCTTGAATTTCAGAAAGTCCCAATCTTTAATTCGATTTATTTGAATCTGTAGGTTATTATTTGCAGATCCGAAAGCATGACGTTGTAGAGCTTGGAGAGGGGAAGGTTCGCCGGAAAAGGGGGGAGGTGCGGCGGCTCGTGGGTGGCGCGGTGGGCCCGCGTTCGGCCGGTCTTCGCGGAGGTGGTGGAGGCGGCTCGGGCAACGAGGAGGAGTGGTTCGGGTATCAAATCGAAGGGGGAAGGAATCTCTTCGGAAAAGTCTGAAGAAGTAAGGTGTAATTCTCAAAGAAGAAGGAGAGATTTGTGTTTGAAAATCTGAGGAAAAGGGGAGTGGTGGCGGATGCTAAACGAAGGGGATGAATGAATAGTACCGTATAGCGTATTTATAAGGATATTTCCCCGTACTTTCTATTTTATTTAATTTATTTAATTCCGGAAAATATGGATTTTCCGTCGGAACTCCGATTCGCGCTCAACGACAGTCGAAAAATAGGTTTTGACGCCTTCTGAACGCATTGGCGCTGTTGCCGAAGTCCAATTCTGAAGTTAAAAGCATGTTTCTTTTATTTTTAAAATAAATCATTTAATATTAATTCGAACGTATGTTTTAATTTACCGACGCCACAAACTGACTCCGAAAAATCCCGAAAAATAAATTTAGCTATGTTTTGACGATACGGTTCTAACAAAATTAATTTCGTCGAATTCTTAGACCGTTCGAAAAATGGCTATTTTTCACTCGATCGAAATTGACTGAAATTTACAAAACACATATTAACTATCACGGTCACAAATTAATTTCAAAAATTATGAAATTTGAAACCTAGCCATAATTTGACATCCCGGATCCAACAAAAGTGGTTTCGTCGAATTCCGAGATCGTATGCAAAATGTCTATTTTCAAGGGCGATATATTCTCTATAGCGACCTTTCTGAAAATTCATTTGGCCATAACTTTTGATTCCCGCTATGATACTTCGATTTTTCAGATTTTTTTTAGAAAGAAATTCATTAATAGATTTAAATATTTTTGGTTTCACCAAAATTTGATTTTTTCCGCATCCTGTACAGTAAGTCAAAGTTCCGCTTTGACTTTTCAAACTACCGTCCTTTTTCTAATTCCTTTTATAATTAAATTAAATATATTCGTATTAAATTCAATTAAAACAAATTTCTAGTCGTTTTTATTTAAAATAATTCATTTCAACTATTTAAACACCTTTAAAATCTCAAAAATGAAAATTTTAAATTGGGCCCAAATTCCGGGTTGTTACACAACATAGTGTTTCGAACACCATTAGGTTTCTATGAATGGTTGGTTATGTCGTTCGGGCTGACCAATGCACTAGCATACTTCATGGATCTCATGTACTGAGTCTTCAGGGATCAGCTTAATTGGTTTATACTTGTGTTTGTCGATGATATTTTGGTATACTCACGAACTGAGGAAGAACACAAAGAACACCTAAGGATTGTGATGGAGATATTGAAAAGACAGCCTATAAGCTAAGCTTTCTAAATGTCATTTTCAGAGGAGAGAAGTGTGATACTTAGGTCACGTTGTTTCAGAAAACATTATTGTTGTGGATCCTATCAAGGTGGCAACGATACAAGGTTGGACCACACCTAAGAATGCAACCGAAGTAAGAAGTTACTAGGGATTGGCTGGATATCACTGTAAGTTTATTTAGGATTTCTATAAGATAGTAACGCCGTTAACCCAGTTAACCAAGAAGAATCACACTTTCATTTGGGATGCAAAGCACGAGCTTGCATTCGAGAGTTTGAAGAAAAAGTTGACAGGTGCTCCCATACCAGCTATTCCACGAGGGAATGAGGAGACGATGGTATACACTAATGCTTGTGGAACCGGGTTATGAATGGTATTAATGCGGGGGGTAAAGTTGTCACTTATGCCGGTCAGCAACTAAAACCACATAAAAAGAGATACCTCACATATGACCAGGAACTAGCTGCAATTGTGTTTGAATTGAAGATGTGAAGACATTATCTCTTGGGGGAAAGATTTGAATTGTTTATCGATCACAAGTCATTGAAAGTATCTTTTCCCTCAGAAAGATTTAAATCTCCTCCAGCAAAGATGGTTGGAATTTTTGGCTTCCTATGATTTCAATATTGCATACACTCTGGGAAAGGGTAATGCAGCGGTTGATGCATTGAGTAGAAGAAATGACAACTTGGGAGATACGCTCTTAGAGTGGAAACAATTGGAGTATATTGCGGGGCTTATATGTGAACTGGAACCAGAGATGTTGGAAAGTTTAACAATCAAACCTACGTTAATTGAGTGAATCAGTTCTAGTTAGAGGAGCGATCCCAAATTAGTAGAAGTCATTACCAAAGTTGAGGCAGGTATTGACTTAGATAATACAGAAGTCTACGAACTCGACCGTGATGGTTGGCTTCAGAAAAATTGAAGGTTAGTGGTACCCTACATAAATGGATTAAAGGAGGAGGTAATTCAAGAGTGTCATCACTCGAAGCTAACTGAACATCTAGGTGGTAACAAGATGTATCATGATATGAAACGAACATACTATTGGCAAAGTATGAAGAAAGATGTCAGAAGATTTATTTCTAAGTGTAAAAATTGCTAGTTGGTAAAAGCAAAGCAGAGGAAGCCTAGTGGTTTGGTACAACCACTAGAGGTGCCCAAGTGGAAGTGGGAACAAGTTTCAGTGGTCTTCGTTGATGAATTGCCAAGAACTCGGGCAGGGAATGATAGTATTTGGGTCCTTGTTGATCGATTGACCAAGAGTGCCAGATTCGTACTAGTTAGGTCAAATAGAACCATGAACAAGTTAGCTGAATTATATGTTAAATGGAATATGAGGTTCCATGGAATTCCAAAGGAAATATGAGTGATCGAGACCCGTTGTTTACTAATGGATTTTGTAAAAGCTTACAAGAAGCATTAGGGTTTGAGTTGCATTTCAGTAACGCCTACCATCCTCAAACCGGCGGTCAGACTAAGAGGGTGAACCATATATTAGAAGATCTCTTGCGGGCTTGTGTCCTAGACTTTGGAAGGTCATAGGACGACCATATGCATCTCGTGGAGTTATTATACAACAATAGTTATCAATCAAGCATTGGTATGGCTCCATATGAAGCTTTATAGGGAGGTCGTGCAAAGCCCCTTCATGTTTGTTTGATGCGGGCTAAAAATCGATACTTGGACAAGATATGATTAGAGAAACTTCCAAAGAGGTAAAGATCATTCAACAGAGGATGAAAGCTGCTCGGGATAAATAGAAGAGTTACGCTGATAATAGGCATAGAGATTTGGAATTTTCCGTTGGCGATTTAGTATTTGTTAGAATTTCTCCTTTGAGGAGTGTGATCTGGTTTGGTAATGAAGGAAAGTTAGCGCCAGATTCATTGGACCTTTTCCAATCCCTGAGCGGATAGGAAACTTGGCATATAGAGTTGAGTTATCTCAGAAAATGCCAGGGTACACAATGTGTTTCATGTCTCACACTTAAGGAAGTTTGTATATGACTCCAATGTAACCATATCATCGGATCAGTTCGATGATATCAAGGTGGAGCCAGAAGTCGCTAGACCCCGTAAATAGGTTCGTATCGTTGGTCACAATATGAAGCAACTTCGAAGGAAGATTGTGAACCTTTTCAAAGTTCAGTGGGGTGAAAGCGAAGGCGATTGCACTTGGGAAACCGAGGAGAGCATGAGAACAACATACCCAGAACTCTTTACTTGGTATGATTCTTATATTGCTTTTAACTTTGATTTCAATATCGTCACCTTTTTTGTCTAGTATTTTGTATGCTTGGGATAGCTTTTGAAATGCTATTTTTCATATGTGTTGATAGCTTTTAAATGATTGTATGCATACGAAACCATTTTGGCAGTTACTTAAGGAATTTCGGGGTCGAAATTTCTTAAGAGCGGAAAAATGTAACGACTTGTATCCTATGCATTAGAGGATCGTAGAATATTTATATTATTTTTATATGAGGTCGTATAATCATATAACTTCGGGAAATGACTATTAGGGCCATTTCCAATCTTCACCATTTTTTCAAATTTTTAATGTGACTGTCTTGCCCTTAGCAAATCTTGTTTTGACCATAGCTCTTGACTGATAAGAGATATGGGGTAGAAACCACTTCCATTGGATTTAGATGATAGTTTCACATTCCGTAAAGTGGTCACATTAAGAAAACGGACTTTCCGTTAGGGAGAAAAGGATGAAAAATCTCTGGAGGATATTAGGTATCTTAATTGAGATAAAATGGGTTGTTAGGGTATAGCCCAAAACCCATTCCGGGATTAGGGATAAGTGGGGCTGAGTAGGGTAAGGGAATGGTTATTTTCAATTTTCCAACTTCCAAGAGAGGTTAATCCATCTCTAATAGCCTCCAAACACTAAACTACCTCCAGACCCTTACTTTAATTAGCTCTAACCTAAGATTAGTGAAGGATTTATCATTTCAACATCAAATCAACTTCAAATTTGTTGCCTTGCAATGGAATCTGAGCCTAATCAACATTTATTTCATACCTAACATCTTTGGGGGCACTTAAGGTGAGTGATTATCCTCATTACTTGCTAATTAGAATTAATTAGTTGTAGATCACTTCAGAAAATTACGAAAAACTTCTTGTAAATCCTAATTTAATGTGTATTGCCACATATTTGAATTTGGATCGGGTTGGTTTAGGTTTGTTAATCCCATAAATTAGGGAAGCCAACAGAACAATGCTTTCCTAGCCTTTATTTGGATGTTTTACCATGTATCGTTGATCTAGATATTGTTTTACATGATTTTTATGTTTGTAGTATGTCTAGGAAACCTTAGGATGGATGAAAACGTCGTTGAACAGTGAAACATTATGGTTTTAGGTGTGCCTGAACGCTTCAAGTCTCGGGACGGCTAAGTCAGGTTTGACCATATCGAGATGGAAAGATTTCGCCAGAATTACATGAAATTTTGTGGTGACAGCGAGGAAGGTCCTAAGAAAGCATGGAAAAAGTTTCGGGTCGACTGGGGTTCGAGAAGACAACGTTTTAATCTGGGCAGTTCGGTTCGAATTGGTTTGGGCTCAAAGGAGAGGTCGAATCGACTATGCTCACGTTAAGACGACCCCAAATCCCGTTCTGACGGAGACAAGGGTTATCTTTGGAACATAACACTGAAACAGATAATAGCAGAACAAAATTAAATAAATACACCAGATAATGAACAATAGAATATACAGGATAAAAGGAATCATCAGAGTTACGTAGTATACAGGATCTTACTTAGCACAAATACAGTTCAGCTATACATAAATGTCTACAGCGGAAAACAAACAAAATATGTACAATAGGAGCTGAACAGCATAAAAAGAGATGAATGATAGAATCCATCTTCAGCTCCAGCTATCCAGAAAGAACCGGCTAAACCTGAAAACAAGGCTGCCCGTGTAGAAAAAGGGACACCCGAGTTTGAAAGTGAAACAAACTACGAGTCAGTCATGGGACTGGTATGAGAAATCTACTCAACACATATATAATTTGGCTAATCACAGGACCACGCCACTTTCGTGGAACGGGTTTACTCCATTGGATTGCCAGTGCTTTAAAACCAATCTTTCTTTTAAACAACGCAATGCATTTTATAAAAATGAAGCCATTATAAGACTCAGTTCCCATCACACAATGCAACGCAAATCGGAGGATAGAGTTTTTACTTTATAACGGCCAAAATATGCTTGATACGAATAAAACAAAGGCATTTGATATTATTGCTAGTGTTTATATGCTTTGAAAACAATTTCAAATCATAACTATCAATCATAGACGGCATGGGTACCATATATCATGTCGCCATATATATATACAATCAAAACCGCACGATGTCGTATTTGGAAATTGGATTTCCGTCACGAACCAAGGCAAAAGATAGTCCTTACCGAATTCGAGACTGTCTAGCCCGAGCCTCAGGACCCAGACTCAGGTGGGCCCTTGGATCGTCAGGGCCGGTCCACCGATGTGGATTAAAATTCCTGAACACTGCGTTTCCCCACCCTTTGGGGTGTAAATGAGCCAACGAATGACTCCATCGGACCCGGATCGTCCGATCAAACCGAGGCGCCTCGCAACAGCAACAACCACTTAGGTGAAAAGTATACAAATGATCAGGGCTTCTGTTGAAAAGCAAAGTCTTGTGGTGATGATCAAAGCACCGCCTGTGTGGCGTAGCTTTGTGTATAACGTAAATTCGCGAGCCTCACCCCCCGGTATGAACCAGAAACGTAAAAATACTATTTTTATATATTGAATAGCATAGTAAAAATTCAATTTTTATATATTGAATAGCATAGTAAAAATTCGATTTTTATATATTGAATAGCGAAGTAAAAATTCGATTTTTACATATGTAGTGGCTACAGCAACGAAGATGACAAAAATGCGATAACGATGAAGATTTCTATCAATGAAGAGTCAAGATGATTGGATAGCTATTGGTGAGAATTTCTCACCTTTCAATTTCATTTTCTAGTTATATATATACACTAGGATGCAGACGGTGCTTAGTAGCACCCGACACAATCGTCCACAGACCATGGACTTGTTTGTTTGATTGCGAAAATTAGTTAGATGATTTGAGTTGAACTAGAATTGATTTGGGTTTGTCGTGAACTGTGTTTTAAATAACACCTAGTTCTTTAACCCAGTAAAAGGAGTTTTAACGAATCTGCAATTAGATTGAAATGTGAATCTATAATCTAAATTATCAAATTTAGAAATTGAGCGAGGATGGAGTATTACAGTTTTGCTCCAAAGCGATAGTTAAATCTTTAATTAGATTTGAACGTGAAATGGTAATTAATTTTACCGACAACACCATAGTATTAGATATGGAGTATTACCAGTTTTGCTTCATGGGATGAATAGGTTGGGATTGGAAAATAAAATAAATAATTACTTCGGTGTGGTTCGCTAATCTCGACTAGTTTAGAAAACCATAATTTGGTTTGAAATATCATCCAAAGGAAGATTAAAGGATAAATTTCAAAGAATTTATCTTGGATAAAATTAATGGGAACCTTTCCCTAAAAATGTGAATGGCGTGGGCCTTCACTAGACCGGGGATAAGGCTAGGCCTTGTCCCGTTTCTAGTATCGTGCCGTTATGCCGCCGAAATTTTCTAAAATAAGTTAGAAAAATAAAAATATCATTTTATTGAATAAATGAATTGAATAGAAATTCATATGTTGAAATAAAATGTTTTATCGTTAAAATTATAATTTTAACGTGAAAGTGAATAAAATAAAATATTCATTTACAAACCGGACGGTTTGTTTATGTACACCTATTTGAAGGACATTGATTGGGTCGATAAATTTTACACATCGCCCAACTGCACGAATAAAATCTGTGTTTGATTGTTTGAAACCCCACACGGGTGTTGGGATGAAATTTGAAGTTCACTCATCCTGATTGATTAAATATGTCGATCGATTGATTGACAGGCTGTTATAAGCGTTAGATATTTATATTTGATTCTTATACAGTGTAGTGCACTTTGGTTGATGGTTGACTATTTTTCAATTCTATTATATACATGTGATGTATGAAAATCCATATAATTAACATTATATGGTAATTGATGGGGCACTCATGTCGTCTATGATTTATATTTATGATTGAAATTGTTTTGACACTATACACTTATTATAGTATCAAATGATTTGTTTTAAACGTATCAAGCATGTTTGGCTGTTATAAGGTAAAACCCTATCCTCCGGCTTGCGTTGCATTGTGTGATGGGACCTAGGTCTTATAATAGCTTCATTTTTCGAAAAAGCATTGCGCTGTTTATTCTATGCACTAATATTCTTGGGAGGAAACCCGTTCCGTGTTATACGGCGTGGTCCCTTGAATTACTCTCTTTTAAAAGTAAAGTCTTAAATAACTGTTTTAGTTCTCACACCAGTCACATGACAGACCTGGAGTTTATTGTTTTAACCTAAACTCCGGGTGCCCCTATTTTCCGCATGGGCAGCTTGTAGTTTTGGTTTTGCAGATTTATATTCACAGGATCCTGGTTTGCAGCTGGAATGATATCCGGAAAGCTCTGTATCCGTATATCACCTTCAGTTGTGCTTTGTATTATCTTTCCGCTGCTATGTAATTTATTGTAATCTCTGATATTTATCGAATGTAATTTATTCATTTGTACTCTGTATATTCTTGTATCTGATGGAATTGTTGTAATAGCAATGAAATGTTCTTCCGTCTGCGTTCTGTTTTGTCTTGTTCTCAAACGATCAGGGGTTTCGAACGTTCTAGATCGGTTTAACGACTGATTTGGATCGAGTGAAATTCCTTGCCGTCACATTTGGTATCGAAAATACGAACGATTGTACCGGGAGATCCGACCGTCGGATTTTCCCGAAACTGGAACCGTTGGATTCGTTTTGAAAAGACCTTTCTAATGATGTAAATTTTGTGAAGATCCAACGGTTAGATTTCAGATATGTGTAAATCAATTCTGAAGAAAAACAGCGCCACGGCCGCGTTATGGCCCGAAGCGTCGTTTTGAATAAATTGGCTATTTTAAAATAAATAAAAATAGCGATAAATCGTTATAAAATATCATAAACGATATGGGATGGAAATAAACTGAATTTGCTCGATTTATGTGGTATTTGATGGTTGAATGTGTTTGGTGTGAAAATTACATTAAAGAACAAAATTGCTGTTGTCGAATGATTTAACCATTAAAGTAAATTGATTTGAAATTCTAAATGTACGTGAATTATTTGAGGAGGCCGAGTTAATTCTCATTTCAAATAATTGACCGACGATTGAAAGTCGAAGATGAAGACGGTGGTCGAAGACCGGAGATCTTCACCTCGTTTGGATGGTAACCGAGGTCCTGATTGGGAGGCATCCCGAAATATGGATAATGAGTGGTGATCGTTCAGACGTGAGTGGTGATCGAAGGGTTTACGAGGTATTTAGTGCCTCTGGTTTCGTTCAGACCCAGAACGGACTTGTAGATGGACTGTGTGTCTGACATTGGAGTTTATTCTGTGTTGATTGATCTCTGTTAAATATACATCTGTTTGGCGGCGGAGAATTTATTCTTTTGCTTAACGCCCTTCTCTGAGACGCACGAGCTCAGAGGTTGTATATCGATGGACATCAGTCGCACGGCATAAATTGCTAGTGTGACATACCTAAGTGGAAAATGATCAGGGCTTCTGTTGAAAAGCAAAGTCTTGTGGTGATGATCAAAGCACCGCCTGTGTGGCGTAGCTTTGTGTATAACGTAAATTCGCGAGCCTCACCCCCCGGTATGAACCAGAAACGGGAGAAGGACCTCAGGGAGGGCATGCGTTTCTTTCTAGCTAGGGTGGTATCAGTGACCTACCAGCCCTGACATTTATATACTTTTCACCTATGTGGTTGTTGCTGTTGCGTGGCGCCTCGGTTTGATCGGACGATCCGGGTCCGATGGAGTCATTCGTTGGCTCATTTACACCCCAAAGGGTGGGGAAACGTAGTGTTCAGGAATTTTAATCCACATCGGTGGACCGGCCCTGACGATCCAAGGGCCCACCTGAGTCTGGGTCCTGAGGCTCGGGCTAGACAGTCTTGAATTCGGTAAGGACTATCTTTTGCCTTGGTTCATGACGGAAATCCAATTTCCAAATACGACATCGTGCGGTTTTGATTGTATATATATATGGCGACATGATATATGGTACCCATGCCGTCTATGATTGATAGTTATGATTTGAAATTGTTTTCAAAGCATATAAACACTAGCAATAATATCAAATGCCTTTGTTTTATTCGTATCAAGCATATTTTGGCCGTTATAAGGTAAAAACTCTATCATCCGGTTTGCGTTGCATTGTGTGATGGGAACTGAGTCTTATAATGGCTTCATTTTTATAAAATGCATTGCGTTGTTTAAAAGAAAGATGGGTTTTAAAGCACTGGCAATCCAATGGAGTAAACCCGTTCCACGAAAGTGGCGTGGTCCTGTGATTAGCCAAATTATATATGTGTTGAGTAGATAAAAATATAATTTTTACATGATAGAAATATTAAAAATAGCATCTTTATAGGGGTAGCAAAATAAAAATGTGATTTTTATAGTGATGAAATTAAAAAGGAAATTTCTTTAAAAGTGAAAAGACGATATTTTTTAAATAGAAAAGATTAGATTTTAAAAATATAAAAGGCGTATGTTGTGTTCCTATAACATTTGTTTTAATATACGCGGGTTGTTCGGAAAGTCCGGGTTTATACCCATTCTGAATAACCGATTCGACGATATGTCGAAGATGAAGACGGTGGTTGAAGACCGGAAGTCTTCACATCGTTTGGATAACTACTGACGATCCTGATTGGGCAGTACACCCAAGAGGATGGAAATAGTTGGTGGTCGTCCAGGCGTACTTGGAGATGGATGGATATGCGAGGAAAGTGCCTCCGGTTTCGTTCAGACCCAGAACGGACTTGTAAATGGATTGTGTGTCTGACATTGGATTTTATTCTGTGTTGATTGATTTCTATTAAATATACATCTGTTTGGCGGCGGAGAATTTATTCTTTTGCTTAACGCCCTTCTCTGAGACGTACGAGCTCAGAGGGTGTATAACGATGGACATCAGTCGCATGGCATGAATTGCCTGTGTGGCACGCTAAGATGCAATGATCAAGGCTTTTGTTGAAAAGCAGAGTCTTGTGGTTGATGATCAAAGCACAGCCTACGTGGCAGCTTTGTGTATAACGTGAATTCGCGAGCCTCACACCTCGGTATGAGTCAAAAACGGGATACGGACTGCCGGGAGAGCACGACGTTTCTTTCTAGCTTTTGTGGTGTCAGTGACTTACCAGCCCTGACATTTATATACTTTTCACCTTTGTGGTTGTTGGAATGAGGCGCCTCGATTATAGGTCTGTAAGGACCGGGAAACGTGTGTTCAGGCATAACTAATCCTCTAACGTAAGTGAGGACCGGCCCTGAAGATCCAAGGATTGCCCAGAGTGTGTAGTCCTGAGATATTTGCTAGAGTGTCTCGAGCGCGGAGAGGAGCTTGCCCCTTGCCTCGACTCATGACGGAAATCCAATTTCCAATACGTGTATTTCGGCTTTATTTGTAGAGCCTAGTATGGCGACATAGTGGGATGGGGCAATCATGCCATCTATGATTTATATTTATGATTGAAACTGTTTTGACACTATACACTTATTATAGTATCAAATGATTTGTTTTAAACGTACTAAGCATGTTTGGCTGTTATAAGGTAAAACCCTATCCTCCGGCTTGCGTTGCATTGTGTGATGGGACCTGGGTCTTATAACAGCTTCATTTTTCCAAAGAGCATTGCGTTGTTTTATTCTATGCACTAGTATTCTTGGGAGGAAACCCGTTCCGTGTTATACGGCGTGGTCCCTTGAATTACTCTCTTTCAAAGTAAAGTTTTAAATAACTGTTTTAGTTCTCACACCAGTCACAACCAAATGTGAGAACCCGTAACTTCCCCGTGAAGGAAAGAGCGGAAACTTTGAGAACAACACACAAATGAACGCAGACGGGAGAACATTTCATTGCTATTACAACAATTCCATCAGATACAAGAATATACAGAGTATAAATGAATAAATTACATTCAATAAATATCAGAGATTACAATAAATTACATAGCAGCGGAAAAAATAATACAAAGCACAACTGAAGGTGATATACGGATACAGAGCTTTCCGGATATCATTCCAGCTGCAAATCAGGATCTTGTGAATATAAATCTGCAAAACGAAAACTACTAGCTGCCCGTGCGGAAAATAGGGGCACCTGGAGTTTATTGTTACCAAACTGACACGACCCGAACTTCCCCGTGAAGGAAAGCGCGGATAGCGTTGAGTACAGGACAAATCAGAACGCAGACGGAAGAACATTTCATTGTTATTACAACAATTCCATCAGATACAAGAATATACAGAGTATAAATAATAAATTACATTCAACAAATACCAGAGATTACAATAAATTACATAGCAGCGGAAAATAATACAAAGCACAACTGAAGGTGATATACGGATCCAGAGCTTTCCGGATATCATTCCAGCTGTAAACCAGGATCCTGTGAATATAAATCTGCAAAACCAAAACTACTAGCTGCCCGTGTCAAAATAAGGGCACCCAGAGTTTAGGTTAAAACAATAAACTCCAGGTCAGTCATGTGACTAGTGTGAGAACTAAAACATTTATAAATCTTTATTTTTAAAGTTAGGTAAATTAAGGGACCACGCCGTATAACACGGAACGGGTTTCCTCCCAAGAACACCAGTGCATAGAATAAACAGCGCGATGCTTTTTCGAAAAATGAAGCTATTATAAGACCCAGGTCCCATCACACAATGCAATGCAAGCCGGAGGATAGGGTTTTCCCTTATAATAGCCAAACATGCTTGGTACGTTTAAAACAAATCATTTGATACTATAATAAGTGTATAGTGTCAAAACATTTCATTATATATATTCTAACGACGGCGTATATAATATATACGTTCGAATTATATTCAAAATAAATTTATTGTCGATATTATTTAAAATAATTCATTTTAAATATTCAAAATTCATTAAAATTGCCAAAATAAAAATTTTAAACTGGCTCAGATTTTCGGGTTGTTACAATCTCCCCCACTTAAAACTTTTTGTCCCCGAAAAGGAACAAAGTCGAAAGTGGTTTGATTAATCAACTCTACGTTCGATCTGGCTTTCATTCTTCAACTTTTCAGTTTCTGAGAATTTCCAAATTTTTCAAAAATTTGGCTAACACCCTAAATTTTCGAAAAATTTCGCCATAACCTCCCCTGCACCGGGAGCCACGGGAAAATCCCGAAATTGCCATATAGGCCTTCTGATCTCAAAAAGAAAAAGAAAAAGCCAAGCGGCTAGCCAATAGGCTCATAAAATCATCATCACCCAAACAAAACAGTAAATTATGTAGTAAACATGAACCTATTTGTCGGGCAAACAAATTTTATTCTTCGGCTCTAGCCTCCTTGCTATGACCTGTTCAATGTAAGTATATGTATATGCAAGCAAATGCGACCAATTATATAAAAATTCGATTTTTATATATTGAATAGCATAGTAAAAATTCGATTTTTATATATTAAATAGCGAAGTAAAAATTCGATTTTTTTTACATATGTAGTGGCTACGGGCAACGAAGCTGACGAAAATGTGAATCTATAATCTAAATTATCAAATTTAGAAATTGAGCGAGGATGGAGTATTACCAGTTTTGCTCCAAAGCGATAGTTAAATCTTTATTAGATTTGAACGTGAAATGGTAATTAATTTTACCGACAACACCATAGTATTAGATATGGAGTATTACCAGTTTTGCTTCATGGGATGAATAGGTTGGGATTGGAAAATAAAATAAATAATTACTTCGGTGTGGTTCGCTAATCTCGACTAGTTTGGAAAACCATAATTTGGTTTGAAATGACATCGAAAGGAAGATTAAAGGATAAATTTTAAAGAATTTATCTTGGATAAAATTAATGGGAACCTTTCCCTAAAAATGTGATTTTGTGAATAAAAGAATATTCTGAATTGGAATGAGGCGTATGTTGTGTTTGTGTAACATTTGTTTTAAATATACGCGGGTTGTTCGGAAAGGCCGGGTTTACACCCATTCTGAATAACCGATTCGACGATATGTCAAAGATGAAGACGGTGGTTGAAGACCGGAAGTCTTCACATCGTTTGGATTATTACTGACGATCCTGATTGGGCTGTACACCCAAGAGGATGGAAATAGTTGGTGGTCGTCCGGACGTACTTGGAGATGGATGGATATGCGAGGAAAGTGCCTCCGGTTTCGTTCAGACCCAGAACGGACTTGTAAATGGATTGTGTGTCTGACATTGGATTTTATTCTGTGTTGATTGATTTCTATTAAATATATATCTGTTTGGCGGCGGAGAATTTATTCTCTTGCTTAACGCCCTTCTCTGAGACGTACGAGCTTAGAGGTTATATATCGATAGATATCAATCGCACGGCATGAATTGCCTGTGTGGCACGCTAAGATGCAATGATCAAGGCTTCTGTTGAAAAGCAAAGTCTTGTGGTTGATGATCAAAGCACGCCTACGTGGCAGCTTTGTGTATAACGTAAATTCGCGAGCCGAACACCTCGGTATGAGTTAAAAACGGGATACAGACTGCAGGGAGAGCACGACGTTTCTTTCTAGCTTTGGTGGTGTCAGTGACTTACCAGCCCTGACATTTATATACTTTTCACCTTTGTGGTTGTTGGAATGAGGCGCCTCGATTATAGGTCTGTAAGGACCGGGAAACGTGTGTTCAGGAATTTCCAATCCTCTAACATAAGTGAGGACCGGCCCTGAAGCGTCCATGGTTTCCCAGAGTGCGTAACCCTGAGGCATTTGCTAGAGTGTCTCGAACGCGGAGAGGAGCTTGCCCCTTGCCTCGACTCATTATGGAATCCAATTTCCAATACGTGTAATTCGGTTTTAATTGTAGAACTAGTATGGCGACATAGTAGATGATAGCTATGCCGCCTATGATTGATATTTATGATTGAAATGTTTTGACACTATACACTTATTATAGTATCAAATGATTTGTTTTAAACGTATCAAGCATGCTTTGGCTGTTATAAGGGAAAACCCTATCCCCCGGCTTGCGTTGCATTGTGTGATAGGACCTGGGTCTTATAACAACTTCATTTTTCTTTATTTAGCATTGCGCTGTTGTTTTATGCACTGGTATTCTTGGGAGGAAACTCGTTCCGTGTTATACGGCGTGGTCCCTTGATTTACCTAACTTTGAAAATAAATATTAATAACCGTTTTAGTTCTCACACCAGTCACCTGACTGACCTGGAGTTTATTGTTTTAACCTAAACTCTGGGTGCCCCTATTTTCCGCACGGGCAGCTAGTAGTTTTGGTTTTGCAGATTTATATTCACAGGATCCTGGTTTACAACTGGAATGATATCCGAAAAGCTCTGTATCCGTATATCACCTTCAGTTGCGCTTTGTATTATTTTCCGCTGCTATGTAATTTATTGTAATCTCTGATATTTATCGAATGTAATTTATTCATTTATACTCTGTATATTCTTGTATCTGATGGAATTGTTGTAATAGCAATGAAATGTTCTTCCGTCTGCGTTCATTTGTGTGTTGTTCTCAAAGTATCCGCTCTTTCCTTAACGGGGAAGAAACGGGTCCTTACATTTGGTATCAGAGCTTTGGTTTACAGAGCTCGAGAACAAGACACATTAGAACCATACGAAAGTAAAAAGGATTTATAATAGAAAAATTCAATTTTGATTTGAATTTGAAATAAAGATTGAAATTGTTTTTGAAACGAATTCAAAACTATTTATAAAATTCGTTTTGAATAGTAATCGACGAATATATTATATATATATAATATATATATAATATAATGGCCTGAATAGAACGCGCCGCACCGCGGCAGTTCGTGAATTTCGACCATTTATTTCAAACAGACATTACGGGAGATCCGACCGTCGGATTCTCCTAAAACCGGAACCGTTGGGTTCGTATCGAAAAGAGCTTTCTAACGAATATTAGAACTTTGAAATCTAACGGTTGGATTTGGAGATACGTCCAAATCAAATTCGAAAAAGGTCGCTGTAAGTGCAGTTCGATGGCCGTTGATGGAAATCGACTGTACGGGCCTTGATAAAATTATTAAAAATAGTAATAATTTGTGTAAAATCATAAGAAATGAATTTTAAAACGATTTTGAAATGAATTGAATAGAAAACGATTTCGAAATGAATTGAATATAAAACGATTTCGAAATGAATTGAATTGAAATGATTTCGAAATGAATTGAATTGAAAACGATTTCGAAATGAATTGAATATAAAGCGATTTCAAAATGAATTGAATATAAAGCGATTTCGAAATAAATTGAATATAAAGCGATTTCGAAATGAATTGAATATAAAACGATTTCGAAATAAATCGAATATAAAATGAATTTGATTTAAATTGAATTTGATTTGATTTGAATAGAAAATGAATTTGATTTAAATTGAATTTGATTTGATTTGAAAAGAAAATGAATTCGAACTGAATAGGGAAGAAACGGGTCCTTACATTTGGTATCAATTTTTATTTATAATAGGGGTTTTAAATAATCGGAATTCCTAATATATTTGAATTAAATTGAACTAGAATTGATTTGGGTTTATCGTGAACTGTGTTTTAAATAACACAAGTTCTTTAACCCGATAATAAATAAAATGTGATTTGGGTTTGTCGTGAACTGTGTTTTAAATAACACCTAGTTCTTTAACCCAGTAAAAGGAGTTTAATGAAACTGTAATTAGATTGAAATGTGAATCTATAATCTAAATTATCAAGTTTAGAAAGGAGCGAGAATGGAGTATCGCCAGTTTTGCTCCAAAGCGATAGTTAAATCTTTAATTAGATTTGAACGTGTAATGGTAATTAATCTTACCGATAACACCATAGTGTTAGATATGGAGTATTACCAGTTTTGCTTCATGGGATGAATAGGTTGGGATTGGGAAATAAAATAAATAATTACTTCGTTGTGGTTCGCTAATCTCGACTAGTTTGGAAAACCATAATTTGGTTTGAAATGACATCCAAAGGAAGATTAAAGGATAAATTTTAAAGAATTTATCTTGGATAAAATTAATGGGAACCTTTCCCTAAAAATGTGATTTTGTGAGTAAAAGAATATTCTGAATTGGAATGAGGCGTATGTTGTGTTTATGTAACATTTGTTTTAATATACGCGGGTTGTTCGGAAAGGCCGGGTTTATACCCATTCTAAATAACCGATTCGACGATATGTCGAAGATGAAGACGGTGGTCGAAGGCCGGAAGTCTTCACATCGTTTGGATAATTACTGACGATCCTGATTGGGCTGTACACCCAAGAGGATGGAAATAGTTGGTGGTCGTCCGGACGTACTTGGAGATGGATGGATATGCGAGGAAAGTGCCTCCGGTTTCGTTCAGACCCAGAACGGACTTGTAAATGGATTGTTTGTCTGACATTGGATTTTATTCTGTGTTGATTGATTTCTATTAAATATATATCTGTTTGGCGGCGGAGAATTTATTCTCTTGCTTAACGCCCTTCTCTGAGACGTACGATCTTAGAGGTTATATATCGATAGATATCAATTGCATGGCATGAATTGCCTATGTGGCACGCTGAGTTGCATGGATCAAGGCTTCTGTTGAAAAGCAAAGTCTTGTGGTTGATGATCAAAGCACAGCCTTTGTGGCAGCTTTGTGTATAACGTGAATTCGCGAGCCTCACACCTCGGTATGAGTCAAAAACGGGAAACGGACTGCAGGGAGAGCACGACGTTTCTTTCTAGCTTTGGTGGTGTCAGTGACTTACCAGCCCTGACATTTATATACTTTTCACCTATGTGGCTGTTGGAATGCGAGGCGCCTCGATTATAGGTCTGTAAGGACCGGGAAACGTGTGTTCAGGAATTGCCAATCCTCTAACGTAAGTGAGGACCGGCCCTGAAGCATCCAGGGTTGCCCAGAGTGCGTTACCCTGAGGCATTTGCTAGAGTGTCTCGAACGCGGAGAGGAGCTTGCCCCTTGCCTCGACTCATGATGGAATCCAATTTCCAATATGTGTAATTCGGTTTTAATTGTAGAACTAGTATGGCGACATAGTAGATGGTAGCTATGCCGCCTATGATTGATATTTATGATTGAAATGGTTTGACACTATACACTTATTATAGTATCAAATGATTTGTTTTAAACGTATCAAGCATGCTTTGGCTGTTATAAGGGAAAACCCTATCCCCCGGCTTGCGTTGCATTGTGTGATAGGACCTGGGTCTTATAACAGCTTCATTTTTCTTTATTTAGCATTGCGCTGTTGTTTTATGCACTGGTATTCTTGGGAGGAAACCCGTTCCGTGTTATACGGCGTGGTCCCTTGATTTACCTAACTTTGAAAATAAAGATTAATAACCGTTTTAGTTCTCACACCAGTCTCATGACTGACCTGGAGTTTATTGTTTTAACCTAAACTCTGGGTGCCCCTATTTTCAGCACGGGCAGCTAGTAGTTTTGGTTTTGCAGATTTATATTCATAGGATCCTGATTTGCAGCTGGAATGATATCCGGAAAGCTCTGTATCCGTATATCACCTTCAGTTGTGCTTTGTATTATTTTTCCGCTGCTATGTAATTTATTGTAATCTCTGATATTTATCGAATGTAATTTATTCATTTATACTCTGTATATTCTTGTATCTGATGGAATTGTTGTAGTAGCAATGAAATGTTCTCCCGTCTGCGTTCATTTGTGTGTTGTTCTCAAAGTTTCCGCTCTTTCCTTCACGGGGAAGTTGTCACAGTAATACGTTTATATGTGTAAAATTTAGGGAGTTAGCCAATTTTTTTGAAATTTTGAAAATTCTCAGAAACTGAAAAGTTGGAGAATGGAAACCAAATCGAACGTAGAGTTGATTAATCAAACCACTTTCGACTTTGTTCCTTTTCGGGGACGAAAAGTTTTAAGTGGGGGAGATTGTAATAACCCGGAAATTCTGAGCTAATTTAAAATTTTTATTTTGGCAATTTTAATGAATTTTGAATATTTAAAATGAATTATTTCAAATAATATCGACGAGAAAAATGTTTTGAATATAATTCGAACGTATATATTATACGCTTCGTCGTTAGAATATAAATATTTATATATAATTATAAATAGAATTGAAAATGGCGCGGTAGTTCGATAATTCAATTTCAAACTTCAATTGAATGTACCGGGTGCAAAACAATCCGGATTTTAGTGAAACCAAAAACATTAGGATCTAATTGATAATATCTTTCTAACGAATCCCGTAAATCAAAATTTCATAGCGGGGATCAAAAGATATGTCCGGTTGAAAATTCTGAATAGTCGCTATGGAATTCAGGCCCTTAAAAATGGACATTTTGCAAATGGCCTCGGATTTCGATGAAACCACTTTTGTTGGGTCCGTGATGTCAAGTTATTGCTAGAATCCAAATTTCGTAATTTTTCGAATCAATATGTGAGCGTGGAAAAGGAAAACGCATTTGACCAGTTTCAGTTGATTTTAATCGGCTGGAAATTGGCCATTTTTCAAACGGTATCGGAATTCGACGAAACTAGTTTTGTTAGGACCGTATCATCAATACGAAGCTAGAAAATATTTTTCTGGAATTTTTAGAGTTAGTATGTGACCCCGGTAATTTGAAATGTACGTTTAAAATTTAATATAGTGATTTAAATGTAAATTTAACGGATACTGATTGTAACAATCAAATCAGCTTGCGATACATATCCCATTGTGTTCGGAATGGGGGTAATTAGCTATGGACAACAGGCGGTGGGCTTCGTTTCGAGGTCGATAGAAAAAGTTACTTTATGTGAATAAAATATTGAAATTAAAAAAAAAAGGTCAACCCTTCTCCCCCTTAAATCACTCTGGCCCCCCCTCCCCCGATTAAATTCATTCGAACAGAAAAAGAAAAAAAAATCAAATCGGAAAGGGGCGACGCGGAGGGGGGAACCCACCGCCGACGCCATCGCGCCCCCCCTCAGGAGGTGCGCCGCCTTCTTCCTCTTTCCCTTCTCCCCTATCGATCCCCATCTCCACTCCTCCGCCGTCGTGAAGGCCTTGTCACCACCGCCGAACGCCTGCTGCGAGCCTCCTCCACCCCCCTGCTGATCCCGACGCCACCCTGAAACCGCACCTCCGACGAACCGAACGGCCCCCTTCTGGAAAGCAACAGTGAGTTTTAAACGATGTTATTTTCTTTTGTGTAATTTATTTAATTAATACGGTGTTAAAACTGAAATTTTTATTATGGTAAAACTGAAATTTTTATTGTGTTGAAACTGAAATGTTTATTGAGTTAAAGCTAAGATTTTTATATATGTAAAAAAAAACAAGATTTTCTTTACATGTAAAAACACGATTTTTAGTTAAGTAAATACACGCCTTTTATTCATATAGAAATATGATTTTCATTCATGGAAAAAAATTAGATCTTTCCATACGGGAATGGAGAAAACTCGCTTTTTCTTTATATGAATTTGGTATGAAAACTCGCTTTTTCTTTATATGAATTTGGGAATGAAAACTCGATTTTTCTCTATATGAATTTGAAATTAAAATTCGATTTTTATATATAGAATAGCGAGGTAAAAATATGATTTTTACATATATGAAGTTGAAGTTATAAAAATAAGATTTTTTGTATGAAATTGAAGTAATAAAAATATGATTTTTATATTTTTAAAGTATTAAAAATATAATCTTTACTTTGTAGAGGATGTAAAAATATGATTTTTTTGTTTATGTAGAGAAGTAAAAATATAATTTTTACATGATAGAAATATTAAAAATAGCATCTTTATAGGGGTAGCAAAATAAAAATGTGATTTTTATAGTGATGAAATTGAAAAGGTAATATCTTTAAAAGTGAAAAGACGATATTTTTAAAATAGAAAAATTTAGATTTTAAAAATAGAAAAGGCGCGATTTTTATATATTGAATAACAAGATAAAAATTCGATTTTTATATATCGAATAGCATAGTAAAAATTCGATTTTTATATATGTAGTGAATACGGGCAACAAAGATGATAAAAATGCGATAACGATGAAGATTTCTGTCGAAGAAGAGTCAAGATGATTGGATAGCTATCGGTGAGAATTTCTCACCTTTCAATTTCATTTCTATTTATATATATACACTAGGATGCAGACGGTGCTTAGTAGCACCCGACACAATCGTCCACAGACCATGGACTTGTTTGTTTGCTTGCATAAACTAGTTAGATGATTTGATTTGAATTTGGTTGTTTGGTGAATTTGATTGATGTGTGAATGGCGTGGGCCTTCACTAGACCGGGGATAAGGCTAGGCCTCGTCCCGTTTCTAGTATCGTGCCGTTATGCTGCCGAAATTTTCTAAAATATGTTAGAAAAATAAAAATATCATTTTATTTAAAGAATGAACTGAATAGAAATTCATATGTTAAAATAAAATGTTTTTATCGTTAAAAATATAATTTTTAACGTGAAGTGAATAAAATAAAATATTCATTTACAAACCGGACGGTTAGTTTATGTACACTGATTTGACTGACATTGATTGGGACGATAAATTTTACACATCGCCCAACTGCACAAATAAAATCTGTGTTTGATTGTTTGAAACCCCACACGGGTGTTGGGATGAAATTTGAAGTTCACTCATCCTGATTGATTAAATATGTCGATCGATTGATTGACAGGCTGTTATAAGCGTTAGATATCTGTATTTGATGCTTATACAGTGTAGTGCACTTTGGTTGATGGTTGATTATTTTTCAATGCTATTATATACGTGTGATGTATGAAAATCCATATAATTAACATTATATGATAATTGATTGGGCCTCATTCCAATTTAGAAAATAAAGAATATTATAACATAAAAGTTCATGTGTTGACTGTACTCATCCGTTGAGATTAGTCATGTGTTGAACGAAATATTTTAATAATAAAATTTACATCTTTATAATTATAAAATAAAGGTTCATGTGTTGACTGTACTCATCCGTTGAGATTAGTCATGTGTTGAACGAAATATTTGAAATAGAAATATTTGAAATAAGGAATATTTGAAATAGAATATCTGAAATAGAAATATTTGAAATAAGGAATATTTGAAAAAGAAATATTTGAAATAGAATATTTGAAAATAGAAATATATGAAGCCGTGTTGATTAGATTGACGCCATTTTGACGTGAACGATATTTATATCGATTTTATTCATTTTAAAATGAATATTGAAAAGTGATTTCGAAATCGAATATTTTGAAATGAAATTCGAAATGAATTGAATATAAAACGATTTCGAAATGTATTGAATATAAAACGATTTCGAAATGAATTGAATATAAAACGATTTCGAATTAAATTGAATAGAAAACAAATTTGATTTCAATTGAATATATAACGGATTTGAATTCGAATTGATTAGAAAACAAAACCAATTTGAATTGAATCGAATAGAAAACCAATTTGAATTGAATCGAATAGAAAACGACTTTGAAACCGAATTGAATTGAAAACGAATTCAAATTGAATTGAAAGCGAATTGAAATGAATTCAAATTGAATTGAAATTTGAATTGAATAGAAAAGAATTTTAAAACGAATTTATAAGGAAAGATTCAATTTTGATTTGAATTGATATGGAAGTTGAAATTATTTTCGAAACGAATTCAAAACTATTTTTAAAACTTCGTTTTAAATAGAAATCGACGAAAAATATATTATATATATATTTTATATATATAATATAATGGCCTGAATAGAACGCGCCGCGCCGCGGCAGTTCGTGAATTTCGACCATTTATTTCAAACGGACATTACGGGAGATCCGACCGTCGGATTCTCCTAAAACCGGAACCGTTGGGTTCGTATCGAAAAGAGCTTTCTAACGAATATTTGAAATTTGATATCTAACGGTTGGATTTGGAGTTACGTCCAAATCAAATTTGAAAAAGGTCGCTGTAAGTGCAGTTCGATGGCCATTGTTGGAAATCGACTGTACGGGCCTTGATAAAATTATTAAAAATATCAATAATTTGTGTAAAATCATAAGAAATGATTTGAGAAAAATTGGGGTGAAAAACTCTATATTTGAAAAGATAAAAATAGATTTTTATCGAAATGAACTAGTTTGAACTCAATTTAAAACCCGGGTTTTTATTTTTAAATAAATAAATTAGATTTAAAAAGGGGTTTTAAATAATCGGAATTCCTAATATATTTGATTTGAATTGAACTAGAATTGATTTGTGGGTATATTGTGAACTGTGTTTTAAACAACACTAGTTCTTTAACCCGATGATAAATAGAATGTGATTTGGGTTTGTTGTGAACTGTGTTTTAAATAACACCTAGTTCTTTAACCCAGTAAAAGGAGTTTTAACGAATCTGCAATTAGATTGAAATGTAAATTTGTAATCTAAATTATCAAATTTAGAAAATGAGCGAGAATGGAGTATTACCAGTTTTGCTCCAAAGCGATAGTTAAATCCTTAATTAGATTTGAACGTGAAATGGTAATTAATTTTACCGATAACACCACGGTGTTAGATATGGAGTATCACCAGTTTTGCTTCATGGGATGAATAGGTTAGGATTGGGAAATAAAATAAATAATTACTTCGGTGTGGTTCGCTAATCTCGACTAGTTTAGAAAACCATAATTTGGTTTGAAATGACATCCAAAGGAAGATCAAAGAATAAATTTTAAAGAATTTATCTTGGATAAAATTAATGGGAACCTTTCCCTGAGAATATGAATTGGAATGAGGTGTATGTTGTGTTCTTATAACATTTGTTTTAATATACGCGGGTTGTTCGGAAAGTCCGGGTTTATACCCATTCTGAATAACCGATTCGACGATATGTCGAAGATGAAGACGGTGGTTGAAGACCGGAAGTCTTCACATCGTTTGGATAACTACTGACGATCCTGATTGGGCAATACACCTAAGAGGATGGAAATAGTTGGTGGTCGTCCAGGCGTACTTGGAGATGGATGGAAATGCGAGGAAAGTGCCTCCGGTTTCGTTCAGACCCATAACGGACTTGTAAATGGATTGTGTGTCTGACATTGGATTTTATTCTGTGTTGATTGATTTCTATTAAATATACATCTGTTTGGCGGCGGAGAATTTATTCTTTTGCTTAACGCCCTTCTCTGAGACGTACGAGCTCAGAGGGTGTATATCGATGGACATCAGTCACATGGCATGAATTGCCTGTGTGGCACGCTAAGATGCAATGATCAAGGCTTTTGTTGAAAAGCAGAGTCTTGTGGTTGATGATCAAAGCACAGCCTACGTGGCAGCTTTGTGTATAACGTGAATTCGCGAGCCTCACACCTCGGTATGAGTCAAAAACGGGATACGGACTGCAGGGAGAGCACGATGTTTCTTTCTAGCTTTGGTGGTGTCAGTGACTTACCAGCCCTGACATTTATATACTTTTCACCTTTGTGGTTGTTGGAATGAGGCGCCTCGATTATAGGTCTGTAAGGACCGAGAAACGTGTGTTCAGGCATAACTAATCCTCTAACGTAAGTGAGGACCGGCCCTGAAGATCCAAGGATTGCCCAGAGTGTGTAGTCCTGAGATATTTGCTAGAGTGTCTCGAGCGCGGAGAGGAGCTTGCCCCTTGCCTCGACTCATGACGGAAATCCAATTTCCAATACGTGTATTTCGGCTTTATTTGTAGAGCCTAGTATGGCGACATAGTGGGATGTGGCACTCATGTCGTCTATGATTTATATTTATGATTGAAACTGTTTTGACACTATACACTTATTATAGTATCAAATGATTTGTTTTAAACGTACTAAGCATGTTTGGCTGTTATAAGGTAAAACCCTATCCTCCGGCTTGCGTTGCATTGTGTGATGGGACCTGAGTCTTATAACAGCTTCATTTTTCCAAAGAGCATTGCGTTGTTTTATTCTATGCACTAGTATTCTTGGGAGGAAACTCGTTTCGTGTTATACGGCGTGGTCCCTTGAATTACTCTCTTTCAAAGTAAAGTTTTAAATAACTGTTTTAGTTCTCACACCAGTCACATGATTGACCTGGAGTTTATTGTTTTAACCTAAACTCTGGGTGCCCCTCTATTTTCCGCACGGGCAGCTAGTAGTTTTGGTTTTGCAGATTTATATTCACAGGAACCTGGTTTACAGCTGGAATGATATCCGGAAAGCTCTGTATCCGTATATCACCTTCAGTTGTGCTTTGTATTATTTTCCGCTGCTATGTAATTTATTGTAATCTCTGATATTTATCGAATGTAATTTATTCATTATACTCTGTATATTCTTGTATCTGATGGAATTGTTGTAATAACAATGAAATGTTCTTCCGTCTGCGTTCTGATTTGTCCTGTTCTCAAACGATCAGGGGTTTCGAACGGTCTAGATCGGTTTAACGACTGATTCAGATCGAGCGAAATTCCAGTCCGTCACATTTGGTATCAGAGCTTTGGTTTACAGAGCTCGAGAACAAGACACGTTAGAACCATACGAAAGAATTCATCAGATATTGGATTAGTAATATCCAATTAGAATGACTCGTTAGAGACAGGATCAGTAGTATCCTAGAACGAGTGTGAAGAGTATATTTTTCAAATGAAAACAATTTTGTTTTGAAAACTTAAATCGTTTTAAACGTATTTGATTATTTATTTATTTAGAATTTGGACAATCTAGTATATAAAGGTTTTGCATATACGCGTCATGAACGTATATTCGGAGTTTTAATATATTAGATAGATATAGAGTCACACTCTAGTCGCCCGAAGATGATGCTACTGATGACTATATAGCATCAGTTGTGTGTGTTCGAGTTTCGAAGGTGTGATTTTCTATATATTTCCATTAGACTGGTGTGAGAACCAAAACTAATATAGTTAGAACACATTGTTGTGAATTGGCATCAAAAACATGATTTTCTTTATATATATCAAAATTATGAATTTGAAACGTTAAATTCACTAATTGATTGATGTTTGTGTTGTTTGTTTATTTGTTAAACAAATTTTGAACCATTATGCCTAATTGAACCAAATATTGAATGATATTGAAAATTGGTCGCATTTGCTTGCATACATGTATATCTTTTGAACAGGTCATAGCAAAGAGGCTAGAGCCGAAGAATAAAATTTGTTTGCCCGACAAATAGGTACATATTTACTACATAATTTACTGTTTTGTTTGGGTGATGATGATTTTATGAGCCTATTGGCTTTTTCTTTTTCTTTTTGAGATCAGAAGGCCTATATGGCAATTTCGGGATTTTCCCGTGGCTCCCGGTGCAGGGGAGGTTATGGCGAAATTTTTCGAAAATTTAGGGTGTTAGCCAAATTTTTTGAAATTTTGAAAATTCTCAGAAACTGAAAAGTTGGAGAATGGAAGCCAAATCGAACGTAGAGTTGATTAATCAAACCACTTTCGACTTTGTTCCTTTTCGGGGATGAAAAGTTTTAAGTGGGGGAGATTGTAATAACCCGGAAATTCTAAGCCAATTTAAAATTTTTATTTTGGCAATTTTAATGAATTTTGAATATTTAAAATGAATTATTTTAAATAATATCGACGAGAAAAATGTTTTGAATATAATTCGAACGTATATATTATACGCTTCGTCGTTAGAATATAAATATTTATATATAATTATAAATAGAATTGAAAATGGCGCGGTAGTTCGATAATTCGATTTCAAACTTCTATTGAATGTACCGGGTGCAAAACAATCCGGATTTTAGTGAAACCAAAAACACTAGGATCTAATTGATAATATCTTTCTAACGAATCCGGTAAATCAAAATTTCATAGCGGGGATCAAAAGATATGTCCAGTTGAAAATTCTGAATAGTCGCTATGGAATTCAGGCCCTTAAAAATGGACATTTTGCAAACGGCCTCGGATTTCGATGAAACCACTTTTGTTGGGTCCGTGATGACAAGTTATTGCTAGATTCCAAATTTCATAATTTTTCGAATCAATATGTGAGCGTAGCAAAGGAAAACGCGTTTGACCAGTTTCAGTTGATTTTAATCGGCTGGAAATTGGCCATTTTTCAAACGGTCTCGGAATTCGACGAAACTAGTTTTGTTAGGACCGTATCATCAATACGAAGCTAGAAAATATTTTCTGGAATTTTTAGAGTTAGTATGTGACCCCGGTAATTTGAAATGTACGTTTAAAATTTAATATAGTGATTTAAATGTAAATTTAACGGATACTGATTGTAACGATCAAATCAGCTTGCGATACATATCCCATTGTGTTCGGAATGGGGGTAATTAGCTATGGACGACAGGCGGTGGGCTTCGTTTCGAGGTCGATAGAAAAAGTTACTTTATGTGAATAAAATATTGAAATTAAATAAATAAATAAAAAGGTCAACCCTTCTCCCCCTTAAATCACTCTGGCCCCCTCTCCCCCGATTAAATTCATTCGAACAGAAAAAAATCAAATCGGAAAGGGGCGACGCGGAGGGGGGAACCCACCGCCGACGCCATCGCGCCCCCCCTCAGGAGGTGCGCCGCCTTCTTCCTCTTTCCCTTCTCCCCTATCGATCCCCATCTCCACTCCTCCGCCGTCGTGAAGGCCTTGTCACCACCGCCGAACGCCTGCTGCGAGCCTCCTCCACCCCCCTGCTGATCCCGACGCCACCCTGAAACTGCACCTCCGACGAACCGAACGGCCCCCTTCTGGAAAGCAACAGTGAGTTTTAAACGATGTTATTTTCTTTTGTGTAATTTATTTAATTAATACGGTGTTAAAACAGAAATTTTTATTATGGTAAAACTGAAATTTTAATTGTGTTGAAACTGAAATGTTTATTGAGTTAAAGCTAAGATTTTTATATATGTAAAAAAAACAAGATTTTCTTTACATGTAAAAACACGATTTTTAGTTAAGTAAATACACGCCTTTTATTCATATAGAAATATGATTTTCATTCATGGAAAAAAATTAGATCTTTCCATACGGGAATGGAGTATGAAAACTCGCTTTTTCTTTATATGAATTTGGTATGGAAACTCGCTTTTTCTTTATATGAATTTGGGAATGAAAACTCGATTTTTCTCTATATAAATATTGAAATTAAAATTCGATTTTTATATATAGAATAGCGAGGTAAAAATATGATTTTTACATATATGAAGTTGAAGTTATAAAAATAAGATTTTTTTGTATGAAATTGAAGTAATAAAAATATGATTTTTATATTTTTAAAGTATTAAAAATATAATCTTTACTTTGTAGAGGATGTAAAAATACGATTTTTTGTTTATGTAGAGAAGTAAAAATATAATTTTTACATGATAGAAATATTAAAAATAGCATCTTTATAGGGGTAGGAAAATAAAAATGTGATTTTTATAGTGATGAAATTGAAAAGGTAATATCTTTAAAAGTGAAAAGACGATATTTTTAAAATAGAAAAGATTAGATTTTAAAAATAGAAAAGGCGCGATTTTTATATATTGAATAACAAGATAAAAATTCGATTTTTATATATCGAATAGCATAGTAAAAATTCGATTTTTATATATGTAGTGAATACGGGCAACAAAGATGATAAAAATGCGATAACGATGAAGATTTCTGTCGAAGAAGAGTCAAGATGATTGGATAGCTATCGGTGAGAATTTCTCACCTTTCAATTTCATTTCTATTTATATATATACACTAGGATGCAGACGGTGCTTAGTAGCACCCGACACAATCGTCCGCAGACCATGGACTTGTTTGTTTGGTTGCATAAACTAGTTAGATGATTTGATTTGAATTTGGTTGTTTGGTGAATTTGATTGATGTGTGAATGGCGTGGGCCTTCACTAGACCGGGGATAAGGCTATGCCTCGTCCCGTTTCTAGTATTGTCCCGTTATGCCGCCGAAATTTTATAAAATATGTTAGAAAAAAATAAAAATATCATTTTATTTAAAGAATGAACTGAATAGAAATTCATATGTTAAAATAAAATGTTTTTATCGTTAAAAATATAATTTTTAACGTGAAGTGAATAAAATAAAATATTCATTTACAAACCGGACGGTTTGTTTATGTACACTGATTTGACTGACATTGATTGGGACGATAAATTTTACACATCGCCCAACTGCACAAATAAAATCTGTGTTTGATTGTTTGAAACCCCACATGGGTGTTGGGATGAAATTAGAAGTTCACTCATCCTGATTGATTAAATATGTCGATCGATTGATTGACAAGCTGTTATAAGCGTTAGATATCTATATTTGATGCTTATACAGTGTAGTGCACTTTGGTTGATGGTTGATTATTTTTCAATGCTATTATATACGTGTGATGTATGAAAATCCATATAATTAACATTATATGGTAATTGATTGGGCCTCATTCCAATTTAGAAAATAAAGAATATTATAACATAAAAGTCATGTATTGACTGTACTCATCCGTTGAGATTAGTCATGTGTTGAACGAAATATTTTAATAATAAAATTTACATCTTTATCAATATAAAATAAAGGTTCATGTGTTGACTGTACTCATCCGTTGAGATTAGTCATGTGTTGAACGAAATATTTGAAATAGAAATATTTGAAATAAGGAATATTTGAAATAGAATATTTGAAATAGAAATATTTGAAATAAGGAATATTTGAAAAAGAAATATTTGAAATAGAATATTTGAAAATAGAAATATATGAAGCCGTGTTGATTAGATTGACGCCATTTTGACGTGAACGATATTTATATCGATTTTATTCATTTTAAAATGAATATGGAAAAGTGATTTCGAAATCGAATATTTTGAAATGAAATTCGAAATGAATTGGATATAAAACGATTTCGAAATGAATTGAATATAAAACGATTTCGAATTAAATTGAATAGAAAACAAATTTGATTTCAATTGAATATATAACGGATTTGAATTCGAATTGATTAGAAAACAAAACCAATTTGAATTGAATCGAATAGAAAACCAATTTGAATTGAATCGAATAGAAAACGACTTTGAAACTGAATTGAATTGAAAACGAATTCAAATTGAATTGAAAGCGAATTGAAATGAATTCAAATTGAATTGAAATTTGAATTGAATAGAAAAGAATTTTAAAACGAATTTATAAGGAAAGATTTAATTTTGATTTGAATTGATATGGAAGTTGAAATTATTTTCGAAACGAATTCAAAACTATTTTTAAAACTTCGTTTTAAATAGAAATCGACGAAAAATATATTATATATATATTATATGTATAATATAATGGCCTGAATAGAACGCGCCGCACCGCGGCAGTTCGTGAATTTCGACCATTTATTTCAAACGGACATTACGGGAGATCCGACCGTCGGATTCTCCTAAACCCAGAACCGTTGGGTTCGTATCAAAAAGAGCTTTCTAACGAATATTTGAAATTTGAAATCTAACGGTTGGATTTGGAGTTACGTCCAAATCAAAATTGAAAAAGGTCGTTGTAAGTGCAGTTCGATGGCCATTGTTGGAAATCGACTGTACGGGCCTTGATAAAATTATTAAAAATATCAATAATTTGTGTAAAATCATAAGAAATGATTTGAGAAAAATTGGGGTGAAAAACTCCATATTTGAAAAGATAAAAATAGATTTTTATCGAAATGAACTAGTTTGAACTCAATTTAAAACCCGGGTTTTTATTTTTAAATAAATAAATTAGATTTAAAAAGGGGTTTTAAATAATCGGAATTCCTAATATATTTGATTTGAATTGAACTAGAATTGATTTGTGGGTTTATTGTGAACTATGTTTTAAACAACACTAGTTCTTTAACCCGATGATAAATAGAATATGATTTGGGTTTGTCGTGAACTGTGTTTTAAATAACACCTAGTTCTTTAACCCAGTAAAAGGAGTTTTAACGAATCTGCAATTAGATTGAAATGTAAATTTGTAATCTAAATTATCAAATTTAGAAAATGAGCGAGAATGGAGTATTACAAGTTTTGCTCCAAAGCGATAGTTAAATCCTTAATTAGATTTGAATGTGAAATGGTAATTAATTTTACCGATAACACCACGGTGTTAGATATGGAGTATCACCAGTTTTGCTTCATGGGATGAATAGGTTGGGATTGGGAAATAAAATAAATAATTACTTCGGTGTGGTTCGCTAATCTCGACTAGTTTAGAAAACCATAATTTGGTTCGAAATGACATCCAAAGGAAGATCAAAGAATAAATTTTAAAGAATTTATCTTGGATAAAATTAATGGGAACCTTTCCCTGAGAATATGAATTGGAATGAGGCGTATGTTGTGTTCTTATAACATTTGTTTTAATATACGCGGGTTGTTCGGAAAGTCCGGGTTTATACCCATTCTGAATAACCGATTCGACGATATGTCGAAGATGAAGACGGTGGTTGAAAACTGGAAGTCTTCACATCGTTTGGATAACTACTGACGATCCTGATTGGGCAGTACACCCAAGAGGATGGAAATAGTTGGTGGTCGTCCAGGCGTACTTGGAGATGGATGGATATGCGAGGAAAGTGCCTCCGGTTTCGTTCAGACCCAGAACGGACTTGTAAATGGTTTGTGTGTCTGACATTGGATTTTATTCTGTGTTGATTGATTTCTATTAAATATACATCTGTTTGGCAGCGGAGAATTTATTCTTTTGCTTAACCCCCTTCTCTGAGACGTACGAGCTCAGAGGGTGTATATCGATGGACATCAGTCGCATGGCATGAATTGCCTGTGTGGCACGCTAAGATGCAATGATCAAGGCTTTTGTTGAAAAGCAGAGTCTTGTGGCAACTTTGTGTATAACGTGAATTCGCGAGCCTCACACCTCGGTATGAGTCAAAAACGGGATACGGACTGCAGGGAGAGCATGACGTTTCTTTCTTGCTTTGGTGGTGTCAGTGACTTACCAGCCCTGACATTTATATACTTTTCACCTTTGTGGTTGTTGGAATGAGGCGCCTCGATTATAGGTCTGTAAGGACCGGGAAACGTGTGTTCAGGCATAACTAATCCTCTAACGTAAGTGAGGACCAGCCCTGAAGATCCAAGGATTGCCCAGAGTGTGTAGTCCTGAGATATTTGCTAGAGTGTCTCGAGCACGGAGAGGAGCTTGCCCTTTGCCTCGACTCATGATGGAAATCCAATTTCCAATACGGGTATTTCGGCTTTATTTGTAGAGCCTAGTATGGCGACATAGTGGGATGGGGCAATCATGCCGTTTATGATTTATATTTATGATTGAAACTGTTTTGACACTATACACTTATTATAGTATCAAATGATTTGTTTTAAACGTACTAAGCATGTTTGGCTGTTATAAGGTAAAACCCTATCCTCCGACTCGCGTTGCATTGTGTGATGGGACCTGGGTCTTATAACAGCTTCATTTTTCCAAAGAGCATTGCGTTGTTTTATTCTATGCACTAGTATTCTTGGGAGGAAACCCGTTCCGTGTTATACGGCGTGGTCCCTTGAATTACTCTCTTTCAAAGTAAAGTTTTAAATAACTGTTTTAGTTCTCACACCAGTCACATGACTGACCTGGAGTTTATTGTTTTAACCTAAACTCTGGGTGCCCCTATTTTCCGCACGGGCAGCTAGTAGTTTTGGTTTTGCAGATTTATATTCACAGGAACCTGGTTTACAGCTGGAATGATATCCGGAAAGCTCTGTATCCGTATATCACCTTCAGTTGTGCTTTGTATTATTTTCCGCTGCTATGTAATTTATTGTAATCTCTGATATTTATCGAATGTAATTTATTTATTATACTATGTATATTCTTGTATCTGATGGAATTGTTGTAATAACAATGAAATGTTCTTCCGTCTGCGTTCTGATTTGTCCTGTTCTCAAACGATCAGGGGTTTCGAACGGTCTAGATCGGTTTAACGACTGATTCAGATCGAGCGAAATTCCAGGCCGTCACATTCAAAATGTGAGAACCCGTAACTTCCCCGTGAAGAAAAGAGCGGAAACTTTGAGAACAATACACAAATGAACGCAGACGGGAGAACATTTCATTGCTATTACAACAATTCCACCAGATACAAGAATAAACAGAGTATAAATGAATAAATTACATTCGATAAATATCAGAGATTACAATAAATTACATAGCAGCGGAAAAAATAATACAAAGCACAACTGAAGGTGATATACGGATACAGAGCTTTCCGGATATCATTCCAGCTGCAAATCAGGATCCTGTGAATATAAATTTGCAAAACCAAAACTACTAGCTGCCCGTGCGGAAAATAGGGGCACCCAGAGTTTAGGTTAAAACAATAAACTCCAGGTCAGTCATGTGACTGGTGTGAGAACTAAAACGGTTATTAATCTTTATTTTCAAAGTTAGGTAAATCAAGGGACCACGCCGTATAACACGGAACGGGTTTCCTCCCAAGAATACCAGTGCATAAAACAACAGCGCAATGCTAAATAAAGAAAAATGAAGCTGTTATAAGACCCAGGTCCTATCACACAATGCAACGCAAGCCGGGGGATAGGGTTTTCCCTTATAACAGCCAAAGCATGCTTGATACGTTTAAAACAAATCATTTGATACTATAATAAGTGTATAGTGTCAAAACATTTCAATCATAAATATCAATCATAGGCGGCATAGCTACCATCTACTATGTCGCCATACTAGTTCTACAATTAAAACCGAATTACACGTATTGGAAATTGGATTCCATCATGAGTCGAGGCAAGGGGCAAGCTCCTCTCCGCGTTCGAGACACTCTAGCAAATGCCTCAGGGTTACGCACTCTGGGCAACCCTGGATGCTTCAGGGCCGGTCCTCACTTACGTTAGAGGATTGGCAATTCCTGAACAGACGTTTCCCGGTCCTTACAGACCTATAATCGAGGCGCCTCGCATTCCAACAACCACATAGGTGAAAAGTATATAAATGTCAGGGCTGGTAAGTCACTGACACCACCAAAGCTAGAAAGAAACGTCGTGCTCTCCCTGCAGTCCGTATCCCGTTTTTGACTCATACCGAGGTGTGAGGCTCGCGAATTCACGTTATACACAAAGCTGCCACAAAGGCTGTGCTTTGATCATCAACCACAAGACTTTGCTTTTCAACAGAAGCCTTGATCCATGCAACTCAGGGTGCCACATAGGCAATTCATGCCATGCGATTGATATCTACCGATATATAACCTCTAAGCTCGTACGTCTCAGAGAAGGGCGTTAAGCAAGAGAATAAATTCTCCGCCGCCAAACAGATATATATTTAATAGAAATCAATCAACACAGAATAAAATCCAATGTCAGACACACCATCCATTTACAAGTCCGTTCTAGGTCTGAACGAAACCGGAGGCACTTTCCTCGCATATCCATCCATCTCCAAGTACGTCTGGATGACCACCAACTATTTCCATCCTCTTGGGTGTACAGCCCAATCAGGATCGTCAGTAATTATCCAAACGATGTGAAGACTTCTGGTCTTCGACCACCGTCTTCATCTTCGACTTATCGTCGAATCGGTTATTCAGAATGGGTGTAAACCCGGACTTTCCGAACAACCCGCGTATATTAAAACAAATGTTACACAAACACAACATACGCCTCATTCCAATTTAGAATATTCTTTTATTCACAAAAAAACACATTTTTAGGGAAAGGTTCCCATAAATTTTATCCAAGAAAAATTCTTTCAAATTTATCCTTTAATCTTCCTTTGGATGTCGTTTCAAACCAAATTATGGTTTTCTGAACTAGTCGAGATTAGCGAACCACACCGAAGTAATTATTTATTTTATTTCCCAATCCCAACCTATTCATCCCATGAAGCAAAACTGGTGATACTCCATATCTAACACCATGGTGTTATCGGTAAAATTAATTACCATTTCACGTTCAAATCTAATTAAAGATTTAACTATCGCTTTGGAGCAAAACTGGCGATACTCCATTCTCGCTCATTTCTAAATTTGATAATTTAGATTATAGATTCACATTTCAATCTAATTACAGATTCATTAAAACTCCTTTTATTGGGTTAAAGAACTAGGTGTTATTTAAAACACAGTTCACGACAAACCCAAATCACATTCTATTTATTATCGGGTTAAAGAACTAGTGTTATTTAAAACACAGTTCACGATAAACCCAAATCAATTCTAGTTCAATTTAATTCAAATATATTAGGAATTCCGATTATTTAAAACCCCTTTTTAAATCTAATTTATTTATTTAAAAATAAAAACCCGGGTTTTAAATTTAGTTCAAGCTAGTTCATTTTGATAAAATCTATTTTTTTATCTTTTCAAATATGGAGTTTTTCATCCCAATTTTTTCCAAATCATTTCTTATGATTTTACGCAAATTATTACTATTTTTTATAATTTTATCAAGGCCCGTACAGTCGATTTCCATCAACGGCCATCGAACTGCACTTACAGCGACCTTTTTCGAATTTGATTTGGATGTATCTCCAAATCCAACAGTTAGATTTCAAATTTCTAATATTCGTTAGAAAGCTCTTTTCGATACGAACCCAACGGTTCCGGTTTTAGGAGAATCCGACGGTCGGATCTCCCGTAATGTCCATTTGAAATAAATGGTCGAAATTCACGAACTTCCGCGGCGCGGCGCATTCTATTCAGGCCATTATATTATATATATAATATATATAATATATATTTCGTCGATTTCTATTTAAAACGAATTATATAAATAGTTTTAAATTCGTTCCAAAAACAATTTCAACTTCCATTTCAATCCAAAGCAAAATTGAATTCTTCTTTATAAATTCGTTTTAAAATTCATTTCTATTCAATTCAAATTTCAATTCAATTTGAATTCATTTCAATTCGCTCTCAATTCAATTCGAATTCGTTTTCAATTCAATTCAATTTCAAAGTCGTTTTATATTCAATTCATTTCGAAATCGTTTTCTATTCAATTCATTTCGAAATCGTTTTCTATTCAATTCATTTCGAAATCGTTTTATATTCAATTCATTTCGAAATCGTTTTATATTCAATTCATTTCGAAATCGTTTTCTATTTAATTCATTTCGAAATCGTTTTATATTCAATTCATTTCGAAATCGTTTCAATTCAATTCGTTTCGAAATCGTTTTATATTCAATTCATTTCGAAATCGTTTTCAATTCAATTCATTTCGAAATCGTTTTTCAATATTTATTTTAAAATGAATAAAATCGATATAAATATCGTTCACGTCAAAATGGCGTCAATCTAACCAACACGGCTTCATATATTTCTATTTTAAAATATTCTATTTCAAACATTTCCTTTTCGAACATTTCTATTTCAAATATTTCGTTTTCAAATATTCCTATCTCAAATATTTCGTTCAACACATGACTAATCTCAACGAATGAGTACTGTCAACACATGAACCTTTATTTTATATTGATAAAGAAGTAAATTTTATTATTAAAATATTTCGTTCAACACATGACTAATCTCAACGGATGAGTACAGTCAACACATGAACCTTTACTTTATAATATTCTTTATCTTCTAAATTGGAATGAGGCCCAATCAATCACCATATAAAATTAATTACATGGATTTTCATACAACACATGTATATAATAGCATTGAAAAATAATCAACCATCAACCAAAGTGCACTACACTGTATAAGCATCAAATATAGATATCTAACGCTTATAACAGCCTGTCAATCAATCGATCGACATATTTAATCAATTAGGATGAGTGAACTTCAAATTTCATCCCAGCACCCGTGTGGGGTTTCAAACAATCAAACACAGATTTTATTTGTGCAGTTGGGCGATGTGTAAAATTTACCGTCCCAATCAATGTCATTCAAATAGGTGTACATAAACAAACCGTCCGGTTTGTAAATGAATATTTTACTTTATTCCCTTCACGTTAAAAATTATATTTTTAACGATAAAAACATTTTATTCCAACATATGAATTTCTATTCAGTTCATTCTTTAAATAAAATGATATTTTTTTCTAACATATTTTAGGAAATTTCGGCGGCATAACGGCACGATACTAGAAACGGGACGAGGCCTAGCCTTATCCCCGGTCTAGTGAAGGCCACGCCATTCACACATCAATCAAATTCACCAAACAACCAAATTCAAATCAAATCATCTAACTAATCTATGCAACCAAACAAACAAGTCCATGGTCTGTGGACGATTGTGTCGGGTGCTACTAAACACCGTCTGCATCCTAGTATATATATATATATATATATATATATATATATGACTAGAAAATGAAATTGAAAGGTGAGGAATTCTCACATATAGCTATCCAATCATCTTGACTCTTCTTTGATAGAAATCTTCATCGTTATCGCATTTTCGTCAGCTTCGTTGCCCGTAGCCACTACATATGTAAAAAAAATCGAATTTTTACTTCGCTATTTAATATATAAAAATCGAATTTTTACTATGCTATTCAATATATATTGAATAGCATAATAAAAATTCGATTTTTATATATTGAATAGCATAATAAAAATTCGATTTTTATATATTGAATAGCATAGTAAAAATTCGATTTTTATATATTGAATAGCATAATAAAAATTCGATTTTTATTATACAAATAACGATTTCTAATATAATTCGTTTATATGTGTAAAATTTAGGGTGTTTACATTTAATAACGGGGAATTTTCGGAGACCGTAGAAACGGGTCCTTACATTTAATATAAAACGATTTCGAAATGAATTGAATATAAAACGATTTCGAAATGAATTGAATATGAAACGATTTCGAAATGAATTGAATATGAAAAGATTTCGAAATGAATTGAATATAAAACCAATTCGAATTGAATTGAAAACGAATTCGAATTGAAAACGAATTGAAGTGAAATCAAATTGAATTGAAATTTGATTTGAATAGAAAACGAATTTGATTTCAATTGAATATATAACGAATTTGAATCGAATAGAAAACCAATTTGAATTGAATCGAATTGAAAACGAATTCAAATTGAATAGAAAGCGAATTGAAACGAATTCAAATTGAATTGAATAGAAATGAATTTTAAACGAACTTATAAAGAAGAATTCAATTTTTCTTTGAATTGAAATGGAGGTTGAAATTGTTTTTGAAATGAATTCAAAACTATTTATATAATTCGTTTTAAATAGTAATCGATGAAATATATATTATATATATTATATATATAATATAATGGCCTGAATAGAATGCGCCGCGCCGCGGCAGTTCGTGAATTTCGACCATTTATTTCAAATGGACATTACGGGAGATCCGACCGTCAGATTCTCCTAAACCGGAACCGTTGGGTTCGTATCGAAAAGAGCTTTCTAATGAATATTAGAAATTTGAAATCTAACGGTTGGATTTGGAGATACGTCCAAATCAAATTCAGAAAAGGTCGTTGTAAGTGTAGTTCGATGGCCATTGTTGGAAATCGACTGTACGGGCCTTTATAAAATTATTAAAAATATCAATAATTTGTGTAAAATCATAAGAAATGATTTGGGAAAAATTGGGATGAAAAAACTCCATATTTGAAAAGATAAAAATAGATTTTTATCGAAATGAACTAGTTTGAACTCAATTTAAAACCCGGGTTTTTATTTTTAAATAAATAAATTAGATTTAAAAAGGGGTTTTAAATAATCGGAACTCCTAATATATTTGAATTAAATTGAACTAGAATTGATTTGGGTTTATCGTGAACTGTTTTTTAAATAACACTAGTTCTTTAACCCGATAATAAATAGAATGTGATTTGGGTTTGTCGTGAACTGTGTTTTAAATAACACCTAGTTCTTTAACCCAATAAAAGGAGTTTTAATGAATCTGTAATTAGATTGAAATGTGAATCTATAATCTAAATTATCAAATTTAGAAATGAGCGAGAATGGAGTATCGCCAGTTTTGCTCCAAAGCGATAGTTAAATCTTTAATTAGATTTGAACGTGAAATGGTAATTAATTTTACCGATAACACCATGGTGTTAGATATGGAGTATCACCAGTTTTGCTTCATGGGATGAATAGGTTGGGATTGGGAAATAAAATAAATAATTACTTCGGTGTGGTTCGCTAATCTCGACTAGTTCAGAAAACCATAATTTGATTTGAAACGACATCCAAAGGAAGATTAAAGGATAAATTTGAAAGAATTTTTCTTGGATAAAATTTATGGGAACCTTTCCCTAAAAATGTGTTTTTTTGTGAATAAAAGAATATTCTGAATTGGAATGAGGCGTATGTTGTGTTTGTGTAACATTTGTTTTAATATACGCGGGTTGTTCGGAAAGTCCGGGTTTACACCCATTCTGAATAACCGATTCGACGATAAGTCGAAGATGAAGACGGTGGTCGAAGACCGGAAGTCTTCACATCGTTTGGATAATTACTGACGATCCTGATTGGGCTGTACACCCAAGAGGATGGAAATAGTTGGTGGTCATCCAGACGTACTTGGAGATGGATGGATATGCGAGGAAAGTGCCTCCGGTTTCGTTCAGACCTAGAACGGACTTGTAAATGGATGGTGTGTCTGACATTGTATTCCTTTATATCGTATTCGTTGATCTCTGCTAAATATATATCTGTTTGGCGGCGGATAATTTATTCTCTTGCTTAACGCCCTTCTCTGAGACATACGAGCTCAGAGGTTATATATTGGCAGAAATCAGTGGTACGATATGGATTGATAGTGTGGCATGCTGAGATGCAGAGATCCAGACTTTTGTTGAAAATCAAAGTTTGGTGGTTGATGATCAAAGCGCAGCTGATATAGCATGGCTTTGTGTATAGCGTTGATCCACGAGCCTCACACCCCGGTATGGTGGTAAACTGATGGTTTGATCAGTATGCTTTTTCGTGGATGGGCACCTTAGTGGTGTCGTGGATTCGGTCGGCCGAGATGAGCCTAGTGCTCAGGGATATATAGAGTAGGCGGTGTTTTCTCTCGCTGGGACGTAAGCCGCGGTGGTACTCTGGTCCCAAATGTCCGGATGTGCACACGGTGTTTTCTCTTGTTGGGACGTAAGCCGTGGTGAATTGCATTACGCGATCGATCTTTCGAATCAGGAGCCACCATGATGGAAATCCAATTTCCAATACGTGCATTCCGGCTTTATTTGTAGAGCCTAGTATGGCGACATAGTGGGATGGGGCACTTATGCCGTCTATGATTGATACTTATGATTTGAAGATATTTTATACAATATGCACTTATAATAGTATCAAATGATTTGTTTTAAACGTATCAAGCATTCTTGGCTATTATAAGGTAAAAACCCTATCCTCCGGCTTGCGTTGCATTGTGTGATGGGACCTGGGTCTTATAATAGCTTCATTTTTCTTTATTTAGCATTGCGCTGTTGTTTTATACACTGGTGTTCTTGGGAGAAAACTCGTTCCGTGTTATGCGGCGTGGTCCCTTGATTTACCTAACTTTAAAAATAAAGATTAATAACTGTTTTAGTTCTCACACCAGTCACATGACTGACCTGAAGTTTATTGTTTTAACCTAAACTCTGGGTGCCCCTATTTTCCACACGGGCAGCTAGTAGTTTTGGTTTTGCAGATTTATATTCACAGGATCCTGGTTTACAGCTGGAACGATATCCAGAAAGCTTTGTATCCGTATATCTCCTTCAGTTGTGTATCGTATTATTTTCCGCTGCGATGTAATCTAAATCTCTAATATTTCTATGTAATATTTATTCATTTATACTCTGTATATTCTTGTAATCTGATGCATTGTTGTAATAACAGTGAAATGTTCTTCTGTTTGTGTTCTGATTTGTCTTGTCCTCACAGTAATTCGATTTTTATTATAAAAATTCAAATATATAAAAATTTATATATAAATAACGATTTCTACACATATAAACGTATTGAATATATAATATATATTTCGTCGATTTCTATTTAAAACGAAGTTTTAAAAATAGTTTTGAATTCGTTTCGAAAATAATTTCAACTTCCATATCGATTCAAATCAAAATTGAATCTTTCCTTATAAATTCTTTTTAAAATTCTTTTCTATTCAATTCAAATTTCAATTCAATTTGAATTCATTTCAATTCGCTTTCAATTCAATTTGAATTCGTTTTCAATTCAATTCGGTTTCAAAGTCGTTTTCTATTCGATTCAATTCAAATTGGTTTTCTATTCGATTCAATTCAAATTGGTTTTGTTTTCTAATCAATTCGAATTCAAATCCATTATATATTCAATTGAAATCAAATTTGTTTTCTAAATTTTCAAATTTAGAAAATGAGCGAGAATGGAGTATTACCAGTTTTGCTCCAAAGCGATAGTTAAATCCTTAATTAGATTTGAACGTGAAATGGTAATTAATTTTACCGATAACACCACGGTGTTAGATATGGAGTATCACCAGTTTTGCTTCATGGGATGAATAGGTTGGGATTGGGAAATAAAATAAATAATTACTTCGGTGTGGTTCGCTAATCTCGACTAGTTTAGAAAACCATAATTTGGTTTGAAATGACATCCAAAGGAAGATCAAAGAATAAATTTTAAAGAATTTATCTTGGATAAAATTAATGGGAACCTTTCCCTGAGAATATGAATTGGAATGAGGCGTATGTTGTGTTCTTATAACATTTGTTTTAATATACGCGGGTTGTTCGGAAAGTCCGGGTTTATACCCATTCTGAATAACCGATTCGACGATATGTCGAAGATGAAGACGGTGGTTGAAGACCGGAAGTCTTCACATCGTTTGGATAACTACTGACGATCCTGATTAGGCAGTACACCCAAGAGGATGGAAATAGTTGGTGGTCGTCCAGGCGTACTTGGAGATGGATGGATATGCGAGGAAAGTGCCTCTGGTTTCGTTCAGACCCAGAACGGACTTGTAAATGGATTGAGTGTCTGACATTGGATTTTATTCTGTGTTGATTGATTTCTATTAAATATACATCTGTTTGGCGGCGGAGAATTTATTCTTTTGCTTAACGCCCTTCTCTGAGACGTACGAGCTCAGAGGGTGTATATCGATGGACATCAGTCGCATGGCATGAATTGCCTGTGTGGCACGCTAAGATGCAATGATCAAGGCTTTTGTTGAAAAGCAGAGTCTTGTGGTTGATGATCAAAGCACAACCTACGTGGCAGCTTTGTGTATAACGTGAATTCGCGAGCCTCACACCTCGGTATGAGTCAAAAACGGGATACAGACTGCAGGGAGAGCACGACGTTTCTTTCTAGCTTTGGTGGTGTCAGTGACTTACCAGCCCTGACATTTATATACTTTTCACCTTTGTGGTTGTTGGAATGAGGCGCCTCGATTATAGGTCTGTAAGGATCGGGAAACGTGTGTTCAGGCATAACTAATCCTCTAACGTAAGTGAGGACCGGCCCGGAAGATCCAAGGATTGCCCAGAGTGTGTAGTCCTGAGATATTTGCTAGAGTGTCTCGAGCGCGGAGAGGAGCTTGCCCCTTGCCTCGACTCATGACGGAAATCCAATTTCCAATACGTGTATTTCGGCTTTATTTGTAGAGCCTAGTATGGCGACATAGTGGGATGGGGCACTCATGCCGTCTATGATTTATATTTATGATTGAAACTGTTTTGACACTATACACTTATTATAGTATCAAATGATTTGTTTTAAACGTACTAAGCATGTTTGGCTGTTATAAGGTAAAACCCTATCCTTCGGCTTGCGTTGCATTGTGTGATAGGGCCTGGGTCTTATAACAGCTTCATTTTTCCAAAGAGCATTGCGTTGTTTTATTCTATGCACTAGTATTCTTGGGAGGAAACCCGTTCCATGTTATACGGCGTGGTCCCTTGAATTACTCTCTTTCAAAGTAAAGTTTTAAATAACTGTTTTAGTTCTCACACCATTCACATGACTGACCCGGAGTTTATTGTTTTAACCTAAACTCTGGGTGCCCCTATTTTCCGCACGGGCAGCTAGTAGTTTTGGTTTTGCAGATTTATATTCATAGGAACCTGGTTTACAGCTGGAATGATATCCGGAAAGCTCTGTATCCGTATATCACCTTCAGTTGTGCTTTGTATTATTTTTCGCTGCTATGTAATTTATTGTAATCTCTGATATTTATCGAATGTAATTTATTCATTATACTCTGTATATTCTTGTATCTGATGGAATTGTTGTAATAACAATGAAATGTTCTTCCGTCTGCGTTCTGATTTGTCCTGTTCTCAAACGATCAGGGGTTTCGAACGGTCTAGATCGGTTTAACGACTGATTCAGATCGAGCGAAATTCCAGGCCGTCCCATTTGGCATCAGAGCATAGACGGCATGGGTACCATATATCATGTCGCCATATATATATACAATCAAAACCGCACGATGTCGTAATTGGAAATTGGATTTCCGTCATGAACCAAGGCAAAAGATAGTCCTTACCGAATTCGAGACTGTCTGCCCGAGCCTCAGGACCCAGACTCAGGTGGGCCCTTGGATCGTCAGGGCCGGTCCACCGATGTGGATTAAAATTCCTGAACACTGCGTTTCCCCACCCTTTGGGGTGTAAATGAGCCAACGAATGACTCCATCGGACCCGGATCGTCCGATCAAACCGAGGCGCCTCGCAACAGCAACAACCACATAGGTGAAAAGTATATAAATGTCAGGGCTGGTAGGTCACTGACACCACCCTAGCTAGAAAGAAACGCATGCCCTCCCTGAGGTCCTTCTCCCGTATCTGGTTCATACAGGGGGGTGAGGCTCGCGAATTTACGTTATACACAAAGCTACGCCACACAGGCGGTGCTTTGATCATCACCACAAGACTTTGCTTTTCAACAGAAGCCCTGATCATTTGCCACTTAGGTATGTCACACTAGCAATTTATGCCGTGCGACTGATGTCCATCGATATACAACCTCTGAGCTCGTGCGTCTCAGAGAAGGGCGTTAAGCAAAAGAATAAATTCTCCGCCGCCAAACAGATGTATATTTAACAGAGATCAATCAACACAGAATAAACTCCAATGTCAGACACACAGTCCATCTACAAGTCCGTTCTGGGTCTGAACGAAACCGGAGGCACTAAATACCTCTCAAACCCTTCGATCACCACTCACGTCTGAACGATCACCACTCATTATCCATATTTCGGGATGCCTCCCAATCAGGACCTCGGTTACCATCCAAACGAGGTGAAGATCTCCGGTCTTCGACCACCGTCTTCATCTTCGACTTTCAATCGTCGGTCAATTATTTGAAATGAGAATTAACTTGGCCTTCTCAAATAATTCACGTACATTTAGAATTTCAAATCAATTTACTTTAATGGTTAAATAATTCGACAACAGCAATTTTGTTCTTTAATGTAATTTTCACACCAAACACATTCAACCATCAAATACCACATAAATCAAGCAAATTCAGTTTATTTCCATCCCACATCGTTTATGATATTTTATAACGATTTATCGCTATTTTTATTTATTTTAAAATAGCCAATTTATTCAAAACGACGCTTCGGGCCATAACGCGGCCGTGGCGCTGTTTTTCTTCAGAATTGATTTACACATATCTGAAAATCTAACCGTTGGATCTTCACAAAATTTACATCATTAGAAAGGTCTTTTCAAAACGAATCCAATGGTTCCAGTTTTGGGAAAATCCGACGGTCGGATCTCCCGGTACAATCGTTTGAATTTTCGATTTTAAAATACGAACTGCAGCGTCGTTATTCGATTAAATATATAATTATATGAATATATATATAAATATAATCGCTTCTGGCGCTGTTTTTCATCAGATTTGAATTAAACATTCCAGACAATCCAACCGTTGGATTTTTACAAGGTTGGTGCCGTTGGGAAGATATTTCCAAGGCGAACCCGACGGTTGAGGTTTCGGGAAAATCCAATGGTCGGATTTCCCGCACTAGTTGTTTGAAATCATGGTTTCAAAATGCGAACTGCACGACTACGTTTCGTTTTAATTTTATTTATATTTATATATTTATATAAATATAGTTCATTCAATGATTTCAATATCGTTTTCACTTCAAATATTTCACTAACGCCTTAAAATTTTGGAAAATTTCGCCATAACCTCCCCTGCACCGGGAGCATCGGGAAATCTCAAATAGCTTCCCCGGTCCTTCTAATCTCAAAAAGAAAAAGAAAAAGCCAAGCGGTTAGCCAACAGGCTCATAAAATCATCACCCAAACAAAACAGTAAATGTGTACCTATTTGTCGGGCACAAAATTTTATTCCTCTTCTCTAGCCCCTGTGCTATAACCTGTTCAATGAATATGCATGTACATATATATAGTTCTTATCATTTATCATTTTCTATTCAACTTCATATTTGATTTCTATTTGGTTTAAAAACACCATTCATTCTAATGTTACATACATAGGTACAAATCATATCATTAGCTAATTAATGAATATTTCAACTCATATATATTTATTTGAACAAGTGGCTATTTTTAACACTTCACATTTCAACGATTCATGCATATAATAAAAATGTGATTTTTATTGTAAAACAACTCATTTCAAAACACTATTATTTTATATATCTCATATTGGTGATAAAAATAGGATTTTTCTTATAAAACAATTTCTTTCAAAACGAGATTATTTTACACAGTTCATATAGTCGATAAAAGGTGATTTTTATTATCGAACAATTTATTTCAAAATATGAATACCATTCAACACATGAATTTCTAATCAACGAATGAATATCAATTCAACACATGAAGGTTTTCTATAGTTTCTATATATAGATAAAAATGTGATTTTTATATTTAAAACGCGAATACCATTCAACACATGAATTTCTAATCAACGAATGAATATCGATTCAACACATGAAGGTTTTCTATTCAATGAATAAATATAGTTTTAGCAAATGAAAATAATTCAAGCACATGAATATTATTCAAAATTTCGGCAGCATAACGGCAGGGTAGTTAAAACCGGGACCGTCCCTAGTACGGCTCCTCGCTCTACCTTAAAACCTCGCGGTTTTTGACAATGGGGATCATGCATCTAGTTCGCACGCAGGCGGCATGTATATATTTATTTCATTTCCACAAACTAATCCTATGTGGTTTCAACCAAATATTTTTCAACCACAAACGGGTATTTTTCAACCACAATCAATCAATATCAACCCCAAACAATCCCAAACAACCATTCGCTATCAATCAATTTTCACACCAATCACAATCAATAAATATCGTCCATGGTTTGTGGACGAGGGGCGTATAAATATATATATATATATATATATATATATATATATATATATAGAAATTCACTTTTATTTCAACACATATATAATTTTTTACAACGCATATATAACTTATACGTCGAACATACAACTTATACAACGCTTATACATGAGGTGTACAACGTTTATATAACTCATACATCGACTATATAATTTATACATCGTCGTTTTCCATATTGTTTTTAAATCAGAAATCTCACCTTGGGTTCCACTCCGTCAATCTTTACGGAACGGTTTGGATTCCCTTTTTATTTAAGTCCGCTTCATTGCCATCTGTTTTATGTAGTTGATATTAGAAATCAGCTCTTCAATTCTATGCCATTTATAAATAAAGATCATATTTTTATTTCTATACAATCTATAAAAAAAAATTATATTTTTACATCGCTATTTATTTCAAAAATAATGCTCTTTCTATATTTTTCAAAAATAATGCTCTTTCTATATTTTTCAAAAATATTGCTCTTTCTATATTTTTCAAAAATATTGCTCTTTCTATATTTTTCAAAAATAATGCTCTTTCTATATTTTTCAAAAATAATGCTCTTTCTATATTTTTCAAAAATATTGCTCTTTCTATATTTTTCAAAAATAATGCTCTTTCTATTCTTTTCAAATATTTTATTCTTTCTATACTCTTCCAAAATCAAGTTCTAGTTTTATTTCTAAAACAAGTTCTATTTTATTTTATACACAATGCAAATCCCAGATTTAAAAATCAATGCTATATTTTTCTATTCTTCAAAACATATTTATTTTATTTTTCATACTAATGTTACCTTTATTTTCAGAAGCAAATCTAATTTTATTTTCCATGTACAATTAAAACTGAAAATAAACAAGGTTATATTTTATTTTCTAAACCAACGTAGATATTTTTTTCCAAATCTAAAAATAAAAATAAATCAATGCTAGCTCATTTTAGAATCTGAAAAATAAATTAATGTCACATTTTATATTATACAACTGAAATTTAAAAACCATAGTTATTTATCAAAGAAAAAGGTAGGAAAAGCTCACTGTTTTTCCCTCAGAACAGTATTCGAAAGTAGCCCCAGAACTAGGGTTGGATGTGGCTGCCGCCTGGAGCCGCGGACTGTCGATCGGAGGAAGTCGCAGGGAGCGCCTTGGCCTGCGTCACCTCCACCCCCAACCTGGACGAATTCGAACTCCCCCTCGTGCTTCAAATCGAGATCGAACGGAGCGACTTCGAGGGTTCGATTCGCGACGGCAAGGAGGAGAGGAGGGTCGAGGGTGGGTTTGATTTGAAGGGGAGGAGGAGGCCGTTCGATTTAGGGTGGTGGCGCTGGCGAACTTCGCCTGAGGCGATCGGAAAAAGGCCGGGAGCGGGGGAGCACGAGAGTCGTCAGAGCAAAAGGGTTTACGGGGGTTTTTTTTTTATATATTTTTAAATTTGGCCGATGCTATATTAAATTCAAAAATTGGGGTTTTCTTGGACGAACTCGAAATCCAACCCAGCGACCGTCGTCCCTAGCGTTTTAACCCCATTCCGAACACAATGGGATATGTTTCGCAGGCCCATTCGACTGTTTCAGTCAGTTTTCATTCAAATTAAAATATAAAACATTCAATATTCAATTTGAACGTGCATTTCAATTTGCCAGGGCCACAAACTGATTCGAAAAATTCCAGAAAAATAAATCTAGCTATGTTTTGACGATACGGTCCCAACAAAACTAGTTTCGTCGAATTCTGAGACCGTTTGCAAAAAGGCCCATTTTTGGTCGATCCAATTTAACTGTAATTGACCAAAACACATTTTCTTTTGCCACGCTCACATATTAGCTTCAAAAATTATGAAATTTGAAATCTAGCAATAACTTTACATCCGGATCCAACAAAAGTGGTTTCGTCGAATTCCGAGGTCATATGCAAAATGGCCATTTTCACGGGCTATATAAATTCCATAGCGACCGTTCTGAAAATTCATTCGGCCATAACTTTTGCTTTCCGCTATGAAAATTCGATTTTTAAGATTCGTTAGAAAGGTATTCACTAACAGATTTAAATATTTTTGGTTTCGCTAAAATCCGTTTTGTTTTGCACCCGGTACAGTCCGACAAAGTTTGAATTCAATTTTTGAAACTGCAGCGCCTTTTCAAGCCTTGTTTATAATTATAATTAATTATATTCGTTTTCAATTGTCGATTCAACTCTCTTTTCATTGCCATTATTTAAAATATTTATTTTAAAAATTTATAATCCATTATTTTAGCCAATTTAAAAATTTTAAATTGGTTCATATTTTCTGGGTCGTTACAACATAAGATGATGCCATGTCGATTATTCGACCCGGACTTGCTCACTTGGGCTCGGGTCGACTTTGTCGACCCGAGGACCCAATATGACCAGATTGAACGAAGTCGAACCTGGAAGTTTGTCCAATCTTGGGTCGGGTGGTTAACCAAGGGCTTAAGCAAGGGAATGGAAACTCATGGGGAAACGATTGGGAGGCTAGAGCATGGAGATTGGCGAATTCTTCTCATGACTACTTTGTGAATTGGAGGATAAGTCTAAATGACTAAGTTAAACCTAAGATGGAAGGAAGGTTCAAAGGGAAGTCACTTGATAGGATCCGGATGGGAACCATTGTGATAGCTTCTAATTTAGTTGGGTTGTGCGTACGAATGCTAACAGAACGTCGACACGTGATGTTGGTTTTGGGTACGGGTGTGGATCCCTGTTTTTTGCTATGATCTCTACTTTGGGCATTAGTAGTGTAGTCGAGTAGAGACAATTATTTTGGAGATGTGTTTGTATTTAACCAGTTGGAATTTATGTTGTAATGGGTCTGATACTATGATGATTAGGGTCATTTACAGCTTATACTGTCTCGCCTATTTTATATTAGTTATGTTTCTATTATACCTTATGCCAAGCGTTATGAGATATACGATAGGTCTGGTATCACCTTCTTCTATCTTTCTCTTTCTTTTCTTGATGGTCATCTTGTACCAGTCAAACATCGCTATAGTGCTTAGTTGGGTTTTGGCTGGTAAGGGGCAACCATCACAAATGGCACGAACTTGAGTGTTATAGGCATGGTTCTAGATCCTTGATTAGGAGTTGGACCAAGCCAGGAATAAGAAGGTTGTTTCGTTCCCTCTTTAGTATTTGTTCTCGTTGCACCGTGAGATGTCCTTCTCCAATGGGTTTCGTTGCTCTGGTAGAATCCCAATGAAGAGTTGTAAGAGAGATGGTTATTATTAAGAGTAAACGATTTTTTCTTCCTTGAAGGAAAGTAATATCCCTTCGGGTAGATTGTTGCTACGCCTCCAATAGTTCAAATTTTTTGGTGATCTGCTGATTGAGATCTCTTTGAGTGTTCTCCAACTTCTTTATCATCCTGAACATTTGAGATTTCATGACTGGAGCATCGGGGTTGGATGAAGTAGCCACTTCGATTATAGCAAGGATATTAGGATTGATTGTCAGAAGGTTACCGTTGGAGCAATGCCTCTTAATGATCGGTTAAAGAAGTTCCATCAGTTGTGGATTTGGCTTTCTTCGCCATGATATCAAGCTTCGTCAACCACGGGAAAGTCTGAGGAAGTTATGAAACTCGAATGGCAAGGAATGAAAGGAAAATTTGAATTTTTTCTGTCTCTCAATGAAAGCACCAGAATGTTGACACTAAAAAATGGGACAACACCCAAAGACTTCAATGAAAGTTAAACTAAATAAATGGAAAATGAGGAATAGAATAGTCGAAATGTAGTAAAAGCAAGAGACAACAATTTATAGTGGTTCGATGTATCTAGGTCTATGTCCAATTTGGAAGTTTGATCACTTCAATGCTTAAATTCACTAAGTATGATCCCCGGATCAGTAAGACTCCCAAGTAAGAGAATATAAAGTAACAATAGTGCAAAAAGATCCCTATTTCTTTTGAAATAAAGCTATTAATAGTTTCAATTTATGCTGGAAACTCGAAGATTTGGAAACAAAAGGGAGTATACTGGCCTAAATCCCAAAATGTTAAAGCTGGAGGATCGGTCTCGGGGACTGGTACCAGTACCAATCCTCATAGTTGGTCATTTTCGGGGGATCGAGCTGCGTAAATTTCTTCTTTATGGTCTTAGTAGTCTTCTGATATGGTTTGACTAGGATCGGGTTGGCAAAGTGGGAGTATAACCTATAAAGTTTGGAGTCCTGAAATTGTCTGAATAGCAGAATTTCACCGATCACTTTAGTGGAAGTTGTACCGATCCCATTTGATGTTGGTTTGGGAGTTGTGTTAAGATGTTGAGTTGATACACTAGGATTCATACATATTCCTCTTAAGGGATTCAGACCGATCCCTACAGTTAGTGATCGGGTAAGAATGACTTCTTAGTTTTCAGACTATTGGATCGTGTTGATCACGTAATTTTCGGCGATCAAACTATGCCGGTTAAATGTTTTATGGATTGATCGATCCATTTTTAGAGATAACCCATCCAAATATTTTGAGTGATCTTGTGAGTCGGCGAGGCCATTTTTAAGTGATCGGATGACACCCGGAGGTAACCGATCGTGGTTGAGGCGACTTCTTATTCTCGAATTACTCGTCAATCTTGATGTATGAGTATGTATTACTTCTGATAGTCGAGCCAAAACACCGGGTGATAATTATGAACATCATTAAAAGGAGGTGGGGAAGCATCCAAAAAAAATCAATGAGACAATCATTCCAATAGATCATTATGTTACATACAACAATATTCGGTAAGATACTTATGCAACCTTGAAAACAGTTTGAAATTCTAAAATTCAATAAGAATTTATAGATTTGGGTAGGGACATAAAAAGTGAAGTCGATTGTTTTACTTGCGGCATAACCACAGAGGTAGTCGCTAGCAACCTGATGTAGAGAAGGAGGATTAATTTTCCTGTCAAACACATAGGGAATATAGTAATGATTGCAAATTCTTCCTGCATTGAATCTAACATCATTAGCATAATCACTGTTTGATATACCAATTTCCATACCCACAATAGTCTTAAACCAACAATCAATTCAAGAAACCAGCATAGGGGAAACAGATTCCTACATGAAATAGCAGAACTTCTCGATGGATGCCCGATAGACAAAGCAGATAAGTCCTCTAATAGGGTGGAGAAAGGGTTATTCCATGGTGAAGAGTCATTTTGTAACACCCCGTAAAATGTACCCTAAATAGACATAAGATAATCAAATTAAAAATAAATAATAATAATCAGTAATAAATTAATGGGCTGAAAAATATAATTTTGGACAATTAAGAATTGGGCCACGAAATTATTACAGTTATGTCCGTGGCAAGATTTTAATTCCTTTTCATGTTTTATCTACTGAAAACGGAGACCATATGAAGAAGTTATTAGTAAAACAAATTATGCGTAAATTATTTATACATCAGGTTTGAACTTCAAACTGATTAAATATAAATCTGGAATATAATTAAATATTGATTGGCATAATGGAATATTCCACAAGGAATTGAATTTTTGTGTGTGTATACATATATGCATAATATATGCAGAGGAGGACAAGAATAATCAACAATTGGAAATAATCAATAACATTAAATAAGTAATTAATAAAAAAGAAATGTTACAGGGAATTCAAACTCCTTATCTCGACCCAAAAAGGAGCGTCGACCGCCCCGTAGAAGGGGGTCGCCCTAGGGGTCGACCGCCCTAGGGGTCGACCGCCCTTATGGAGGTTGGGTGGAAGAGGTTGTTTTATTTTGGGGATTTGTTTATGGTTTTACATTAACCCACTGTCCAGATTAAATCAAACTAATTCTACAGTTTATATACACCCTTGTAACTATAAATAGAACCCTCTATCCTCTCTTTAAACCTACACTTCACTCTATTCTACGCCTCCACTTTGTCTCTCCATTTCTTAATTTCAGAAATCATGTTAGGTTTCTTCTTTCTTCTAACCTATATTCTATCTCCCTAAACTTAAATTCTTATATGTATAGACTTAGGAATTAAATAGGTATGGTTTATATTCATATATATGTATTTTTGTTGCAAAGGCTTAAGAACTTAAGTTTCGTGAATTGAATAGGTTTAAGCTTTTATTTTCAAAAATAGATCATTTGAACGTAGTATTTACAAGCTACTAAAGTATTAACTTTTTGTACACAAAATTATTACAAAAAGGGGATTTTACATATATATTTGGATATATTGCACCTTGTTTATCTTTTATTATTGAAATAATCTATTACACCTAGGGTACAAGTTATTTTATGTATGTTTGTTATTTCCTTGTTATTTAAATATAAATACACATTTTATGTCATGATCGGAGAAGCCAGAGAAATAAAATTATGTACCTTTATTATTTTGTAGGGATTTACATTTCAAACGACTTAGGACGTTTATTTACGTACGCTTGATTTACGCCTCGTTTATTACTATGTATTTATAACGTAACTAATGTAATACTAATGTGTATTAAATACATACTAAATATATTTAAAATAGGAAAGTATAAATTGAATGTCCCCGTAGGAATTTGTATGTGTGTGAATTGGTGGCTTTAATTAAAATTAATGACAAGTAGACACGAGGTTAACCATTACTTGTAGTAGAAGCTTGCCCGAAACCGACCGTCATATCCAACATTTACAAATAAGACTGGATAATGTGAGGGTCTTGGTGTCATGATCCATTATAATTATTATACTAAGACGTGAGGTTAATCCCAACTTGCAACAGAAATCTTCCCAGAAATACCCCATAGATCCAGTTTATACAAGTAGTCAGTTTAATGTGAGATGTCAGGCGTGTGTGTATGTGTATGTATGTGTGTGTGTATATATATATATATGTGTGTGTGTGTGTATGTGTGTGTGTGTGCGCGCGTGTATTTGTTCGTTTCTAAGGTTCACTCCTTGCTTTTGGACCAAAGTTGTGGGACCTGCCCTTATTAGGTATTAAACGGTCATCGGGCCAGTCTTTCTCTTATATGGTATTAAATGGTCCTAGTAAAAACGATGAAGTATGAGTAGGGTAGTTCTCTGGAACTTTTTCGCTTCTTATAAAGGGGCTAAGTAAGGGCTGACCTAGGGATGGACTACTAAGAGTTCCGCCAATCATGTATAGGGGATCGCCTATCTAGGGGAAGTATTAAGTGGCTAGGAGTTCACCCATAATACCAATTAAATAGTAATGCATGGGTCCACCAGAGGGGTCTTGAGTGACGATGAGTGTTTACCTTTTCTCGGTATTAAGTGGAAGATTACTATTTCTAGTATTACAATAGAGAGAATATTTTATAGCAATGACGGTAATAAGACGGGGTCTTAAGTGACTAGGGTCTGCCATAGGGTATTAAGTGATAGTGGGAATCCTCCCAAGGATAAATATAAAATGATAGCCTTAAGTGACCAATGGTAGTCCGCTTTGAAGGGTACTATGTGATCAAAGAGAATATGCCCTTAAGTAAGCAGTGTAGGCCTTAAGTGACTGTAGGTAGTTCGCCTCATACATAAATATGATTGATTGTGTGTTAAATTGTGTAAACATAATGTAAAGAATTTATACTTCAAATATAGGAAATAGTTATTTTTTAAAGGGTTATGTGATTTTCATTCACTAGAACTTTTTGTTCTGACCTCCCCGCTCTTAACATGTTAACAAGTTGGTATGTGGGATTATTTACTTGATCAATGCAGTCACGGTACTAACAATGGAGGATCCATAGTTATTATTATTTTATGTTGGCAGTATCTTTGTACTTTTGGTATAGTTATCAGTATAATTGTGATGTACACTTTTATAACTGTTGAGATATTTATATAAGCAACATTATGGTGCTTTCATTAATGGTACATCTATTTTCTGATATTATATTTTATCCCTTCCGCTATGCGAGATTACAATTTCGCTTAGTCTGCTCTGCTATTTCTGTTTTATGTAATTCCTTATAGGAACCAATGATCCGTTTAGAATGGGACGAAGTTTCGATAGGCTTTTTCTAGGTTTGAATTTAGGCTCATTCCGGGTGGGTTATTACACATTTGTAAACCTATTGATTGGCGTAGCAAAGGCATTAGGATTTCCAATTGATAACACCTGAGCTGATAAAGGCATTTGAGCCAACGCTCTAGCAAGAAGCATAGAGTTCAAGGAGTGACCAAAGTGAGTCAGCTAGCTACCCCCAAGATCCAAATCTAAAGAAAACGACTCTTTTTTTTCTTTGGCATGATAAAGTTGAGGCAAGTTGTAGGCAAATGGAGAAAGGCGAAGTCAAAATGTAGAGGCTGGAAAGATAAGGAAGAAGTCAGAAGAAGATAAAGAACAAAAGCTTGAATAAATTAATAAAGAATTCCCTTTTCACTCATTTATTTGTCAATTGTTTTTAAAATTTCTAGGATTCATTTTAAGTGAAAGTATAAATTTGAAATTGGCGAGTAGTGCATGGGTATGATATTTAATTTCCATGTAGTAACATTTTTATTATCTTTGATAGTTGAATTATTAACTATTGGTTCAACTTTCTTCCTTATATTATCATCCATTTAAGATGATTAGTAGCTCATATGAGCTTCGATATCCTTTATCGGGAATCACTAAAACTAGAAAGCCAGCGGAGTCAAGTTTTGTAGGTTGCTTCTATTATGGTATTATCATATCTACTCTAGATTGAGTTTGAATATATGCACGCTAAGATGTTAAATACTTGGCTTCTCAATAAAGATGCTGGGATCTGGGTTGGAGTTCCCGGGAGGTGTCACAAGAGAAAACCACCCTCCTAAATACATTTATAGAGGTATAATTTCATTCAGGGGGCGCACCCTCTTGGTAATTTGTGGGTAAATTTCCCTTTCCTTTCCTAGAGTTCCAAACTTATACATTTATCTCTTCGTAATTGAATTAATAAGTGGTAAAAAAACACTTTGCAGTGTTTAGCTATTTAAATCCATGGTTGAAATTGGATGTTTTTATCATGAAAGAGACACATTCCGCAATTGGCGGCATTGTCCAACATTTTAAATAAAGTTAATTTTTCTTGTTTGATCCAAATCTTTGGATCAAATTCTTACCTACACAATGTGTTCTTCTTTATGCACTATTGTTTTGGTTTTCTCTTAAGTTTGAAATATGCTCTTATATATGTCATTTATTCCTTGTTCACATCAATATTTCTAATTATGGCCATGCAAATATATACATGTATGTATGTTGTTCTTGTGAGTTAATATCCATTCCACATGCGTGTCTTATAGAATTTTTATGTGTCCTCCCCAATATTTGAGTTTCCTTACACTATTTTTTAGAATTAATGTAGTATTATTTTGTTATAATGCTTAAGTCATACTGAGTACTTTTCTAAGTTGTCATTGGAGGAAATATAGCTTATAGAGTATAATGTTAATAGTATTTCATTTTCCACTATATTATAATATTTACCCATCAGCATTTGTAAGCTCAGGATATTATAACTATCCAAAACGATAGGGTTTTTTTAAAAAATTTGATATACTTTGTATTTTCATATGGAAGTTTTGACTATATTTATTATGTTATAGGTTGTCATTCTGAAAGTGAGATTACATTTTCTTTTCCTTTTTATGCCATAAGAACTTGTCTTTTGGGCACTGACACACAAATACCAAGGATGTATTAATGTCGACCGTATACTATTAGAGTGAAAACATGATATATGGTTCTTGCATTATGAACTATATGACAAAGCTTTATCTTTCACTCGTACACATTCCTTTATTGGTTGTTTGTCCATTTGAAAGCAATAGTTGAGAGGCTAGTCATAAAAGAAAGAAAGAAGGTACCAATTGTAGTCATCTCCAAGCAGGTAGAATGTCATAATCAGTATCAGAGCTTAGGTTGGGCATATACGTAAGCTTTGGTGGGGTAAACACATTAGAGAAAGAGTAAGTGATACTCTCGATGAGTTTGCACATGTATATAAATAAGAATACCTGTTTGTTGTTTTTATAAAATTGGTTAATATTGTGTATATTTATCAATTGAGTGGTTTATGAATTCATATCAATACGAGTAGCTAACATTGTTGATAAGAATGTCTAAAAGAACTAAACAAGACCAACCAACATAGTGTTGTTTAAAATTGGGTAAATGAAATAATTCTACTTAGATTATATTATATATATATAAGAAGATTTTAGAAAAGTTGTTATAGTCATTTAAAATATGATATTGGTAGAGAATGGTAATGTTAGATCATTATCACTTATTGTTGATTAGTAAGGCTTAGATACTTAAGGAAAATTGATTGTTCTAAGTGAAATTTAACGTGAACACCATATCAATTTCATTCGTAATTTGACTATAAGGTGTTTGAAGCTAATGTGGGATAAAAAATAGATTTTAATAAAAGATTCTATCAAAGAAAAGTTGGAATATTTTTGAATAAATATTTAAAATATGATTAGTGTAAAGAAGTTGATTTGTAAAGTCGATATATAAATTGTTGTTTAAATAAAATGACTTCAGTAAAAATTTAAGAACTCAAATTTTGGTACTTCTGGAAAATGGTTTTCGAGGTTTAAGAAAAATAATAATGGTATTTGTAACAAACCGCCTTTTTAGAGTTGAAGGCGATAATAAACCACACATGCCCAACTCAGACTGTTGACCTTCTCTTTAGTCAAAGCCATCACACGTGAAATTTCTTATTAATAATATGTTCAAGTATTGAAAACATCGTCAGAAGGCATTAAGCGATTTGATTGAAGTTGCATCACAATCAAAGAATGGCCCGAAACTCCTATCAGATGACCTCTTTTGGGCCCAAAAACATCAATTGCAGAGCTTTGCTTGGTAACTCTTGTAGCCCTCTTAATTCGCTTCAGATTGAGCTTTCGTTTGGCCAAAACGGACTTACGGTTTGGAAGTTACGCTCATTTCCGTGAACGCATGCATAATTGGAATATCTTGGAAGTTTGGAGTTTGGCGTGGGATAGAACCTCGGATCAGATCAGAGGTTTCGGTTCAGATCAGACCTTATCTTCTTGATGAATAACTTGGCATTTGCATTGGCACGCTGGCACCTTCGGTTCGGTTCGTCCTGGACCCGATTCGCTTTCTCCAAACGCTTCAAAGAGCAATCTGTCTTTGGCTTGAAGGCTCTGGATCGGTTTGAGGGCACCAGTTTGGCTCCGATCCAATCCAACCCGCCTGGCAAATCCTACACACAGCAATGTTGACTGATTCTCATGCCATAACCGCCTCCTAATCCAGGTCGGCTTACACTTGGCATAATACAAACTGGACAGGCTTTCTCCACGTTCTCCATGATATCTCGATATGAAAGGGATGTCCTTCACATGGCATTCGAACCGTAACTCCTTAGGGCCTCTCTACGGCTATAAATACACCCTTACATGGCATTTCGAGAGGACTTTTGGCCACTCCAGCACTTGGCCTCCATTACAACCAAGCAAGGACATTGCTCATCACTCTAACACGAGGAATTCGTATATAAAATCAATCTCTAATCTCCTCTTCTTCATTGTATAACAAGGCTATTGTGTATTAACGAATCTCACGGATTGTGAGACAGCATTGTACTTGTAATTTCTTAGGCTTTAAGAAACTATAAAGTGGATGTAGGCTTGGTTTGAGCCGAACCACTATAAAAACTGCGTGTGTCTCCTGTTATTTATTGTTTTTCGCACATTTATTCTCTGTGATCTGTGATTGTGAGGATTTCAAACAACATTTGCGTGTTAGGACCAAAGTTTGGTCTAACAACATTTAAGAACTCAAATTTTGGTATTTCTGAAACATGGTTTTCGAGGTTTAAGAAAAATAATAATGATATTTGTAACAAACCGCCTTTTTAGAGTTGAAGACGATAATAAACCACATATGCCCAACTCAAACCTTTCCAAAATGACGAATTATTAATGGGGATTAGTACAAGAAGAGAAAATAAGAAAGAAATTAACAAAAGAATACATAAAATCTCATACCACAAGATATAATAATAATAATAACATAAATATTTCATGGAACAGTTAAATAATATACATTTGATTTCAATTACAAATATACCGGAGTCATATAATCATCACATACAAATAATGCAGTGCAAATAAAATAGTAGTACATACGATCTTCAACCTCATTTTTATTTTTAAGTAATTAATGCCATCAATATATTGAAATACTCGGTCTGACCCGAGCATAAAAAACACTCAAGTGAGGACTAAAATTTTTATGCAGTAAATTAACTCAAGTGAAATGTACAAGTAACTAAATATACAGAATTCTCAAATTTAAATAAACATCATGTTTTATGTATTAAATCGATTCAATTCTAGTATTGATTTCCATTATCATTTCAAATCACTTTAATATTGAGTTCAAGCACATATTCAAATTCACGTACTACAAGTTAGTTTATTATCACAACTCAAACTTCGAATTTAGATTTTCATGTCATAATTTATCTAAATGAAATCTTTATATTCAAACACTACAAATTTAAATGATCCATATTAGAAATGGACTCTTAATCAAAATAATTAAATAAATATAATAGTTAAATTATATATATATATAATAATTTAATTAAACTGGTTATAAAACATAATAGTTGAATTTAATATAAAATGGTTTAATTAAAAATAGTTATAAAATATCGATAGTTAAATTTAATATTAATAATTTTTACAATAGTTATTTAATATAAGTAGCTAAGTCAATCATAATAGTTCAATTAAAGTAGTTATAAAATAAAATAATATAGTTATAAATATAAATAATAAAATGAAAATAAATAGTTATATAAATATTATTTGAAATAAGATAGTTAATATAAATTAATAGTTTGCCTAGTTTCTTTTAGATTTCAGGTTGGTGATTTAGTTGTGGAGCTCTGGGGATAGCTATCATGATTGGCGATTGCATTAGCATTAGTTCTTTTTGTGGGTGTGGAGTTTGAGTATTTTCGGGGTGTTCGGTTACCCTTTATGTTGTATTTTGTTTGGAGTGTATAGATTTTGTATTGGAGTAGATATACTTCAATATTAGGTGGTGGCTTTGCCGGAATTCGATATTGAAGTATGATGGGCGGTGGTTTATCCGGAGCTCATTTATTTACTTTCGTTTACATTCTTTTGTCGTATCTGTATTTCTTTTGTCTCCTTTTGGGTCTGTATTGGACATTGTATCCTTTTTGTTTATATATATATGTGTGTGCGCTCTCTTCTTTTTAGAAGATCAAACATTTTTGTTTTCAAGAAAATAATAATAATAATTTAACTAAGCCTTGTCAAAAAAATAATATTTAAACCACTTACTTTTAAACCATTCCATATTCCAAAATCCAATCCGAACCTCATATCAATATTTCAAAATTTCGACTTAAAATCTGTTCAAATTTTGAATTTTCAATTTTCAATTTCAAATCAACTTAAACCTTAAACAATTATATTTCAAATTTTAATATAATGCTAAATTAGTTTACAACCTTTATTCCAATACAAACCCATTCACATCTGTTTGATTCCAAAACTTGGATTATAAATTTATTTTGTTTCAATAAATTAAAATCGCAAAAAATTTACTTACAAAATCAAAATAAATTTTAAATCCAAAATTAAATATTTCGATTGCTAATATGGTTTTGATTTATGAGGCCCGTGTTTCTTTTATTCTCAAGACAATAAAGGAAAAATGTATTTCCGATCATTGATACTTTAAAATCTGGCAAAATCCAAAACATCCAAGTTGTAGATAAAACTCTAAGATTTTTCTAACTTCAGTAATTACTAGATTCTAATTAAAAATGAGAAAGATAAATTGCTAAAAAAGATTTTTTATTGCTTAGGCCTGTTTTTCTTCATTCTTAGGACGTCGAAGGAAAAATGTATTATCGATAATTTATACTTTAAAATCTGGCAAAACTCAAAATATAAAAATTATGGAGAAAAATCTAGGATTTCCATAACTTCAAGAAATTTATACTAGTAGGGATTCACAAAAATGGACACAAGATATGCTTAAATTATTAACAAGGATGTCAACAAAAATAAACAATTCAAAATAATCAAACATACAAACCTAGTCATGATCATAATAATCATGGGTCAATCATTATTGTTTCATATAATTATCAACTACTAATTCATGTGAATAATAACTAACATCAGGTAATAACTAACTTGCATATAATTGTTGACAACTTGCAAGTGAATATTAACTAACTTGCATAAGAACATTTGCCAAGAGTGAAAAGCTCAACTTTCCTAGATATAGGAGATAAAAAATGACAATTAAAAAATATACAAAATCTCGATCTCAAGCAAGATCTGATTAAGACAAATGAAACAAACACAACTCAACACTTTGATTTGATTATTTTCAAAAGAAAAGAAGAGAAGAGGGAACATAGGTTTGGATCTGGGGTTTGTGCTATGGCAGCTCGCCTAGATCAAGAGGAGGCCCAACAGGCTATGAAGTGGTGAGGTGGTAGGCACTGACGGCAATGATCGTAAGTGAGTGGGTAGTTGGGTTTTAAGGTTAGGACATAGGGTTTTTAGATAGATCTAGGTTCTCGGTTAGAGTTTTAATGGTGTTTGGATGGAGTTAAGGTGAAGGACGTGAGTAGAGGTGGCCAAGGAGGAGCCAAAAAGGCTATAGGTGGTGGTGGATGATTGGCAACAAGGGTGGTAATTGTGGTGGCTAGAAGGAGAGAGGGATGGGAGAGAAAAGGGGACAAATAGATTTAGGGTTTGTGAATGAAAAGAGGGAAAGAAAACTAAATAAATTAGTTCAGTTTTAAATATGGAAGAAGAAAAAATTATAGGAAAAAAGAATAGTAGATAAAAAAACTACAAAGACGAGAGAATAAGGGATGATGGGAAGCGTTGTATATTTATTTCCTAAGAGAATCTTTTCAAATTTAGAAAGTTACGAAACAATTAGGGTCTTCTGACTAAGCAAAATATCAGTACAAATTCTATTATTTATTTCTTTTCAAAATTCAAAAAAAAACATACAAGTACGAGAACAAGAGATAAGGAATACACAACTGCAAAGGCTGTTTTTGTGCATTTTGCAGTAAAAACGGCAAATACGGACCTATAAATGTCTGATTTCTTATGAAACGAAAAAGGATACCTAACATAGAAAAGAGTCTAGTATTTAGAAAAAAGTAATTTCTAAATTTTAGAATTATTCAATTTGAACATATTTTCGAAATCCCTCTATATCAAGATTTTTTTCCAATACTCAATCAAAGATATTTCATTATATTTAAACTTTGAATTCTTAACTCTAAAAACTCAATTGAATATATTTTAAATTCGCAAAATTTTCGATTCATTACAGTATTATTTTGAAAATATTTATAAGTGAAAGTATTTTGGAATCATTTTAGAAGGAGAGATATAAAAAAAGCACTAAAATTATTCGGTCATCGGAAAATAACTTTAGTGATGACTGCAGCATTATTGGTGTTCATTTTCGGGCTTTGAGTATGAAGTCCCAAAAACATAAATCCATGTAAAAAATTGGGTAATTGTTATTTTGAATGATTTGGTAAGGTAAAATTATATATATAATACATTTTTTTCACAAGTATGGATATGTTAAAAACAAAAAAAAATAAAGTAGAAAATATATTTCAATTTATTTGTTTTACAAAGTAGATTTTAAAAATAGAAGAAGACAATTATGTCAACTAGTTCGAGCGGCCAAAAATAACAGAGGTAGGAAAGAGATGTGTTTGGATGTAGACATTTCTCTTACGTTTTTAATTTACTGGTAAGGGGATTTGAGATATTATTTCATTGTATCAAGTTCTTCGGTATGATTTGGGGTTACCTAGGCTAAATAAATATATTTTATATAGTTGAAGTGCATAAAAATATTTCAAAAAAGAGTTTGGAAAATGAAACTGGGTATTTAGATCTTAGGTTTATCTAGAGAAAATATGCTCAATTTTGAAATGTTTGAATTAGTTAGTTGTTTATATCCTCATGATGTAGTAGAGTATCATAGAAGTGAAAATTAAGTTAGATCTATGAAATATTTTCATTAGTAATTTTAGTATAAATAATAATTAGTGTTACTGAGAAACAATAAGATAAGTACGTAAGTTTAACATAGATCATTACTCTTTTCATATAGTTTCGATCTACGGTTCACATACATGGCTTTAAGGTATTTCACACCATTTCAAATAAGGACATATCACTTGATTTTTGATGGAAAACATACTTGGGACGGAATCAAAGTTTTATATCATAGTATATAACAATGCAAGGAGAATAAATGTTTTAATCCAAGAAGCATAGTCGGAGTTCGCACTAAGAGATGCTTAAGCAAAAGTAGATTAGAAGAGAAGATATGCATTCGAGTGCGGATCGAATCAGATTTTGTTTAGAAGCCATCTGTGAACATCTCGAGAATTTATGAATAATTTGAATATTTCTTTTGGGTCTAGGTTGAGAAAAAAATTCAAAGATGAAATTCTCTAATGGGAGAGAATGTGGCAACTTGGGACTCTATCTTCTTAGTCTATGAATACTTAATTAACTTTAAATAGTAAAATATTGGTTTGAATGATAAAAATAAACTAATTTTTAGTAACAAATAATGATGGTTAAATCATTTTTAAATTTTGTTTAGGAAAATAAATACTTCAAAGAAAAATAGGAAATGTTACTATATAGATTTTTCAGAAATACTAATTTTCTATCATCTAAAAGTTGTTTGACATGCCGTTAAAATTTCTAACCAAAACACACACACACACACACACACACACACACACACACACACACACATATATATATATATATATATATATATATATATTGGGGGCGACTATTTGAACACAAAATTAGACAAAAAGAGAGAGACATAGAGCCTCAACCGTTGGATCTTTTTGTCATTATATGAAGAGGTGTAATTCATAGGGTGATCTAATGGTGCAAATCAATTGTATAACCATTTGTGTCTCTATAGACTTTCCCATATATATATATATATATATATATATATATATATACACACACATACACACACACACATCGTATTAGTTTAGAATTAGTCAAAATGTGATTATTTAGTTTAACTAATTATGGATGCGATGTTGAACCATTTTAGTGAATAAAAATTAAGTGTCACATCCCCGTCATGGTTAGGAAACACAAAGTACATGTACTAAATGGATGTTGGCTCATGTAGGCAAATGGGGCACGGAATTCTCGAAAATAATGAAGGGGAGATGAGGAGATGGTAAGAAAGGAAAAAGGGCATATAATTGAGGAGCATTTGGCAACCCGATTTTTGCAATTTGTATAAAAGAATACTGCTAATAATTTTCTCCGTCCATTTTTATTTTTTAAAATAGCTTTTCCTTCTTCCATAACCTCTTACACTCTTCCATGGCTTCTTTTCGTTTTTCCAAAGTGATTAATCCTAAATTTATCACTTATAATTTATGAAAATTAGTTTAAACACTTCCTTTTCCACTTTTACAACTCCCTCTTACCTACAAAACATTATACCACCCCAAAAACATTGATGGACGAGCTCTATAGGCCCAAAGCCTACCATTTAGCTTATAAGAAGCTCCAAAATACCATCTTATGCAAGTCGATGCTTAGATCTATTGTCATTTTTGAAGTTTGGAGGAAGTTTAGCTTGGTTTGTTTGCATTTTAATTGGAAAACCCTAATTTTTTAATATATATTTTTGATCATTATTTTTATGATAAAAATACATGTTATTTACTGGTGTTTATATATGCTAAAAATGTTGGATGTATAGGCTTGATAACCACTGAAAAAGTTGCCATCTTGGGACAAGTTTGTGATACGGATATAAACTTGTAAATCCTAATCCAACATATAGTATTTTGTGGTAAAAATGTGATCTTTGCTTATGTTATGGCTGCAATGAGATTTTGAATGTATGGTTTTGTGTTTTATTTCGTTTGCAACAAAGAGAAGGTTAGCGCTTGATTTGTGATCTAAGTGAGATCGAGATTCTTGTTTTAAAAATCTTAGTTTTACATAAGTGTTTTTCTTAAACAAGTTTTTATTTTAGATTTTACTTATTAATTTAGATAATCCTTATACATGTTTAAGTAATTTAAAATTTAAGCTCTGAAGGGTATTACACGATTAAATCTAGTTAAGGGTTATGTTTATCCATAGCGATAGTCGCTATGGATGCAGTTTTATGGCAAAATCGAAACTTTTGAAAATTTAAGTTTTATACTTGAAAATATTATGTAAATGTTTTCTAAAATTAATAATAAGTACAATAATAGTTCATTATTTAATTGTTAGTTAATTTTTGATAATTAATAATTTATAAAGTATTTTGTAAATTTTATTAATTTTTATTAAGTAAGACCGATTACTAATTAATTATCTTTCAAATTGAGATAGTTCTTAATTAATTATTAATTAAGCAGGATAAATTTATAACTACGCGATGAAAAATTTTAATTACTAATTAATTAATCTTGAATTTATTATTTTATTATTAATATAGCAAGGTTAATTATTAATTAATTATTGATTATGTTAAATTAAGAATTAATTAAGGCTAATTGGAATTTAAATTTAGCTTTAATAAAGAATAAATAGTAATTAAATTAAGTTTTGATAATTAATTAAATACTTTTTTATTGCAAAATCTATTATCTTTATTTAATGACCTCTTTCTTTATAAGAAAATTAATTTTAAATAACGAATCTATTGTCTATGCAATTCAGCAAAATAACTAGACATACTTTTTAGATGATACCTATTAGCAAAATAAATCTTTGTTCTTCCATTACATTGTTTTGACCTTGGATTACATGCAGGTAAAATCATATTGTATAAGTGAAGTTCTTTATTTATTTATTTTTGTAACTTGCCTTTGTATTTAAGGTCATCTTTATGATCATGATGTCTAAACTAAAATATTATCCCTTTTGAAATGTTTTGATGATTCTTATGCATGGATTTTACTAAGTCAATCAACTTTTTGAATAAAGAAGGTTTAAAATAAATAAATCATTTCAATGATAAGGTTATGAAAATCTAACTGATTATTGTGATAACCATGTGACTCAAACCTCCGATCTCTCGAAAAGCAACACTATGCACTAACCACTAAGCTAAAAAAACTTTCGTTAACTTTCAGAAAGGGATGTTACCGACTACCCCCTTAAAGATCTCAACATCCTTGTTGGCTCATCATCACTCAATACCCAGGCGCTTTTCATGTAACCTGCATCAACACCACATTGATTGACATCTGCAGCATTACATGCACATCTTTGATTGGATATAAACTCTAATACCCAATGTAACAGCTGTATGACTCGAACACCTGACCTTTCGAAAAGCAAAATCATGCACTAATTAATGTGCAAAAAGATTTGTTTGTTAGGTATCTGAAAGGTGTGTTGCAATTATTTTACAAAAAACATTTTAAAATGCTTTAATTATTTCAATAATGGTGTTCTAAAATTAATTATTCATTTTAGCTAATGATATGTATGGCTAATAAATTATTTATACAATTACGTATCAAAGTCAACTAATCATTTTTATAATAATGATTTACAATTAATTCACCACTTTAATAATCAAGTTTAAAATTGAAGTAATCATTTTATAAATGATTTAATCATTTTGATAATAATTTTTAAGAGTTAAGTAATTACTCAAATAATGATGTTCTAAAATTATAAATCTTTAATAAGGATTATTATAGTTGGCTACTCATTTTTAATATTGTTGTTTGAAGTAATTAAACGAGACTAGAGCTAATTAGGTATTTTAAACAAAGACATTCTGATAACAATTAATCCTTAATTTAAGTTGATTTATCATTTTGAGAAACGATGTTAACGTTACCTCCGGCTTTTAAAGGAAGTTTAACCTTTGTATTTAAAAAATCAATTCATTTGGATAAAGTTGTTTAAAAATAATAATTTTAGTATGAAACCACAGTGCAAGTTTGGTTCAAAAGTAAAGATTCAATCCAATTATGGGAAGAAATTTTTGTAAACCATATCACTTATATGAATATGACTTAGTTATACTCTTAATAATTAAACATTAAGGTAGGAAACACTATCCTATTTTAAGAAGTAAAATTATTGTTAAGGCGATGCATAAAGGTAACGCTATCTTAACTTGCCCAACTTCATTTTTTAACTGAGAGATAGTAAAAGTTTAAAATCAACAATTAGTTTAAGGGTATGATATTCAGTTTCCATGTATGATCATTTTTTATTATCCTTGATAGTTAATTTGTTAACTATTGGTCAAACTTTATTTATTATTGTATAGTCTATCTAAGAGAATTTGTTGCCCATTTGAGATTTGATATCCTCCATTGAAAATAATTAAAACCGAAAAGCAACTGAGGGTCAAGTTATATAGGTTTGCTCACATTAGGTTATTATCACATCAACTCAAGATTTGATTCGGTTATATGCATATTAAGACGTGAAATACTCGGATTCTCGGTAAAGTTGGTAGGGTCTGACTTGAAGTTTCCAAGAGGTGTCATAAGAGAGAACGACCCATCAAAGTATATTTCTAAATGTGTACTTCGATCAAGGGGGCGCATCCTATTAGTCATTTATGGGTAAATATATCTTTGCTTTCCTTTGATTCCAAATTTGTAAATTCACCTCTTCTTAGTTGGATGTTGTTGACGTGGAAAGTTGTCGTATGCCAACACCCAATGTGTGTGTATTGTGAAAACAAAAATCCAATGTAAAATTAGTAAAAGCGGGAGACACGACTTTTTATATGGGTTCTTCACTAAGGCCTACGTCCACTTTTGTAACACCCCGAATTTCGGTTAATGCTAAAATTCACAAATTAAAGAATAACTAATCCCAGATGTGGGAATTAGGGGAAACGGGTTGCACCATTACGTTCGTCTCGGAAAAATACGCAAAATAGAGTCTGAGTTTTCGAAAATCGGAGTCCGTATGAAGAAGATATGGACGAACGAAGTTAGGCAGAAAAACCGAAAACAAGCAAGAATGCACTGGCGCACTTGTGAAGCGCGCCAACACAAAAATGCACTGGCGCACTTGTGAAGTGCGCCAACACATTTTTACACTGGCGCACTTGGGAAGTGCGCCCGTGTCGGGACAGGAAACCTGCACAGTTTCTAGAGAGTTCTGTGGTTGGGTGCACCAGTTTGGGGTTTGGGCTTGGCCTTAGGGCTGGTTTCTGGAAGGTTCCGAAATCTAAGGGTCCTAATCTAATTTAGGGTTAATCTAATGGCCTAAAACACTTGCCTAATCCTATAAATAAGACCCTAAGCTAGCCCTAAATGGTCATAATCCTATCTCCTAACTAAACTATGCCAAAATTTTCTATGATCATGGCCTCCACTCAAAACCCTAGCCTCCATCCTATTTCTAAACTATTTCTATGAAGGCTTTCATGTGCATACAAGCATCTTTGAGTTGTATGAGTGATCATTGGCTTGCATTCATCATCAAGTTGCAAGCTTTATGTTCAAGGCTAGAGTTTTTGGGTGATTTGTGGCAAGGGTTTGCTTATTGGAGTTTAGTGGTGAGTTTCTATAGACTTAACAATCAATTGTTAAATTGATTATGATAGGATATGATAAGATATGGCTATGTTTGTGGAATCAATGTGTTTATGCAAGTTTAGTATAGTGTATGTTGTGTGCTATATGCAAGTTTAATGCTATGTTTTATGATGCAAAACACTATGTTGAACATTGATTCATATGTAACATGTTATGCAAGCTATATGGGAGATTATATGCAAGTCTATATGTAACATGTTATGCAAGTTATGTATTTGGTTTTATGCATGCTAAGTATTTGGTTTTATGCATGCTATGTATGTGGTTTTATGCATGCTAAGTATTTGGTTTTATGCATGCTAAGTGTTTGGTTTTATGCAAGTTTGTCTCTTTTTATGATATGCATAATATATGCAAGTTTGTCTCTAAGTATGGCATGTTATGCAAGTTCATATGCAAGTTATGATACATATTCATATGCAAGTTATGATGCAAGTTCATATGCAAGTTATGATACATATTCATATGCAAGTTATGATGCAAGTTCATATGCAAGTTATGATACATATTCATATGCAAGTTATGATGCAAGTTCATATGCAAGTTATGATACATGTTCATATGCAAGTTATGATGCAAGTTCATATGCAAGTTATGATGCAAGTTCATATGCAAGTTATGATACATGTTCATATGCAAGTTATGATGCAAGTTCATATGCAAGTTATGATGCAAGTTCATATGCAAGTTTATGTGCAAGTTCATATGCAAGTTGTCTCTTTTATGATATGCATAATGCAAGTTTGGGTTAAATACTAGTTGGGTTTAATGTATGTTCATATATGCAAGTTGACACCTTTTGAACCCATGATAAAGTTACATGCTATGTTGGTTAAACCCATGACATTTGTGATGAATCTTCCCTTTTATTATGTCACGTTACGAGAACGAATTACGTGGGGAACGATGGGGTTAATATGCATGTTAATAAAATGATGTGGAATGGGTATGCTTAAGAGTAACATAAATTAAATGGACATAATTGGGAATTTACCTATTGAGTTAGGTCTACCCATATTATGGAGTTGGGAATTTACCTATTAAGTTAGGTCTACCCATACTATGGAATTGGGAATTTACCTATTGAGTTAGGTCTACCCATATTCTTAAAAATGTGTAATTAATTAGGCATAATTAATTCAAATTATGGGGGTGATTAATTAGGTGTAATTAATCAACTAAGACACGAGGTTGGACCCTTTTGTAGCGGAAGTCTGCCCGGAACCGACCGGCCATCCAGCAGCTACAAATGATTGGCCCAATGTGAGAGGTCTTAGTCATAAATTAAATACGTGATTAAAGTAAAGACACGAGGTTAGACCTTTTTATGACAGAAGTCTGCCCGGAACCAACCGGCATATCCAGCAGTCATAAAAGATGGTCTAATGTGAGAGGTCTTTATGAGGTCATGATCTTAATTAATTAAGAAACACTTAACCATATTAGCATGTAGAGGGACATGAGGGGTTAAGTGGGTGCCTTGGGTGGCATGTGGAAATCTAGTGGGTTGCCTTGGGTGGCAATAGAAAATACGATTAGAATACTTAACCAAAGAGGAACATGTAATTAAACATGGGTAAAGGGTTAAGTAAGTGCTTTGGGTGGCATGTGGAAATCTAGTGGGTTGCCTTGGGTGGCAATAGAAAATACGATTAGAATACTTAACCAAAGAGGAACATGTAATTAAACATGGGTAAAGGGTTAAGTAAGTGCTTTGGGTGGCATGTGGAAATCTAGTGGGTGCCTTAAGTGGCAATTGATATATGATTAGATGACTTAACCAAACCTTAACATGTAGGTGGGCATGATTATAAAAGGGGTTAAGTGGGATACACTAAATAAAATAACAAGCTTAGGTGGTAGCTTGTGGGGGCCCATTTCAACCAATATCCCAAACGTATCTTAGTGGGCTTGACTCTAGTCGAGTGACGGGACACGCATATTGGGCTTGACTATAAGAGGCCAAAATGGGTTAGCGGTGGCAACGCATGACCAACGGGTTTCATATGCGTGTGTGGACCCGGGCTGGTAAATAAGACGTTGTTGCATCGTGTAGATATAAGCCGTGCACCGTTAGTTTTATCAGGTTGCCACGTTGGGGAATGGTACACCCCACGGTGGGGCCAGCACGGGTATCTACGTTAGGGAGCCGATCGAATGGGGAGTAGTGTGTACACCTAGTGGATTGTAGGGCCCCGTGGCGTCTACTTAGTCACTTAGGGGTACGCGAGAACTATTAAGTTAATTTTATAAGTCCAGGGGTGGGATCAACCTTTAAGTTAGGAATGACTGGTGTGGTGCAGTGTAGGAATTACCCTTGGGTGGGTAGATCTGGGGTGGTGTAATCCAGTAATTATCCTTGGGTGGATAAATGCGTCTTTTCGGTTATCTTAGTACATCCTGTGTTTAGTTGGCTACTTAGTGTAGTCATTATCCCCAGAGGTACCGTACCTTGTTTATATCATACCCTAATTACTTTAATGATTGTATTGTTAGGGTTATAGGACTCACTCAGACTTATGTCTGACCCCGTTGTTTCTTTATCTTTTTTCCAACCCTCAGGTTTTCAGAGTGGGCCTAGCACTAGTGGGCTTTGATCAGACTGCTTTATCTATCTTTTGGAGCTTGGACCGTGGATGTAAAGCTCAGTTTATCTTTTCTATTATGGCTATTAGGTTATGTAGTGGGATTATGTACTTTCATTTTTATCAGGATGGATATTATGTACTTGACTCTTATTTAGGGTTTTGGTGTAACCAAACATGTTTTACTTTCCGCTGAAATGAAATGATGTTTTAAATTCTCAAGTATTACTTATATATGTCTTGTTGTAATTTTTCTGTTCTATATTCACTTAAAATACTCCACCGATGTTATGGCATTCCCTTAGTGAGTGACCGTAGCGGGTGTGGGGTGTTACAACTTTATAGTGATCATTCATAATATATTTGTTGATTACAATGTTATACAAGTGCAGACAAATTCAAGTACAAAGTTTTGTAATGGAACTATAAAATGTATGGTAGTCCTAAACTTTGACTAAAATATCATTCTTCTTCTTTGTTAGGTGGAAAAGGTGTTGAGTTGGTCAACAATGTCCAAGAAATCTAAATATGTCCAAAACAGCCCAAGAATGGTGTTCTTATCCTTATAGATGCCCAAAAAGTGATGGAAAACGTGTATGCAACGTGTTAGTGGTCTCTGCCATGTCCAATGGCCATGAAGAAGAAGGTGGCTGCAACTAATGATGGTTTTGGAGCTCCAGAAAACCAAAATTCCGAGGGAAAAAGATCTCAATGAAGGCCAAGCTTGGGGCTATTTATAGGTGAAGGTTGGTAGTGTAGTAGGCAGGAAGTGAGGACCATTCAGCAGAAATTCGGATCCCAGAAGAGGCTAAGAATATGAATTTCATGCCCCTCTATTGTGGGAAATGAAATTCGTATCCCTCCAAGGGGTACAAAATTTGTATCCCCAGAGGGATGCGAATTACGTACCCCCCAGGGGGTACGAAAATTCGTACCTCCTGAGGGATACGAATTTTCGTATCCCCCTGAGCGAAACGAAATTTCATATCCCTCTAAGGTATGCGAGAAAGAGGAAGGGGAGCCGAAATCCTGAGGGATCCGAAGCATATGACCTTAGAGGTGAGGGATCCGAAATTCTTAAATTGACCGACATGCATTCACGGGAAAAGGCATATCTTTCAAACCGTAAGTTCGATTGGGCCAAACAAAAGTTGTACCTGAAGCTAATTCAGAGGCTAACAGTGTTAAATTGCTTAGCACTATAATTGATGTTTTAAGGTCCAAAAAAGGTCATCTGATAGGAGTTTCGGGCCTTTTTGTGTTTGTGTTGCAACTCCGACCAAACTGCCTTGTGTTTGCTAGCGATGTTATTCTTGCTGGAACGCGTTTCTAGTTGGAAACTTGACGTGTGATAGCTTTGACAAAAAAGCGTATCAATAGACGTTTTTACTATGAAATCCATGGTTGAGATTGGATGTTGTTATTATGAAAGCGACTCATTCCGCGATTGGTAGCATGATCCTACATTTTCAGGAATTTTTTTTCTTTGTTTAATCCAAATATTTGGATCAATTTCTTACCTACACCAAGAAGTGTCTTGTATTCTTCTCCATGTATTATTATTTTGGTTATTCTCTTAAATTTGAAACATGCTCATATATATATATATATATATATATATATTTGTGTGTGTGTGTGTGCATGAGTGTGTGTGTGTGCGCCATTTATTCCTTGTTTACATCAATATTTCTGATTTATGTCCATTGTCCATGCATATGTATGTGCGGTTCTTGTAAGGAAAAATTGTTCTGCATTAATCGTGTGGACTCATAGAATTTTTATTTGCCCACCTCATTTCTTGGTTTCCTTCATACTGGTTCTCCAAACTAACCCAGATGTTATTTTATTATAATGATCTGATCATATCGAATATTTTCACCTTATCGTTAATTAGACATGAAGCTCATAGAGTAGAGCTAGATGTTCACATTCGCAGTATTTTATTTTCTGCTATATTATGATGTTTAGCTATCAGCATTTGTAAAGTCGGGATATATAACTATCCAAGCTGATAGGGTTCATTTAGCTCCGATATACCTTTTATTTTAAAGTGATAATTTTGACCGTTTTTGCTACATTATATGTTTTCTTTCCGAGTGTGAGATTCTACTTCCTTATTAATTTACCCTATTACAACCTATCTTTCAAACGCCTAGGCAACGAACACAAATACTAAGGATGTATTAAGTGTCGTTCTCAAGAGTTAGAAAGATGGGTCGTTACACTATAACTAAGCAAGTTCATGAATTTTGAAGACCTCTAAGAACTCACGATACTAAGAAAACTTATAGAGAACCCCAAATTATCACAAAACCAATTGGCGATATGAAAGCTGGACTCTTAATATTTACACCAAATTTATTTTATTAATTCCTCGATGTGGGACTTGTCTTAACACGCCCCCGCACAAGTGGCATATCCTGAGCCTAATACGTGGATCTTATTGGGTGACGTGGAAAAGTGTGGCAGTTATGTGCACACAAATTAAACTCTCTCTGATACCATGTTAGAGAACCCCAAATTAACACAAAATTAATTGGCAATTTGAAGGGTGGACACTTAGTATCTATACAGAATTTAGTTTATAAATTCCCTAGACTTGTCTAAACATTTACATTGGCTAATAACATTAGCGATGATCAAAGGGAAAGGTTTATGAAGAAAAATAATAATTACGTCAAAAGAAGTTGGAAATCGGATTAGGATCAAGGAATGGTACACTTATGTCACTGCAAAAATGATTTTTTTTTATTTTTAGTATAAACTAATTATTTTAAACATAAATCTATTAAATTTAGACTTTTCAATCCATTAGTAAAAGATGTAAAACTGAAATTTCAGTTTAATTAATATAATAGTAAAGTGTGTATATATATATAAATGCAGTAAGAATTCTATTTAACAACAATAATATCACAATTATGATTTGAATAAAGTTTATATAACTCTTTATCCATAGAAAAAAAATGATGTGAACTAAATTAATGTTTTAGTGGCTTTAAAACTGTATAAGTTCAAACATTTAATAAGTATTGCTAAAATGTTCAAGATTTACAATTTTGATTTGAACCTGTAAAATTCACGATAAGCTTAGAATACATGTTGATAATTATTAACGATGTCATTAAAGTGACACTACTAACAACTAATACTAAAAACAAAATAAAATTTTAACTAAGACATGATTTTTTTCATAAAAGGTAGGAAATAGATAAACTCATTTATCAAGTAATTTTTTTCCTAAACTAAATATTATTTGTTCTTCATTAAAACTATTAAATGTGAAGGAAACTAATGAAAATGAATAAAAGTCATAAGAAAAATCATATCAAACTAACTATTTATAAATATTACAAAGCTAAAATCAATCTGTAAAAACATAAATCACGATTAATACTCGAATTCAAATTATATCTAGAGCCCTGAAGCTGTCCGAAATTGTTAACGTCTTTTACACAGAAAACCAAATATGAAAGCCCTCCATGTTTAGCATCATGTAGTAGTTATTCATATCGATCACAAGATTTTATTAAAAAGTTTATCATTTCTCTCTCCTGTCACGTGCTACAAATATTTAAATATGAACCTGTGTTGATATTCGAAGCTACCATATGGTGACAAATAGTATGGGCTATTAAATCTTATATATGAGGATCACTCTATAACACCCTTCTTCTTTTTATCATATATTCAACTACACTATTCCAAATGTACCAACAATTTGTAAGTGCTCAATTCACATATAGAGGATCATCTAGGTAGAATTTGGGCTTATTTCGATATATGTAGCATAACATATTTGATATTTAAACTTAACATTTTAAAATAAATGCCTAAATGATGAATAACAAACCTAAAATTTGGTAAGTCCACACATTAAATGTGCCCTAATCTGACATAGATAACCGGCTATGTATGCATGTGCTCGCGCAAGATAAGAATCAACTGCACACTAATTTGGCTACACCTCCAATCTTCCTTGATTTAAAATAGATATTACAAATTAAATAATATAGTTAATGGGAAGGGGTAGAAAATAGCATTATTTACTTCTAAAAGTGTGATGGAAATCAAGTTATTAAAAAGACAGTCAAATTGAGTTGTAACCAACCCTCATTCACATATGAACATTCAATGACACATCTATTTTGCATCACCCCTCCAATCACCTAACTTCCATTATGCATTTTGATTTAAATAATGGTATGAAGTGGTAGAGAATGAGACAATTATTTAAATTTGAATGCAAGTTGTAATTTAATTGGTTAGAGATTTGTTGACCAGCCTTTTGGCAAGGCCGTCACCTTATGAGCTACCATAGATAGAACCAATCACAGATCGAGCATGGGTTTAGGCAAGCTTAGAAACCACTGGCCCAACCCCCGGTTCGATCACCTTTGGGCTCGTTTAAGCCCAGCAACATCAAGAGCATACCGAGGTCGAAGAAGAAGGAACACGACGTCTCGGATTAAAGGAGATCCTTCCTACTTACCCCAAAGAAGGCACACGACGTCTCAGATTAAAGGAGATCCTTCCTGCTTACCCCAACTTGAATAGGGTTCCATCTCGGATCGAATGAAGTTGTAGCTTGGGTCGAAGACCACACTTCAGTAAAAACAGAGCTCCTGGTATAACAGAGGCCCAGGTCAAATGGAGTCTCGGGTCCAATGGATCTTGGTTCAGACAGCATCCGGGTCGAATGGGACCCGACCCGGAAAGGGGCAGTTACACTCCACTACCAGCATCCACATTTCCACTACCTGGTAACCGCCTACACTATGCCCTACTTTCCTAAATCGAATGCCACGTGTCTCATTTGACCCGAGCACCTACCAGCCCTATATATACACAAATTCAGAGCTAATAATGGGACTTTTGTCCATGTAAAGCTTTACACTACTTAGCCATGGATGCCAACACTCTCTACTTTCGAAATATGAGTGATATTCATGTTGTAATTCGAAATATTAAATAGAAAGAGTGTTGTATGAAGGATTCTGATAATCTCATTCATTATTTTTCCAATATTCTGATATTATTGAGAGATTATGAAGTGGATGCATGCCTGTTAATGCCGAAGCACTATAAAATTTATGTTATCTTCCTGTTTCTTGCATTTTTCGTTTATTTTCTTATATTTCATGTTCTAAACACTACTTTTTGGGTGTTAGTGCCATTTTTTGGTCTAACAAGAGTGTTACAAAATAGGAGTGTCGTTGAACTCTCTTATGTATTTAGATAAAAAAGTCATACATCCAAAACTTTGTTCATTGTTTTCCAACAACGTTTGGGTATATAGAGCTCTTTATTTTGGTCGACTAGCCAAATGTTTTATTTTTTAATCCGCGGAACTATTTTTTTTCCTTGAATTCACAACGGCAGAAAAGTTATATTATAAATATGAAAACGAGCACTAATTCATTCAATTAAATGCATTGTACTTTTAAACAATTTTCAAACATTTGCATTATCCAACTAAAACACTTATCGTTTCTCTCCTTGATATGTGTTAACGACATAGCACTCTTAATTAATTAAACATACTTTCATCAAAATTTTATTCATTTCTGTTAATAAAAAATGCAACTATTTACAGATCAGATAGCAACAGAAAATATATTATGACCATATGTTAATGACTTCAACATCTAAAAGAATGATCAAAACCTCCGACCCTAAAAAATTCAGTTATCACGCCGAAGGGCCAACCTTGAATACGGTTAACCGGACGATGGACCAAGGCCCAACATGCAAAAGGGACAAAATTTATCAAACCGACCATTAGGGAGGTTTCTCTACTGTAAGAGGGCCTAAATCAAGTAGTCTGTGCCAATGAATATCGCTTGGAAAATCTCGTTGCTCCGATAATTTCATCGTTGTTCGTCTCCGCCTCTTCTTCCTGCTAATCAAATCTACTCCGATTCTTTCTCCAATGATATTTTGAGCCAATTTATTCGTAGCACCTCAAATCCTCTAGAAAATTCTTCATTACAAATCAATTCTTATCCATTGATTCGTCCGCCAATGATAATCACCAGTTTCTTCATAGCAGATGAAACCTTCCTCCGTTAAAAATTATGGTTTAATACTTTTCCAACATACTCGATACCGTAAAAAGCCTCTTTTTTTAGAAAAAAAAAACTACCTCCTCAGAACCCCAAATCATGATAGAAATTAAGGTACGATTCACAAAATAAGGTACAGTTAACATTTGAATTGGTTCAGTATATTTGGAATGGCTGCGTTAGTGGCCGGTAAAGGGGACAAAGTGAAATCTCATCATACAAGGTTAAAGAAATTTGAATGATCAAATTTTGTGAACCCTCTGTCATTTTATTTTCAAATCTAATTTGAATGATCAAATTTGAATGATCAGAACTTGAATGATCAACATATTTTCTCAATTCAAATATTAAATACACTGTTGTGTCCAGGCTTTAAACTTATAAAGCTTATAAATCATTGGCAAGTTTCTTTCCCATTTGAGAAGAGATGTGCTACCCATTTGATTTTGAAATCATGTAAAATGGAAATGCATTCTCATTTATCTTAAATCATTGGTCACTAATAGGTGATATACAAAAATTTAGGCATAGTAATGTTCTAAAATGTTGTGAACTAACATGAATAAATTAGAGAACTTCTAGTTTGTCTTCTGCCCTAAATTGATTCACTCTGCTTCAACCCACGTCGTATGTAATAATCGAATCAAGTGAACTTATGGTTAGTCATTAATAAGAGAATTTTCTATGTGAGACGAATGTGAGGCAGATTTTTTTGTTTTTGTTTTTATTGAAGTTTGTATGGAGCATCTTTTGTTTGTACAAATAAAACAATTTTAAAAGTTTTAACTTAAGTTTGTATCTAACTTCCTATTTAGTTGATACTCAATTAATTAATTTCTCAAAATACTTCATTGACAGAGTTTGGATTTTTACTTGCTCCGTGTACCATATACTTTATGTTAGTAATTGATGATTATGGCCCAGTTGATAATGGTAAGAAAAAATGTATCCAGTGCAGTTTTTGAATGCATAAATTGTTTTACTGAGTGAACTCTCTCAAACTTTTGTGAAATTTTAAAAGCAACTGCAAGGGATATGAGACCGATTACAAAAGCATAACTTATATATATCCTTTTGTGTTTGATTTCACCTTCTACATAAAAATTACTAATATTGTGTACAATAATGCAACTACATCAATTTCAACTACCGAGCATAGCATCAAATACTATCATCAATGCGGTTATAGACAATGTCTTAACAGGCAGCCATGATTCATTTCCTATGTAAATTTTAAATGAAAAAGCTCCTAAATGTAATCCATTAGTGTATAGTTTATGTTCATAAACTGCGATCTTAAACAATGAATGATTAACCAACTTTTATATGAAACCGTGTGCAATGTTTGTTGTTTCATCGTGTCTTTGTTTGCCGTGGATCCAAAAATTTCTATTGACACTCCTACTTGATCCATCACTGTTTAACAGTAGAGAAATATTTGTTATTCAACCGTGTCTTTGTTAAAATTTTACATTGTCAAGAGTATCTAATGGATTAACATGTATATGAACTAGCATTTGTTAACCCCTGTTTAATTAATTAATTCGTGGTTGTATTCTGGATTTTTTTTTTGCATGAGAATCAGAGGTATAATTTTAATTTATTTTCCTCAAATGGTTTTGGTTTTGTAAACACATACACAAGCTTTGAGGTATCTGTGTTGTCTTACGTGTATTACTATAAATTTTGTTTGTTTGTTTTTTAGCTAATGCAGATCTATACTTTGCCAACAAGTAGCGCGATTGCTGTGAAGGGATATAACCAGATAACCATAAGAAGGATTAGGCCACCAACTTAAATCGATAATTTGAGATATCATTATATATATGGCACCAACTTGACTTTGTATTTTTTTTCTTTATTTGAATTATAAAAGCTCTATAAGTAGGAGGGTGACATGTATGCAATATATGGTGCATTTGTATTTGGACCTATGATACCTAAGAAAGGGGAATTTGCAATAAGATTGATTTAAATAATAAAAGGTTTTGTTTCAAGGTTACTTTTGCTTCTTTACTTTATGTCTAGTGGACTGAAAATAGATGTGACTAAACTTCGAAAAGTTAAAGCATGGGTAATTGCTTGTGTTAATATTTTTAATTGCATGTTTTAGAAAGATATTTGGATCCTTTAGGACTACAATCTTGTGTAAAATGCTAGTGAGGGATGCAGCAATAGTTGGCGTTTCTTCAGAAATCTGAATTTCAAATCTAAACCTAGTCGCTAAATCTGGCACACATATATCAAGTGCATCTGATCGTAATTTTGAAACCTAATCTAAAGAAGAACCTTCAAAGTATTTACATGCAGGCACTAAATCTGAATTTCAAATCTGAACATAGTCACTAAATCTGGCACACACATATATACATATACTTGTTTTAATTAGATAAGTTATCCATGATTTGTTAGTTTTACGAATTTATATGTGTAGGCTATGGTCATTGAAGTGTAGTTAACTAACGGACACTGGGAAAACTCATGTCTGAACTTCTTTACATGTATACTCCATTATAATCCATTTAAAGGATCAAACAATGAGCATATATTGTCAAACATTATGGCATGTGCAGCTGGGTTCCCAAATGACTCTCCAGTTTCAACATGCTCAGAAGAACTCGTATCTAAATTACTGAAGAGAGACCCTGCAAAGAGATTAAGATCCATTCATATGGTAGAAAGTAGCATGATATTGGTAAATAACAAAGGGTAAAGAATGGACACATGGCAACATAAAATTTGGGTTGCGTGTCAATGGTTAGGAATTAGGTCTTTCAGATAAATCCATTATATATGTTTTATTTGTGGTTTACAATTGAACCTGTTTTGTCAGTGCATCGCTACCTTTAATATTGTGTGAATAGTTTTGCTAATTGTGTTGGCCAATACTGATATTCTTTGCAGGTGTATGTCAGATATATTAAGTATTAATCCTACTTCATATATAATAAAGATACATGCATGTAGTTGTGACTAATTTGAATCAATACATTGGTAATATATTTTTAATTTTAAATGGATTTACATGTAAAATTCAATTTAATTGGATTTCCACTTTTTCAATTATTTTCATTTTTATATAAATTACGCTATGATTTTTTCATTAAAATATAACTTAAAATATGTTTTAATAAATAATTTTATATTTGATATTGATCACCTTAACGGTCGGTTTTCCCACCGTTGTGCGGTAATACTAGTAAAATTTTCTTTTATTGTTTATAACATAACAATGTATAATCAAACCGCTATTTAGGAAGGTTTGGCTACTGTGGAATGAAATCATTTTAGTCTGAAGCCAAAAATAGATTCTCATTTATTCTCCATAATTATTTCACGCTATGCTTTCTTCTCCAACATTCCACTCTCCCTTTTCTTCTGCTCAATTTTTTCATCAATTCTCATTTCTAACACTCATTATTTAGATTCAATTAGACCTTTTCTTCTCTAGCATCCCATGCTATTTTTTGTTTGCTTATTTTTCTTTTACTATTTTTTATTTCGATTCTCGTTATTTTTATTCAATCAGGTTTTTGACAACAAAAGATTTATAATTTTCTCATTCCTTAATCGTTCTAAGAAAACTCACAGCGCAACACCTCCGTCTTCTTTATAACCCAGTCGTTTATCAACATAAATTCCAATCGATTTACAAATTATAATTTGGTGAATGCTATCAAGAAATGGAAAGAAGTGAGCTTGTATTAATCATTTGATTATGTGTACTTTTAGTTCATATTTGTTCTGTTCAGTTTTTGTGGACTGTAAAATTCTTTATATACTCCAAATTGCTGAAAGTATGATTGAAATTATATTTATATATAAGCGGCTATAATAAATATTTAAAAGGCTCCCTCTTAGTTCGATAACACCAAAGTATTATACAATGATGAGAGTACTTGCTGTTTTTGTATGCCATATTTAATTGGAACAATCTTTATTGAAAAAAAAAATATTGTTCAGGTTAAGATATTATTCAGTTTCATTAATTATTTTCAGATAGATGTTAAAAATCATACCTAATTCAATGCAGTTATAGTACAACTATAGACAATTGGTCACTAGCATTCATTTTTGGTAGACCAAAATGGTCTAGGAGTAACTGTTGGAATGATGCATACAATAGCTGCTCACAGCAGCCCCTTTCAGCTACCCATGTGTTAAATATGGGCTGCTCACAGCAGCCCCTTTCAGCTACCCATGTGTTAAATATGGGCTGCCCACCAACCGCACCACCAACCTGTAACAACCCGGAAAATCTGAACCAATTTAAAATTTTTAATTTGGCAATTTACTGGATTTTAATATTTAAAATAAAATGTTTTAAATAATAACGATGAAAAGTATGTTTGATTCGATGTTTGAAAATAAATATAATTATTTTAAATTATAAACAAGGCCTAAAGTGGCGCGGTAGTTTCAAATTTTCAATTCAAACTTTGACTGACTGTACCGGGTGCAAAATAAAACGGATTTTAGTGAAACCAAAAATATTTAAATCTGCTAGTGAATATCTTTCTAACAAATCTAAAAATCGAAGTTTCATAGCGGAAGTCAAAAGTTATGGCCAAATGAATTTTCAGAAAGGTCGCTATAGAGAATATATCGCCCTTGAAAATAGACATTTTGCAAATGACCTCGGAATTCGATGAAACCACTTTTGTTGGATCCGGGATGTCAAATTATTGCTAGGTTTCAAATTTCATAATTTTTAAAGTTAATATGTGAGCGTGGAAAAGGAAAATGTGTTTGGTGAATTTCTGTTAAATTGGATCGACCAGAAAATGGAATTTTTTCAAACGGCCTCAGAATTCGACGAAACTAGTTCTGTTGGGACCGTATCGTCAAAATATAGCAAGATTTATTTTTCTAGAATTTTTGGGATCAGTATGTGGCCCCGGCAAATTGAAATGTACGTTCAAATCAAATATTGAATGTTATATATTTTAATTTGAAGAAAAACTGACTGAAACAGTCGAATGTGCCTACGAAACATATCCCATTATGTTTGGAATAGGGGTATTTAGCTAGGGACGACAGTCATTGGGTTTGGATTGGAGTTCGTATTAGAAAACCCCTTTTTAAAATTTTATATAACTCCCGGCCAATCAGAAAATTTATAAAAAAAATAAACCCCTTTCTCTCTCCCTGCTCCAGACGATTAACGGCGGTTGCAGCTTGTTTCTTCTCTCCTCGATTTCTCCCTCCACACGCACCAAAACGCCATGGCCCTGTTGAACTTTTTGTAGAGGATCTTGTGCTCTTCCAATCCATGTAAGCCTCGCTCCCTATCGTGGAGTATTTTCTCCAAATCGCGCCTCCAAAGTCACGGCTTTTGAGCCACCACCGATGCCAGCACAGGCCACCGAGTGGGCCCTCTTCCCCACGCGCCTGAGCGCCTCTCCAAGCCCTCCAAGGTGGTACCCTCCGATCATCACCACTCTGCACGGATTTGGAGATAAATTGAAACCTAGTTTCGAAGATTTTCAGAGAGGTACGACTTTATATTATTTAAACTGCTCTATAGCACTTTAAAGCGCTACGATTTATGATTTCACTGTAAAAATCATATCTTTTTCGTTTGTTGATGAAATTCAGTGAAACAAGAGAAAATGGACTCGTGTGGACGTCTTCTACATTCTAGAAGAGAACGAATATTTTTTTGAGCCTTCTGCTATGTTTGGTGGAGTGGAACCCAAAATGAGATTTCTAATTTATAAACGATATGGAAAACAACGATATATAAATTATATAGGTGATGTATGAGTTATATAAGCATTGTACACCTCATGTATAAGCGTTGTATAAGTTGTATGTTCGATGTATAAGTTGTATATGCATTGTAAAAATAATATATGTGTTGAAATAAATTGAAGGGAAATGAAACTGAAATATATTTATATACGAATATATATATATACACTCCCCTCGTCCACAGACAATGGACGATATTTATTGGTTGTGATATTGTTTGGATTATTGGTTGATGTGAAATTTGGTGAAAATCGTGAATGATTGATTGTGGTTAAAAAATACCTGTTTGTGGTTGAGAATTATTTTGGATGAAACCACATAGGATTAGTTTGTGGAAAAGAAAAATAAACATGCTCGTCTGCGTACGAATTAGATGCATGAAATCCCCATTGTCAAAAACTGCGAGGTTTTAAGGTAGAGCAAGGAGCCGTACTAGGGACGGTGCCGGTTTTAACCACCCTGCCGTTATGCTGCTGAAATTTTCAATAATATTTATGTGTTAGAATTATTTTCATGTGTTGAAAACTATATTCATGTGTTGAATAGAAATTCATATGTTGAGTAGAAATTCACGTGTTGAATGAAGTTCATCTGTTGAATAAGTACTTTGAAAGATAAAAATAACATTTATATTATATATATAGACTATATAAAATATTAGTATTTTAAATAAATTGTTTTAACACCAAAAATAAGATTTTTACCTTTTGTATGAACTATATAAAATAATCTTATTTTGAAATAAATTGTTTTGCAATAAAAATCACATTTTTATTATATATATAAACTATAGAAAATATTCATGTGTTGAATATAGGACTAGAACGATAAAAATCATATTTTTATCGTATGTGTGAAGTCGAATATATGGATTGAACAATAAAATCTACATTTTTATTGTGAAAATGAAGTGCTAAAAATATTCATGTTTTGAAAAAATATTTTTGACGATAAAAATATCATTTTTATCAAATATATGAAATGAATATAGTTTTGAAATCAAAGGAAGAATTATATATATATATATATAATTAAAATAAATTGAATAACGAAACTGCAGTTCGTGTTTTGAAACCGTGATTTCAAACGATTATTGCGGGAGATCCGACCATCGGATTTTCCCGAAACTGAAACCGTTGGGTTTGCTTTGGAAATATCTTTCAAACGACACCAACTTTGTGAAGATCCAACGGTTGGATTGTCTGGCATGCTTAATTCAAATCTGAAGGAAAAACAGCGCCAGAATCGATTATATATATATATATATATATATATATATATATATATACATAAATATAATTAAATTAAATTGAATAATGACGCTGCAGTTCGTATTTTGAAATCGTAACTTCAAACGATAAGTGCGGGAGATCCGACCGTCGGATTTTCCCAAAATTGAAACAGTTGGATTCATTTTGAAAAGATCTTTCTAATGATTTAAAATTTGTGAAGATCCAACGGTTAGATTTTCAAATATGTGTAAATCAAATCTGAAGAAAAACAGTGCCACGGCTGCGTTATGGCCTGAAGCGTCGTTTGAATGAATTGGCTATTTTTAAATAAATAAAAATAGCGATAAATCGTGATAAAATATTATAAACGATATGGAATGGAAATAAACTGAATTTGCTCGGTTTATGTGATATTTGATGGTTGAATGTGTTTGGCGTGAAATTACATTAAAGAACAGAATTAGTGATGTCGAATAATTTAACCATTGAAATGAATTGATTTGAAATTCTAAATATACGTGAATTATTTGAAAAGGCCGAGTTAATTCTCATTTCAAATAATTGATCGACGATTGAAAGTCGAAGATATGAAGACGGTGCAAGACCGATGATCTTTACGTCGAATGGAGGGGTGCTACTAATGCTCATGATAGGAGTAGCTACCTTGAAGGGGCCGAAGTAGTAGCCATCCGGACATACTTGTTGACTGTACGGATATGCGAGGTATTGAGTGCCTCCGGTTTCGTTCAGACCCAGAACGAACTTGTAAATGGATTGTGTGTCTAACATTGGATTTTGTTCTGTGCTGATTGATCTCTATTAAATATATATCTGTTTGGCGTCGGAGAATTTATTCTCTTGCTTAATGCCCTTCTTTGAGACGTACAAGCTCAGAGGTTATATATATCGATAGAAATCGGTCGCATGGAGTGATTTGCCTGTGTGGCATTCCGAAGTGGCAAATGATCAAGGCTTCTGTTGAAAAGCAAAGTCTTGTGGTTGATGATCAAAGCACGGCCTGTGTGGCATAGCTTTGTGTATAACGTTGTTTCGCGAGCCTCACACCCCGGTATGAGCCAGAAACGGGAGAAGGACTTTAGGGAAGACATGCGTTTCCTTCTAGCTAGGAGTGGTGCTTTGGGTTTTGCACGCCCAGGTATTTTACTTATGTGGATGATGGAAAGCGAGGCCTCGGTTTGCTTCGGTCTCTTCGGAGCCGATGGTGTGGTCAGATATGACCAGTTTACACCCCATAGGGTGGGGAAACGCAGTGTTCAGGCATTTTAATCCACATCGGTGGACCGGCCCTGACGATCCAAGGGTCGATGCGTTCTGATCCTGAGACATGGGCTAGATTGTCTCGAATTCGGTAAGGACTATCTTTTGCCTTGGTTCATGATGGAAATCCAATTTCCAAATACGATACAGTGCGGTTTTGATTGTATACTTATATTTGGCGACATAGTGGTATGTGGCATTAATGCCCTTCTATGATTGATATTTATGATTTGAAATTGTTTTTAAAACATATAAACACTAGTAATAATATCAAATTCTTTTGTTTTATTCGTATCAAGCATATTTTGGCCATTATAAGGTAAGACTCTATCCTCCGGTTTGTGTTGCATTGTGTGATGGGAACCGAGTCTTATAATGGCATCATTTTTATAAAAAGCACTGCAATGTTTAAAAGATTTACTTGTTTTAAAGCACTGGCAATCCAATGGAGTAAACCCGTTCCGCGAAAGTGGTGTGGTCCTGTGATTGGCCATATATTAAAGTGTTAAGTAGATTTCTCATACCAATCCCATGACTGACTCGTAGTTTGTTTCACTTGCAAACTCAAGTGCCTGTTTTTCTACATGGGTGTAAAGACCCACAACTTCCCCGTAAAGGAAAGCGGCGGATAGTTCGAGAACAAGCCACAATAGAATGCATACAAAAGAACGTTTCATTGTATATTACAACAATGCATCAGATTACAAGAATATACAGAGTATGAATGAATATTACACAGAAATATCAGAGATTTAAATTACATTTAAATACATAGCAGCGGAAAATAATACAATGCACAACTAGAATGAGATATACGGATACAAAGCTTTCCGGATATCGTTCCAGCTGTAAACCAGGATCCTGTGAATATAAATCTGCAAAACCAAAACTACTAGCTGCCCGTGTCAAAAATAGGGGCACCCAGAGTTTAGATTAAAACAATAAACTCCAGGTCAGTCATGGGACTGGTGTGAGAACTAAAACAGTTATTAATCTTTATTTGAAAGTTAGGTAAATCAAGGGACCACGCCGTATAACACGGAACGGGTTTCCTCCCAAGAATACCAGTGCATAAAACAAACAACGCAATGCTAAATAAAGAAAAATGAAGCTGTTATAAGACCCAGGTCCTATCACACAATGCAACGCAAGCCGGGGGATAGGGTTTTCCCTTATAACAGCCAAAGAATGCTTGATACGTTTAAAACAAATCATTTGATACTATTATAAGTGTATAGTGTATAGAACAACTTCAAATCATAAGTATCAATCATAGGCGGCATGAATGCCCCATAACACTATGTCGCCATATATAGGTTATACAATCAAAATCGCAAAGTCGCGTATTTGGAAATTGGATTTCCGTCTATGAACCGAGGCAAAAGATAGTCCTCACCGACTTCGAGACTGTCTAGCCCGAGCCTCAGGGTCAGAGCGCATCGACCCTTGGATCCTCAGGGCCGGTCCACCGATGTGGATTAAACTTAAATCCTGAACATGCGTTTCCCCGCCCTTTGGGGCGTAAATGAGCCAACGAATGACTCCATCGGACCCGGATCGTCCGATCAAACCGAGGCGCCTCGCAACAGCAACAACCACATAAGTCAAACTCGTCAGGGCGTGTAAAACCACTGACGCCACTTCTAGCTAGAAAGAAACGCATGCCCTCCCTGACGTCCTCTCCCGTTTTTGGTTCATACCGGGTGTGAAGCTCGCGAATCAACGTTACACAAAGCTATGCCATAAAGGCCGTGCTTTGATCATCAACCACAAGACTTTGCTTTTCAACAGAAGCCTTGATCATTTGCCACTTAGGCATGCCACATAGGCAATTCACTCCATGCGTTTGATATCCATCAATATATAACCCCTGAGCTCGTACGTCTCAGAGAAGGGCGTTAAGCAAGAGAATAAATTCTCCGCCGCCAAACAGATATATATTTAATAGAGATCAATCACACAGACTAAAATCCAATGTCAGACACACAATCCATTTACAAGTCCGTTCTGGGTCTGAACGAAACCGGAGGCACCTAGTACCCCGCATATCCATCAATCTCCAAGTACGTCTGGACGATTACTAACTGTTTCCATCTTCTTGGGTGTACATCCCAATCAAGATCATCAGTAATTATCCAAACGACGTGAAGACTTCCGGTCTTCGACCACCGTCTTCATCTTCGACTTATCGTCGTATCAGTTATTCAGAATGGGATAAACCCAGTCTTCCCGAATAACTCGCGTATATTTTAAATAAGTGTTACACAAACACAACATACGCCTCATTCCAATTCATCAGTCACTAACCGTAAATTAATCAAGAGAATAATTCCCCAAATATTAACCCCGAAGGCCGAAACCAGCATCAGCTCAATATCCAGGAAACCATTCTACTTAGCTAACCGACAGTTAGTTTCTAATTTCACATTCATATGGAAAGGTTCCCATTAATTTTATCAAAGATAAATTCTTTATGTTTATTCTTTAATCATCTTTTGAATTTCGATTCAACTAGTCAGAATTAACGGACCTTACCGAAGTAATCATTTGTTTTAATTCCCCAATCCCATCCTATTCATCCCATGAAGTAAAACTGGTTATACTTCATATCTAACACCACGGTGTTATCGGTAAATTCAGTTACCATTTCACGTTCAAATCTCATTAAAGATTTAACTATCGCCTGGAATAAAACTGGTGATACTCCATTCTCGATCTTTTCAATCTAATTAAAGATTCATTAAAACTCCACTTAGTTTTAATCGTTAACTGGGTTAAAGAATCAGTGTCATTTTAAAACATGGTTCACGGTAAACCCAAAATCACCTTCCATTAATTATCGGGTTAAAGAACGAGTGTTATTTAAAACACTGTCCACGATAAACCCAAAAATCAATATCAATTCAATTCCAATTAAATACCATTTAATTGGTACTCTTCATTAAATCTAAATAAAAAGATTTAATCTTTTCTCAACTGGGTTCAAGAACAATGTTAGTGAAGACACCATTCACGACAAACCCAAATCACATTTGATATTCAATACAAGGCTTTGAATAGAAAATATCCCGGCTTATATTCAATATCAAATTCTACGACCAACAAATATCGTATTGGAAATAACGATATATATATATCTATATCTTTCAAATTTCTATAACGACATCTGTATAATCACGAAATCCGACATCGAAATGTTCCGAAGACAATTTCGATTCAAATCCATTCCAATGCAATCATTGGAAATTCTGGTTATTTTCAAAACCATCTCAAATTCAATTGATTTATTTAAAAATAAATAGAATTATAATTCTAGTTCAAAACTAGTTCATTTCGATAAAAATCTATTTTTATCTTTTCAAATATGGAGTTTTTCATCCCAATCCTTTCTAAATCATTTCTTATGATCTTACACAAATTATTACTATTTTTAATAATTTTATCAAGGCCCGTACAATCGATTTCCACCAACGGTCATCGAACTGCACTTACAATGACCTTTTTTAAATTTGATTTGGACGTATCTCCAAATCCAACCGTTAGATTTCAAATTTCTAATATTCGTTAGAAAGCTCTTTTCGATACGAACCCAACGGTTCCGGTTTTAGGAGAATCCGACGGTCGGATCTCCCGTAATGTCCGTTTGAAATAAATAGTCGAAATTCACGAACTGCCGCGGCGCGGCGCGTTCTATTCAGGCCATTTATATTATATATATATAATATATATTTCGTCGATTTCTATTTAAAACGAATTATATAAATAGTTTTGAATTCGTTTCAAAAACAATTTCAACTTCCGTTTCAATTCAAATCAAAATTGAATTCTTCTTTATAAATTCGTTTTAAAATTCATTTCTATTCAATTCAATTTGAATTCATTTCAATTCGCTTTCAATTCAATTTGAATTCGTTTTCAATTCAATTCAAAGTCGTTTTCTATTCGATTCAATTCAAATTGGTTTTCTATTCGATTCAATTCAAATTGGTTTTCTATTCGATTCAATTCAAATTGGTTTTCTATTCGAATCAAATTCGTTATATATTCCCTTGAAATCAAATTCGTTATATATTCAAATCAAATCAAATCAAATTCGTTTTCTATTCAAATCAAATTCGTTATCTATTCAATTCATTTCGAAATCGTTTTCAATTCAATTCATTTCGAAATCGTTTTCAATTCAATTCATTTCGTAATCGTTTTCAATTCAATTCATTTCGAAATCGTTTTCAATTCAATTCATTTCGAAATCGTTTTCAATTCAATTCATTTCGAAATCGTTTTCAATTCAATTCATTTCGAAATCGTTTTCAATTCAATTCATTTCGAAATCGTTTTCAATTCAATTCATTTCGAAATCGATATAAATATCGTTCACGTCAAAATGACGTCAATCTAATCAACACGGCTTAATGTATTTCTATTTTCAAATATTCTATTTCAAATATTTCCTATTATCAAAATATTTGTTATTATCAAAATATTTCGTTCAACACATGACTAATCTCAACGGATGAGTACAGTCAACACATGAACCTTTATTTTATATTGATAAAGATGTAAATTTTATTATTAAAATATTTCGTTCAACACATGACTAATCTCAACGGATGAGTACAGTCAACACATGAACCTTTATTTTATATTGATAAAGATGTAAATTTTATTATTAAAATATTTCGTTCAACACATGACTAATCTCAACGGATGAGTACAGTCAACACATGAACCTTTATTTTATATTGATAAAGAGGTAAATTTTATTATTAAAATATTTCGTTCAACACATGACTAATCTCAACGGATGAGTACTGTCAACACATGAACCTTTATTTTATAATATTCTTTATTTTCTAAATTGGAATGAGGCCCAATCAATCACCATATAAAGTTAATTATATGGATTTTCATACATCACACGTATATAATAGCATTGAAAAATAATCAACCATCAACCAAAGTGCATTACACTGTATAAGCATCAAATATAGATATCTAACGCTTATAACAGCCTGTCAATCAATCGATCGACATATTTAATCAATCAGGTTGAGTGAACTTCAAATTTCATCCCAACACCCGTGTGGGGTTTCAAATCAACAAACACAGATTTTATTTGTGCAGTTGGGCGATGTGTAAAATTTATCGTCCCAATCAATGTCATTCAAATAGGTGTACATAAACAAACCGTCCGGTTTGTAAATGAATATTTATTTATTCACATTCACGTTAAAAATTATATTTTAACGATAAAACATTTTATTTCAACAAATGAATTTCTATTCAGTTCATTCTTTCAATAAAATGATATTTTATTTTTCTAACATATTTTAGAAAATTTCGGCGGCATAACGGCACGATACTAGAAACGGGACGAGGCCTAGCCTTATCCCCGGTCTAGTGAAGGCCCACGCCATTCACACATCAATCAAATCAGTTCATTTCACCAAACAATCAATTCAAATCAAGTCATCAAATTAATTTATGCAACCAAACAAACAAGTCCATGGTCTGTGGACGATTGTGTCGGGTGCTACTAAGCACCATCTGCATCCTAGTATATATATATGACTAGAAAAGAAATTGAAAGGTGAGAAATTCTCACCGATAGCTATCCTAACTCCACGGCACTTCATTTGCAGAAACCTTCGTCGCTCTCGCCTTTTTGTCATCTTCGTTGCCCGTATTCACTACATATGTAAAAATCGAATTTTTACTTTGCTATTCAATATATAAAAATCGAATTTTTACTATGCTATCTAATATATAAAAATCGAATTTTTACTATGCTATTCAATATATAAAAATCGAATTTTTACTATGCTATTCAATATATAAAAATCGAATCTTTATACCGCTACTATATAGATAAAAATTATATTTTTACAACGCTACTCTTCTATAAAGATTTCGCCTTTTCGAATATATCATTATAAAAATCACATTTTTAGTTTTCTACACATATAAAGATGATATTTTTAATATTCCTATCATGTAAAAATTATATTTTTACTTCTCTACATAAACAAAAATCATATTTTTACATCTTCCACTTAATAAAGATTATATTTTTAACACTTTAAAAATATCAAAATCATATTTTGATTATCTTCCTTATATAAAAATTATATCTTTAACCTTCCTATAATATAAAGAATCCTATTTTTAATACTCTACCTATATAAAAATAATATTTTTATATCATCTACTATATAAAGATCATATCTTTAATTAGCTATAAGTATAAAAATCATATTTTTACTTTAAAAAACTAATCTTTCTACGATTAGAAATCCTATCTTTCTATTAAAAAAAACCTATGCTATTTTTAATTTTAAAGATCTATGCTATTTTTAAATTTTAAAAACAATATAATCCTATAATTTTAAAAACAATATTATTCAAAATCGGATTTTATATAAATAAATAAAAAAGAAGAAAGTTAAATTATAAAACTTACTGTTAAACATGGTGAAAGGGGAGGGAGTTTGCTGTTCGAGCGGAGGTGGCTAGGGGAGGCGGAGAAGCGCCTGCACTGGGCCCTGGCATGCTGGCGGCGGGTTCGCGGAGGCTAGGGCTTCCTGGTTGTCTCGATTTCAGTGTTGGTTCGTGAGGGGAAAGGGGATCAGCATCGCGATGAGGAGAGGATGGCGGCGCGGAAGGGGGAGGGAAGGTACTGGCGGACGGCGGATATCGGAGGAGGTGGCGACCTCCATCTCGGCGGCGATGAGAAGAGGGAGGGAGCGGCTGTCGCGCTGCGGTCTTCGAGCGAGGGAGGGGATTGGCTGGAGGAGGGGAGACGAAGGGCTGTTGGCGGCGAGGCTGAGGCGAACGTTGGCGGATTGACGAGGGCTTCGACGAAGTTTTTTTTCTTTTTTTTTCTTTTCTGTATAATGAAATCGGGGGGGGGGGCCAGAGTATAACGGAGGAGAGGGGGTATATATTTTTTTATTATTTTATTTAATTATTTATTTTATAATTAATTCAAAAAGGTAACTTTTAAATTCGAACCCCAAACGAAACCCACCGCCTGTCGTCCATAGCGTATTACCCCCATTCCGAATACAATGGGATATGCATCGTAAGCTGATTCGGCTGTTACAATCAGTTTCCGTTAAATTTACATTTAAATCTCTATATTGAATTTTAAACGTACATTTCAAATTACCGGGGTCACATACTAACTCTAAAAATTCCAAAAAAATATATTTTCTAGCATCGTATCGACGATACGGTCCTAACAAAACTAATTTCGTCGAATTCTGAGACCGCATGAAAAATGGCCAATTTCCAGTCGATTAAAATCAACTGAAACTGTCAAATGCGTTTTCCTATGCCACGCTCACATATTGATTCAGAAAATTATGAAATTTGGGAACTAGCAATAATTTGACACTGCGGACCCAACAAAACTGGTTTCGTCGAGATCCGAGGTCATTTGCAAAATGTCCATCTTTAAGGGCCTGAATTCCATAGCGACTATTCAGAATTTTCAACTGGACATATCTTTTGATTCCCGCTATGAAATTTTGATTTTCCGGATTCATTGGAAAGATATTCACAATTAGATTCCATTATTTTTGGTTTCACTAAAATCCGGATTGTTTTGCACCCGGTACATTCAATTGAAGTTTGAAATCGAATTATCGAACTACCGCGCCATTTTCAATTCTATTTATAATTATATATAAATATTTATAATCTAATGACGACTATATAATATACACGTTCGATTTTATATTCAAAATAAATTTCCCGTCAATTTGTTTAATATAATCTATTTTAAATAATCAAAATTCGCTAAAATTGCCAAAATAAAAATTTTAAACTGGCCCAGATTTTCGGGTTGTTACAATCTCCCCCACTTAAAACTTTTCGTCCCCGAAAAGGAACAAAGTCGAAAGTGGTTTGATTTATCAACTCTACGTTCGATCTGGCTTCCCTTCTCCAACTTTTCAGTTTCTGAGAAATTTCAAAAATTTGGCTAACACCCTAAATTTTTGAAAAATTTCGCCATAACCTCCCCTGCAATGGGAGCATCGGGAAATCTCAAATAGCTTCCCCGGTCCTTCAGATCTCAAAAAGAAAAAGAAAAAGCCAAACGGCTAGCCAATAGGCTCATAAAATCATCATCACCCAAACAAAACAGGAAATTATGTAGTAAACATGTACCTATTTGTCGGGCAAACAAATTTTATTCTCTGCTCTAGCCTCCTTGCTATGACATGTTCAATGTAAGTATATGTATATGCAAGCAAACGCGACCAAATTTCAATACAACTTACTATTTGGTACAATTAGGCATAATGGTTCAAAATTATCAAACCAATCAAAACAGTAATCAAACAACACAACCATCAATCAATTAGTTGATTAGTTTTTGAAATTCATAATTTTGATATATAGTCAAAATCAGATTTTTGATGCCAAATCACAACAATAGGTCCTATCTAATTTTGGTTCTCACACCAGTCAATAGGAAATATATAGAAAGTCCACCTTCGTCACCCGGACATAAATTCTAATGATGGAGCTCCATCATCAAAATCATCTTCGGGCGATTAGAGTGTAATTCTATATCTATCCAGTATATTAAAACTTCAAATACACGTTTGCAAGGCGTATATGCAAAATCTTTATATACTGGACTGTCCAAATCAATACAAATAAATAATCAAATACGAATAGTTGATTTAAATTTTTAAAACAAATTTTGTTTTCATTTTTTAAAAATATACTTTTCACACTCGTTCTAGGATACTACTGATCCCATCTCTAACGAGTCATTCCATTGGATAATGTTAATCCAATATCTGATGAATTATTTCGTATAATTCTAATGTGCCTTGTTCTCTGCTTTGTAAACCAAAGCTCTGATACCACCTGTAAAGACCCGCAACTTCCCCGTAAAGGAAAGCGGCGGATAGTTCGAGAACAAGCCACAACAGAATGCATACAAAAGAACGTTTCATTGTATATTACAACAATGCATCAGATTACAAGAATATACAGAGTATGAATGAATATTACACAGAAATATCAGAGATTTAAATTACATTTAAATACATAGCAGCGGAAAATAATACAATGCACAACTAGAATGAGATATACGGATACAAAGCTTTCCGGATATCGTTCCAGCTGTAAACCAGGATCCTGTGAATATAAATCTGCAAAACCAAAACTACTAGCTGCCCGTGTCGAAAATAGGGGCACCCAGAGTTTAGGTTAAAACAATAAACTCCAGGTCAGTCATGGGACTGGTGTGAGAACTAAAACAGTTATTAATCTTTATTTGAAAGTTAGGTAAATCAAGGGACCACGCCGTATAACACGGAACGGGTTTCCTCCCAAGAATACCAGTGCATAAAACAAACAGCGCAATGCTAAATAAAGAAAAATGAAGCTGTTATAAGACCCAGGTCCTATCACACAATGCAACGCAAGCCGGGGGATAGGGTTTTCCCTTATAACAGCCAAAGAATGCTTGATACGTTTAAAACAAATCATTTGATACTATTATAAGTGTATAGTGTATAGAACAACTTCAAATCATAAGTATCAATCATAGGCGGCATGAATGCCCCATAACACTATGTCGCCATATATAGGTTATACAATCAAAATCGCAAAGTCGCGTATTTGGAAATTGGATTTCCGTCTATGAACCGAGGCAAAAGATAGTCCTCACCGACTTCGAGACTGTCTAGCCCGAGCCTCAGGGTCAGAGCGCATCGACCCTTGGATCCTCAGGGCCGGTCCACCGATGTGGATTAAACTTAAATCCTGAACATGCGTTTCCCTGCCCTTTGGGGCGTAAATGAGCCAACGAATGACTCCATCGGACCCGGATCGTCCGATCAAACCGAGGCGCCTCGCAACAGCAACAACCACATAAGTCAAACTCGTCAGGGCGTGTAAAACCACTAACGCCACTTCTAGCTAGAAAGAAACGCATGCCCTCCCTGACGTCCTCTCCCGTTTTTGGTTCATACCGGGTGTGAAGCTCGCGAATCAACGTTACACAAAGCTATGCCATAAAGGCCGTGCTTTGATCATCAACCACAAGACTTTGCTTTTCAACAGAAGCCTTGATCATTTGCCACTTAGGCATGCCACATAGGCAATTCACTCCATGCGTTTGATATCCATCAATATATAACCCCTGAGCTCGTACGTCTCAGAGAAGGGCGTTAAGCAAGAGAATAAATTCTCCGCCGCCAAACAGATATATATTTAATAGAGATCAATCACACGGACTAAAATCCAATGTCAGACACACAAGCCATTTACAAGTCCGTTCTGGGTCTGAACGAAACCGGAGGCACCTAGTACCCCGCATATCCATCAATCTCCAAGTACGTCTGGACGATTACTAACTGTTTCCATCTTCTTGGGTGTACATCCCAATCAAGATCATCAGTAATTATCCAAACGACGTGAAGACTTCCGGTCTTCGACCACCGTCTTCATCTTCGACTTATCGTCGTATCAGTTATTCAGAATGGGATAAACCCGGTCTTCCCGAATAACTCGCGTATATTTTAAATAAGTGTTACACAAACACAACATACGCCTCATTCCAATTCATTAGTCACTAACCGTAAATTAATCAAGAGAATAATTCCCCAAATATTAACCCCGAAGGCCGAAACCAGCATCAGCTCAATATCCAGGAAACCATTCTACTTAGCTAACCGACAGTTAGTTTCTAATTTCACATTCATATGGAAAGGTTCCCATTATATTTATCAAAGATAAATTCTTTATATTTATTCTTTAATCATCTTTTGAATTTCGATTCAACTAGTCGGAATTAACGGACCTTACCGAAGTAATCATTTGTTTTAATTCCCCAATCCCATCCTATTCATCCCATGAAGTAAAACTGGTTATACTTCATATCTAACACCACGGTGTTATCGGTAAATTCAGTTACCATTTCACGTTCAAATCTCATTAAAGATTTAACTATCGCCTGGAATAAAACTGGTGATACTCCATTCTCGATCTTTTCAATCTAATTAAAGATTCATTAAAACTCCACTTAGTTTTAATCGTTAACTGGGTTAAAGAATCAGTGTCATTTTAAAACACGGTTCACGGTAAACCCAAAATCACCTTCCATTAATTATCGGGTTAAAGAACGAGTGTTATTTAAAACACTGTCCACGATAAACCCAAAAATCAATATCAATTCAATTCCAATTAAATACCATTTAATTGGTACTCTTCATTAAATCTAAATAAAAAGATTTAATCTTTTCTCAACTGGGTTCAAGAACAATGTTAGTGAAGACACCATTCACGACAAACCCAAATCACATTTGATATTCAATACAAGGCTTTGAATAGAAAATATCCCGGCTTATATTCAATATCAAATTCTACGACCAACAAATATCGTATTGGAAATAACGATATATATATCTATATCTTTCAAATTTCTATAACGACATCTGTATAATCACGAAATCCGACATCGAAATGTTCTGAAGACAATTTCGATTCAAATCCATTCCAATGCAATCATTGGAAATTCTGGTTATTTTCAAAACCATCTCAAATTCAATTGATTTATTTAAAAATAAATAGAATTATAATTCTAGTTCAAAACTAGTTCATTTCGATAAAAATCTATTTTTATCTTTTCAAATATGGAGTTTTTCATCCCAATCCTTTCTAAATCATTTCTTATGATTTTACACAAATTATTACTATTTTTAATAATTTTATCAAGGCCCGTACAATCGATTTCCACCAACGGTCATCGAACTGCACTTACAACGACCTTTTTTAAATTTGAATTGGACGTATCTCCAAATCCAACCGTTAGATTTCAAATTTCTAATATTCGTTAGAAAGCTCTTTTCGATACGAACCCAACGGTTCCGGTTTTATGAGAATCCGACGGTCGGATCTCCGGTAATGTCCGTTTGAAATAAATGGTCGAAATTCACGAACTGCCGCGGCGCGGCGCGTTCTATTCAGGCCATTTATATTATATATATAATATATATAATATATATTTCGTCGATTTCTATTTAAAACGAATTATATAAATAGTTTTGAATTCGTTTCAAAAACAATTTCAACTTCTGTTTCAATTCAAATCAAAATTGAATTCTTCTTTATAAATTCGTTTTAAAATTCATTTCTATTCAATTCAATTTGAATTCATTTCAATTCTCTTTTAATTCAATTTGAATTCGTTTTCAATTCAATTCAAAGTCGTTTTCTATTCGATTCAATTCAAATTGGTTTTCTATTCGATTCAATTCAAATTGGTTTTCTATTCGATTCAATTCAAATTGGTTTTCTATTCGATTCAATTCAAATTGGTTTTCTATTCGAATCAAATTCGTTATATATTCCCTTGAAATCAAATTCGTTATATATTCAAATCAAATCAAATTCGTTTTCTATTCAAATCAAATTCGTTATCTATTCAATTCATTTCGAAATCGTTTTCAATTCAATTCATTTCGAAATCGTTTTCAATTCAATTCATTTCGTAATCGTTTTCAATTCAATTCATTTCGAAATCGTTTTCAATTCAATTCATTTCGAAATCGTTTTCAATTCAATTCATTTCGAAATCGTTTTCAATTCAATTCATTTCGAAATCGTTTTCAATTCAATTCATTTCGAAATCGTTTAAAATCGATATAAATATCATTCACGTCAAAATGGCGTCAATCTAATCAACACGTCTTAATGTATTTCTATTTTCAAATATTCTATTTCAAATATTTCCTATTATCAAAATATTTGTTATTATCAAAATATTTCGTTCAACACATGACTAATCTCAACGGATGAGTACAGTCAACACATGAACCTTTATTTTATATTGATAAAGATGTAAATTTTATTATTAAAATATTTCGTTCAACACATGACTAATCTCAACGGATGAGTACAGTCAACACATGAACCTTTATTTTATATTGATAAAGATGTAAATTTTATTATTAAAATATTTCGTTCAACACATGACTAATCTCAACGGATGAGTACAGTCAACACATGAACCTTTATTTTATATTGATAAAGATGTAAATTTTATTATTAAAATATTTCGTTCAACACATGACTAATCTCAACGGATGAGTACTGTCAACACATGAACCTTTATTTTATAATATTCTTTATTTTCTAAATTGGAATGAGGCCCAATCAATCACCATATAAAGTTAATTATATGGATTTTCATACATCACACGTATATAATAGCATTGAAAAATAATCAACCATCAACCAAAGTGCATTACACTGTATAAGCATCAAATATAGATATCTAACGCTTATAACAGCCTGTCAATCAATCGATCGACATATTTAATCAATCAGGATGAGTGAACTTCAAATTTCATCCCAACACCCGTGTGGGGTTTCAAATCAACAAACACAGATTTTATTTGTGCAGTTAGGCGATGTGTAAAATTTATCGTCCCAATCAATGTCATTCAAATAGGTGTACATAAACAAACCGTCCGGTTTGTAAATGAATATTTATTTATTCACATTCACGTTAAAAATTATATTTTAACCATAAAACATTTTATTTCAACACATGAATTTCTATTCAGTTCATTCTTTCAATAAAATGATATTTTATTTTTCTAACATATTTTAGAAAATTTCGGCGGCATAACGGCACGATACTAGAAACGGGACGAGGCCTAGCCTTATCCTCGGTCTAGTGAAGGCCCACGCCATTCAAACATCAATCAAATCAATTCATTTCCCCAAACAATCAATTCAAATCAAGTCATCAAATTAATTTATGCAACCAAACAAACAAGTCCATGGTCTGTGGACGATTGTGTCGGGTGCTACTAAGCACCGTCTGCATCCTAGTATATATATATGACTAGAAAAGAAATTGAAAGGTGAGAAATTCTCACCGATAGCTATCCTAACTCCACGGCACTTCATTTGCAGAAACCTTCGTCGCTCTCGCCTTTTTGTCATCTTCGTTGCCCGTATTCACTACATATGTAGAAATCGAATTTTTACTTTGCTATTCAATATATAAAAATCGAATTTTTACTATGCTATCTAATATATAAAAATCGAATTTTTACTATGCTATTCAATATATAAAAATCGAATTTTTACTATGCTATTCAATATATAAAAATCGAATCTTTATACCGCTACTATATAGATAAAAATTATATTTTTACAACGCTACTCTTCTATAAAGATTTCGCCTTTTCGAATATATCATTATAAAAATCACATTTTTAGTTTTCTACACATGTAAAGATGATATTTTTAATATTCCTATCATGTAAAAATTATATTTTTACTTCTCTACATAAACAAAAATCATATTTTTACATCTTCCACTTAATAAAGATTATATTTTTAACACTTTAAAAATATCAAAATCATATTTTGATTATCTTCCTTATATAAAAATTATATCTTTAACCTTCCTATAATATAAAGAATCCTATTTTTAATACTCTACCTATATAAAAATAATATTTTTATATCATCTACTATATAAAGATCATATCTTTAATTAGCTATAAGTATAAAAATCATATTTTTACTTTAAAAATCTAATCTTTCTACGATTAGAAATCCTATCTTTCTATTAAAAAAAACCTATGCTATTTTTAATTTTAAAGATCTATGCTATTTTTAAATTTTAAAAACAATATAATCCTATAATTTTAAAAACAATATTATTCAAAATCAGATTTTATATAAATAAATAAAAAAGAAGAAAGTTAAATTATAAAACTTACTGTTAAACATGGTGAAAGGGGAGGGAGTTTGCTGTTCGAGCGGCGGTGGCTAGGGGAGGCGGAGAAGCGCCTGCGCTGGGCCCTGGCATGCTGGCGGCGGGTTCGCGGAGGCTAGGGCTTCCTGGTTGTCTCGATTTCAATGTTGGTTCGTGAGGGGAAAGGGGATCAGCATCGCGATGAGGAGAGGACGGTGGCGCAGAAGGGGGAGGGAAGGTACTGGCGGACGGCGGATATCGGAGGAGGTGGCGACCTCCATCTCGGCGACGATGAGAAGAGGGAGGGAGCGGCTGTCGCGCTGCGGTCTTCGAGCGAGGGAGGGGATTGGCTGGAGGAGGGGAGACGAAGGGCTGTTGGCGGTGAGGCTGAGGCGAACGGTGGCGGATTGACGAGGGCTTCGACGAAGTTTTTTTTCTTTTTTTTTTCTTTTCTGTATAATGAAATCGGGGGGGGGGGGGGGCAGATTATAACGGAGGAGAGGGGGTATATTTTTTTATTATTTTATTTAATTATTTATTTTATAATTAATTCAAAAAGGTAACTTTTAAATTCGAACCCCAAACGAAACCCACCGCCTGTCGTCCATAGCGTATTACCCCCATTCCGAACACAATGGGATATGCATCGTAAGCTGATTCGGCTGTTACAATCAGTTTCCGTTAAATTTACATTTAAATCTATATATTGAATTTTAAACGTACATTTCAAATTACCGGGGTCAATACTAACTCTAAAAATTCCAGAAAAAAATATTTTCAAGCATCGTATCGACGATACGGTCCTAACAAAACTAATTTCGTCGAATTCTCAGACCGCATGAAAAATGGCCAATTTCCAGTCGATTAAAATCAATTGAAACTGGTCAAATGCGTTTTCCTATGCCACACTCACATATTGATTCAGAAAATAATGAAATTTGGGAACTAGCAATAATTTGACACTGCGGACCCAACAAAACTGGTTTCGTCGAGATCCAAGGTCATTTGCAAAATGTCCATCTTTAAGGGCCTAAATTCCATAGCGACTATTCAGAATTTTCAACTGGACATATCTTTTGATTCCCGCTATGAAATTTTGATTTTCCGGATTCATTGGAAAGATATTCACAATTAGATTCCATTATTTTTGGTTTCACTAAAATCCGGATTGTTTTGCACCCGGTACATTCAATTGAAGTTTGAAATCGAATTATCGAACTACCGCGCCATTTTCAATTCTATTTATAATTATATATAAATATTTATATTCTAATGACGACTATATAATATACACGTTTGATTTTATATTCAAAATAAATTTCCCGTCAATTTGTTTAATATAATCTATTTTAAATAATCAAAATTCGCTAAAATTGCCAAAATAAAAATTTTAAACTGGCCCAGATTTTCGGGTTGTTACAATGGGCAGCCTTGTATCCAGTTTTAGCAGGCTCTTTCTGGATAGCTGGAGCTGAAGATGGATTCTATCATTTATCTCTTTTTATGCTGTTCAGCTCCTGTTGTACATATTATGTTTTCTTTTCCGCTATAGACATTTTATGTAAAGCTGAACTATATTTTGTACTAAGTATGATCCTGTATGCTGTGTAACTCTGTTGATCATGTTTATCCAGCGTATTCTATTTTACATTATCTGGTGTATTTATTTATTTCTATTCTGCTATTATCTGTTCATGTGTTATATTCGAAAGATTACCCTTGTCACCGTCTTATGGGGTTCGGGGTCGTCACAATACGTGGTATCAGAGCTTTGGTTAAACTTAGTTCTGGAATATAACATATGAACGAACTCGTCAGAAATAGAACCAGTAATGTTCTATGACGAATAGCTCATTATAGATAGGATCAGTAAGGTCCTAGTATGAGTCAAGCAGAATGAAATACACCTCAATAGATGCATTTACATTCAAGTATATGTGTCTATGTTTTAAAATTAACTTTTCTGTTGGCCTAACACTTTGTCTGCTATTTGCAGACATTGAAAAATGAGTGGCAAAAGTAAAAGAGGTAGGTCGGAACCAGATGTTAAAGCTCTACTTAAGAAATATAGAAACATAGGTAGAGTACCATTCTTGGGCGAAGAATCTACTATTAAGGAGATGATTAGAAGAATTCAAAAGGGCGAAGTCTCCAGTTTCCAAGTGGATGGCGCAGGAGTTATGAGATTGAAAGGTAGAATTTGTGTTCCTGACAATCTTGAGCTCAAAAGAGAAGTAATGGACAAGAGCCACAAGTCCAAACTGAGCATCCACCCAGGGGTTAGTAAAATGTATAATGACCTCAAGCGAACTTTCTGGTGGAAGGCAATGAAAAGAGATATCTCTATATATGTTAGCCAGTGTCCTGCCTCTCAGCAAGTCAAAAGCGATCAGCAGAAGCTCGCTGGATTGTTGCAACCTTTGGAAATTCCAGGTGGGAAGTGGGAACAGATTTCTATGGATTTCATAGATGGTTTGCCCAGGATCAGGAAAGGAAATGACAGTATTTGGGTGATCGTAGATCGTTTCACGAAGACCGCCCATTTCATACCTGTCAAATCGAATAGAACTGCTCAAAGTCTGGCGCAGATTTATTTCAAGGAAATAGTTAGACTGCATGGAGTTCCCATGAGCATCGTTATTGATCGTGACCCGATTTTTGCTAGTAAATTCTGGGAAGCATTCCAAGCAGAATTGGGAACGAAGCTGAATTTGAGCACCGCATATCATCCTCAAACAGATGGCCAAACTGAGAGGGTGAATCGTATTCTTGAAGATCTATTACGGGCGTATGTTATTGATTTTGGCGGATCATGGGAAGACCATTTGCATTTGGCCGAGTTCTCATACAACAACATCTACCAAGCGAGACTGACAATGTCACCATTCGAAGCATTGTATGGTAGACCATGCCAATCTCCTGCTTGTTGGGTGGAACTTGGTAATAGACTCGTATTGGGACCTGATATGATTCGCGATGCTGCGGACAAAGTCGATTTCATTAAGAAACGATTACGAGCCGTTCAAAGCCGACAGAAGAGCTATGCAGATAAGAGAAGAAGAGATATATCATTTGCTGTTGGCGACTATGTATATTTGAAGGTTCTCCGATGAGAGGAGTCATCCGATTCGGTAAAACGAGTAAATTGGCACCCAAATTTATTGGTCCGTTTCCTAATCTTGAACGGATTGGAACTCTCGCATATAGGGTTCAATTGCCTAATTGGTTACCTGGAGTGCATGATGTATTTCATGTATCTCAACTGCGAAAGCATGTGCATGATCCAGATCTCGTTGTAGAAGAAGCCGCACAACAGGATTTGGAAATCACTCCAGAATTGGCAGTTAGAAGAGAGCCGATGAAGATCATTAGCAAAGAAACCAAAGAGCTGAGGAACAAAAAGGTTCACTTAGTCAAAGTGCAATGGAGTGGAGATCCGCGAGATTGTACTTGGGAAACTGAGGAGAGTATTAAGAAAGCCTATCCTAAGTGCAGGGTGGATGTCTTTGATTGACTCTGGTGCAAGGTACATTTACCATATTTTTGCATTTCCATTCCATTCTTTACTTTGTTGTTGTCTTCTTTGCATGGATGTAAATTTTTTAATTATATAGTCTGAATGATTTTAAAAGGGTATATGAATTAATTGGCATATTTTTGAAAAGTTAAAGACAAATTGATTGTTGTTTGTGTTGTGTGATTGAGATCTTGATTAATTAAATTATTCAAATGATAGTTAATTTAATCAATAAGAGAATGAATGGTAGAATTTATTCGATTAAATCACACATTAAACTGATTAGAAAATAGATAGGAATATATACATGTGCATTATATATGTTTGAACAGGTAAATGGATTAGCTGTTGAGTAAAGAATTTATTTGCGTGCCGGACAAATAGGTAAACCTTAATGAGTTGGATGCGCAATTTTATTATTATATCAACTCCTGTGAATGCCATTGGATGCGGAGTGCTGGTTGTTCAGTATGTAATAATAAACATCACCAAAGGATAGTAACAATTAATTTTGAACTACACTACATGGCATACTTCTTGAAGATAGACATACTTCACCATATACCACATAAGCATTTGGAGCTTGTGTGACGAGGTTGAAGATTTACCATATGAGTGAGAGGCATGTATGGCGATGACTATATTTTACAGGTTGAACTGATGACTGATATGGACCATATAAAATAAAACGATAAATTGCAAGATTAATATAAACCATACATGGGTCTGGAGATTACAATAAACATGTCTCTCTTAACATTAAGGCACAAAAACCATTTATAGGGTGACGAGAATTTATTCTCTGGAGTTATGATTTATAGACACTCCCTTGTGGACACTGAATATATCACTATAAATATGTGCATGCTTATTAGGATTTATTGGGTACCTAATACGGCCCAATAAATTTCCAAACCCCTCCCTGTACAAAGGAGGTTATGGCGAAATTTTTCGAAAATTTAGGGTGTTAGCCAAATTTTTGAAGAATTTAAAAATTCTTAGAAACAGAAACGTTGAAGCATGGAAGCCAGATTGAAAGTTGAGTTGATTCATTAAACCACTTTCGACTTTGTTCCTTTTCGGGGACGAAAAGTTTTAAGTAGGGGAGATTGTAACAACCCGAAAAATCTGAACCAGTTTAAAATTTTTAATTTGGCTATTTTAGTGAATTTTAATATTTAAAATAAAATATTTTAAATAATAACGACGAAAAGTATGTTTGAATCGATGTTTGAAAATAAATATAATTATTTTAAATTATAAACAAGGCCTGAAGTGGCGCGGCAGTTTCAAAATTTCAATTCAAAATTTGACTGACTGTACCGGTTGCAAAATAAAACGGATTTTAGTGAAACCAACAATATTTAAATCTGTTAGTGAATATCTTTCTAACGAATCTGAAAAATTGAAGTTTCATAGTGGGAGTCAAAAGTTATGGCCGAATAAATTTTCAGAAAGGTCACTATAGAGAATATATCACCCTTGAAAATAGACATTTTGCAAACGACCTCGGAATTCGACGAGACCACTTTTGTTGGATCCGAGATGTCAAATTATTGCTAGGTTTCAAATTTCATAATTTTTTATGTTAATATGTGAGCGTGGCAAAGGAAAATGTGTTTGGTGAATTTCTGTTAAATTGGATCGACCAGAAAATGGCATTTTTTCAAACAGCCTCAGAATTCGACGAAACTAGTTTTATTGGGACCGTATCGTCAAAACAAAGCTGGATTTGTTTTTCTGAAATTTTTGGGATCAGTATGTGACCTCGGCAAATTGAAATATACGTTCAAATCAAATATTGAATGTTATATATTTTAATTTGAAGAAAAACTGACTGAAACAGTCGAATGGGCCTACGAAACAAATCCCATTGTGTTCGAAATGGGGGTATTTAGCAAGGGACGACAGTAATTGGGTTTGGATCGGAGTTCGTATTAGAAAACCCCTTTTTAAAATTTTATATAACTCCCGGCCAATCAGAAAATTTATAAAAAAAACGAAAACTCCTTTCTCTCTCCCCGCTCCAGACGATTAACAGCGGTTGCAGCTCGTTTCTTCTTTCCTCGATTTCTCCCTCCACACGCACTAAAACGCCATGGCCCTGTTGAACTTTTTGTAGAGGATCTTGAGCTCTTCCAATCCATGTAAGCCTCGCTCCCTATCGTGGAGTATTTTCTCCAAATCGTGCCTCCAAAGTCACAGCTTTTGAGCCGCCGCCGACGCCAGCACAGGCCACCGAGTGGGCCGATTCCCCACGCGCCTGAGCGCCTCTCCAATCCCTCTAAAGTGGCACTCTCCGATCGTCACCACTATGCATGGATTTGGAGATAAATCGAAACCTAGTTTCAAAGATTTTCAGAGTGGTACGACTTTATATTATTTAAACTGTTCTATAGCACTTTAAGCACTACGGTTTATGATTTCATTGTAAAAATCATATCTTTTTCGTTTGTTGACGAAATTCAGTGAAACAAGAGACAATGGACTCATGTGGATGTCTTCTACATTCAAGAAGAGACCGCATATTTTTCTGAGCCTTCTGTTATTTTTGGTGGAGTGGAACCCAAAGTGAGATTTCTAATTTATAAACGACATGGAAAACAACGATGTATAAATTATATAGTCGATGTATGAGTTATATAAGCATTGTACACCTCATGTATAAGCGTTGTATAAGTTGTATGTTCGATGTATAAGTTATATATGCGTTGTAAAAATAATATGTGTGTTGAAATAAATTGAAGGGAAATGAAATTGAAATATATTTATATACGAATATATTTATATACAAATATATATATATATATACTCCCCTCGTCCACAAACCATGGACGATATTTATTGGTTGTGATATTGTTTGGATTATTGGTTGATGTGAAATTTTGTGAAAATCATGAATGATTGATTATGGTTGAAAAATGCCTGTTTGTGGTTGAGAATTATTTTGGATGAAACCACATAGGATTAGTTTGTGGAAAAGGAAAATAAACATGCTCGTCTGCGTACGAATTAGATGCATGAAATCCCCATTGTCAAAAACCGCGAGGTTTTAAGGTAGAGCGAGGAGCCGTACTAGGGACGGCGCTGGTTTTAACTACCCTGCCGTTATGCTGCCGAAATTTTAAATAATATTCATGTGTTAGAATTATTTTCATGTGTTGAAAACTATATTCATGTGTTGAATAGAAATTCATGTGTTGAGTAGAAATTCACGTGTTGAATGAAGTTCAAGTGTTGAATAAATTCTTTGAAAGATAAAAATAACATTTATATTATATATATAGACTATATAAAATATTAGTATTTTAAATAAATTGTTTTAACACCAAAAATAACATTTTTATCTTATGTATGAATTATATAAAATAATCTTGTTTTGAAATAAATTGTTTTACAATAAAAATCACATTTTTATTATATATATAAACTAAAAAAATAGTCAAGTGTTGAATAAAGGACTAGAACGATAAAAATTATATTTTTATCGTATGTGTGAAGTCGAAAACATTCATGTGTGGAATATATGGATTGAACAATAAAATCTACATTTTTATTGTGAAAATGAAGTGCTAAAAATATTCATGTGTTGAATAAATATTTTTGACGTTAAAAATATCATTTTTATCAAATATATGAAATAAATAAAGTTTTGAAATCGAAGGAAGAATTATATTTATATATATAAATATAAATATAATTAAAATAAATCGAATAACGAAACTGCAGTTCGTGTTTTGAAACCGTGGTTTCAAACGATTATTGCGGGAGATCCGACCATCGAATTTTCCCAAAACTGAAACTGTTGGGTTCGCTTTGGAAATATCTTTCCAACGACACCAACTTTGTGAAGATCCAACGGTTGGATTGTCTAGAATGTTTAATTCAAATCTGAAGAAAAACAGCGCCAGAATCAACTATATTTATATATATATATATATATAAATATAATTAAATTAAATTGAATAACAACGCTGTATTTCGTATTTTGAAATCGTAACTTCAAACGATAAGTGCGGGAGATCCGACCATCGGATTTTCCCAAAATTGAAACCGTTGGATTCATTTTGAAAAGATCTTTCTAATGATATAAAATTTGTGAAGATTTAACGGTTAGATTATCATATATGTGTAAATCAATTCTGAAGAAAAACAGCGCCACGGCCGCGTTATGGCCTGAAGCGTCGTTTGAATGAATTGGCTATTTTTAAATAAATAAAAATAGCGAAAAATCGTGATAAAATATTATAAACGATATGGAATGGAAATAAACTGAATTTGCTCGGTTTATGTGATATTTTATGGTTGAATGTGTTTGACGTGAAATTACATTAAAGAACAGAATTAGTGATGTCGAATAATTTAACCATTGAAATGAATTGATTTGAAATTCTAAACATACGTGAATTATTTGAAAAGGCCAAGTTAATTCTCATTTCAAATAATGGATCGACGATTGAAAGTCGAAGATATGAAGATGGTGCAAGATCGATGATCTTCACGGCGAATGGAGGGGTGCTACTGATGCTCATGATAGGACTAGCTGCCTTGAAGGGGCCGGAGTTGTAGCCGTCCGGACATACTTATTGATTGTACGGATATGCGAGGTATTGAGTGCCTCCGGTTTCGTTCAGACCCAGAACGAACTTGTAAATGGACTGTGTGTCTGACATTGGATTTTGTTCTATGCTGATTGATCTCTATTAAATATATATCTGTTTGGCGGCGGAGAATTTATTCTCTTGCTTAACGCACTTCTCTGAGACGTACGAGCTAAGAGGTTATATATCGATAGAAATCAGTCGCATGGAGTAATTTGCCTGTGTGGCATGCCGAAGTGGCAGATGATCAAGGCTTCTGTTGAAAAGCAAAGTCTTGTTGTTGATGATCAAAGCACGGCCTGTGTGGCATAGCTTTGTGTATAGCATTGTTTCGCGAGCCTCACACCCCGGTATGAGCCAGAAACGGGAGAAGGACTTCAGGGAGGACATGCGTTTCCTTCTAGCTAGGAGTGGTTCTTGGGTTTTGCACGCCCGGGTATTTTACTTATGTGGATGATGGAAAGCGAGGCCTCGGTTTGCTTCGGTCTCTTCGGAGTCGATGGTATGGTCAGATACGACCAGTTTACGCCCCATAGGGCGGGGAAACGCAGTGTTCAGGCATTTTAATCCGCATCGGTGGACCGGCCCTGACGATCCAAGGGTCGATGCGTTTTGATCCGAGACATGGGCTAGATTGTCTCGAATTCGGTAAGGACTATCTTTTGTCTTGGTTCATGAAGAAAACCCAATTTCCAAATACGATACAGTGCAATTTTGATTGTATACTTATATGTGGCGACATAGTGGTATGGGGCATTAATGCCGTCCATGATTGATACTTATGGTCTGAAATTGTTTTTGAAACATATAAACACTAGTAATAATATAAAATGCTTTTGTTTTATTCGTATCAAGCATATTTTGGCCATTATAAGGTAAAACTCTATCCTCCGGTTTGTGTTGCATTGTGTGATGGGAACTGAGTCTTATAATGGCTTCATTTTTATAAAAAGCACTGCGATGTTTAAAAGATTTACTTGTTTTAAAGCACTGGCAATCCAATGGAGTAAACCCGTTCTGCGAAAGTGGCGTGGTCCTGTGATTGGCCATATATTAAAGTGCTGAGTAGATTTCTCATGCCATTCTCATGACTGACTCGTAGTTTGCTTCACTTGCAAATTCGGGTGCCCCTATTTCTACACGGGTAGCCTTGTATCCAGGTTTTAGCAGGCTCTTTCTGGATAGCTAGAGCTGAAGATGGATTCTATCATTTATCTCTTTTTATGTTGTTCAGCTCCTGTTGTACATATTATGTTTTCTTTTCCGCTGTAGACATTTTATGTAAAGCTGAACTGTATTTTGTACTAAGTATGATCCTGTATGCTGTGTTACTCTGATGATCATGTTTATCCAGTGTATCTATTGTACATTATCTAGTGTATTTATTTATTTCTATTCTGTTGTTATCTGTTTATGTGTTATATTCCAAAGATTACCCTTTCCACCGTCTTATGGGGTTCGGGGTCGTCACACAACCGTGCCACCAGCCCCCACCAACCATACTCACATCTTATAAATACAACCTTGTTCTTCATAGTTTATATCCCATCTCAAATCCAATAAGAAGAAAAGGAAACAAAGCTTAGAGTGAGATCGAGTGTTGAGTGAAAAGTGTTCTATGTAATCACTTTGTAATATTCTCTGAAATAAAAGATCTGCAGCAGCCCAGAGACGTAGGCATAATTGGTCGAACTCCGTTATCAAGTTTGTGTGTCTCTTATCATTCGACATTTCATTTCTTTCCTCTACAAATAAAATTAAAGTAAATTTGCGTAATTTCCGAACAACTGGTATCGGAGCCATAATTCGTTTGAAAAGAAATCAAATTCGAGTGGGAGCGATGGCGGCAGATGAAGGAAGGGGGAAAATCGAGAAGTTTGATGGAGCTTACTTTGGCTTTTGGAAAATGCAAATTGAAGATTATTTATATCAGAAAAAGCTTTATCAACCTCTTTCAGAAAATAAGCCAGAGAATATGAAGAATGAAGATTGGACTCTTCTTGATAGACAAGCTCTTGGAGTTATTCGATTGACGTTATCTCGCAATGTTGTTTTCAACATAGCAAAGGAAAAGACCACGGCAGGTCTTATGGCAGCTCCCTCCAGTATGTATGAGAAGTCGTTAGCCTCTAACAAAGTTCATTTGATGTGGCGATTGTTCAATTTGCAGATGACCGAAGGTGCATTGGTAGCTCAACATCTCAATGAGTAGAATACAGTTACTTCTCAGCTAAGTTCAGTAGTAATTGAATTTGATGAAGAAGTTCGAGCGTTGATACTTTTGTTTTCCCTGCCAGAAAGTTGGAATGCTACTATCACAGTAGTGAATAACTCATCGGGAAACAATAAGTTAAAATTTGATGATATCTGTGATATGGTTCTCAGTGAAGAGATCTGACGAAGAGATTCTAGTGAGTCATAAAAAATTTCAATTTTGCATACACAATCAAGAGGAAGAAATTCAACATGAGGAAATCGACACAGCAAATCGAACTACCGAGGTAGGTCAAAGGACTGGAGATCTAAATCCAGAAATCCCAATAGCTCAAAACTGTTGAGTGTTGGAATTACGGAAAGATCGGGCACTAAAAAAATCAATGTAGAAGTGCACCAAAGGACTAGGAGGCGAAGGAAGAGGAAAATCTTACTTCCACCTCAGGAGGAGATGAAGAATTGATATGTTCTTTGGAGAGCAAGGAAGAGACTTGGGTGCTAGACTCTGGAGCATCGTTTCATGCCACTTCACAAAAAGAATTCTTTGAAAGGTATGCCTCTGGAAATCTTGGAAATGTATACCTTGGTTACAATCAACATTGTAATATCATTGGTAAAGGTGATGTGAAGATAAATCTAAATGCGTCAGTTTGGGAACTAAAGGACGTCAGACACATATCCTACTTGAGAAAGAATTTAATCTCCGTAGGACAATTATCTAGTGAAGGCTATACTACAACTTTCCATGGTGATGACTGGAAAATTTCGAAGGCTGTAATGATGATTGCTCAAGGCAAGAAGAGTGGTACTCTTTACATGACATCAGCAGCGCGATGTTCGATTACTATTGTAGCTAGCAACGAAAATTCCAACATATGGTACCAGAGGCTAGGCCATATGAGTGAAAGGGAATGAAGATTATGCACTCGAAGGGGAAACTTCTAGGTCTACAGTTAGTGGAAATAGGCATGTGTGAAAAATGCATATTTGGAAAGCAGAACAGAGTCAGCTTTCAAATAAATGGTAAAACACCAAAGAAGGAAAGGATGGAGCTTGTTCATTCCGATGTTTTGGGGCCAACGACCATCTCATCCATTGGTGAAAAGCATTACTTTGTTACTTTCATTGATGACCACTCGCGAAAGGTATGGGTTTATTTTTTAAGGCATAAATCTGAAGTGTTCGAAGCTTTCAAGATATGGAAAGATATGGTTGAAAAAGAGACAAATCTAAAGATCAAAATGCTTAGAACTGACAATGGACGTGAATATGAAGACACCTGATTCAAGCATTTCGGTTATGAGCACAAGATCAAAATGCAGAGAACCGTGCCGCGTATGCCTCAACACAATGGTGTAGCTGAGCGTATGAATCGAACGTTGACAGAAAGAGCTAGAAGCATTCGTATACAATCAGGTCTACCAAAGCAGTTCTGGGCAAAAGCATTCAACACAGCAGCTTATTTGATCAACAAAGGTCCTTCAGTTCCATTAGAGCACAAAATACCAAAGGAGTTATGGAATGGAAAAGAGGTAAAAATATCACATTTAAAAGTTTTCAGTTGCATAACATATGTGCATATTAGTGATCAAGGAAGAAATAAACTTGATCCCAAATCCAAGAAATGCATTCTCATCGACTATGGCGAAAACGAGTTTGGCTACCGCATTCGGGATGATAAAAACAAGAAGGTGATCCATAGCCAGATCTGATTTTTAACGAGAGAGTAATATACAAAGACAGACATAAAATAGAAATCAACGACTCAAAGCAAAGTGAGACAGTATTTGCAAATGCAAATGATATTCCAGATAGTCTCATCACAGAAACGACTATAGAATGTGCTTTGCCTAATGAAATTGTTGATTTAAGCAGTGTGGACCACTCTAACACGTTGCAATATCCTACTCCAACTCATGTATTGATAAGGCCTACTTGACCTCATGTACCTAACAAAAGATACATGAACTATTTGTTGCTGATTGATGCAGCGGAACCTGAAAGTTATGATGAAGTTTCTCAGACTAAAGATGCTAGCAAGTGGGAGCTTTCCATGAAAGATGAGATGAAGTCTCTTATCTCCAACCAGACATGGGAACTGGTTGAGTTACCCATAGAAAAGAAGGCACTTCATAATAAATGGGTGTATCGGGTGAAAGAGAAGCATGATGATTCCAACAGATACAAAGATCGACAAGTTGTCAAAAGATTCCAACAGAAGATCGAAGGAAGCAAGATTCCGACACATATGTTGATAAAGACAGTAACTATCGATAAACTGAAGTTGTGTTCAACTTCAGTTGGTCTACTAGAGTAAAAAGAGAAGAATGGTTGTTGCATCGATCAAGGTATGAAAACGGATTGAAATTAGTCTTCAAGTAGGAGATTGTTGGAATGCTGCTCATAGCAGCCCCATTCAGCCAACCATTTGTTAAGTATGGGCTGCCCACCAACTGCGCCACCAACCGTGCCACCAACCCCCACAAACCATACTCTCATCTTATAAATACACCCTTATTCTTCATAGTTTATATACCATCTCAAATCCAATAAGAAGAAAGGAAACAAAGCATAGAGTGAGATCGAGTGTTGAGTGAAAAGCGTTCTGTGTAATCACTTTGTAATATTCTCTGAAATAAAAGATCCGCAGCAGCCCAAAGACATAGGCATAATTGGCCAAACTCCGTTATCAAGTTTGTGTGACTCTTATCGTTCTACATTTCATTTCTTTTCTCCATAAATCAAATTAAAGGAAATTTGCGTAATTACCCAACAGTAACTTTTGAAGTTTGTGATGTTGGAGCTCGAGTGATGTGCGAGATGTCGTGGGTCACCAAGAAAGCTTAAGTAGATGTTGATTTAGGCTCCTTTCATGCAACTAAAGTATCCGAGCTTCACAATGGGAGGAGGTATGGTGGTTCATCATCATAGCGCTATCATGCTTACAAGAGGTTAGTGAATGGCTTTTGGCCTAGCACAAGTATCATTTTTTACGAAAATGATAACAAACATTTATGTATCTTTATTATTAGTAGCAGTTTACTTCTTTTTGCCTCGTTGAGTAGGTTTTTACACTCGATTTGTACTTGCTGGTTTGTTTCTTCTTCCATTATCATGTTATATATCTGCTGCTAGATGTGTGCGTTTAATTACTTATGTGCATTTTAAACGCTAGTGCATTAAGCTGGTATAATCTTCTAAGTTTTGATATGGTATTAACTTCCAAATAATTTTAGTTTGTTTGCACTAGAATTTGTTTTTTGCTGTCAGAATGTCAACAACTGAAATGCTAATATTAATTAGGCTGAGCTTTGAAAAGAATAATATTCCAATTTAAAACTCCTTGAAAGCTTACTACCAAATAGGTCAAGAATGTGGTTGGTTTGCTCGTTTTAGTACGACTGCATCCTTTCAATCGTCAGCGCTGCATATACCTAAGCTTCCATTACCAAATCTTTCTACATATCTACCTCAAAATTTTACTCCACTAAGTTATCACAAAAGGTATTTATTGTTCCTTTTTAATTTTTTGATTTTGTTATTAATAGATTTTGATTGTAATATATTTGTAGTCACTTATTTATATGTTATGTACATACATCTGATTAGAGGTTTCTAAATGAATTACTAGTTAATTTTTGTTTTGCATACTAGATTGTTACAACTTGATTGCTGTTTTATTTCTAATTTTATATAATATATATTGTGCAATAACCAGTTTGTTTTGCATTCTTTTTCATTTTGCATGCATGTGGGTACATGCCAATACTTCATATTAAAGTGCTCTTTGTAAGCTGATGTGTCTTGGTGGAATAATTTTGTTACTGGATACGTTTTAGTTGATGGGTAATACGACTTTCCGACGCTTGTAGTTAAAGAAAGAATCATATTTATATGTGTATATCCAATATTGTAATAATGATGATAGTAAATGTATTATTTTCTACTATTATGTACCCTTTATTCATGCATTCTCATTTTATTCACGTTGGTATATTGCAGGCACTCCAGTCTATATCTCAAAAAAAAAAAAAAAAATCTTTTAATCTTTAAGGGTTTCTATGAATTCTATCCGAATTAGGGATATTTGTGAATTCTTTATTTTTAAGTGTGCCTGTATCTTGATTACATTTTAGCATTCGAGATGATTACAAGCCATATGGTCTTTGTGCTGAGATATTTCTTATTTAAATTAGCTTTGTTCAAATATTAAATAATTAGTGGTTTTTATGAAATAAGAAATTGCAAGAATTTGGTATCATAAGCCTCCTCAATGTAGAGTTTTTAATTTCATAATAATTTTGTTCAAATGCTTTAAGAAATGATTTTTCTCATGCATTTTGACAACTTAAGCCGATTTGTTTTCTTCCTACTATTTGGAAAATCATTTCAAACCAACAGTCTGCCCACGGGAACTATCGATAATGAACCAATCTAGTTTGCACGTGAGACCAGATATGCATTTAAGTGCTAGAAATTATGGTCCACCCAACAAACATATTTTATTTTGCAAGTTACTATTTTATAGTTTAGGGTAGTTCGAAGGATTACTTATGGAGTGGAAAAAACAATCTCTCAAAGACCCAACTCAAAAGTGCCTTCAACACTATTTTCTCAAAAATAAAGCAATGGATATTATTGATTTTGACAACATTTCAAGGACAAATCTGAATGGATTGGCATATATGATAGTGTCACCTATGATGATGAAGAATAAAAAGAGATCAGTGAGAAGCATTTGAAATGCCATAAGAAGGAAAAGATTTCATCTGTCAACTAACTTATTTTTAAGATTCAAAATGTTTTGATTATTCTTATAAATATTTTGATATTTTACTTCCTTACCATTGTACACGCAAACAACAATGAAGCTACATTTATTTTGCAACATATGTGTGTGAAGCACTGGTGCACATTAGCATTCTAAATAGTTGATTTGTATCAGCATAAGTTAGTTTACTTCCTCTTTCTTTTAGAAAAAAGTAGAAATCAAAATAAATAGATTAAAACAATGCTTAAGTTATTGTTTATTATGAACCGATTTAATTGTGATATGTTTTTCTAATGACCCGCCATTTCGACCGCCTCAAATCGATAACTAAACCAACTTAAACCGCTCGAAACAACAGAGTGTTATTTAGCTTACGAGTTTAACATGATCAAATCACGAAAATCACATAATAAATAAACTACAATATCTCGTAGCAGAAGTATTTTACACAAAATACCAGAGTTGCGCAAAATTTTACACAACAAAAATACATAGATTTAATTAAATAAAATTTACATAAATTTTCATAATCGAACGTGCGAGTCTTCACGAATCCCGGTTTTGTGAGATGTAGACCTAAGTTGTAATACTTGGTTTGACCCGAGTGTAATGAGAAACAAAACACTCGAGTCAGGCTTAACATCCCCATGAAAATCAATAAATCAATGCATAGAACTTAAACTAGTATACACATACACAGTACACATATACAAGCGCAACAAACTAACTATCAAATATTATACATGCATAAAGTATACATACACAACACGTATATATCATTTCATGTACCGATTAGATATACCTTGCAACTAAAGCAAATTTCATATGCGATAAATAATTGATAGAAAATAGCGACAAGGATTAGGAAAGATTTATAAAAATACAAAAGCATATTAAAACAATGTGATGGCCATATCGTTATGGTTTATTTTTAATCATCCATCCCAGTTATTTATAAATTGTAAAGCGATGAACATAAAAGAAGGAAAGCTACTTATTAGTACATATAAAAATTGAGATAAGGGACAGATCTTAATTATAAGTTTTATCCAACGAAATGCTTCAGTTTTGATTCTTTTGTCTAAGAATTAATTGTTTATGGGTGGGTGAAATTGTTCCCTGTTGTCGTGCCTAAATGGAACCATGGTTTCAATTTATATTTACATTCTTCTATTGCATATATACTTCTTTAGTGGAATTTGGACACCATTTATTATAGTAGAATTCCAAAATGTCATGTTGCATATATTCAATAACTATATACATATATCTGGCAAACATGTATGTATGTATATATATATATATATATATATATATTGTTAGACCAAAATCTGGGCCTAACACCCAAATGCAGATCGCAGATCACAGAAATGCAGAAAATAGTAAATTAAGAGGAGACACACGAGATTTTTATAGTGGTTCGGCTGTAGATGTAGCCTACGTCCACTTTATAATCTTATTGTTATACTGACGGATTACAAGAATTAGTTACATGCAGACACACAATCCGTGTGTTAATTGAGATTAGAAGAGGAGGATTTATGTGGAGAAGGGTGCAAAATCCTTGCACTTCAGTAATGGCAGAAGCAGTGAAGAAGAATGGCCAAAAGTCCTTGAAAATGCCTTCAAATGGTGTATTTATAGCTGTAGGAGAGCTTCTGGGTTGACCGGATCATGATGGGGTACGTGGCACCCGATCCAGGATAATAGGAGCAAGATGTGGCATGAGAATAGGTCAAAACAGGGAGCGTATCTGCAAGTCGGAAGTTCGGATCGCGATCATGGGGTCGGATCGTGGTCATGGGTCGGATCGTGATATGGCTATCACGAGCCGAGTCTGGTCATGAGTGGTATGGTGAAGCTGGAGTGAAGTACTGGTGATCGAGTCGGATCGTGAGATGTACCACGGACGGTTCGTGGTCTGAGGAGGGCGATCCGATGAGGGGCGATCCGATGAGGGACGATCCGAGGGTGCGTGATCCATACTTCGATCATGTGCTGCTTCGTCGCTTTATCCAGGAAATTGCCAGATTACACCAGTTTACGGAAACGGGCATAACTTTCAAACCGTAAGTCCGATTGAGCCAAATCGAAGCTCAAACTGAAGCTAACTCAGAGATCTACAAAAGTTACAGAGCTCTTGTAATCGCTGTTTTCGGGCCCAAAAGACGTCGTCTGATAGGAGTTTCGGGACTGTTTATGTTGAGGATGTGATTTTGACCAAATCTCTCAATGTCTTCTGACGTCATTTCCATCGCTCGAGCATGTTATCATTCAGGAATTCCATGTGTGACGACTTTTGCCAAAAAATGTGTCAACACGTTTGCCCCCCAGAACATATCTTGCTGGTTGACGGAAGATGTGTTCTGGATAATCTGAGAAATCCAAATTCAGAATGCGACGATCACGCCGGATCGTATTAAGGCCAGAAAACCGACGATCACACGGGATCGTATTAAGGCCAGAGAAATCCAAAAAGACCAGGAGTTTGTACCTGCAAGAGGAGAAAACAAACAATGCAAGAATATTTCCTAGATGGCCTTACCGGAGCAAACCATCCGAGGAGATGTTAGAGGGGTTCCGAGACGGCCTTACCGGAGCAAGACGACCAAGGAAAAGCAGTGAAGGTTCCAAGACGGCCTTACCGGAGTAAACCGACCAAGGAAAAGCACATGAAGGTTCCAAGACGGCCTTACCGGAGCAAGACGACCAAGGAAAAGCAATGAAGGTTCCAAGACGGCCTAACCGGAGTAAGACGACCAAGGAAATGCACATGAAGGTTCCAAGACGACCTTACCGGAGCAAGACGACCAAGGAAAAGCAATGAAGGTTCCAAGACGGCCTTACCGGAGTAAGACGACCAAGGAAATGCACATGAAGGTTCCAAGACGACCTTACCGGAGCAAGACAACCAAGGAAAAACAATGAAGGTTCCAAGACGGCCTTACCGGAGTAAGACGACCAAGGAAATGCACATGAAGGTTCCAAGACGGCCTTACCGGAGCAAGACGACCAAGGAAAAGCAATGAAGGTTCCAAGACGGCCTTACCGGAGTAAGACGACCGAGGAAATGCACATGAAAATTTGTTTATACTGGACGGATCCAGTTAGGAGCCGGAGCCCAATGCTTATTGCTAATTCATGAAAATGCAGCAGTCGTTTGCCGGACATGACTGGAGACCACAAGCCGATTCCGTGCGTGTGGGCTGATGTGACTACTTTTATTACATGCAGGGAAAACAAAGAGGGGCGAGGAGTCGCCTAAAAACCTAAAAACATGAATTACGAACCGGAGTCCGTCAAACTGAAGGGATCCGCTGAGTGGGATCATTTGATAATGATCCCGCGATTGCTCGATCCAGGATCATTCCCTCTCTAGGGAGTCGGTGGTAGCAGCACAGGTGCTGGCGTAGTTGGTTGAATGATATACTCGGGTAGTTCTCCTCGCCTGACCCGGTCCTCAATAAGGTCTCGCAAATGTCTGCAGTCATCAGTGTTATGACTATCAATGTCATGAAATATGCAGTGTCTGCCAGAATTGCGTTGTGCTAGTGTCGGCTCCCTCTTGGGAGGTCTCAAATAGGAGGCAGCACCTCCTGTATCCATGTATATGTTGCTCAGAGTGTCATTCAGTTCAGTGTATTTGTCGTATCTGGACCCTCTCCGGGGTGGAGCATTATGATCATTTGTAGCAGGAGTCTTTCCTTTACCCTTGTCATTGCCTTTTCCAGGATTGGGCGGTTCTCCATCTCCGAGCATGTTGACTTCGAGGGTTTTCTTCTCGGAAGTTGCATCTTCTTCCCGCAGAAATCTATCTGCTTCAAGGTAGAATTCGTCGAGATTTCGTGGTGGATCTCGGAACAAAGATTTCTTGAATTCCATGTTATCCAGAACGCCGGATACCGCAACCATCAGTACCATCGATTACTCAGGGCGATCCACTGATGCTGCTGCAACGTTGAATCTTTCCAGGAAAGAACGCAAAGTTTCTCTGGGCCTTTGCTTGATTGTAGTGAGTGACATGACATTCTTGGGTCGAGCGATGTGGACCCGAAACTGTTCAAGGAAGCGTGCGACCAACATGTTCCAACTGCTGATCGATTCTGTTTCCAACTGCCGAATCCACATGGCTGCTATATCAGTCAGAAAGAGGGGAAAACATTTAGCCATGACGTTTTCCGATGCCAATTGAACTTCCATATGCCGTTTGTAACGCATGAGATGCACGGTAGGATCTGTCCTGCCATTGTAAGGCTCCAGTTGTGGAAGTTTGAAATCTGGCGGATTGCAGGAATTTTTGATTTCTTGAGTGAATGGGTTGTGTTTGACGTCATCCACGTCATTCTGATAGGTGCAGCCTCTCGTGAGGCGTTGAATCAGATCAGCGAGTCGATTGCCCTCAAAAAGCTGTTGTAAACTACCAAAATCAGAGCTGGTGAGCCTGGTCATGGCCAGGCTAGAATGATCATCTACAAGATGGATCAAATGAATGTTCCGTTACCCGTTAATCACACCATGGAAATGAGGCCACATGTCATCAATCAGACTGAGTTGCCTTCCTCCTTAAGTTATAAGGATGAGGTAGTACGAGTTTTAACTATATACATATATCTGGCAAACATATATATATATATATATATATATATATATATGCAACCTACCTATGAGTTTTAACACGTCATTATACTACCCAACAACTCAACTCAACAAGTCCAATTTCCATGCACTAGGTCATACCACTACCAACAATTGAAATATTAAAGGAGTTTCCTCATAGCCTTTAATACTACCAATAGAGGTAAAACATATTATTAATATGCCATAAAAACTATGAGAGGCGAGTTGATGAATTGTACCAAGCTTGGTTAAGAAACCTCTCTAAAAAAGGAAAACATTCTTATCTATTTGATAGTCACAAATTCTAAAATTTATTTAGTTTAATTCATACAAATATTTGTATTTGCAACAACAAAAGTATAATGCACATGACTCTTCCTAAGTGAAGGCGTTACCCATGAAACATCCTCAGAGAACTTCCTCGCTATATTCAAAAGGTATGAAGCTAGTGAGTCATTTAACAATGATAGTAGCAGCACCTACTTCAAAAATGCATCCTTTTAAGATTAACAGATAAATAACAATTCCTTACATAACACTAGTTGAATGTTGGTCTTTTTCTAGCCACCGTCCATTGAAGCATTCGGTCAATAAAAAAAGCACAGTCTCCTAAATTCTATTACTTTACTTTAACTGACACCATTCACAACATTTCTATTTAGTGTTAATTATCATTAAACGCGGACCAAAGAATAGTAGTCTAACTTCTTTTCGTCAATTTAATTATTTATACCATGTAAAAAAAGAAACAGCCCGAATAAATTCATAATTGAAAGTGGTATGAAATAATTTTAGTGATAATATTAATCACCACTCAAGCAATTAGGAAACTAAAAAGTAACAATCAATGATCCCATTGATTGACATTTCATCTTATTTCTATCTGGCATAGCATACTTTAATTGATTGACTTTAATTCCGTATGATGAAATGCCACAGATAAGAAAAAGCGCAGGTTTGCTCTGTCTGGCTGCATTCTTTAACTGGGATGAGCGTACAAAATTAAAGTCTATCAATGAAGCTTGCTCGACATACATGCTTACGGATGAAATGCCAATGATGAGTTAAAAAAATTAAGTATATTATGCACGTAACAATATGTAGCTTTTCCATACAGTGAATTCTTTGTTTTCAGTTTTCAGTTTTCAGTTTTCAGTTTTCACTTACTGACAATATATTGAGTAAGAAGCTAATTTTTCTAGCAAACAAATACCCATGTAAGCTTTCTGTTTTTTCTTGCAACCTTTTATGACATTGTCTCGTCTCTATAATTCTATAGGTTTTCGTCTCTTTAAGTTCTCTTCTCAATACCATTAATTCTCTAATTTTGGCTTAAGATACAGAATTAACTAACAACATTTTAATTGCAAATTTTATAATAGCAACTGCAAAGTACTGCTACACGCATGTAGTTGACATACTTTTAGTATCTTCTATAATCTACAAAATTAGGCATAAAATAAAAGAAAAACATGAGTCAAAATCAATATTAATTTCGAAAATCAAACTATTGATGCAAATCTATAACAAAAACATTAACACAACGAGGAACTGAGTTTAAGCAAACTAGACAGCAACTAGTTAATGATAGGAAAATCACAAACCTAGAGAATCTAGCTGTTCAATCGAATCGATGGATCCATGGTAGCAAAGAATACTCTTAGAACAAATTGAGCGATGTGATTATTTAGTGTTGAAGAGAATGTGCACGATTCAAGGAGAGGTGCGCGACTGAAGAGGAGGTGAGGTCAGAAGTTTTAGAAGATGGCGAGATAAATTAGTCGATAGTGGAGGTAATTTTTGAGAAGTAGCGATTTTGTTTTGGGGGCAGTATAATTACGCCCGCATTTGAGGGATTTCCATCCAATTGTAGATCAGCCCTTAATTCTTTTACCGTCTAGGGAGATTGATTTTCACATTAATGGCGGTTTGTTCTGCCTAAGTAAATAGCAGTAGAGGCTAATTTCATTTATGCCTTAAGCCATAACATCGGGGCAGATATAGTTGTCTCCTTTAATGTTTAACAAAGGCTGATACGATTTCTTCCCCTAATAGACTGTCAAGCCATGATATATTTTAGCCCCTAACTGAATGCCCCTAATATCGTGACAATTGGTAGTGAAATACAATGTCAAACATTTGAACTAAGGCCATGCGTGTAAATAACAATCTCAAATACATCTCAAGCATTTGAACGGTTATAACCTCTTCCCATCGTTTTTGTTTTTGTTGCTCATGTTTTTTTCTTGAAATTTAGAGATTTGGAAACTAACGTAAGAGAACAGACGACATATTAATGAAAAAGGGATGGTAATTTGGGTATAGCGGGACATTTTTCCTAATTTACTGGGGTGGAAAGAGCAAATATTGGGGTGCGAATCGACGGACCCGGATGTAAATTGGCAATTCATTGCTTTTTTTTTTTTTTAATTATGTACAGGCGTTTTTTATATGCATGCATAGATTGGTGGAAGCAAGCTCCAGGAGAAGAAATAAAGTGCCATGCATTCATGAAAGACATGCAATAAATATCATGTCATTGGTAATACACGGATGTACATAGGGTTATCCGAATGTCCAAATTTTATGAAACGTCAAGAAAAATGACGTTCTCTTTAGAATTCAGTCTAGTAAATGAATTATTCGCTACCAGTTTTATCATCTGGTTCACAACAACCGAAGAATAGCATATAATGCAACAATTTATAGTTACCTAATTGGTCGTCGCCTCTAATATAAAATAAATATTTAACCAAATTTGTCATTATGATTAAGTGCAGAGGAATTGTTCATCCATCAGCGATGGTGTTTATTTGAAAATTTGATGGAGCAAAATCCAGTATAGCCAGCAATGGTTCATCCATTAGCGATAATTTCTAGAAGGGCAATGTGGGAAGATTTATTTGATGCTAGTGTTAAGCATGCACTATGTGTCGGAATTGGAACAAATTCTTCAGTAGTTTGCGAGAATAAATGGCTTGCTCTATTACACCCAACAAATTCTAGAACAGGTAAGCATTGGATATATTCTTTTACTGATTGGGATAAATTTAGATTCAGCATATATACTCCTCAGTGCATTGATAGCTTTGTTGATGCTTCTATCTGTAAGTGTCTCCATGAGGCTTGTGGATATGTCAGGAAGAGAAGGACTCCTCTGCTCACTACATTATCTGTCCTAATCCTGACTCTTCTTGTGCTCACCATCACTAACCTCATCACCATGAACACCATAACCACTGCAATAGTTTCAATCATTACTATCATCATCTACTTTTTCTTCTTCATTATGGGCTTCGGCCGCATACCCAATATTCTTTGTTCGGAGATATTTTCAACCCGTCCTCGAGGTACCTATGTAGCACTTTACTCGTTAGCATTTTGGATTGGAAACACAACTGTTACGATTTCGCTTCTAGTTATGCTCAACATCATCGGCCTTGCTGGCCTTTTCGAGATTTATTTTATAGCCTGTGTTCTATCCTTGGTGTTTGTATTCTTGGATGTTCCTGAAACCAAAGGTATGCCTCCTGATATTATTTCTGATTTTTTTGCAGTAGCAACAAAGAAGGCAATATGAGTCAGGAGTCACATTGAACAACTGTTCATTATACATAATACATCATTTCAATTTTATTGTTGCAGCTGCTGTTGCCATGTAGAGGAGTTCATGTTTGAAATATTTATGTACTGAAGAACCTAGGACACATTAAGGGGATTCTTTAAGGATAATACTATAATTTGTTCGTTTGTATTCGAAGTACTGAATCCTATTGCTGGTCATGCCAATCATATGTGCACCATTAAAAAAGTGAAGAGGAATTGAGCTTGAACCTTGCATCATGATTGTTCTATGTTTTGTGCAGCATTGCTCTCTTCTTTATAGGCAGGTGGATGGTTTCAGACTGATAACTGATTATGCATATCAAGAGTTTTTGAATGGTTATTTCAAATTTTGATTTAGATGTTGATTGCTGCGTGTGATGGATGTTTTTCCCTTGTATATATTTTATTTTTCTTCAGAAAAAATGTGCAAAATTGCAGCTTTTGTATTTGCAAATTGAATTCATATAGATTAGTAGGTTGGAATGAACTGTTACAGGTTGTGGTGATATTTGTTTGAGTTATAAATTTTGGAAAGCTATATCAATATTGAAATGTTGATTCATCTAAAGTAGTTTTGAATGCATCGACTCTTTTAAATGTCATCTCATTTTTAATGCATTTGATAGCATTTATGAATCTATTGGGACATTCTGATTTATCACTGACTGCACATAAAAATAGTACTAATATGGCTGATTTTGTCATTTGTGCCTTTTTATCATCTCTTTTTGGTCATATTTTTACTTGTGCCTTTTTATTACCGTTTTTAGTTCACATTCTTCAAGAACAAAAAATATGATCCGTTTGGGTCTAGCAGCATCAGTCGATCTAGACTTCTTGCATCATATGTTAACGAAGAGCATTTCCAGAGAGATTTTATATTACCCTTTGTTTTATTTGTATACCATTTTCATTTCTAGGAGAGTGCAGATTATGTAATAGGTCTGACACCTCTGTATATAGACTTTCTGCTTTATGCCAGTAATGCTTTGGAATTGAAAGAAGAGATCTAGAGACTTCGCACTCAAGTCAGTGGTCTTATGCAGGAAAATTTTCGTCTTTGTAATGATTTAAATTGGAAGTTTACCTACTTTATGTTAAACTTGCTTTAGATATATGTTACTATTTAGTATCTTGATTGTATCGTTTAACTTATCTTGATTGTACTGTTGATTACCTTGGTTGTGTTGGTTTTATTTATAAATGATATCGTTTTACTTAGCTAGACATTATTATCTTAAAATCGCTTTATTTAATTAAACAGAGGACGGCCTATTTATTTATTAATGATATTGTTTTATTTAGCTGGACATTATTATCTTAAGACAAGTTAGTTATATAATATGATTTAACGGTTGGTTTTCTTACCTTTGTACGGTAATACAAGTAAGAGGTTAATGTAACTTATAATAAAGCATGTCCCATAAACCAAGCGTACAAGGTTCAAATCCAACTTTTATTAGTTTCCTTACCAATGTTTGCTTTTATTGTTGGTAGGGAGGCTCAATTCTCGCCGGATCGGGACTACTATAATGACTCAAAAAACTTTTCTAAAGACACCAAACCCAATATGCTTCCTTTCTATTACTTAAATTGTAAACCAACACTACTTACATGGACTTCTCATATCTTTTTATTTTAAAATTGAGTTATTTTGTCCAGTAAAATATTGCTAAGGACAAAGTTAGAGCATTTTCAACCATAAGAATAGTCTGCTAAATTTTATCATAAAGGATAAAACATCAGATTTTAGGTATCAGTTTTACAGTGTGCATGGTATTAAAATTTGACTACCAGTTTTTAAGTATCAGTTTTACAGTGTGCACTGTGACAACTGCGACTAACGAACCCCTAACCTCCCGTAAGGCAACACCACGCACTAACCATTGTGCTAAAAGATATTTTTGTGTTACCTTTTCGAGAGGGGTGTCACAGACTACCCCCCTTAAAGTGCCCAACGTCCTCGTTGGATCATATCACTCACCACCCAGGTATCGTGCATGTAACCCGCATCAGTACTACACCGACTGACAACCACAACATTACACACACAATTCCGGCTGGGTATAGGCGCTGATACCAAATGTGACAACTGCGGGTATCGAACCCCTGACCTCCCGTAAAGCAACACCATGCACTAACCACTATGCTAAAAGATCTTTTTGTGTTACCTTTTCAAGAGGGTTGTTACATGTACGGTATCTGAATTTAAGTATCAGTTTTACGGTGTGTATGGTATCAGTTTTATGGTGTCTATCGTCTTTGAAAATAATTTTTTGGTGGATTGTCCTTGAACTTAAAAAATTATGAAGTTTGTTCATCACAATAAAATTCCCTATTATGTCCTCCAACTGTTTATTTTCTAATTCTATGTAACTATCGACAAAAGAGCAAGATCTCGGAAATAAGTCTAAGGGTGCGTTCTGTGGTACAAAATGGACCGTTTGGCAAACGAACGCGTCAGACATATCTATTTGCCAACGGTCCATTTTGGACCGCTGACCCAACGACTCAAATTGAAACCGTTAGACAAACTCTTCCCTTACTCTCCTCTCTTCTATATTAACCCCCCTTCTCCATTTCTCTTCTACACAATCTTCTTCTACTCTCCTCTTTTCTATTTTCAAATTCAACATTATCTTCAATGACCAGTTCATTCCCAGAAGCAGACGATTCAGATTCTGAAGATATGAAATATATCGCTCTAGTTGGAGCGTATTTACGTGAAAGACGTAATGAAAGATGCCGTCAGATGCACATGTCGGAGTATATCAGTGTAATGTGGGTAAATGACATATTAAGCGGTCATCAACAACGATGTCAAAGGAATTTTCGTATGAAACAGCTCAGTTTTCTTTTTTTATGCGATAGGCAGGAAAGTTATGGTTTGGTTGCATCGGAAAACGTTAGTGTTCAAGAAGCCATTGGCATATTTTTGTACACTATAGCTGCAGCTATTCGAATAGATAGTTGACTGAAAGATTTCAATGGTCATGTAGCACAATCTCTCTTCGTTTTCATGCAATTTTGAATGCCGTTCAATTATTAGTTGCAGATATTATAACTCCTGCTAATTCTCAATTTAACACAATTCTAGCTGAAATTAGAAATGATAAATTACTACCCTTACTTTAAAAATTGTGCGGGTGTCATCGACGATACATATGTAATGACACACTTACCTCAAGATCGAGTTGTTCCGTATATAGGACGGAAAGGATTCCCTACACGAAATTTTTAGCTGCATACTCGTTCGATTTACTGTTTACAATTTTTGTAGCTGGTTGGGAAGGTACTGCGCATGACTGTCGAATTTTTAATTCTACAGTGAATGACAGAAATTGCAATTTTTTTCATCCTCGTATTGGACAGTACTATGTAGTGGATACTGGTTTCCCACCAACAACTAGGTATATACCAGCATACCGTAATGTTAGATATCACATTCTACAGTTTTGTTTGACCACAAATCAACCAAAGTCGAATAATGAAAATTTTAATTTCTACCATTCGAGTTTACATATGACAATTGAGAGAACTTTTGAAATATGGAAAAAAATTGTCATACATGGAAATATGCCAAAGTACTCGTTTGAAACTCAAGTAAAAGTTGTTGCTACAATGGTTATACACAATTGTATACACAAATACAACATGGGTGATCTAGATTTTATGGCGTATGACGATGATCCAGATCTTATTCCAAATGAGTATGCTGACTTGAGAAACATAGGAAATAGAGAACTTGCACTGACTCAACGGTATCAAGGTAGCACCGATATGACAATACGTCGAGATGGAATAAGAGACGACCTTGTTGCAGCAGGGTTGCACTGACGGATTTGTACTCTGTAGTATTTTTACATTTTATCACTTTCTGTACTATTATTATTTAATGGATTGTTCTGTTTGGTTTATTGTATTATTCGTCTTTAATGATAATGTTTTGTTTTAAACATAAAATAATTAAATTACAAAACAAAAATAAAATGGTCCACTTGAACGTGCAAATGCATTCTCCGCTAACTACAATACCCCGCTATAATCCCTGCTTCCGCTACCCTCAAACACACCCTAACTGTAGCCCTTTTCTCCGTGGCTCTTCTTCTCTGTGTTAAGCGCAATTTCCTGCGCTCAACCTCTTCCGTAGATTTTCTTTAACTGGCTAATTTCATCTAAGGGTGTGTTTGAGTGAAACGGTAGCTGGGTATTTTAGCAGAGAATTTTAACGGAGTATTTTAGCGGGGAATTGTAGTTAGTGTTAGCCTTCTTTTTGGTAAAAGTCGCAACAGGCCAAATCAAAGCCCAAACGCGCAACCAGTCAAATCAGGCAGATCGCACTCCAAGAAGCCCAGTAGAAGCTCGGCCCAAAGTTGTCACATATCGGGCCAATTAAGCCAATATCTCACTCTGGAAGACTCGCTCTCCCAGTCGACCAAGGGAACTGCTCTCATACAGAGCACGTCGACCGAGTATTTCGGATCTACATGAAAATATCCAGCTGAGCTGTTCAAATACTTAGCCTGACTCTCAAGGAAGAAAAGGCGGTCAACCACATCCGGACAAAGCTCTACTTTTGATATACCTTACTATGGATGCCACGTAAGCTGCAACTTCCAAGGATACTATTTATGAATAGTGGAATCAGTCTTCCAGCCGCTATTCTATCCAAGGAATGGACTCCACGCGTCCAAATCTTCCCAGAAAGGCCGAGCTACGTCATAACAGCCCAAGTCACCATCTCCACCTATAAATACCTCTAAGCTTAAAGAGGAAAGGAACCTTTTTCGGCTTCAACTTCATCTTCTTCTTCCTAGAGAGACTTTTACCTGGAAGAGGAAGATAGTTGTTTCCTTTCTTTTCTTCAAATAGAAAAAGCATTGTACTTGTAATCTAAAGCAGAAATAATATATAAAGTGGACGTAGGCACGGTCTTTTGCCGAACCACTATAAAAAGTCTGTGTGTCTTCCCTGTTTCCTTTACTTTTTCTGTATTTTACCATCAGTATTCGTGTGTTCTTCACATAATTAGGGGTTGAACGTCACTAGTGACCAACTTTTGATGGATCGACACTTTGGCGCTCCAGGAAGGGGGAGATTGCCTCAGTCCATGGCGAACAAACGAAAGAAAGATACAACATCCTCTCGTCCCACAAACACCGATGCATCGATACTAATGCTATAGAAGCAAGCCATGAGGTTTCCTCTCATGAAGATATGTCTCGATTTCTTATCCGAGACGAAATGGATAAAATCATGGTCGAGTTCAGAGACCATATGACATCTCAGGGTAGACTTCTCGAACAACAGCAGCAGTTGATGGATCACCTTCTCGGTCGACTAGAGAAAGGATTGAACGCTTCAACATCAATTCCTCCACCGGCCGGGACTGGAGCAACAACTGATCTTCGGTTTGCACAGAAACAGGCTACTGATCAGGCTACACCTTTATTTCATCCTAGTTTGGTCCTACCAACCGATCGACCACAACTAGGAGTATCGCTTCCAGCGACCATTGCAGCTGCAGCAGCAGAACCTCAGGAGGCTCGCGATCAAGATGTAGATCGGTCGAACACTTTGCCTCCACTCTTGGAAACAGCTCGACCTAGCGAACCAATCGAGCGACCGTTGGGCCCATCAGAATCAATTCCATCCCCACTACTACCCGAAATCTTACCGGAGACCAGTCTAACCACTCTTCCCCTTCAGCGAAGAGCTGGTGTGGCCTTCCCTTCGAACCAGGGAAACCATCCCACCATACTGGTCCTCACTATGGTAGAAGAAAACACTACCATAGTCCCTACTAACCTCGCTCCTACCGGGGGCACCTCTGAGCTCCGAACATCACATGCTATGCTGGATCAGCCTAGGCCCTCTGTTATGGGTAAGGCTCGACCCAATACTCATCAAGTTCAAGAGGGGCCATTCCCCCCAGAACCGCCTACTGTGGATCATCTTCCCTCATACCTTCACTCAACTTTCGGAAGACGGGCCCAGCCAACGGCTGCCCTTTCGAGCATGCTTTTGCCAGATCCTCGCACCGAAGTTCTTCCGGATGCTGAACTAAACCCATGGCAACGACTCCTTGGAGATGGAAGCCAGCTTCCAAGCATCATCCGACGCTTTACTTGGGGCACTTCCTCGCAGCAAGACATAGATAATGTCAATCGCGACCCCTTTACCAGGGAAATCAGAAACTCCCAAAACCCTCCGGACTTTAAGTTTCCAGTTATCAAACCATACAATGGTCGTACTGACCCAACCATCCACCTCATGCGATACATGAGACATATGGAAGTACTTGGCGCATCGACCAACGTCATGGCTAAGTGCATCCCACTCTTTCTTACTGATATAGCCAAAATGTGGTTTCGACAGCTGACAATGGAGCCAATCAGCAGCTGGAACACTTTGGTTACCCGCTTCATCGAGCAATTCAGTGTACATATCTCCCAGCCAAAAAGTGTTATATTCTTATCCATCATCAAGCAGCGATCAGGAGAAACGCTCAGATCTTTCCTCAAAAGATTCAATGCGGCTGTGGCATAAGTCGATCGGCCCGAGCCATCGATGGTACTTATGGCCGCCATTGCAGGAGTTCAGAACCGATCAGAATTCCCAATCTTTTTAACCAGAGATCCCCTCAAGGATATAGATGATTTTTATTCCGAGGCCGAGCGATTCCTCCGACAAGAAGATGCCAGCATTGAGATGGAGAGCCTAGAGGTCTTAGTCGCCAAGCAACAAGGTCCATCCAACAGCAACGACCAAAATAAAGGAAGAGGAAAGGCCCCGTTAAAGAGCGAGCGTCACGTGTGACCTCGGATCCAAAATAAGTACGATCAGTACACAGAACTCAATTCCCCTCTGCTCGATATCTACCTTGACATACGAGGGTCCCTGCCCACTCCGAGAACACCTCGACGAGAGCCAACACAGATGGAGCTTGATTCTGGAAAACATTGCATATTTCATAACGTATCTGGACATAACACCAATGAATGTCGGCATCTGCACGATATCATCGAGGATCGAGTCATAAAGGGGAGCTTCTCGAATATGTCAAGAATCGTGCCCCGGCCTTGCCGGGCGATCTTCTGCCCAAGCTCCTCATGTCGATCCACGAGCTCCTAGAAACGGAAAGGACCCTGAGACTAGCACCCGCGGCATTATCATTAATTAGATTTTTTTTTGATGTATTTCTATCAATAAAAAGGATGCCTTGATCTACACATATACGGGGTTAGGATTTAGCTCCTAGGCATGCTCTGGAATTAACCGTTGTTTATTTAGAACTTCTTTTATCTGTAATAATTCTTTAGCTTCTATGAATGTTCTTTTATAAATATGGATAATGTTTGAGAAATTCTAAAGCCGAGCATGGATGATGCTCCCCCCTTTTAATGTGGTCAACGTGAAAGCCTACCACCATATCTAAACACCTACTCCCCTAGCCGAGTGTGGTATATTTCTTTAAACTGAGTATGGATGATACTCGCCCCTCCTTTTTCTATACCACGAGCATTTACTGCTCGCTGGACACATTAATCTAACATGAATTGAGCATGAAAAACACTTGCCCTAAGCCGAGTATGGTTGATACTCGCCACTGAGCCGAGTATGGTTGATACTCGCCACTAAACCGAGTATGATTAATACTTGCCTCTAAGCCGAGTATGGTTAATGCTCGCCACCAAGCCGAGTATAATAATACTCGCATCTAAGCCGAGTATGGTTGATACTCGTCACCCCTCAAAGCCAAGTGAAATAAAATGCTCGACCCATCAGCCTTCTCCAAGCCGAGAACGATATATTTTTGTCTTTACAGGAACTAATTATCATAAAGACGGTCATCATCTCGGCCTTAATACGGTTCCCGATAGTTGTCGGTTTTCTGGCCTTAATCCGACCCAGTTCGGTCGTCAGTTTTCTGGCCTTAATACAACATCGAAACCGTCGGATTTCTGGCCTTAATACGGTCCGGCGCGACCATAGCTGCTCGAACAATTGTGCTTTCATTCATATTTCAGAACACACCTCTCTTTGTCGAAGAAGATGCATTCTGAGGGGCAAAATGTTAGCCTTCTTTTTGGTAAAAGTCGCAACAAGCCAAATCGAAGCCCAAACGTGCAACCAGTCAAATCAGGCAGATCGCACTCCAAGAAGCCCAGCAGAAGCTCGGCCTGAAGTAGTCACATATCGGGCCAATCAAGCTAATATCTCACTTCGGAAGACTCGCTCTTCCAGTCGACCGAGAGAACCGCTCTCACACAGAGCATGTCGACCGAGTATTTCGGATCTACATGAAAATATCCAGTTGAGCTATTCAAATACTTGGCCCGACTCTCAAGGAAGAAAAGGTAATCAACCACATCCGGACAAAGCTCTACTTTTGATACACCTCACTATGAATGCTACGTAAGCCGCAACTTCCGAGGATACTATTTATGAATAGTGGAATCAGTCTTCCAGCCGCTATTCTTTCCAAAGGATGGACTTCACGCGTCCAAGTCTTCCTAGAAAGGTCGGGCCACGTCACAACAGCCCAAGTCACCATCTCCACCTATAAATACCTGTAAGCTTAAAGAGGAAAGGAACCTTTTTTGGCTTTAACTTCATCTTCTTCTTCCCAGAGAAACTTTTACCTGGAAGAGGAAGATAGTTGTTTCCTTTCTTTTCTTCAAATAGAAAAAGCATTGTACTTGTAATCTAAAGCAGAAATAATATATAAAGTGGACTAGGCACATTCTTTTGTCGAACCACTATAAAAGTCTGTGTGTCTTCTCCGTTTCCTTTACTTTTTCTGTATTTTACAATCAGTATTCGTGTGCTCTTCACACGATTGGGGGTTGAACGTCATTGGTGACCAACTTTTGATGTCAACAGTTAGCGGAGAATGCGTTTGGGGCTTTAAGCAGAGCATTTTTTATTTTGTTTTTAAATTTTAATTAATTTATGTTTAAAATTGAACAATATCATTAAAACAGGACATTATCATTTCAATAGTATAATAAACCAAACAAAACATAAATATGCAAAAGTACAACGGAAACTGAAAAATAGTAGAAATCCTATCTGTTGCCTCCTCCTTGGTTGATCAGATACGATTTGTAGTCATCAGAAATACGATCGCGATTTGTCTCAAGCGACAACCATGGTTTTGCATCGTCATCGTTTAATATGTTGAATATATCTGCCTTGTTGGGTTGTGTAACTATGTGAAAAGCTTCATTGAAACTATATTCTGCTCCTTCACTCAAACGTTTAACGCATGCTACCATATCCGCGTAACTTAAAGAATTCCTTGTTGATCGTACACTGTTTGTTGTTGTGCTGTTTGGGTTCGGACTTTCAGTGTTGTAGGCTTTTGCACTTTTCGAGCGTGGATGTAATCGACGATGCCAGCCATCTTCTCGTCGATTTCACCACGACGTTTTCTGAAAACTCCCTTTCGACCAGAAGATGAACCAACGTGTCGATTTTGCTGCACAGGAGTATCTTGAACAAGGGGTTGAGTTGGTAGTTCAGGATTCCAAGAAGGATTTGTTGGTGAATTCAAATTTGGCATATTACTTTGCCCTTGTTTTTCTGTATCATTGAGCTAACTTTGAAATCCATCAAATGCCCATGGATTTGCGTACTCGCCAGGCGTAGGAGTAAATTGTTGTGGTTGCACTTCTTGAGTAAAAGCAGGCATATACGTCGTACGTCCAGTTGCATGTGTTTCTTGAAATAGTTGTTGTAGATCCAAATGTTCAAAGGTGTCTTTTTAAATTTCATAATACTTAAACCAAATTCCTGTTATAAAAACACAAATTATTAACGGTTTTATTGAAAAACAAAACAACATTTATGAATAATACCGTTAAATGATCATCCCACCATTCACCCGAGCCTGAAATGGTCTATCGATTAGAACCCCAACCAGCTTCAGTTTTGTTTTTCAGGCTTCCCATTTAATCCATTCCCTTTAAAGATCGTGTTTATGTCGAACTTTGTTGTCGTCGATCATTTCCAGAGGATCATCTGCTCTTGAGACGTTGATTTCAACTGCTACAGCATTATAATTTCCCGCTATAGCTTTGTGAACCCCCTTTTTGTTGTTACCGGATTTACCATATGCAGTAATGGTGCATTTAAGCAATACTTTAGTTGACTCATTAGTTCAATGATGCTTTGGTTGTCTGTTTGACCTTTTTTTGAGGGAGTATAGAGTGTTTTGAGAGGAAGTAGAGAGAGTTTGGGGTGGAAGAAGAAATGGGAGGAGGGGAATACATAGAGAGAAGAGGGAGAAATAGCCAATTTGGCCCAATGACTCCATTTTGAGCCATTGGGCTAGCGGTCCAAAATGGACAGTTCGCAAACAGACGCGTCCGTTTTGGACTGCCGAACGCACCCGAAATCTGCCCTTGCTCTTTCCAGCGTTAAATAAAAGTTCACCCACCTCCGTTGCAAAATATTGAATATCTAGAAATTCTTTCTTTTTCCCCCTCTTCATAACTGCTCAAATTAGGAAGCTTAAGTTCTGTAGTATACTTTATGTTTCAACTATAAAATATTATGATTTCATTTTTACATGTAAATTATTTTATAAGAAAAATAATTTATTCTTTTCTAAGCTTATGTAATTAAGTGGCCACTCTATCTGAAGATTTATTATAAATTACAAGCTTAAAAACAGTCAAATTGGCAAAAGGGAAAAAATATTCTTAATGTATATTTCCATGTTATCTAAAAACTTATGTGAAATGATTTGTAAATTATGTTGACAACGATCATTCTGTAGGTTTCTGATGTTGCTTTAAAAAATGCCTATTCAGTGCAGACATAAACTTTTTTCCATTTTAGGAGGGGGAACATTGTTTTACTTTGTAAAGTCTACCACCAAAAAGCCTAAGCAACTCCAAGAAGATTGCGCCCTTTACATTCCTTTTACTTTTATTCTTGGTTTTGATCTTATTAGTTATTTCTCTGTATATAAATAGCATAAAACTATCCAGTAAAAAGATCATGTTTCAGCTTTGGTCGTATCTATTCTCGCGGTTCTTTGGACTTTTTCTTTAGAGCAACTTTTATTATTTCTTTATAATTATGTTGGTAAAGTCGCAATGGAGATGAAATTGATTGATAAAGCACATGAAGACTACGTGGAATGACATGAATATGATCTTGAGCCAAGTTATAGTGAAAGATAGGTGAAAGGGAAGACAGTAAAAGAGAAGAGGTCGGAGTACAAATGATTTACTGATATGAAATATTAGCATGTGTAGTGGCTAATAAGTAATTTACTATGAAATGTACTTCTTCTATTGTTTTTTACCCAAGTTCAGTTGGCATCTATTATGTGTATGACATTAGCCTAATGGATTGCTGACCTTATTCACGGGCTTTCTTTCTCATGCATTTTCCAAACTCTATCATGCTCCATGACATCATTGTCATTGTGTAGGCCATTAGGAATCTGAATTTACGTTGTCTCCAGCATCATTGTATCCTTCTCTTAAATCCACCTGTTTTACGTGTACTAAACTCTTTCTTTTTACAGCAACATGAAATTCGTAACCACACCGACTACACTATTCATCAGGGAATGCTAGCACGACTGAAACTATTTAGCAGAAATGTGTGGATCTTGAGTTCAAGGGGAAGGAAAATCGAGGGCTGCATAATTCAACGGTTTTGATCATTTTCGCATGATTTGATGGATTAACTTTCAATCAAAGTACCATTTTGTGTTATTCATCTGAATATACCAGTGTGTGTGCTAGGAAATCAAATTCTTGAGTAAACTTAACTTCATTTTTCCCAGCTTAACTTTGCAATATATTTTTATCGAGATTTTATTTACCGATGGAGGAATTCATATTTTTACATGATGCAGGTTTACTAATAAGGTTATCTTTCCTGGAGTTCTAGATGTCAGGTACTTTAGACGAACTTATTCATTTACAATATACAACTGTGTTTTCTAATACAATATGGTTCACACAATACTGAACATGATTATCGCACATTTTTACATTATATGTTAATTTATCTAACTCTTAATCAAACCGACCGTTAGAGAGATTTTCTTACTGTCACTCAGCCAAAATCAATTTCTCTGAAGCCAAAAAACACTGCGCCTTATTCGTTCGTTTTCTCCTCGTAACCTATTTCTTCTTCTCGAAACTGACTTTTCTTCTTCTTCTTTTCTCTGTAACCCAGTACTTTTCTCTCTATTTCTTCTTTGTAACCCTGTTTCATCTCGTAACCTAATTCTATTTCTTCTCCATATTACTTCGCCACCAGATTTGCATCAACCCACCTTCCAGAACCTAACTCGCTTAGGTTCATTAGGTCTACGATTTTGTTTAACATCCTTCAATTCAGATAATAGTTAAAACTTGAAACTTCGGTGAATTACATTATCTAATTTTTAGATTATTGAAAACGCAGACCAATCGAAGGCTCAATTTTGCAAATTATTTAGGATTTGATCAATTTTGCTTTCTTTGGTCATTGACGTTTTTTTAATTGATTTGCTTTTTAGCTAAGTGCGGTTGTACTGTGAAATCAATTTTTCCATTTATTCTCAAATTATAATGAATTCAGTGCTTTCTGTTTTATTTTGATATGTAATTATTCAGTTTTAGTATTATTCAGATTACAGATAATACATAATTCAATTCTATTTTTTTATTTGTTCCTTCTTTCAGATTTCTTCCACAGGGTGGCAGGCTTGGTTTATTCATTATGGTTATGTCAAAATTATTTTGTTACCCTTTTTTGGGAAATCATAACAGAACTACCTGTTAATGCAGAAATGAAACTAACATCAAACACAAGTTATATATAAGCTTACAACTTGAGATAAGCGATAGAAATAGTTCTTCATTTACAAAAGCCACTTTCCACTCGAGCGTTCTGGTAAACTTTTAATTGACTTTCAGGTGAAGCAAATCATTTAGAAGAGGAAGACGTGGTAGTTCCAACTGCTTATTTAGCTTCAGTAGGTTTCTTCTCTGTCGTTTCCTTTTCCAGCTGAGCTTTCTCCTTCTCCATTTTAATCTTCATTTTCTCTGCCTTCTCTTTCTCCATTTTCTTAAGGACTTTTTACCCATGTAGCCCAGTTTAAAAATAGTATTACACATATAACCATGTTTCAAAAGTTATTACAAATATAGGCCTGTTTGTGCTAACAAAGGCGAGTTTTGAAAACTCGCCTTCGTTAAAATACAAAGGCGAGTTTCCAAAACTCGCCTTTGTATTTTACCCACACAACCAACTTCAACACAACCCCATATTAGAACGATTGTATATTAAAATCGACGCTCGGTTTATACTATATGAAAATCCTGCATAAACTATTCATAAATCGTTATGGTTTATAAACGAATCCACATCGACTTTTTGAAGATTTGATTTGGACATAACTAAAGATACATACTACGAAATCTTCGTTTTTCTCTTCCGTTATAAAAATATAGTTCATTAGATTCTAACGTTTCTTGTTTCAAAGAAATCCGACTTTGAGCGAATCATATATATTTAGTTAAAGTTCAATGCGTATAACTACGAACTACCACGACGCTACTAGCCCGTTTTTAATTATACCGTAAAGTGTACATTCAAATGGAGCGAATTTCATAAACCGAAGAACAACAAATATTAACTAAAACACTGATTACAAGACATTGTAACCTCGAAATAAGTACTAAAACTTAGGAGACAATATATGCTAACATGAGAGTAGATACTATATCTTAGAATACAGCAAATGCTAATTAGGAAAATAGTACGATAACCAAACTACATCTGACGTTGTTCTTGGGATGTGAAGTGGCTTAATCATCACGGTTAAGGCGCAACTGTTCAAAAACGTTACGGAGTTGTCAATTCTGTTGTTCAAGTTCGTTTGCATATCTTATTCCCCTTTGCCCTATCGGTTCGTCTATCCGTTCCGTGTAATTGCACCCATTCGGATAGGCTGGACATTGCAAAATGCGACGACCAATATCGTTGCCATCTGCTTGAACCACAACTTCAACTGGATAACTGCAGTAGCAACAAACTTGATAAGAGTCACCTTTCTGTTGAGCAGGGATTGGAACATGTGGTACTTGATAAGAACCAACTTCTTGTCGTGGTACAACGACGGACTGTTCATGCATGTGTTGAACATTTGGTACTTGGGCTTGATGTGGAGGTTGGACGGACCGTTGTTCGGACGGTGGTCCAAGCAGAGTGTCCAGTTCGTTTAGAAACTCGAGTTCATCTGCAAGCGCCTGAAGTTCCATTCGTTCGTACGCCTCTTCCTCAGAGTCTGGAGATGATGGCCAAGAAGGCATAGTTGTGGTAAAGCACAGAGTGGTTTGAAACTAAGTTGTCGGAGTGAGATAAGTTGTGAGTACTTCGACAGAGATATATAGCTGCGTAGTGTACAAGTGAATAAAGGGTAAAACAAATAATGATGTGAAAGGTCACTAGTACAGTTTGCTTTACGTGCTGCACGTCACTGTTTCGTCTAGCGTAATACTGTAGGGAATATGACTAGTCGTATCAGGAGTGATTCAGCACTACGTGGTTTAAGGGGTCGTCACATGCACACTAAGTTTGCAACAAGGTTTACGGTTTTTACCCGCAATATTCATACTATCAGGATTTAAACATTTCAAAACATGGTCGTCCCCATCCACATATAATTTAAACATTTCAAAACAGGGTCGTTGCCATCCACATATAATTTAAACATTTCAAAACATGGTCGTCCCAGTTCACATTACCATTATTGTTGACAAATGCCTTTTATAGCTGACGTCGGGCAGTGCGCTACATATTCGTGGGGTAGTGCAGTCTTGGCCTATGCATACCAGGAATTGTCTAAGTCCGCGCTGCAACAGTATAACTGTGTTGCCGGTTGCCCGACACTACTTCAGGTACGAACCCGAATTTCCATAATTTACTGTTATACAATGTGATGCATCATTCTCTTGTATTAATAGTACATTTTTGTGTACTTAGCTTTGGTCCTGGACTTATCTTCCCGCCGGAAGATTAGTAGTAGTGACTCCTCCTCCCATCGACGCATCGATGCCGCTTGGAGCTAGGTATACTTATTTTCTTTTATCCATTCTATCTAATTTTCTTTTAAATGTGCAGGTTGCTGGTATTAACTGTGCATGGGAGGAGGCTGAGAAGCTTAGAGAGAGACAGACTGATGACGAGGGCCGGGCAATGTGCATGAACATACAGAAGATTCTAGACGTGATTTTGTGCAGAAACAAACTGGATCGGCCGAAACCACCATCTCCTCCACCTCCTCCTCCTCCTGCAGGTCCTCCTCCTCCTCCTGCAGGTTCTCCTCCACCTCCAGCAGCGCACAAAGAAATTGTGCATGGCCATCTCAACCTGCACCTACATTACCACGTACCAGCAGTGCAGAACGCACTAGGAGCAGCAGCGGCAGTGGTTCGTCTTCAACTTCCACACCATTGGTCAGGCGGCCGAGGCGAACCTAGTGCACATTTGATTGTTCTAACTGATAGTGTTTGAATTTGCTATATTTTAGTACGTTTATTTATTTCGTATCCATGGATGAACCTAGTGCATGTTTTTGTTTTGTGTATGAACTTGTTTTGGTATGCTTATTAATTGGATAACCCTGTTTGTTTACGAATTTGCTTTGTGTACGAATTTGCTTTATGTTTGAAACTGGTGCTTGTGTTTGTTGAAGCCTCAATGTAAGGCAGTTTGAAACTTGTGCTTGTGTTTGTGTATGAATTCACTGTTTCTGCTGTGCAGGGTTTATCTGGAGGCGAGTTTTGGAAACTCGCCTTCGTGTTTTAATGAAGGCGAGTTTCCAAAACTCGCCTTCAGACACCATGTATACCGAAACAGGTCTACATTTGTAATTACTTTTAGAACATGGCTCTTTCAGTTATTGTTTTGTAAAACAGGCCTACATAGGTAAAAACTCCTTTTCTTAATGTAAAGTTCTTAGCAGCTTTCTCCTCTTCCTCCAGAATCTTTCCATTAGAGAAGCGCGAGTTTCAGACATTAATAGATGGCTCAATTTTAACAAAACGGGAGAAGTTAAGATTCCTACCAAGCACAAATCTCATCTCCATTGATTTTTAAATATTTTTTAGATATAATTATGTTCAGTGAGCATACATAATTATTTTATTACCCTGATGCAGCTAAAACCGTGGTAAATCATGTTACATAGTTGGCTGAATAGCTTTGAGTTTAGTATCACTGTAAAAAAGTAATTCTTAAATTCATATGTTTCTAAAATAGCCACTTAATATATCTAGTGAATCTCATTTTTCTTTTGATCTTAGATGATTATTTTTGAGAAACCTACTAAATAAACTATAGTACCTTTTTAACTAAAAAGGAATATTAATGTAAAAGTCCAATCCTAAGGATATGATTTATATAATTTTAAATAGATGGTTGCCTTCCAACAGTTTTAATCTAACTACTAACTTTCCTATAGTTTTTATCCAAACTAGGACACCTTCACACAGTTATATATAATTTTACAACTTTGTTCTCCTATTTGAGGTTAAATCGAAACCGGGTAAGCATGATTCTTAGCATTTCTTAAAATGAATTAAAATTCCTCTTTGGCTAAATGCTAAATTGGAAGAAATACCAGCAAGTGTTTCCTTTATTCATAGTTGTTTCTTTGTTGAAGAAATTACAAGATCACAACCCTCTTTTTATATTTTTTGTTTGAGAAAGAAAAGACAGCGATAAAGGCTTTAAAGAATGGTTGTCTGGCTTTATATTGGACAACTTTTCAACTGGCTTATGCCTTTCAGCACTTCGATTGACAATTTGCTTATGTGGCACACTGCAGTGTCGAAAGTATTTGGCTGGAAATTCAGAGGTAAAAAATGTTTGTGCCATCAATGTTTCTATCTGTTGAAGCAGATGATGAATTTGAAGTTACGCCTTCATTTTCTTCCGTCATTCTGAACCGAGCTGTTGTTGATAACAAATCTTAGGTTGTGAAATATGATCAAATGAGGAGGTTTCTTTTGGGACTGAAAAACTTCTAATGATCTAAACTTGCAAAGTCACTTTTTGGGATGATGAAGCAATAGGCCTGACTAAGTTTTTGGTGAGGCACAAATATGAATGAATGGTTCATGATGAAAAAGTGAGCGGTTTCTTGAAACAGAAATGAAAATTATTCCGAATTCTCTTTTTTTAAAGATAAATAATATATAATATAACAAAAGGGAGAATCTAGCCATTTTCCAACGATTCACAAAAACGGTCTCTGGAAAGCAGAAACCGTGCACACACAAACGAAAAAGGCAATACAAATTAAAAAAAATCAATAGAATGTCCAAAGACAACACCAAACAAAGCCTCGGACTAGGAAGATGAAGCCTGAGTAGACGGAGGAGCCGCGAAGCAAACCAAAGCTCCACAAAGAAGGGCGAAGTTCAAGAACAATGGACAAGGCCTCCAAGGAAGGCTGCAGGCAACGGAAGGGAGAAACGAAGTGACGTCCCGGAATCACAGAATACTCCGGCTCTTCATGCTCCCTCAAATCAGGGTGGGAAGCGAGACCAAAGAAAAGCGATAAGACTTCTGCACTACCAATAACCTCAGCAGCACCTGCTCCAGGGTCCCACCTCGATAGCGCCAAGTAGCTCCTGACAGATCAAATTCAGCAACCTAAAAACCAGGATCTGCACAACTAGTAAGCAAGTGACATCGATGGGGGAGGGGATAATGTGAGGAAGAGATAAAAACAGCAGTAAACAAGAGAGCAAAAGCAAAACAAATCTTAAAACCAAAAGTCAGCCAATGTCCTAGGTGTGGCCCCCACCGATAAAACATCAAAGGTTACAACCAATCTCATTGAGCGGGTACCAAGGACGCCCCTGAAAGGTCTACCATGGAAAGCAAGGAACACATCGTTTCTAACTTTCCGAATAATGGTAAGAGGTCCACTGTCACTTCGTCAAAAACTGCCTTATTCCGGGCACACCAAATGTACCAGCAGACAAGGCAAGAAATCAGACGCTGAAGAATAGAACGGAAAGATTTGCATAAGATGTCGGACAACCAGAGTCTCAGTAAATCTTCCGTAGAGGTTTCATTGCCTCGGCAACCCATCAGGTTGCCAAAGTAATTCCAGACAGCCCAGACACAAGAACTAGAAACCAACAAATGAGAAGAGGATTCGGAGCATCCAGAATTGCAGCACCTGGACACGAGAGGGATGCCGATACGCTGAAGGTTCTCATCTAATGGTAAACCCTCATGCAAGGTTTTCCACATAAAAAGAGAAACCATAGGCGGAATACTGACATTCCAAGAAGAACTGAAAACAAGGAGACGTGGACTAGGAGTCCTAATCGAATTCCACGCCGCCATAAGCGAGATGAGGCTACCGTCCCAAATAGTACCACCCCCATGAGCATCTGCTAAAGTCTTCACGGACTGCATTCGTTTCCACGTCTCACTACCGTAGGACGGGATACCGATGTAATTCGCACCAGCAAGCGTACGGTACTTGGCGTGGAGTAACGTCACCCAAAGGGAGTTGTTCGTTCCAAACCATGCCCAAAGCTTGTAGGCAAAGGCCAAACAAATGTCCTTTGAGTTATGGAGACCAAGGCCTCCCTCACTTTTGGGACAATAAATGGTGTTCCAAAAAATCCAGTGGTAGCGCGAAGCATTGTCCTTGCTTCCCCAGAAAAAGAAGAAGCCAAGGACCGGTAGGAGGGAAGAAGGAAGCAGTGTGAGTCATAGCAGCATAGATATGAGATCCCAACGAATCAAGGACAGACTTAATGAGAAGCAGTTTTCCATCCTGGGAAATGTGGGAAGCATTCCACCGAATAATCTTGCCCCTGACTTAGTCAGTTAGGGGGTCGAAGATGGCGTTGAGCTTCCTACCTCGGTATAATACTATGCTAAGGTAAGGAAGAAGAAGGGAGACCGCCATAAATCCAGTAGTTGACTCGATCCAAGAGGATCTACTCGAAGAAAGATCTTTGGCGGGAACGAAGCAGCTTTTAGAAGCGTTCACGAGTTGCCCCGAGCAACTCTCATACTGCCTAATAAGATCAAGTAGGAGAATAAAGAATAAGGGCTTAGAGCCTAAATGAAACGACCCAAACTTCCCCGTAAAGGAAAGCCCGGATTTCTTTGAGAACAATACATAGCAGAACACAAACAATAGAACATTTTATTGCTGTTACAACAATTACATCAGAGTACAAGAATATTTCAGAGTATAAATGAATAATATACATTGGAAATGCAATATCAGAGTTTAAATTACATTTAAATAGCAGCGGAAAATAATACAAAAACACAACTAAAAGAAATACACATATACTAAGATTTCCGGATATCGCTTCAGCTGTAGATCAGGATCCTGTGAATATAATATCTGCAAAACCAAAACAACTAGCTGCCCGTGTGGAAAATATGGGCACCCAGAGTTTAGGTTAAAACAATAAACTCCAGGCCAGTCATGGGACTGGTGTGAGAACTAAAAACAGTTATTAAGTTGATTTTAAAGTTAGGTAAATCAAGGGACCACGCTGTATAGCACAGAACGGGTTTACCCCCAAGAATACCAGTGCATAAAATAAACAGTGCAATGCTAAATAAAGGAAAATGAAGCTACTATAAGACTCAGGTCCCATCACACAATGCAACGCAAGCCGGAGGATAGAGTTTTACCTTATAATAGCTAAATATGCTTGGTACGCGAAATTTATCTTTTAATATTACAATAAGTGCATAGTGTAGAAATCAATTTCGAAAGTAAATGTATAAATCATAGACGGCATAGGTACCATATATCATGTCGCCATACTAGTTCTACAATCAAAACCGCATGGTGTCGTATTGGAAATTGGGTTTCCATCATGAGTCAAGGCTAGGGATCGTCCTCTCCGATTCGAGACACTCTAGCAAATGCCTCAGGATCCCCCGCGGTGAACCCTTGGATCTTCAGGGCCGGTCCACACCTGTCGAAAGTGGATTGTTTATGCCTGAACGCACGCTTCCCGGTCCTTTTGGACCTCCATATGACCACTAACGGCCTATAAATCCTAGGTGCCTCAAAATCCATCATCCACATAAGTAAAATGTCAGCGCTGGTAGGTCCCTGACATCACTCTAGCTAGAAAGAAACGTGTGCACTCCCTGCAGTCCTACTCCCGTTTTTGACTCATACCTGGGTGTGAGGTTCGCGAAGTCACGTTATACATAAAGCTATGCCGAAATAGGCTATGCTTCGATCATCAACCACAAGGCTCTTCTTTTCAACAAAAGCCTTGATCATATTCATCTTAGCATGCCACCTTGTCAGACCATACTATATCATTAACCATCTACCAATATATAACATGGTGTTAAGCAAGAGAATAAATTCTCCACCACCAAACAGCTATATATTAAACAGAGATCAACTAATACAATATAAAGGAATACAAAGTCTGACACACAATCCATTTACTAGTCCGTCCTGGGTCTGAACGAAACCATATCCGATAGATCTCCAAATACGTCTGAATGATCACCAAATTTCCCTCATCTTGGGTGTACGGTCCAATCAAGATATCAATAATCATCCATTCGATATGGAAATTTCCCGGTCTTCAATAACCGTCTTCATCGCCGATCTTCAATCGTCGTACGAATTTAGAATGGGTTAAACCTGGTCTTTCTGAATAATTTGCGCAATTTAAAATCATGTGCTTTAAAACACAACCAACGCCTCATTTCAATCAATAACATCCTCTGATTATAATTTAAACCAAACTAAGGTTTATTCAACTAGTCGGGATTAACGTCTTACCGAAGTAATCATTAATTAATATCCCATTCCCAACCTACACAACCCATGGAGTAAACTGGTGGTACTCCATATCTAACACCCAATGTGTTACGGTAAACTTAATTACCGTATTATCATTCAAATCTAATTAAAGATTTAACTACCGCTTGGAGTAAAACTAGTGGTACTCCATTATCGTTCATTTCTTGGATTAAGTAAATTTAATTACTTTTATACTCATTCAATCCAATTAAAGATTTATTAAAACTATATTTAGTTTAATCTTCAAGAATCATTATTTAATGACTATTTAACTATCACGAAATAATCTTGCCTTTAACTGGGTTAAAGAACAAATGTTGCTTAAAAACATCATTCACAATAAACCCAAAATCATATTTCAATTTAATATGTTAAATTGAAACTTCTCTTTAGAATATTTCGTTAAATCTTAGTTAAAAGATTTATGAATTACCAATCTAAATTTCACTGTCAATCGGGTTTAAAGAACTAATGTCATTTAAAAACATTGTTCACAATCAACCCAAAAGTCAGTTTTACTTAATTTCAATTATGTTTAATAATTGGAAATCTTATTTATATCTTAATTAAAAGATTAATTCTTTCCCAAATGGGTTTAAGAACAGTGTTATTTAAGACACTATTCACGACAAACCCAAATTTTAATCTGATATTAAATATCATGCTTTGAATAGAAATTATATCGATTTATGTTCAATATCAAATTCTGAAAATTAACTTATATCAAATTGGGAATAACGATATTAATATCGTCCAAATTCCCACAATAATATCCGTATAATCACAAAATCCAATACTGAAATAATCCGAAGATTATTTCCATTCAAATCCATTCCAATATATGTATTGGAAAATCTTGGTTTTATTAAAACCATTTTAATCCTTTTATTTATTTTAATTAATTTATTAAAATAAATAAATCACTCATTCTTTTACATTGAAATGTATATTTACATTAAAATGAATCTTTTTCATTCTTTTTAAACAAATTAACTAAAAAAAGGTATTCTTTCTAATGTAATCAATCTTAAATAAAAATGAAATCTTTTTAGTTCAACCTTTATTACATTGAAAAATGTAATATTTTCATTTCAACTTTATTTTCATTTCGGTCTTTATTACATTAAAAAATGTAATATTTGCATTTCAAATTTATTTTCAATTCAGTCTTTATTACATTGGAAAATGTAATGTTTTCATTTCAAACTTTATTACATTGAAAAATGTAATAATTTCCTTTCAAACTTTATTCTAAAATGTTTATAAATTCATTTATAAAACGATTCCAACTTTTATTTCAATTTTAAATCCAAATTGAATATTCTATCTATTATCATATTAAAATAATATTATTTCCAAAATATTTATTTTGGAATTAGCTCTTTAAAACAGATTAAAAAGCCCAATTCATTATCTTATTCACTTATACTTTATGCTAGGCCAGACCTCCCACATTAAGCCTGCGACTCATGGATGCTGGATATGCCAGTTGGATCCTGGCAGACTTATCCCACAAGTTGGGCTTAACCTCGTGTCATGGCTTGTTTCGTATTTGCGCACTTGGACCCCTCACATTAGGCCCAACATTTGCGGCTGCTGGATATGCCGGTTGGGTCCGGGCAGGCTTCCACCACAAATGTAACCTAACCTCGTGCCCAAGTACAATTATAATTTATAATTATAATTGTTTAACTGAAACATATTATCTTAAAATGTCCTTAATTTTAAAATAACTTAATTTCAAAATATCATCTAATTTAAAATACCTTAATTAAAATATTCTTTATACTATAAAGGGTCTCCATATTAAATTGTTATTAATATTCATAATATAATAATAATCTTTTCAAAATGTTAAATTTTGAATTCAAATCTTTTATTTCAACATATTGTCCATAAAAACGTATTCTTTTCAATTCAAACTTTCAACCATAAAGCTATAATCTTTTCAATTGAAAACATCATTTAATTCCTTGAATTGAATATTAAATTAAATATTCATTAAATTCAAAATTGGAATGAGACTTAATCAGTTACCATACCATTTGAATAATATGGATTTCGTGCATCATATTCATTTCAAAATAACAACAAAACATTCAATAACAGCCAAAGTGCATTTTACAATAAATCCAAGGTTGATGTGAAATCAGAATATCAACCCAAGACCCGTGTGGGGTTTCAGCCAACACATATGTTTATGCGCTTGGGCGACGTGTGAAAATTTATCGTCCAATCAACATACACAATTCAGGAAACTTGTTTATGGCAGTGTAAACATATTTTTATCTATTATAAATAACATAACATTATTTAACATGTTCACATATTTCAAATTTCGAACAATTCACAACAGTCATTCAAATCAACATTTATCCAACAAACAATAATTCCAACACAGATAATTAATTTATATTTAATAATAAAATAAATAGCTGTTAAAAAAAAGTTGAGTGAGATAAAGTTCTCACCTTGGTCATGCTTTTAATTGATGGTTCAGGTCGAATTTTTAGCCCAAAATCCAACATGCTCTAAAATTGACAAAATTGATGTCTACACGAAGCTCTCGACCCTACGATCGCAACAAATCATGTTTCGTGCGATTTCGAGTTAGTACCAAAAAGATATGAATTTTCGAAGTTTGACCAAATTAAATAATTAATTTAAATGGTAAAAATTACCCAAATTTTCAACTTGCTCAGAATTGAACGTAGTTAGTGTCATTGTGAAGATCTCGTCGCCACGATCCCAGCGGATTTAAAATCGTCAGATTTTGACATCGTATGTGATGGATATCGCGTTATAAACATTGAACATAAAATTAAATAAATGTTTCGCGTTTAAGCCCTTAATCTTTTTTTTTCCAATAGCACCCTGAACTTAAAATGCTCGCCACGGCCAAACCGTAAGTTGGAATTGCACGAAACCAGTGCCATTCTCTCCGGCTTCTCCCCCTCTTTCCACGCCTGATGGTCCCCCCCTCCAGTTCGCCACGTGGGGCCCACGATCTACAGTTGAACGGAAAAGTGCAGTTTCCGTTCATCTCAGTGCTGCGGCCGCCTCGGTGCTCCAAATGCCACCAATTTTTGTCAGTAGCTAGATCTCGACCTCCCGAACAACTTCTCTTTGGGTCACTTCGCCTGAAAATGCACGGATCGACGGGAAATTGCTCATCTTTGTGACAGTCCTATTTTCAGCACCCCTCCAATCGAATTGACATTCCGGCCAACTTCGGCCACCTGGGACCATGCCACCACCGCCAAAAGAACCGTATGCTTCCCCTCTACCACTGCGTGAAGTCGCTCGACCTAGCTCTCTTCGTGGGGCCCGCAGCGAACAAATAACCGAAATCAGCTTTCTGTCTTTCAAGCCAGATCCCGGCGAATCCATGCGACGATTGGTCTTGAATTTTTCGTGGATAGAGGATAAGAAGATGAACAAAACCCAGAAAGGATTTGGTCTGATTTCGTTCTAATTGAGAGATATAAATTATTTTGTTTTCGGGGGCTAATTTGCAAAATAAATTTTAGAGGAGGGAGCCGCCATCGAATAGAGGAAGAAGACGGTGGCTATGTTTTGTCTTAGGGTTCAGCTAATGACAACACTTATGATATTTTATTTGGGTTAATAATTTAATTAGGCCCACTACCCTTATTTTAACCTCTTATGTATTTTGTCTGTTTCAAATTTTATCTGTTTTATCAGTTTAAAAATCCGTGTTAACACCTACGAATTCCATTTTTTATGAAAATTGAAACATAATTATTTCTTGACATTACGAATCTATAGAAACTGGTTTCGATGAATTCCGAGTCCGTATGAATAAATAGCGAATTTTTAAAGTCTGAAAACTGACTGTTTTTCACTGTAAAATTTATTACGACCACATACAAGCTTCAAAAATTATGAAATTTGGAATCTAGCAATAATTTAATATTCCGAATCCTTAGAAAGTGGTTTCATCGAATTCGGAGGTCGTTTGCAAAATTCCCATTTTTAAGGCGTATATATTTAATATTAAAAATACAAATAAATATGAATAATTTCCCAAACTCGAAATATATAAGTGTTTATACTTTTTTCAATGCAGAAACATCATTTTGAACTCAATGGAAGTGGTTTCGAGTCCCAATTCATTCGTATGCAAAAAGTAGCCTTTTGGGCCATATATATTAATATATATAAATTCCTTAGCGTTTTTCTGAGATTTTAAATTTTCCATAACTTACAAATTATAAACTGAAATCTTAATTTCTTAAATTGATTGGAAAGATATCGTCAATACGGTCCTAGCGTTTCTTGTTTCGTCCAATTCTGAATTATAATGGATTTTATATATTTTTCCAAAGTTGAAAATCGAATATTGAAATTACCGCGCCATTTCAGGCCCGAAATATAATTAAAATTATACGTTCTAACTTCGATTTAAAATAAATTATTTTGTTGTTATTATTTAAAATAAATTATTTTAAATATACTAAATCCTTTAAATTAACTAAAATAAAAATTTTAAATTTGTCCCAAAATTCCGGGTTGTTACACTAAATAGAACTAGTCAATCCGTAACTGAAAGCAGGAATGGAAATTCATCCATGTTTGCATGATATAATTGATCAATAGGAAAATAAATTACTTGAAGAGGTATATTCATATGAAATATCCCCGGACTGAAGGACAAATTCCCTGAGAGATAGTGCTAGCAACTTCGAAAGAATGGGGGCGTTAAGGCTGGAAAAGGAACTTCTGGCTTAGCCAAGACTTCTTCCTACTTTACGCCGATAACAGCGAGATAAAACGACGAGTACCATTGGTGAAAATGATGATGTCGTCCGCAAAAGGCAAGGAAGAGACAAGAGGTCAACCCCTAGGGATGCCAAACCTATGAATCTGCCCAGCTATCAGTACAGAGTGCAGACCTCGAACGAATGCCTCGGCAGCAATGACGAATAGGGAGGGGACAAGGGGTCACCCTGACGAATACCTCTCCCAGATCTGAAATAGCCTGTGGCCGATCCATTGATGAGAACGGAAAACCAGAAGTTGGGGATAAGCCTCCAGACAACATCGATAAGAGGTTTTGGAAACCCAGAAGCCCTTAGAACCTTGATGATGTGGAACCACGACATGCGGTCGTAAGCTTTAGCCGTAACAAGCTTGACGACCACATTAAAGCCTTGAACCTTCTTATCAATTTAAGGAGTCATCTCCTGGGATAGAAGAACGTTATCATTGATCAAACGTCCTTTGACAAACCCGGTCTGCGAAGAAGATATATGGCGCTCGAGAAACGGTGCTAGCCTAGAGGTTGGAACCTTAGAGATGACCTTGTTAGAGAAATTACACAAACTGATTGGTCTAAAGTCCACACAAGAGGTACGATGATCGCATTTAGGGATAAGAACCAGGTTGGTGGAAGTCCACCCCGCTGGGAGATCTCCACCAGAGAAGAAGGACTAAATGGCGAGACAAAAGTCTGATTGAATAATAGGCCAAACACTCCTGTAAAACACCCCGTTGAAACCATCCGGCCCACTCGCACTATCCTTGTTAAGCAAAAATACGCAGGCACATACTTCTTTCGAGGAAGGGGGTGCGGCTTGGTCGGAGCTATCTGGTAGGAGAACCAATATAGGGATAAAGGCAAGAATGGATGGATCAAATGCAGAAACCGAGGGAGAGCTAAGGAAGGATTGGAAGTGGGAAAGAATAGTATCTTTGACTTCAACCGGAGTTGAAGCCAATGTGTGATGACCCTAAACTCCCGTGCTACGGAAGCAAGGATAATCTTTGGGATATAACATATAAACAATAAAAACAATAACAACATAACAGAAATATAGAATTACACCAGATAATATACTTCTGATTACACTGTAAATAATGTCAACATCAGAGTCACACAGCATAACTGGATCATACTTAGTACAAAATACAGTTACAGCTTAATAAAAAATGTCTACAGCGGAATCAAACAAAATATACATAATGAAGTCTGAACAGCATAATAGAAATGATAGAATCCATCTTCAGCTCCATAGCTATCCAGAGTGAACCATCTAAAACCTAAATACAAGGCTTCCCGTGTAGAAATAAGGGGCACCCGAGTTTGCAATGTGAAACAAACTACGAGTCAGTCAAGGGACTGGTATGAGAAATCTTACTTAACCTATTTAACAATAAGGCAAATCACAGGACCATGCCGCTAACGCGGAGCGGGTTTACTCCATTGGATTGCCAGTGCATAAATAAAGTAAATCATTTAAACAACGCAATGCTTTTTATAGAAAATGAAGCCATTATAAGACTCAGGTCCCATCATACAATGCAACGCAAATCGGAGGATAGAGTTTTACCTTATAATGGCCAAAATATGCTAGACACGTATAAAACAAAATCATTTGATATTATTACTAGTGCATATATGTTTCAAAAACAATTTCAATCATAATATCAATCATAGATGGCATAGTACCCCATACTACTATGTTGCCATACTAGTTTTACAATCAGAACCGCACAATGTCGTATTGGAAATTGGATTTCCGTCATGAACAAAGGCAAGGGATCGTCCTTACCGACTTCGGGACGCTCTAGCCCGTGTCTCAGGCAAGCGCGCAGACAAGCCTTAAATCCTCAGGGCCGGTCCACCCGAAGTGGATTAAAATGCTTGAACGATACGTTTCCCCGCCCTATGGGGCGTAAACTGGTCATATATCGACCAAACCATCCATTGGCACCATAGTGACCGATATAACCGAGGCAACTCGCTATCCATCATCCACATAAGTAAAAATGTCTGAGCTCCATACCATAACACCACTCCTATCTAGAAGGAAATGCATGTCCTCCCTGAAGTCCTCTCCCGTTTCTGGTTCATACCCGGGGTGTGAGGCTCGCGAATTAACGCCATACACAAAGTTGTGCTATATTAAAGTCATGCTTTGATCATCAACCACAAGGCTCTACTTTTCAACAAAAACCTTGATCACTGCATCTCAGCATGCCACATTGACATTCCATACCATGCGACTGATGTCTATCGATATATAACCTCTGAGCTCGTACGTCTCAGAGAAGGGTGTTAAGTAAGAGAATAAATTCTCCGCCACCAAACAGATATATATTTAATAGAAATCAATCAGCACAGAATAAAATCCAATGTCAGACACACATCCATTTACTAGTTCTTTCTGGGTCTGAACGAAACCGGAGGCACCTTATTCCTCGTCCCGTATGTTCAATACAGGAGAGAGGCCCTCGTATATCCAGTTGATCTCCAAGTACGTCTGGATGATCACCACTTATTAACTTGTCTTGGGATACCTCCCAATCAAGACATCAGTAATCATCCAAACGATGTGAAGATCTCCGGTCTTCAACCACCGTCTTCATATCTTGGACTTTTTCATCATCGATCAATTATTTGAAATGAGAATTAATTCGACCTTTTCAAATAATTCATGTAGGGCTGTCAATGGATACCCGAAAAATCCGAAATCCGTCCGCATCCGTATCCGAAAAGTGGATAAATATCCGATATCCGGGAAAGCGGATGCGGATGCGGATATAAGCATATTCGCATCCGAAAATTATCCGTCCGCTTTTTCTCCTGATTATAGCTTAAATTATGTGTATTTTAACACAATTAAATATACTAATTTATTAATTTACAAAATTAAAAGTCTAACTAAATGCTTGTTAATTGCTTAAAATTATATACTATCATCATATTTATTTATTTTTAGCACTTTAATAATAAATTTGGTTGAAAAAGCTTAATATTAAGCTAAAAAAATTCATTTATGATCATTGATTTATCGATCATTGGCGGAGCGGATAATTATCCGATATCCGTCCGTATCCGCGGATGCGGATATCCGATATCCGAAAATGGTTTCGGATGCGGATACGGATATGACACTATCCGTATCCGAAAGTATCCATTGACAGCCCTAAATTCATGCATGTATAGAATTCAAATCAATTCTTTCTATGGTTAAACTATTCGACATCCACATTTCAGTTCATTAGTATAATTTTCATGTCAAATACATCCAACCATCAAAATATCTGATAAACCAAGTAAAATCGGTTTATCTCCATTCCACATCATTTATGATATTTTAAAACGATTTTTCACTATTTTATTTATTTAAAAATAATCCATTTCCATCGAACGACTTTTCAGGTCATTCGATGGCCCTGGCGCTGCTCTCGTCCAAATTTGATTTAGACATTTCGAAAAATCTAACCGTTGGATTTTAACGAATTTTATATCGTTGGAAAGATCTTTCCAGAGCGGATTCAACGGTTCCGATTTTGGGAAAATCCAACGGTCGGATCTCCCGTAATAATTGTTTATAATTACGATTCCAAAATGCGAACTGCAGCGTCATTATTCGTTTTATTTTAATTATATTTATATATACAAATATAATTTAATCGACGATTTCTAAACCGTTTATACTTCAAAAATTTGGCTAACGCCTTTAAATTTCGAAAAATTTCGCCATAGCCCCCTTTGTACGGGGAGGGGTTTGGGAATTTATTGGGCTGCATTATGTACCCAATAAATCCAGTATAAGCACATACAATTTTTAGTGTCTTATCTATGCCCGAGGGAGTGCGTAAAATTACTCCAGAGATAAATCTTGTCACCTCGTCCAGTGTTGGAAATAAATAATCCATGTGCCGTATCTAATAACTAGAGAGACGTGATTATTGTCAACTCTACACTCGTGTGGGGTTTTTATTTAATCTGGCAATTTACCGTTCTATTTATTTTGTCCATATCAGTCCTCAGTTCAACCTGTAATTCAATCAACGCCATACGAACATCTCGCTCGTATGGTAATCTCAACCTCGTCATACAAGCTCCAAATGCTTATATGGAATATGATATGTTATGAAATCAATAGTTTATCTTCGGTTCAACCTGAAATATAGTCATCTAGATACAAGCGTCTCGCTTGTATGGTAATTCCCACCTCGTCACATAAGCTCCAAATGCTTATGTGGTATATGATAGAGTATCCTATCTTCACGAAGTATGTCATGCAGTGTAGTTCAAAATTAATTGTTACTATTCTATGACGTTGTTTATAATCTCACACAGAACAACCAACACACCACATCTAATGGCATTCAGAGGAGTTGATATATAAATAAAATTGCGTAGCCAACTCATTAAGGTTTATCTATTTGTCGGTCATGCAAATAAATTCTTTACTCAACAACAAATTCATTTACCTGTTCAGCACATGTATATATGTGGATATCTAAGCTAAAAATAATATTTTTAGCTAACCAATATTTATTTCTATACATGATGATTTTTAACAATTCATATATATGTTAAAAATATTATTTCCAATCAACAAATATTTATTTCAACCTTTCGTTATTTTTAACAGTTCATATACAAGCTAAAAATATTATTTTCAATGAATAAATATTTATTTCAACCTTTCGTTATTTTTAACAGTTCATATACATGTTAAAAATATTATTTTCAATCAACAAATATTTATTTCAACGTTTTGTTATTTTTAACAGTTCATATACATGTTAAAAATATTATTTTCAATCAACAAATATTTATTTCAACCTTTTGTTATTTTTAACAGTTCATATACATGTTAAAAATATTATTTTCAATCAACAAATATTTATTTCAACCTTTTGTTATTTTTAACAGTTCATATACATGTTAAAAATATTGTTTTCAATCAATAAATATTTATTTCAAACTTTTGTTATTTTTAAAGGTTCCTACATACAATAAAAATGTGATTTTTATCGTTCAAACAATTTATTTTGAACATGAATATTTTTTTAGTGATCCATATATACAAAAAAAAAATAACGTTCAAACAATTTATTTCAAACATGAATATTTTATATACTTCATACATATAATAAAAATGTTATTTTTATCTTTCAAACAATTTATTTCAAACATGAATATTTTTCAACACATGAAAATTTCAGCATTACAATGGTAGGGTATTTAGCACCGGCACCGTGTCCAGCACGGCTCCTCTGCTATCCTAGGCTTTACAGCATTACAATACTTTCATTTCAATGATTTGCACCATATCATTCATTTTCACAATACAATGAATATCCCACAAACACAACCAGATTTGTTGCAACCACAATCAATCATTCTCAACCTAAATCAATCATTCACAACACAATCAATTTATATCGTCCATGGTCTGTGGACGAGGCGAGTATATATATATATATATATATCTCCATTTCAATTTCATTTCAATTCTATTCAACGCATATATGATTTATACAAGGCATGTACAAATTATACATCGGTTATATAATTTATACAACGCTCAGATATGAGATATACAACGCGTATATAATTTATACATCGCTTATATAAGTTATACAACGCGTATACATTCCAATTTGAATTTAGATTTGCTCACATTGGGTTCCACTCCTTCTAAAATTGTAGAAAACTCCAAAAATTCTCCGGTCTCTTCTAGAATGTAGAAGGCGTTGTCATGGGTCCAATGTCTCTTGTTTTATTGGATTTCGACAACATACGAAAAAGATATGATTTTTATACGATAATCATATTTTGCAACGCTTTAAAGTGTTTAAAAAAGTTTAAATTAAACAAAGGCGATACTTTTCTGAAAATGTTTGAAACTAGGTCTGATATTTTCGTGAAAACTGTGAAGCGATTGGACGATCGACCTTTGCTACGTTGTCGGCCTTGGAGAGGCGCACCGGACGCTAGTGGCCTTGTGCAGTTCGACGCCAGTAGGAGGGAGTGGCGGCGCTTCAAACACATGGACTTTGAGGAGGTGGTTCTCTCGATTTACTCAACGTTGGAGGGAGAAACAAACATGAATTTGAAGATCTCAATCTCCTCTACAAAATCTTCAACTGGATGGAACGATTTTATTGAGCGGTTCAAGGGAAAACGAGGAGAGAAGAAAGGAGAGGGTTCCGCCGTTGAACGAGAGAGAGTATCGGGTTTTTTATCGATTTTTTAGAAATTTAATTAATAAATAGAAAATTCATATTGGCCCACATATATATTAATTTCCAAAATAGTGTTTTCTAATCCGAACTCCAAATCAAATCCAACGACTGACACTCCTAGCTAAATACCCATATTCCGGACACAATGGAATATGTTTCGTAAGCCCATTCGACTGTTACAATCAGTTTTTCTTCAAATTAAAATATAAAACATTCAAATATGAATTTGAAAGTACATTTTAATTTGCCGGGGCCACATATTGATTCCAAAAATTCCCGAAAAATAAATCTAGCTATGTTGAGACAATATGGTCCCAACAAAATTAATTTCGTCGAATTTGGAGACCATTTGAAAAATGGACTTTTTCTGGTCGATCCAATTCAAACTGAAATTACCAAACGCATTTTCTATGCCACGCTCGCATATTAATTCCAAAAATTATGGAATTTGAAACCTAGCAATAATTTGACATTCCGGATCCAATCAAAGTGGTCTCATCGAAAACGGAGGTCGTTTGCGAAATATCTACTTTTAAGGGCTATATTTATTCCATAGTGACCATTCTGAATATTCAACTGGCCAAAACTTTTGATTCCCGCTATGTAATTTCGATTTTTCAAATTCTTTAGAAAGATTTTTTTAAATCGATTTAAATATTTTTGGTTTCACTGAAATCCGATTTATTTTGAATCCTGTACATTTAGTCAAAGTTCAAAGTCAAATTTTCAAAATGCCGCGCCATTTCAGGCTCGTTATACAATTAAAATAAATTTATTCGTTCTAACTTCGATTCAAATAAATTTTTAGTCGTTATTATTTAAAATAAATCATTTTAAATATTCCAAATTCATTAAAATAGCCAAAATAAAAAAATTAAATTGGTTTTGATTTTCCGGGTTGTTACACAATGAAAGGTCAAGTCTTTGGATCTGGCGAACGGTAAGAAACTATTCTTCTTACGAGTAGTCGAGTGAAAAAACCTAGAGTTCATATCTCCATCTACAGTCTACTTGATCCTATTTCTGGCGAAGAAGTTCGTGTTCGATACGAAGTTCGGAAGAGAAGGCAAGCTGGGCCAACGCCCAAGCCTCCTTGTTGGCAGCGTTGGGTTCTTCATCAAAGGACGCTTCTGCAAAGATAAGAATTTCTTGAGCCGCTATAATACGGTCGAAGATATTCTTGAAGACAATCAGGTTCCACACCTTGAGACAAGCCTTAAGGCGCTTCAGCTTGCGAGAGAAAACCACACAAGGGGACACCACTCAAAGGGGAAATCCAGGAATCTTGTATGACTATGTGGAAACGATGGTGCGACCTCCACATACTCTGGAATCTAAAGGAAGATGGGCCAGAGATGGAAAAGGGGGAATAGCTAAGGAACAAAGGAGCATGGTCGGAAAAAGTACAACGAAGATGGGAAATAGTGAACGAGAAGGGTGGGCTGAGCCACCCTTTAGAGGCGAAAACTCGGTCAAGTCCAGACAGAATCTGGTTAGGGCATTCTTGGTTGTTACTCAATGTAAAGGTTGATCCAACAAAAGAGACTTCAGAAAGACCCGAGTTGATGATGAAAGAGTTGAAATCCGCAACCGCCAAACGGTTAACAGCATTGCCTCCACGCTTTACTACTTGGCTGGCGACAACATTAAAGTCGTCCCCTAGAACAGAGACAGAAAAGCCCAAATTTAAATGAGAAAGAATATCGGCCCAAAGACCTTGTCTCTCAATCCGATCGCACTTAGCATAGACTGCAGAGAACAAAAAGGACGCAGAGACCGAGGGGAACGAACATGCCACCGACAATAGCTGGTCCGAATCGAAAATAGGGTGGACGACAAAGTCTTTGGACCACATGATCCAAATCTTGTCGGACACGTTAGCTAAGGCACCACCAAAGCCAATAGATAGAACGGTAGAGGTGATCGTGTCCGATCCCACAAGTGGTTCTAGGAGCGCTTTCACACATATAGAGTGCTTCCTAATAATGCATTTGAGTCTAGCTACCGACGCAACATTCCCAATACCCCGAACGTTCCAGAACAGAAAGTTCGCTATCAAGACCAAACACAACCAAAGAAAATAGGACACACAGAAGGAAGGCGACGATAGTAATCACACCGCCCAGCACAAATAAGGTAAAGAGTATGTCGAGTAGATCTAACGATCTGTTCGGACGCCGCTACAGAGTGTGTACGAATGGTATGGGGGGTGTGAGGAGCCTTACGTCGACTACAACGAGGTGAGCGAGCAATCCAGTGGGCGGGAACCAGACCATGACAAGAGAACCCCAAAGAACTCTCATGATGTTGAATTGGCTGCCTAGAGGCCTCCTCCCCAAAACGGGAAGGGTAAGAATTTTTGGTAAGCCTAGATAAACGATCATTGATGATTGCTATCTTGTCCTTACTAAGAAGAGGAGACGAAACAAAAGCAGAAGACACAAGATGACAAGGAGATACAGGGGAAGACCACGGGGACACAAGGACAGCAAAAACTGATGAAGGTGTAGAGTTTCTCATCAAAGTCAGCACCAGTTGTTGTGTAAGCTTTACCAAAGTCGATCTATCATCAAATTGATAGACCCCCACTATAGGTAAAGTTCGAGCGATGGACACAAAACACCAATCAAAGGTCGGGACAAACATGAGAGGCCACCTCCCTGGTAAACCGTATAGTGGACCTCCACAGAGTCCACTATACGCCTACATAAGGGAAGCCACCTATCCTATGAAGCCAAGGCACAGATGAGGTGCCTATAGGGGACACAGTAACTCGAAAGCCCAAACCGACTCGAACGAGTCACTAACGACAATAAGAAGACCTCATAGTGATTCGAGAAGAAGATAGACCCCAACCAGAAAGCAAAAGCCCACAAAAACCAGTCGAAGCTGTGAAGCTCAGACCAATTGAAAAGGCCCCAAAAGAAGCTAGTAAAGAGCCCGATAGCGGACCAACCAACAACGAAAAAGCGGGCACCATCCCAATCGAATAAAAAAAATCAAAGCCAAGTGAAAAGGCTCCAATATGAAGCCATCTCACGGCAGCAGGAGAGAAACACCATAGAAAAACACACTGGCACTCCACTGAATGTGGAAGAACAGCCAGGAAAGGACCTGTAAAGCTCAACCCATGAAACCGTGCGACCACACTCACAATGAAAGAAACACACACATGACAAGGCACAGCCACATCCAAAGAATGCGCAACCGTGCCAGGGAGCATACACAAGAGAGTGTCAATGCTCAAACCATCACACACAAACCCATACTTCCCACAGACACGCAATAAGGGAAAATAATTGGAAGCCGCACCATAATCAAGACAAGAAACGTGCTCAACAGGTAGAGCAACAGAGCCATAGCCCAGATAAAAAGTGTAAGCAAAACTGGCAACAGGAACACTCAAAAAAGCATGATCACTCAACAAAGCAGTCTTACCAGTAAAGGGTAAGATCACACCGTTTAGAGCACAAGAAAAAAATCAAGACATCATACCTCGCTGGCAATATGAGTATCAAGATTGATGCATCTATTACCGACAATAACCCTCAAAAAACCAACCAATAAGGCCTCACACAAAACCGTAGCAACAACGACCTCAATATCCAAACCGATAGACCGAGCACCTCGCAACATTGCCACGCCAAGATAATTTATCTCTGGTTGCAAAACTTATTTCGAATTCTCAATGCAATGCAGAATGATGATACCGTCTTGATACATTTCTACACATATTATAGTTGTACATAACAGAAATAATTGTAAATAGGCTTCGGCTTGCTTTGGCCTACTTGTGTAACTTGGTTGGTATACATAGCTTGAGCCAATGAAAAAAAAGAAATTAAAAGAAATATTTTTAATTCGGTCCTACAAATTGATAACATGTTGCTTGTTTTTGTGTTGCTAATACGTTTTTGCATTATCTGTCGTGAAAATGAATTAATTCATTGGTACTATAGTCACTCAAGTGCAAAGGTGTCCATTGTTCTAGTAATAAAATAAGCTTATTGTTAATCATGTTTTACCACCATCTACAACAGACTGTATGTTTTGTGTAAGCAATTTAATGTATATTTCAGTCATGAAATATAAACACAATAGAATCTAAACTTGATGTGATTCAACCCATTAAATATCACAAACGGGAAAATTGAATCACTAACCTGATTCCATGTTCATGTCAGCCTTGTCACTGCTAATAATTCTTTTCCTCCCTTTACCTTTGCCTTTTTCTTTTCTGTTTTTCAGTTCTTGATGGATTGAACCAAAACTTTCTTTTCGTGACTGTTATGGTGCAGTTTTCTTGTGATAAAAGAAACTGCTCTCCTTTTATATGCATGTTGCGTTTGGTTTTTTAAATTCAAAAATGTCCATGACTGCAGCAGTTATATATATATATATATATATATATATATATATATATATATATATATATGACAATAACTGCATTATTTATAAAAACTGCAAATACTATTTCAACACAAAAGGAATACATTAAACATAATTAGGCAAGGGAAGAGGGATAATAAATACCCAAATTTTAACAACTTCAACCGAAACTGATCCATCTCGATGTCGACTTTATTGTTAAAATTCCGACACATAATATGAACTAAATTCTCACAATTAAATCATAAGACACATAGGCCACAAGAACATCGAAATATTCTTATATTCTCCCACTTGGCCTTAGTGTCTAATTGGTGATTCAATAACTTTAATGCATATTTTTATTTCAAGTTCAAACGATCATTAATCAAATCAGAACTAATTGGATCATGGCGGTCCCATGTTATTTAAGCGAGATGATCCCTTCCATGTATCGCAAACCAATCCAAACTCAATTTCAATTTCAATTTCAATTAAGAGATATTGTAATTCTCAAAATTAATCACATGTCATCCAACAACCATAAATGTATACCCATACTGTAATAATAATATGTTCAATAAGGCAGAAATGAAACTATAAATGAATTCATAGTGTCACAAACATAACGAGCGTATCACAATTAAAATAGCAATGCCTTATCTATAATACTCATGCGCTCTACATGACCAATAAATGCCTTGGGTGGCAGTCCCTTAGTCAGCGGATGCGCTACCATCAGATCTGTTCTGATATGCTCAAAAGATACTCTACATTTCTGCACCTCCTCCTTGACCAACAAGTACTTCAACTCCATGTGTTTAGCACCTTTAGAATACTTGTCATTCTTCGAGAAGAAAACAGCTACGGGGTTATCACAATAAATTCTTAACCGTTTGGCTATGCTATCGACAATCCGAAGTCCCGAAATAAAATTCTGTAGCTACAATGCTTGAATAGTGGCCTCAAAGCAAGCCACAAATTCAGCCTCCATAGTGGAAGTAGCAATGACGGATTGTTTTCCGCTCATTCCATGACACTGCCCCTTCGGCTAATAGAAACAAATAGCCAAATGTTGATTTTCAACTATCTTTGCATCCGGCATAATCCAAATCTGAATATTCAATGACCTCTAGATGTTCAGATCTCCTGTATATAAGCGTGGCCTCCTTGGTGCCTTGCAAGTACCGGAGAACTTTCTTTGCAGCTTTCTAGTGGTCCATTCCGGGATTACTTTGATATCGACCTAACATACCTACAGCAAAGTTGATATCTAGTCGAGTACAAGTCTGAACATAGTTCAAACTCCCTACCAGTGATGCATATGGGATTCTTTCCATTTCTTTTTATTCCAAATCATTATTGGGACATTGGTCCTTACTGAACTTGTCCCCTTTTTGTATAGGAACTATTCCTACGGAGCATTTATCCATTCTGTATTTTTCTAAGACCTTATTGATATAAGCTTTCTGGGACAACCCTAGCCATCCTTGTGATCTATTTCGTATTATTTCTATTCCGGTCACAAAGGATACCTCACCCATATCCTTCATTTCAAAGTTATTAGAGAGATACTTCATTACATCACATAGTATACATATGTCATTTGTAGCAAGCAAAATGTCATCAACAAATAAGACTAAAATCACAAACTTGCTCCAACTAACTTTAATGTAGATACACCGATCAACGATCGTCTCTACAAAACCATATGACGTGATGATATCGTTAAACTTTGAATACCATTGTCTAGAAGCTTGTTTTAGTCCATATATTGACTTTTTTAATTTACATATCTTGTTTTCATTTCCTGTGACCACAAATCCTTAAGGTTGGTCCATATATACTTCTTCCTCAAGCTCACCCTTCAGAAAGGCGGTTTTCACATCCATTTGGTGAAGCTCAAGGTCATAGTGACCCACTAAAGCCAAAACAATTCTTAAAGAATCCTTCTTGGATACTGGAGCGAAGGTTTCTTTATAGTCAATGCCATTTTGTTGGGTGAAACCTTTAGCAACAAGTCTAGCTTTATATCTTTCAGTGTTGCCATTTGAGTCTGTCTTAAATACCCATTTAGACCCAACAATCTTCGAATCCTTAGGCAACTCCACTAAGTCACAGACTTTGTTACCATCCATTGACTTGATTTCTTCTTTCATGGCAATCAACCATTTTTCAGAATTATCGCTTTCCATGGCTTTTTCTAAAAGAGATCGGGTCTTCATCAATGCTTAAGTCACATTCACTTCCAACAGCATAAACCACATAATCATCTGAAATAGCAGATCTTCTTTCCCTTATAGATCGCCTTAAAGGTTCATGTGGTTCATAATTTTCTTCTTGAACTATGACTGGTTCATCAAGTATAATTTCATCCTGTGGGATATGAACACCATTGTGTTGTTCTATTGTGTCATTTGATTGTGATGTAACAATTGGTACAACAACTTTAGAAGAAATAACAGGTGAAGGAAGTTCAACCCGAATCTCTTGAATGTCCACCTTTCGTGGTTCACCACTCTCACTAGTTTGACCATTTTCAATGAACCTAACATTCCCCCTCTCTATTATTCTCATACTATGGTTAGGGCAATAAGATACATACCCTTTGACTTTACAGGATAGCCAATGAAAGAACCACTGATTGTCCTATGATCAAGTATCCTTTCATGTGGATTATATATCCTTACTTCCGCTTGGCACCTCCAAACACAAAGATGTCGTAAACTATGTTTCCTTCCTGTCCACAACTCATAAGGAGTCTTAGGAACTGCTTTGCTAGGAACCCGGTTAAGCACATATGTTGCAGTCTTCAATGCATACATCCACAATGAAAGAGGTAATGAACAATTACTTAACATGCACCTAACCATACCTGTTAATGTACGATTCTTCCTTTCAGCTACACCATTCTGCTGAGGTGTATAAGGCATTGTATATTGTGCACAAATGCCTCTACTTTCAAACAACTTTGCAAATGGACCTGGACATTGCCTACTTTCATTAAATTTTCCATAAAACTCACCACCTCCATTAAATTGTATATTGTATATTGTATAAGGCATTCTATTAAATTTTCCTCTCAGCTCCTTTTATGGGCTGGATCAAATTGAATCTCTGTTTAATGTGAGATACATGAGTAGTAGCACCAAAATCTAACCATCAAGTATTGTTAGGCACTTCTATAAGGTTCGATTCAAAGAAAACAAAATATAATGCATACCTTTCTTTTCGAACCAAGCCTTCCTTTTTGAACAATCTTTCTTGAAATGCCCCATTTTCTTGCAAAAGAAAAACTTCTGCTTTTCTTTTCGGATTTGACCTTCGGATCCTTTTATGGATGCTTTGTCCTTCTTATACTTGATTTTCCTTTACTGCTGCCGGCACCATCATGACCTATGAGCTGAACTGCATGGTCCTTCATCTTCTTTAATCTCCCTTCCTCTTGAATCAACATGACCTTTAATTCCTGAAAGTTCCATTTATCCTTAATGGTGTTGTAGTTGACCTGGAACTGACCAAACTCAAAAGGTAGAAAGTTAATGATGAATTGAACCAAGAATGCTTCATTAACCTCCATTCCCATGGTCTTTAACTTTGCTGCCAAGTTAGACATATGTGTTACAAGATCATGGATGGGCCGAGACCAGTCAAACTTCTTTGTAGTTAGCTGACACATGAGGCTTCCTACAATTGACTTACCCGCCAAATCCGATTGTGAACACTCCCTAATCAAACGCATAAAATCCCTTGCATTCTCTGTCTTAGGCATATATGGCTTAATGCTTTCAGCCATCGTCATTCTCACGAGGTTTAAACTCAACTTGTTAGATCGCTTCCATGCCTCATAACGAGACTTTTCAGTATCAGAGCTATCATCTGTAATGACCGAAGGTTCCTCTGTTAATATTGCAAGGTCCAATGCCATTATACTCAGTGTAAACCGGATATGTTAAGACCATTCATCATGGTTAAGCCCATTGAATTTCAGGACAGAGTTTGTTGTTGCAAATAAATTTGATGAACTTGCAAACATTAATACATGCTTACCAATTAGTGCTTTGAAAACTCTAGTATAGATTCAAAATTTCCATTTAATCTTTAAAGCATGCATTTAAGTAACCTTCGGGCAACACTCAAACACATCACTATCATTGATGCTAATTATTATACTTTAATAACTGATCATAATATACATAAACCGAACATGAATGTTATCTTTGGATATACACACTATTCAACCTATGAAATTATGACTAATTCCTTTTATCTTATTAACTACATTTAATGACCAACCTTTGGGCGATCTCATAGAATACAGATAATAAACAATTGATCATGCAAAACTTTTATGTCATTTCGTAGCATCTCTATAATCATGATCAACTGAATTATATTGTTAATTTTATTGTCTAAATATGATATAACAAGGTCACTTTGATGACTAACATGTTACATATAATGTAGACATTGAACTCTAATGAGTAAAATCATTCCTATAATATACTAACATTTGCATAATTACACAGTCTTAGATGACGTGGGTTATACAATGCATAATACACATTTATACAGTTAAAACTGAAACCCACTAACCAAAATACATGAAAACAAATAAATAACAAACTTGTTTATTCATTAAACACAACAGCAAACTTTCTCAAAATCAACACAAATTGCTTATCATGGTAAATCTTTTCATCTTGGCTATTATATGTATGTGTTGCCATGAATTTAATTCATGCCATAACAGTATTAACACTATGCATGAAGCCAAACTGAAACTAGTCCAAACTGAAAGCACTATCTACCATGATAAGAAATAATGAATTCGAACCAAAATAAATTAACACTAGTCAATAACATGGTGAATCATTCAAGTTTAATCTCGCTCTAAAACCAATTGTAAGCAATTTAATATATATTTCAGTCAAGAAATATAAACTCAATAGAATCTAAACTTGATATGATTCAACCCATTAAAGATCACAAAAGGGAAAATTGAATCACTGACATGATTCCATGTTCATGTTAGCCTTGTCAGTGCTAATAATTCTTTTCCTCCCTTTGCCTTTTTCTTTTCTATTTTTCAGCTCTTGATGGATAGAACCAAATCTTTCTTTTCGTGACTGTTAAGGTGCAGTTTTCTTGTGATAAAAGAAACTGCTCTCTTTTTATATGCATGTTGCGTTTGGTTTTTTAAATTCAAAAATGTCCATGACTGCAGCAGTTATATATATATATATATATATATATATATATATATATATATATATATATATATATATATATATATATATATATATATATATTCATATGAACATCGAAATATTCTTACATTTTGTGCTGTGAATAGAAAGCAATATTTTGTTTTATGAATAGAAATAAATAAATAGCCACCACCTTGTTATTATTCGTTCTTTCTCTGTTGTATCTCATCTATTATTTATATTTTAAGTAATACAGTTCTGCCTAAAAGAAGGACAAGGAGCTCAGCAAACATTACTTGATGGGTTATGCAACGAGGAGTTTGAATGCATTTGCATTTAAGCTCCTTACTCCCCCCTCAAATCTCATGTCGGACTGATGGGGATATAAATTACTATGCAGTGTTTTGTATGGGTCAGTAGCTCTGTTTTAAATTTGGACATCGAATATGTTTGTCATGTATATGGAGATGGTTTCCTGATGTTCTGTGTATGCATGTTTCCTGAGTTCGGTTTTTGGCTTGCATAGACTAGAGCGTGGACGAGGGAAAGTGGAAGAGTAAGCTTATCATCCAGATACAATTGATACCTAGTCTAGTATTTTCGAAAACCAATTCTTCTGTACTCATTTCCCCTATCCTTCCATGTCCTTCCAATCAAATCTCTTCATTTTCGTTTTTTTGTATTTAAGTCCCCTGACAATTGAAGGATTTAACTGTAAAAGGTGAAAATCAGGAATCTGTGATTGAGTGGGACGTGGGGGGACAGAGAAAATGGAGACAGAACAATTGGTGTGGTATTTTCTGTTGGATAGAATAGTAGAGGGGCATACTGACTAGGGAAGGATGAAACTCAGTGTTATGGAAATAGCCTGGTGTATATGTTCCTCCTTTGGTTTTTGGCTGAATAAGATTACAAGGGCACGTTTGGATTCCACTATGCTAAGACTAGATAACCATTCAATTTTACAGGTTTCGTGTATTATCCTTACGTGTACATATGGATTGCCAAGTCTGCGTTTGGTATAATGCAAGCAGGGGCGAATCCAGGATAATTCATGGGAGGGGTCATAAACTAAAGAAGAAAAATCATAACGATCGAAATGTAATTTGAAACAATATGCACTACATCCAAAAAGTTTTTTTTTTCTCATAGCAAACAGAGTTTTTAACATGGTAGCATATTATAGCAGAGTCGAAGCTAACATAGTGACTGAACAAATCATTAAACAACTTCTCTTTGATACAATGTGCACTGCATCCAAAAAGTCTTGCTTCATCGAGGAAAATTTAAAGCGACGCTAATTACAATATGCACAAATTATGTTTATAACAAAAAAAGATGTAAACTGCACATTTATGGATAAAGAAATACAAAAGACAAAATTGGTTACATGCTTTTAGAAAATGGTTAAATTCATTTTTTACATATAAAACAATATGTGTACTATATATATAAAAATCTACATAAGTGGCAGAACAAATGAACTTGAGGGGAGTTAGTTTTTGAGGCATAATTTTTACACTAACAAATTTTGTAAATTTCAGGTGGGTCAGCTGACCCCTCTGCTATACATGTAGGTTCGCCAGTGCAGACTCTTCTAGATAAACATGAAATGACACAAACTTTAACATATTACATGGAAATGACTCTTGACTCAAAAGACACAACTCTTTATCGGAGAACACCAATTTGGTTTACTTTCCAGTAATTATTCAGTTCTAAGTGCAAGTGCTAATACAATCTAGCATCATTCACATATTCAACATGATTATAACCACAATTTTACTACAAAATGATAACGGTAAAACAGTTTAGCATTAATCATGCATCTTTTATGGATTTCTAACATATAATTTTAGCATTTTCAATTCAGTTCTAAGTGCAAATGCTAATACAATCTAGCATTATTTACAGATTCACCCTACTTATTCAACATTTTTATTCTAGTCCTACATGCAAATGCTAATACGCTTTGGCATGCATTGCATTGAACTTTTGATAAAATACAGTGCTAAAATAAATTACCACATATGGCAGGTAATGTATTGAGTTGTGGCCTGCAATTGGATGTTGAAAATAACGTGTCTTCTTATTTTGCAAAAAGGTCTTGCAATTTATGTAAATATGAGAAGGATCCAATTTTCTAGTTTTTGATCCTTGGGCCATATTTTTCAAAAGGGGGGGTGTCAGCTGCTCCCTCTAAGATACACGTGCATTCGCCCCCGAATGCAAGCTAGATGGACTTTAAAAAAAGGTGGAGCTGTTGTTTATGGAGTCTCCAAACTGTGGTGTTAGGACTTGATGTTGAGCAGGATCTTTCTTATCGTAGTCTTGGAAGTTTTGGTGGTTTTCTAGGTCAGTGAGTGCAAGCTGAAGTGCAATGTGTATATGACCTAAACACTCGTGTAGTACAGATATTCATGTGGATAATAAAAGAACCCATTTTTTGGAAATAATAATAATAATAATAATAATAATACAAAATATTTTTTATCCAATGTATTAGTTATAAGATTAATTGAAATTGATAAAACTACAATAATTCTTTTTTGATATTACAACTTCAAACGGTGTCGGTTTTTCTACCGTTGTACGATAATACTAGACTATCTAACAAGAAAATACGCAAATTCAGTAAAGTAGTTTTACTTGCTACTGTTCCATATCATATATGAATCATTATAGGATAGAGATAATCTTCTATATTAAAGGAATACTATCAATGCCCAAATAATGGAAGATGATTATTACTTGTATTTAGTAAAGTAGTTTTACTTGCTTTAATTCCATCTCATATATGAATCATTATACGGTAGAGATAATCTGCTATATCAAAGGAACACTGTATCAATGCCTGATGTTTTATGATTTCATTCCTGCTCTAATGCATTGCACCTTCTTAACTCATTGATCTGTTTCGCTTAATATACACGATGTGCAACAGTCGCAGATATATTTTGTTTTTATTTTTTAAAACAAAACTGTTATTTATTGCCAATTACTGTTTTTGTGTGTTTGTGTTGGAATTGTCCAACATCGAAAAATTTGTCTATCCAATCTTCCTTAAATATAAAGAGTTCCCCCTTTATATTGCCAATTGGTTTTGTGATAATATGAAAGACTCCATTTCTATCAGTTTGTTGCAGTCTCATATCAAGAAAGGAAAAAGAGATTGGACCGACGTTTGATCATGCTACACTTGGCAAGGAGATTTTGTTTAGCTAATTGTTATATATTTCATATGAACTTTGTTCTTTGGCAGATGTTATTTGCACATGTACCTAGAGCAAAAGCTAAATATTTTCAGCCTATTTCAAAAATAAAACATAAATGATGCCATGCTTATTTTGGAGCCATTTGTGTTTGATTTCTTAGTATATAGTATCATATAAGAGATTGCATTCAATTTTAAAGGTCAGTTGTGCCAAGGCATCAATATATTTTAGTGCCAGTTTCTCTGGTGTTCCTGAGAGACGTTAAGCTGAAGCTACAATGTTAACCTCTGTGGGGTCATTAAATGAGCGTTCAGCTTTACATGTCATTGTTTTCAATTTACCACCAAAGAAGATTCCAAGGAACAGGTGCAGTTGAGAAGCTTCAAGATACATCAAAAAAGCAACTTGTTTGCATGGTTGATTCAGATGACTCCATTGATTCAGATGTATGCCTATTGCCTAAACAGTGAGACCGAGAAAAGAGAAATAAAAAAGAGAAAATACAGTATTGGTTTTTTGTCCTCCATTTTGTTTGTTATTTTTTGAAATTAATAGGACCTTGCTACTAAGTTTATTTTATTTGGAGAATCTGAAATCAATCAATTTGGAGAAAGAAGTGTAGATTGCTGATGATTGAGATGAAGGTGAGCTCTCTACTTAATTCTTATCATGTCAGTTTTAACTCCATGTATTTTCCAATGGTAAAGCCATATATTATTTGAAAATCCAATAGATATTTCATTTGAAAAGCAGGCACAGCGCTTTGGTCTCTTCCATCAATGACAAGGGGAGTCAAACTAAAAGGGAAACTAATTGCTCCTATATTATCAACAATAATCAAATTGAATACAAATTACAAAATTGAACCTAAGCTCTAATAGAAATTTGAATAATAAGTATCAAATTGAAAATAAACTTGAAATAAGTTTTGGATACAGTGTGATTATTTGGCAATGATACAAGTTTAATATAACCTTTAACAGAAATTTGATATAAGAGATTACCTCTATCTTATAATGATTACAAAATTATTTTTCTTATATTCAATATAATGGTCGAATGTTTAATACAATGTTGAACAGATATCTCAAATTTCAAAATAAGTTTCAAGCTGTTGTGACTGCTATGATGCATGCACCACAGTAGGCATACATTTAATTCAGACACATTACTTTATGGCATAAACTTTACAATTTAGTAGGCACACCAAAACTTTAACAGAAATTTGACACTGGTAATGATATAATGTTGGGTGGACAATATGTATTTTGAATGCTTGGTAGGCAGGATTTAGTAGACCTAGCAAGCCGGTAAAAAGTACTTGTACATATTCTTATGTCAGCTTTGAAAAGTTATATATAGTGCCCATAAAATCAAGTGACAACAACTTACGAGTATTTACTTCTGAGCCAGTTTACTTGAGCAATACACTAAGAAAATAATGAAAGCTATACGGCTCCCAATAGGCTTAATACAGGGAAAGTTATTGAGTCAAACATGCTTTCTTCAAATTGTAAGCCAGTTATTATTTGTAAACATTAACTTTGATATGGCATTGCCAGTTGCCACGGGGTATTTATAACTGAAGTTGTTCGTGCAGATTTATAAAGTAGCCTAACACCCAATAAAATTTAACCACACTGACAACAATCCATATTGCCCGTGTACGAAGTACGGATCACTCACTGGTTTCTTTTAAAAGGGGAAAAAAGGCAGGGAGATAGTCATATTGAATGTGTAAAAAGGTTGAATCACAAATACACCATGTAACAAGAGAAGCACAAAGGGAATCAGAGTTAAAGAAGCAAACTTATGCTACCAGATATGAAAGTACATGTTTTCCAACAGCTGCACTATCATGTGCCAGAATTCAAGTGATCATAAGGTAGAGCAACGCTAGACAATTTCTAAACGTTTAAGTAGCTAAACAAAAATATATACCCTTCACCCTTAATTATTTAATCCGTTTTACAGGATACACCGATAAATGAAATGGTCCTTAGTTAGCTCACCAGCATATGTTATCTTCAGAACCGTTCCTTTCTCATAGCCGTAGTATCGAGCTATAGCATCACTCTCCAGCATTCTTGGTAGCTATCAATCAATCATGCAGAAATAAATTGTCGGTAAAATTTGATGTAGAAAGAAAAAAAAAACATTAAACTGAACAAAGTACTACCTGTTTTTCCTCTATATTGTATTTTTTCAGAAGTTGGTCCTTCTCATCTGGAGATAGCTTTTCATGGTGTGGTATCAGGCTGTGTTTTGTCACATTCATCAGCAGTTCTGTAATCTGAAACCAGATATATTTATTGAATCAGTAAAGAAAAATTTACACAAATATTTACACTGCACTATGCCATTATCATCTGTATCATTGAATATCTTGGACAAAATCTTTCAAGGTTCAAGCAAGCTTTTTTCATAAAAATAGATCACAAAATGCCATGATATATCGATATAATCCGGATCTTTTTGTATAGCACAAAAGAACAACATAGACAATTTCTCATGGTCAGTACACTGTTAGTCTCATTTTTGAGTGAAACTGAGCATTTTCCCTCATTGACATTGGTTACTACCATTCAATTTTATGACCAATTTTAAATGTTCTGCTACTAAAACTTGCTTTTAAAGATAACTTGTTTATGTGAAATACTAAAAGATCGTGCCACAATGCATTATAACATTACTGGATGATGAAACATAAAATAAATATATAGTATATATTCATGCGAATGGGGATAATGATATGTAAATAAAACAGTATCAAACGACTAGCTCAGGATATAATATGCAGTTTCAAATATGATCCAAAGGGAAAATACCGTTGAACAAAAGCAAATGCACACAGGATGGAGTAATGAAACTGTAAAATATGAAGGAAAATCGTAGTTAACAATGACATAGTTTACACCAAGACATTAAAAACAAAACAAAAGCAGAAGAAAAAAGGGGGAAAAAAGACCCTTAAGAGAAAAACAATCCTTTCCCGGACTAAAGAATGATGCAAATAAATCTGCGAGAGTGGCCGTCAAGTATGAAACATGATTTATTGCTACAGCATTAACTTCAGAGAGAGGATCAATTTGTGAAACACTTAAGCTGACTGAAATTTAACTTGATTATGCATGAAGATCTTGATAGAGACATGGCCACAGATAACACCATGCACTTATTTACATGAAAGAACTTTTTTTTTTTCCAATTAGTACACCTTAAATAGTTTGTTTTTTGTATGGATATCTATAATTGTTGAATAAAGACAAATAATAAAGAGGCGACTGTGAGCATCATTTGGCTTCATCAAATGTTGGAGCGATTTACAATTTCAACATAAAATCTACAAATTAGGGTTGTCAATGGATACTAGAAAAATCCAAAATTCGTCCACATCCGCATCCGAAATGCGGATAAATATCCAATATCCGGAAAAACGGATGCGGATATAGGCACATCCGCATCCGAAAAATATCCATCTGCTTTTTATCATGATAATAGTTTAAATTATGCGTATTTTATCATGATAATAGATTGCTAACGATCGTGGCAATCTGACCCCCTTACGTCAGGTCGTTACCGACCTACAAAGTGGGTTCAGTATCGATCCTTAGCAATCGAGGGGGATCGACCCCCTTTCTCGTGTTATGTTCTCAGGGTAGTCTAGGCTCGTCGCGCGCTTTTTGATGCTCCGGCATGGATCTTGTGATGAGGATTGCGTGGAGAAGTCGATTCTTCCTTATTCTTCCTACGGTGATTTAGCAATTAGTTCATCAAGTTGATATTGACTTAAGTTGACTGGTTTATCTGTTAGGAAGTATCATGCAGCCATTTTATCATGCTCTCCAAATCTGCTCTAATAGCAAGGTCATTAAGACTGGATGTGCTCACTCCAACGATTACAGATTGAGGAGTCCTTTCAGGTTGTTGATCTCCAACATTCTATAGATCTTTCGTCGTGTGGTAAGTTGTAGATCTATTAGTATGAGCCACTAATAGTGGCAGTTTCCTTTAGATCTCTTGCAATCCGAGTAGTGGAGGAAACTTTGTAAGAAGAAATCAGATTTATCTCACGGGTGCAGGGATCCACAAGTAGACGATGATATCGAAATCAAGTTGAGAATTCAAAATTTCGGTGAAACACCAAAATGCTTGAACCAAATTAAGCATAAACACCCCAGAGTTGTATGTAGAAAGAGGATTATGAAGAAATTAATCACAAACATAACAAAATCATAGAAAAATCAGCACAAAACAATAAAAAATCACTCAATGATTTTATGGTAGTTCGGTGTTTAAGCCTGTACTCACTTTAAGGATTTGATCACTTTACTGCTGAATTTGTAATTACAACATCTCGAACCATCGAAGATCCGAAGTGACAATGTATATGGAGTTTTACAAATGCCAGAAGATCCCAGAGATGAAGCAAGAAGCTGATATTATATCCAGAGGAAAAGTCGGATGATCGGATCGAAAGTTCAACGAGGAGACCCCCTAACAGGCCAACCCTGCACCAAAACAGTGGGCCTTACTGGGCCCATTAATCTAGGTTGGTACCGACCCGGTTGGGTCGGATTTGATCCAAGATAAGTAGACTATGGGTCCCATGAACTCCGATAGGGGTCATCTTGGTCGACCCTTCGAGTCTCACTGGTTGCTTTGTGAATTCGTCTTATCGTTCTCGTGGGTCTAAAGGATCTTTGTCGAGTTGTTTTGTTGATCCAACTTTGGCTAAGTCGCGAGATGGAACCCGATCCAAAGCTTAGGATATTGTTGGCTCGTACTCGGAACTCTCCAAGTCGTGAGTCTGGAAGCGTCGATCGAGCCGAATTACTAGCATAAAGGAGCAAGTCACACAAGCAATGGAAAGTGCTAGTGTGGAGGAGAGGGAGAGTGGAGAAGTGCTCTCCTTGTGTCGACGGCCGGATAGGTATCGACCGAAGGACCTTGGCACACGGGGCAGTGTGATCCCCTCGCCGCCTTCGCGCAATCCCGCCGTTGCATTTGTCTGTCGCCTTCCAACCATGTTTGAACTCGTAGTCTGGTTCTTCGGACCATCTCTCTAGGCTTCTTGCCTAATAGTTGTCAAGTCTAACTTTGTCTAATTTATGTGAATAGCGAATACAATATGATCAAAAAGTTGGTTAACATACACACACACATTAAGATCTAACTTTGTCTTCAGTCCAGCTCATAATCGATGCTCAGTGCATGTCACTATGATGCATGGTGGTTGTCTGGAATATTGTGCAGTAAATTGGAAATTTTATCAATTATTGCATTTATATTCAAACACAACGGCAAGTGCTTTGACTGTGGAGGATATCCTCTACATTATTTGTATTCATACCAAGGTTCGAAAACTCGGTTTCGGTTTCGGTTTCGGTTTCGGTCATTTGAAAATTTGCTAGTTTCGTATGGTTTCGACGGTTTCGGTTTTTGTTTCGGTTTCGGTCCAAAAGTCCAACTTTTATATTTTTTATGAATAAGTTAATGATAAATGTTGCAAATAAAAGATTGAGCACTATTATTTCTCTTTCTTTTACTTCCACTTGGTTTTAGGGAATTTTTGTGATGTTCAAAACTGTAACATATTATAATAACCGGTCATTTTCTACTAGGTCCATCCCAAAACAACAGCCCAAGACAACGTCAGCTACAAATATTTTGTTAACCCTAATTTATTTAGCCAGCTCAACATATAAAGACCGATACCAAAATGTCTGAGCCCACTTTCAGCCCATTTAAAACCCTAGCCAATACTTTATCCTCATAATCCATCGTTCAAAACCGCTTCAGAGAAAGAACACAAGGCTAGAAAAAGAACAAACGGAAAACGATTTCAAGTTCGAAATGGAAAATCAACGACAAAACATCTCATCGCATCGCATGTAGTCACAATCGAATCAGATGCGAACTTTTCGTCGCAGCAGGAAGGTGTTCAATTTGTCGAAGTCGATTCCGAAGTTAGATCTTGAATTAAATTTTGTTCTCCTTTTTTTGATGTTGTTTTTCTTGTTATTTTAATTGAGGCAGCAATTGCGAAAATTTTGAATTTTTTTTTCATCCACGAGCAGCGGGACGAGATTTTGACCTAATCTCGTCCCGCCTCCGGCCGGAACCGAGACGAGATGGCCAGAATCTCGTGGTTCCGGCCGGAATTTCATACCATGATTCATACACAATCCAGGTAACACACATATTGCATATACAATCATACATAAATATATGTAAATATGAATTTAAAGATGTATATGTATATGGTAATATCAGTGAAAAATTTGAGTACAAAATAAGCCTATAAGGAAGACCTCCTGAACCAGTTTTACTTTCGGTCTTCGGCTTTATGCAACAAAACTTGATAATTTGACAATAAACAAAGCAAGATTCAATTCAGCAAAGATAAGAATAATGGAGTATAATAGTTGGGAAAAGTACCTGAAACGTTTCGACTTTAAACGGGAAAATATGTTTCAAATTTTCACGAGCCTGTGTAGTCAAGTTACTTTGTAAAACCAATATCATACTGCTCCAGCTTTCATTACCATACTGGGTATATAAATTTCTTATAACTGGCATCTTTATCGGGTGTGGATCACAGAAGATCACAAGAATCTGAGGGAAAAAAGGGTGAAATTTGTATCAGATCAAAAACGTTAACACGAATCACAAGATTATGTGAATTTTAGGAGAAAAGACATTATCTTCTCTACTTTACTAGTAAATCTATGTATCTACCAATCATGCAATTAAAATCTACACATCTAAACAATTGATGATTTTGACCTGATGGGCTTTTGAAAGATGCTAATTTTCATGAAAATATGATTAAATTCTGCATAAATTTACATCTAAAGTGGTTTCTGTATATGTTGAATCAGTTGCAAAATGCATTATGTGCATATATATATATATATATATATATATATATATATATATATATATATATATATATATATATAGAGAGAGAGAGAGAGAGAGAGAGAGGTAGGTTCAATGGCACCCCTATTTTCTAGCCTCCCATTTGCACCCCATTTATAGCCACTCGTTTATATTAGAATAATGTAGTGGAGGGAGAGAGAATGAGTGGAAGGAGATAGAGGGGGAAACTTGTCGTGGAAATCAGGGGGCTTTTGGGGTGCTGCACTATTTGGGGTGTCATTGAACGCTCGCCATATATATATATATATATATATATATATATAATATATATATATATATATATATATATATATATATATGAGGAGGGTTCCATGGCACCCCAAATTTGTAGCACCCCTAAAACCCCTTAATGAAAGCCACTCGTTTATTATTAAATAAGATAGTGGGGGGAGAGAGAGTTAGTGGGAGGAGAGAGAAAGGGGATTGTGTGGTGAAAATTAGGAGGGCTAAATGGGTGCTACACTATTTGGGGTGTTCTTGATCCTATCTCATATATATATATATATATATATATATATATATATATATATATATATATATATATATGTGTGTGTGTGTGTGTGTGTGTGTGTGTGTGTGATGTGAGAGTGAGTGTATGTATGTACGTACATGAGGAGGGTTCTGCTGCACTCAAACATTGAATCCTGTCATGAAATGAGTGCATTGGTACTACACAATAAGTGTGTTATCAAATGAGGATTTATATAGAGTCTCAGAAGATGGATGAACACACTTCGATTCTAGCTAGGCATATAGGTCATTGTTACGTCAATGAGCTATTGATAATACTCACGATGGCATCACCTTTAATACTGATGCTTTGAATTCTTATGTTGGTGTGGTCCCCATTAGTAAAAGAAATAGCGTTTTTACCTTTTAGCTTATAAGCTAACATGCAAAAAAGAACCTTGTGAAATACTCATTACAAGGGACTCCCTAGTCCAGCAGTTCCCATGACATTTGAAACCAGAGAAACACAGTACAAGAACTCGGGAACCAGTATCAAAACATATTCATCTTGCTTAACTAATATTGTAATGCATTAAAAGTTTATGTTGGTAATGTGTTAAGGGTATTTAGCTTCTTATACACCAATCAAGTAAATTTTTTGGGTGCATAAATGAAACAGAGCAAGTAGTAGTTAGCTGTTACTTTTGTCAAAATACTAGTGTCTTATGTCTACCATATTCTAGAGCAATTTCAAATTTTAAGTGTTGTATACAATTGTCAAGTGACAAATTTATAAGGATTATTCTCAAATATGGCTAATGATAAATAAGGTATGAGCAATAAAAAAAGAAACTGACATACCCTAATGATAAGTAAGGGATTTATAAGGATTTTCCTTAAAACATTGCTGAAATCTGTATGCATATGCTGATCACACTGACATACCGTAATGATAAGTAAGGTATGAGCAATAACATAGAGTGGAAACAAAATTGCATCTTTTGTTGTTCTGAAACCAAGTTTTAGCATGTAACATGACTAATGTAACATTATATTCTAATTTCAATCATTAATATTCATGTCAGCTATCAATTTACTAAAAGTACAACCGCTTTGTTAAAGCACAAACTGAACAGGTATGTGTGCATAAAACTAATCCTTGTGCTGGCTTTTGGATGTATCGTCGTTCTATTTAAAGATACTGATATGTCTGAAATTTTCCGTTTATGAATTGGTTTCTATTATTAATTTGATTATTTTGTCTGAACTGGTTTATTACTGTTCTTTTGAAAGATACCGATCTGTCTGAGATTTTTACTTCTCTTATGTTACTTCTAATGAAAAGTATTATATTTTAGCTTGACTATTTAATAATTGATTTTTTACAAGTTAAGATTAGAAAGCACTAATTGTGATAAAAACAAAGATCAATTTAGAGTAAAAAGGTTGTTTTTCAATAGAACAGTCTTTGTTTTGATTTACAACATCACTGGAAGATAAAATTTTCACATTTGACGAGATCAGGAAATATGGCCTATAAACATCAACTATTAAAAAGCAGAGCCAATACTCACATGAAGAAATCAAGAAAAAGAAATATTGTAGAATCTAAACAAGAAAAAAAGGGGCCGTTTTCAAATTTGCCTTGCAGACTTAACATTTACACTGGCAATTCCATCAACTCTATCATTTACAAACATATTCAAGATATCCTAAAGGTACCTAATAACGTTTACACTGGCAATTCCATCAACTCTATGATTTACAAACATATTCAAGATATCCTAAAGGTACCTAATAACGTTTTCATCTCATGCCAAGTAAGAAATAAGAATGGCAATGGGGCGGATTTTTTATGCCTCGGACCCACCCGAGATTTTTGAACCTCGCCCCAGACCCGCTTCGTAGACCCGGTGCGGGTCTGGAATTTTGCCCTGTACCTGAAACCTGTACGAATCAGGGTAGACCCAACCCGTCCCAAGATCCGATGAAATTGTGTATCAATATATACAATTTTATTTATATTTTTTGTCACTAAATGATAAATTAAATACAGCTAATAATGGGTGTGCAATGATAAAAGAATATTAAAAAAATGAATTGTACGATAATAGTTCAGAACGTATGCATTTGTTCTTGTATAATTATCATTGATGCAACTAAATACTATGGAAAATTTATTGCTTATTTATTGAAATTATATAATATACATGTTATAACCACATATATGTAAAAAGACCGACAAGTAATCATTATAGTTATAAAGCAGTTTAATGATGTATTACTAATGCGGGTCGGGTTGGGGCGGGTTAGCCGTGCCCCAGACCCGACCCTAGAACCGGACCTCTCAAAGCAGGTCGTGGGTCTACCCGTCCCGAAGACCCAATGAGGCGGGTCTAAATGGACCAAAACAGGGGCGGGTCAACCGGGTTTGGACCCTAGACCCGCCTCATTGTCACCCCTAACGTCAAGCATGTTAATAGAAAGCTCAACACTAATACGGTTATCCTTTTATTTACAAGATTAAAAGCTGTACCAGTTGCTATTATTAGTAAACATAATCTTTTATTATTGATGATCACCGAACTGCTTGATCTGGGTAAATTACGGTGAAAAGAATAATTTCACAATGGATAGAATAACCAAGTCAAGTTTGATCAATAACTACATGACTGTATATGGAATTATGGGTGAGCGTTTGGTTGGTTTTGGGGTTAAAAAGTTCAAAAAAATTAGAATCGAAAATTTTCAAAACCGAACCGAACCAAAATAATTTCGGTTAATCCGGTCGGTAACCGATTTAACCGAACTTGAAGGATATCTTATTGCTTAAACGATTAATTCACCCAAAGAAAAACATAAATTCATGTTTGAAGAAATTTTGTTCATTAAATTTTATGGTTACAATAAAATTTGACTTATCTTTAACAAATGTTTTTGTATTTTATCACTAAATCAATTATTTAAAGTACGATAATAACATAAAATTGGATAGTACGGTCAAAGTTCGGTTAATTCAATTAAACCAATAACCAAAAAAAAATTACAAATCGAGTTCAAACCGATTTAGTTTTAAAACCGAACCGAATCAACCGAATCGGTTCGGTCGGTTAATTCGGTTCCGACCGAATATTGCTCACCCCTATATGGAATAACATACGAGTAAAGAGAAAATCAACTAAAGCGCAAGCAGACTCCATATTCCTTATCGCAGAAACCATAGAGAATATATATCCATCTTGTTTTAAAGTTCTTCGGATCATTTAATAATATACAGGTACAGCAGATTTTCGTTTTTGGCATATCTTTCCAAACAACATTGCAAATATGAATAAAAGCAACGTATAAACAAAAGTTTGGTGGAAATTGCAGCCAGGGTATTTTTAAAAGCAATGTATAAACAAAAGTTCGGTGAAAATTGCAGCCAGAATACTTCAATGGAAAGACAGTGATGAAACATGCGTCATGTAACACATCGATTGTGTTCAGAAAGCTCAGACCCAAAACAAAGCTCTGACAGTGAAATTTTGCTCAGCCATGGAGATACATTAATTAATTAATAATAATCTTTATTCATGGGGATTCGTTACTTCGGATTTGTTATTATCCCAATCTCACAAAAAACCAACTGTACCAACCATTTTACAAACAAATTATTCAATTTTCAAAAAATTACTAATCATTTGATGTGTTTTTCTTTGCTTGACTTGTTACCTAACATTAACAACCGATTTTTTAGTAAAATAATGAGGTATAATCATTCGCACCATCGTTTAATTAAAACAAGGATTGGGACGATAACATACATGCAAATCGGAACCGCTTATATAGAAGAAAACATAGAGTAGGATACGTTTTATGTCACCATGGTGACTCCATTTCTAGAAGCGTATACGGTTAAAACATAATCCTTGTTAATTTATTAGAAGGAAAGCCTGTAGTAAAGTAGTGGAAAAATAATAGTAACAACGTTCTTCACTGTAACTAAAGGAGTGAATATTCATAAAAAAAGGTTACCGCAAAACAAACAGTACATGCATCCACACAAACATAAATTGTATTTCAAGATTTTCAAACTCCAGTATTTGAAATCAAAATATGAGACATTATGAACTACATTGTTCTTGCATAATCTAATTAACCATTTCTCCCACGTTTGATCCACAGAACATGCAACATAAAATTTGGCTAGGACCAAGGGCTAAAAATATTATTTTTGAACATTTTTCACGACTAGTCACCAAACTCGTGTGGAACCATCATAAATTAATCATTTAGTCAACATATATGTAAGAAAACATAGATTATTCATAAATATTGTTGCTTCAAAAGCATTGTGCTCATAATATCATAGGACTCAAATGTATTTATCACTACATTAAAGGCATTTGTAATTTTGTCATCAAAATGATGCGAGTAAAAATATCGAATTAAGACAATTTTATACAAGGAAATTAGTAACATATCCAACCACCATCATCTTCTTTTGTAATCCACCAAAAAATAATGAAATCATAAGGTTATAAAATATATACCCTAGTTAACCAAAAAAGGATATATATGCAAGTATTCAGCGTTTAACGAAAGTACCTTAATATCATCTCTATCATTTGCAAATAACATTCTAGTTTCTAATACAAGTACAAATCGCACAGATGTGTAAGGGTAACAAATTAGACCCAACCCGATGACCCCGGATCCGACCCGACGGGTCTCAATTCTAGGCAGGTCGATTCGGATTTAATTGGATAGTAACACTAAAAATACATATATTTTAATGCTTTTGGATTGGATCTTTCGGGTTGGATCAGTTCGGGTCGGGTTTTGTCCAGCCTTTATTGTATTTTTCGTCACCTAGACTCAACCTGAGAAGCGTCAGGTTCGGTTCAAGTCCGGGTCTTTTCAGGACGGGTCGGGTCAGTTTTTCGGTTCTCGATTCTAATTGTCAGCCCTATGGATGTGCATCTAATAGCTATAGAGATTTACTTGTTATTCAACAAAAAAAGTAATGGATGGATGCACGCTATAAATGCAAAAACTTTGTGTTCACAACACTATTTTAAGCAGTTTTGTTGGTAATGTCAGATGCAAACTGGTAGCGAAAATCCATTGATGGATGTTCCGGAAGGAGATGGTAGTGGATGTTGCAAACCGTTGGTGGGATACCGTTGATGGATGATAAAGTGTTTTGTAAGTTTCAAAAATAATACACAATGGAAATCTTATTCACTGAATTTATTTATTAGTAGTACAAAAGAACAAAGGAAATCATCATGAGATTTTCAGCTTTTCAAAGCACTATGAATTAACATTAGAGAAAAGATATGAATAACCATAAATGTTGTTTAATAATTGTAGACAAAACTTTCAAACCCCCAAAAAAGGATAGACATTGCTGTTATGGGTTCGGTCTAGAGGCATATCGCTTATCCATCAAGAGATTCAAGTGCATCAAAGTAGTTGGAAGAGGAACTCTTATCTCATTCGCTCCTGGCAAAAGCAAGAAACAAAATACGTCGTTGCAACACACGTATCCTGAATGGGCATATTTGTACTTGCTCAACATTTAACATCCGAGATAACTAAAGGTTGACCTTACAACATTTTTTTCCATGAATTTTGATAGCTATGCTCTAATTCCTTCTAGGAAGATAATATGACCACAAAGAAACATATTTGAATTGTGTGGAACAAGATTTTTGCACAAGAAGAACGTGGAGGGTTAGGAATGGGGAATCCATGTGACACTTGCAAGGCTTACACTTGCCAACAATGGAGTAAGTTCAGGAAGAATAACCCTTTACGGACTAAAATCTAAAGTAAAAATACAGAAGATTGGCTATAAGCAACCACAAAAATGTACCGTCCTAAGTCTGTGGAATATGGAAGATGATGGATAAAGTAAAAGATAGCATGTAGGCAAACACAGTAGAGGATGGTTGGAGGGAACTTTTACTTTGAAGACTACTTTTGGTTCCATTAGAATCAAAAAGCAAACCCAAAACCATTTTAAATTACATGGAACTGTAGGATATCCATGAAGATTTTAGTACTGACGTTGAATTAATGACCTCACAATTTACAGTAACTCCATGTACCCATAATATCCATAATATTGAGATGTAGTGATGCAGAGTGAGAAGAAAAGGAGATGTCCACCAGTTCTGTGGAAATGATTAGCCATCAACATGTGATGTCACTTCCAAACTTTAATGGAATTGTTAATCCATTTTTGGACCAAAGCAGTTTTAATCGAACTTAGATGATTAAAACGAAATCGGAATGACTTAAAACTTGGCAAATGCACTTAGAAAAGAAAAGGAAAGAGTTTGAAAGAAATATTACATGGATTGGACACACATAACCACATAACATGGGTCCGAGTTATGTTATAGGTGACCCACTCACTCCTCAAACTTCACACTATGCTCAAGCTACTCCATTGACTCATGACTAGGTGATTATTCATGGACCTGTTAGGTTACTTTAAAGATTGGCTAGGATAAAGCAAAGGAAAGCGAATACAAGAGAAACCACAAGACTTGACTCAAAGACGATGGGAAAAGGATCAAACAGCTCAATTGGAAATTGGGTCAATGTGATCCCTTCTACGTACTGGGTCAATAATGATCCTTGATCCTTTCATTAATTCTCGTATATATAGGAAATATTAATTTCACTGATGAGACTATTCTCAATACTATAAAACAATCAAAAAATAGACCGCTGTTTTGATAATAAAAAATAGTGGAAAAACCACTATTATAAAAAGGGTTTGCGCGCGGGGGGGGGGGGGGGGGGGGGGGGACGTGCGCGTGCATGTGTGGGGGGTGTGGGTGTGCGTGCGTGGGGGGTTGTGGGTGTGCGTGCGCGGGTGCGTGTGTGTCCGCAGGTGCGGCGCAGTGGAAAGGGGGCCTAACTTCCTAGTAAAAGGTCGCAGGTTCGATTCCTACCATGCGCTTCCCCATCCTACATTAAATTTACCCGGGGGTATGGGGGCTTGGATTAGCGGATGGCTTTACTGTGCCCTCCTCAGGAGTTTACCGGCCCGTCAGGTTCTCCTGGGTTCTCTCTTCCTCCACTGACTATGTCTCCACTCACTAACATATTTTAGTATAAATGAGTGGTCGAATTCAGGGAGCTTTTGGGGTGCTGCAATTTAATGGTGTTGTTGAACGCTCCTATGTATATGTGTGTGTGTGTGTGTGTGTGTGTGTGTGTGTGTAGAGTGAGAGAGAGAGACTTGCTTAGCACCGAACCAAACCATTTTGATATACTTGGTTCTGATATAGTCTTCACACAGGGTTTACAGGGCTGATATGTGCAAACTTATTTGTTTCATACTAAGTGGAAAAAGGTTGAGAAATTACAAGATTTTTTAAAGTAACAGGGGATTGGGGTACATTATTAAAAAATCCCTTTTTGCTGTGAAAGAGATAACCCTGCTTGCTGATCCCAATAGCAACAAAATTCAACCATTCACTTGGTGGTGGTTTTGGGGGGGAGAAAGGGGGGGGGGGGGGGGGGCGAAGGAATTAGCGTGCAGCAACCATCAAAATTACGATTTTCCATCCAAGATAACTCATACCAACTCAAAAGCAGAAACCCAAATTCACCCAAAAAAAAAGGAAAAAAATTAGAAGTTGCGGGGAAACCTGCCAACAGTTACCTTTTTAAGAGGATCTCGAAGAAGAACAGCAGATACTTTAAGATGATCAAGATCGGGATGATCTCCGTGCAAACGACGAAAATCAGATAAGCCTTGCTCCATTTCAGTGACCGATACCCCATAACCACGATCTCTGAGCATTTCAAGAATAGTACGTCGAGCGAGGTATAATCTGTGGCTTTCGATAGAGCCTTTGTCTATGAACATGCTCAAACAGCCGTTGTTCTCTTCTACTCCCATTGTTTCTTCTGGTACTGTCTTATCGGCGTTATCGATTTCCATTTCCCCCCTATTTCCTCCTAATCCGTTTTCCTGCAGCAGACCAAATCATAGTTTTCATGACCGTGCCGTGCCTCGAACTGTGATGAATAAAGGTTCAAGGTTTTGAATCTTTTGATGGTTCAACCGGTCGAACCGTCAGAACCATAAGGTTTACTTTTTTGAAAATTTTACACATTTAAATATAAATATATACATAAAAAATTATTTAAATAAAAATGCTAGATATCATATCACAACTGCATATTATCTTTCAAATTTAGTATATTCTGTTTGCAAAGTAGCATATCGTAATTGCACACATATAATCAGTAATAAAAGTGCAACATATCATAAGTTCACTGTTCACATATGTCAATTATAAAACATAAAAATTCTACATGTCAGTTCACAATTCCATAAAGATATAACAATGGATGAATAGCAAAATAGCATACACCACATTGACAGCATAAATAACATTAACCCGAATATAATTTTAAAAGCATACAACACATTGACAGCATAAATTAACATAAACCTGAATACAATTTCAAATATAGCATACATATCATTTCAGAAAGCCACAACACTGACAGCGCTTTATACGTTAACACAAAAAAGCGAAGTAGTTAGCATAACATAACTGACGTTAACTTGAATACATAACACCTAATGGTTTCTAACAAGCATAAATAATATAAACTGATTTCTAACTCTCATACATAATACAAAATAACGAGCAGTTTGCATGACTTTATATTTGTGCTTGAATGTTGCAGATGGCTTGTTGTGCAAAGTGATTAATTGTTTATCATTTTTTTGTTTACATTGAAAAAAATAAAAGAATAATAATCATTTTGTTGTGTTTCTATGTCCAGAAGCCTTTTTTAGTTTTTCTCCACTTCAAGTGCTCCTCTTATATCTCAGGCTTCATATCTCTTGTGTTAGGCTTGTGAACTTTGTTAGGTACTGTATCTATAATTTTAATACTGTAAAAAAAACTAACACAACAATCCCTTACATTGAACTAAACTTGCATATTTCAATTCAATTAACAGTTTCAAATCCAGTTCACAGTACCTAAATTTATAATACCGAACAAAATAACCCAAATCGGAAGTAGATATGGTGTCATACCCGAATCCAATGAAAATATGACGTTAGAGGAATCACTGAAGCTAGAAGCTTCAGGCGATATAAGTTAGGGTTTGCAGCGGCGAGCAGCTAGTCACAATGGCAGACAGAGGAAGAAGAAGAAGCTTAACTCAGGCCTGAGTTTATCAGAGTTGGTGACTGGACCTTGTTAAAATCTGGAATGCTGATGCGTTTTTGTTTTTGTTGGGCTTGTAACCGATGGATTGTGGGCTTGTACGGGCTTGTGAGTTAATTGGATTCATGTCAACTAAGTCAAGTACGATGTGGCTATGTGTACATAAGTAGGTGCAGGCTATTGTAAAAAAAAGCAGTGAAGAGATCATTATCTTCATTTTTATATTTTGTCCTTGTTCTTGCCTTTCTAATTCCCACAGTTTGCACCTAAACCATGCACATTTCAATTCTTGTATCATCTTCAGCCATTATCTTGTTATATTTGCCTTAATCCAAACTTGTTAATTCGACCATTACATCCACCATATCAAAATTATCTCAGTTTCTTCTTGACTACAGACTTAATCCAATTTCAGCGCTCAAGTTTATGTTCAATTTTCAAATCCTGTTATCATGTCCACCTCAGTAATTCAAAATTCTTGAATTTCTTTCCATTAAATACTTCCTTTATCATTGATAAGACAACAATGAGATTATATCTTTATTAATAATTCTCTTGGAAACACGTATTTTTGGTCCGACCGTGAAATGCCAAAATTGCCCTTTATTTAAAATTAAAAACTATCCCATAAAAATAGGATCTGTGCAGTTGATTTTTTTTAAATTTAAATAAAGGGTCCCATAAAAATAGGATTTGTGCGATTGATTTTTTTTCTTTTCAAAACTTCATTTATGTATGCGTTGGCCTTTGAATAATGGGTCGATAATAATCCACGCGCGGAGCGCGTGCCGTTACGCTCGTAATATAATAAGTATTGTGATTCTAAAAAGTCTCTAGTCAAGTTTTGTTGTAGATAAGACAACAATGAAGCATTGAGACTAGTGTTGGAAAATGGAATTTTGATGACAACAACCTTGTTTCAATCATTATCATTATTGACTATAAAATATATACTAACATCTTTATATATATATATATATATATATATATATATATATATATATATATATATATATATATATAGAGAGAGAGAGAGAGAGAGAGAGAGAGAGCGGCTATATGAACACAAAATTTTGACACAAAATCTCAGCCATGATTAATTTGTTTTTATGTGACGGGTGCAATTCATGGGGTAATTCTATGGTTTAGATTTTGTGTCTCACATTTTGTGTCAAACCTCTGTGTCTAAACAGATTTTCCCATATATATATATATATATATATATATATATATATATATATGTATATATTTATATATATGCAGGAAATAAATATTGAAGACTATACATTTTAAGAGATTCAAGGTTTCAAAGGAGATTCAAGATTCATGAGTATCAAGATATCAAGATTTCAAGAGTTCAGGATTATTAGAGCAATAGAGTCTAGTTAATATGTTAAAACTCTGATTAGCACTCTCAAATTTTTGTTTTCAAATTATTTCAAACTCCTTTCAACATGTTTTAAATCATCCAAAGATTTTTTGCTTATGATTTCAAATATATATATATATATATATATATATATATATATATATATGTTTTTTATAGTTTATATATTATATATGTTTATAGTTATACTATATAATTTTATATCATTCATATATATATTTTTTAAATCATATGTTTAAATATGTTTTTATACTTGAGAAAATGTATTTTAAACAGCTAGTTTTATTTCAGGAATTTTCATAATATATGTATATATATATATATATATATATATATATTGATTTAAATAGTTGCAGAATGATTTAAAATTCAAAATGCAATACATATGTCGACGTACACTTTTGTACATGTCGATAAATAACTATCACAAATTTAAATTCAAATAGATATTTCTTTTCAATTTAAAATGTTCCAGGAATGGTTGTGTCCCTGGGAACACTATATAAAGGGTCTGATTTTGAATTTTTTTTCATAAGTTTTTATCTCCTTCTTCCCTACTTCATATTCCACCATTATTCTACATTGAAATTCAAATTTCTACACTTATACTCTGTTGATTTTAATACAAATTATATCATTCTCTTTCTACTCTCAATCTCCATCAAATACTTTCTGTTTGGAAGTGCTATTCAAGAGTTCTAGGGCAACTGTAATCGAAAAGGATAGGGTGTGTTCCTCGTAGCTCGTAAATCAAGGAAAGGGAGCGGTGTCAACTTTGTAGCCATGAAATCAAGGGTGTTGAATCGGTGTTAACCTTGTAGCCTTGAAATCAAGGGGTTGTAATTGGATACTGATATTAATAAAACTCTACGCAATCCAAAATAAAATCTGATGTGTTCTTTCCTTTTCTACATTTTATTTTTATTTATATCTGCATCTATGATTGTTTCTGTTGTGATATTCATTTTGTGATCATATAGTTGTCTGAGTAACCGTTAATTGTTTAAGAATATTATAAGTTCTTTAAAACACTATTCACCCCCTTCCTCTAATGTTAGTTTTGCCTTAAGATCTATGATTCTCGTCCGTAACAACTAATATGTTGATTGACTGGTGATCATATATTTGGTCGTTAATATATGAGATACTGATGTCAATACATAAATATGTATTAGAGAATAGTGTAATCGGCAGACCCAATGTGAGAAAACTTCATAGAGCATGATTAGTAGTGTCATAAGTGATTCTCATAGTGACAGTGATGTAATGGTACTCAGACCTGAAATCAGTATATATTTTATTCGTGGATATTTGTGTTTGGATATCATCAAAAGTTACTCTTGAGTCTTAACTAGTAAACGATAAAGGTGATTATTGGATACATCTCGAATCGATTGAAAAGAACGAATAATCTAGATGGAATTTAACCCTAAAATATAAGTAGAGATATCTATGAGCCTCTTGATTGAGTAAGATTATAAAATATATGATCGTGCTCAAATACTGATTTGTTTTATATATAATCTACTCATAGATTAAGATAAGAAAGGTTAAACTATAAAGAGGATAATGTGTTCCATGCTTTGAGTTTAATATTGGATAAATGATTAAAATGATTAAATTACGTTGAAACATTGATCACATAAAATGTTGTATCGATCCTTGATTTTATTATAACTTGGGTAACAACAATGTATTACTAGATGTTGCTCGCTGTTTATAATTTTAAATATAATTTAAAATTATTGCCAGTAATAACCTATTGGGTCACACACTAAGAACGCTTAAGAGGGATAGCCATTCTTTTAATATTAAAATATTAAACATCGATATTTTAAAATTACGTAAGACTTGGTAATACCGATTTTGTTTCGTTTTGGATATGCTTCCTATTCTTTTAAAGAGGGGTGACTTCCTCCTTTTTAATATACATAGAAAAAATTAGAATCCAAAATTGAAGAAACCAAATCGGTCGTGGCTAGTACCTCAGATCCTATCTCGATTTCATTTGATGATTTCGGAAGAGTTCGTGGATACCATAAAGACGCTGTTGATCCAGCATCGTTAAAGATTTGATTCAATCCAGTTCTTCTTCAAATCCGCGATTTTGCAAAAATCAAATAGATATACCATCACTCGATTTATTGTTTTTTTTGTTTGGATCCTGTATTTTTTGTTATAAAATTTTAATTCCGCTTCCAATTTGATCTAAAATATCGAACAACGGTATCAGAGCAGTCTTGCGAAAAGAATTTATCGAGTGTTTGTATTCGATTTTGTATGTTTGGTTTCTTGCAAGAATTGAAAAGTGTTATGAACACTAATGCGAGAATGTAAAAGGCTTGTAATATAATTTAATTTACAAATTAATTTCATTTAAAATAAAATTTATATTTGATATTAATTCGGAAATAAGTTCATGAGTTGATATTGGATGTCGGTTCTGTTTTATATTGCTAATACCTACCATGTTAAAATTTTCAAAATCTGGATTGATTTTACTGGTGGGATTGGAATTGTGAATGTGTCTTACAAATTGGAGTTCTTTTTTTGGCAAAGTCGGCCAGTTTTTATAGTGTTCAGTAACACTTATTATTATAACAGATAATAAATACAATAAGTATAGGAGTTTGATAGATTGTCAGATTGCTAGTACTGTTTTTAAAGTGGACCATCCATTGCATACGGGTTTTATAGTGGTCGATCCACTTCGTCTATTCTGGATTACAGCACAGGAGCTAGTTGTATATACTAGACTAATGTTACTCCACGCAGGGAGAATTACATTTTACATGGCTTACTTCAAAAGAAGTTCAATTACATTACAAGCAACAAAAAAACTATAAATACTAGACAATAAAATACCATTCACTGTTCCATAGAATAGCCTCGCTACAGTACTTCAAATCGAATGCTTCGCACATCATGTTGCGGAGAGAAATGACATAGAGAGGTACAACTGCGGGCCAATCACATCATCTGAAAGCAAGGTAGGAAACCTGCAACAATTCACATCCAAGGGAGAAAACTCCTCGTGCATTCCAACGTTACAACCCAGTGTGAACCCAGTCACATTACAACGAATCTACTTGCCGACCAGTGACTACGTAGAAGGCAAGATGCCTAACTCCTTGCTACCGGTAGTAATGATATGGAAGAAAATACATCATAACACGACATATAAAAACCATTGCATAAGAGACCCAGACAACACCAAGTCACGGATGAACAACATGGAAGACGGAAATCAGCCAATGCCTATCAGTAGTGCCAAGAGCAGAGCTTCACCTATGCTGCCAGAGGTGTGACTGAGTGCAAATGAAGCACACCACATCAAAATTCCTAATAAAAACAAAAATGACAAGGGATACAAAGTAACGTGGAAGCTATGTAGCATAAAACACTAATCTCCCAGAACGATAGGCCCAAACACAAAAACCAAACAACAGCATCCCACCCAGCAACCCACAACTAATTACCAATAAGTCGACAACTATGGAGAACATTGAATATCAAACAGAAAAGACCATCACAACACAACCAGCTCAACATACCAGCAAGCAAACAATCCACGGCAAGCTCACTGAGCAGAGATAAAGGACTACTTCCTATCTATGGAGCATCTCGGTAGATATGAAAAAAGTTTGGCGTACCATCGCGAAAACCGATCCAGACTACTTGAAGTTACTTCTGTCCAAAGAAGCACCGCGTCAGCCACCAGGCTCCTATACCCACGCAAGTCGAAACCACGAAATTACACACCAGAAAGCGCCGTTATAAGATAGCGGACTGAATGCACTAAGATGGACCACCGGGACATGGATTGGGAGGGTGAAAGGAGCTAAAAGGGAAAGAATCATCTGGAGTTGGTGGATAGGAGAAAATAAGGATGACGGTGAATATCTCGATTCGAAAAAGGGTAAGATCTAGAAATTGATAAACGCGATTCAAAATAGCTTGAACGCAGATGAAAGCAAGGGTGTTTGGGGGTTAAAAGAAAGCACGAGAGATGTAGATGTCATAGAAGATGGATAAAGAGATAGAAATGGAAGAAAACGAAAAAGAAAACACCCATGTCGCCATTAACTAAAGCACAAACTGTACCGACCCATTTGTTGAAACTAACAATACGAATTGGAATTCTTGTTATTAAATGCAGTCACAACATCATCCCTATCTTGGTTGAAATCTGAAAACGATGAGTTTTTCCTTTGTCAAATAGAAATTTTTGGGATATAATATCACTGTGGATTAAGTTGTTAATTCAACGTGTATTTAAAATGTGTTTTAATATGATTCTGTAAATTGTGTTAAGATCTGAATCAATATGTTTGATTACTGAAAGTTGATATTGATAACCGAATGGTTTTAAATCATTGTAAATCCTAAGCAGTATGATGTTTAGAAAACTTTGGAATTGGCTTGGTTCGCTATGTTTTGGATGAATGTGACTCTGTTATGCTTTTAAGATCAAAAACCAGCTTCGTTGATTGATCACATTATTTAAGTTTGAGAATCACTATTTGAGTCTTCTTGGCTTTGTGTTGACATGATAACAATTATAATTTTTTGATTACATGCAAGACATTAAGATGATCTTCAAGTCATGATTTGGAATTTAACTCTTCAATTTGTACATATTTTGATATATAATATACACATCAACTTTATACTGGAATTTAATATGCAGTAACATATACTCTATAGTAAATATATCTTCAATGGACATGTTTGTAACATTATATGCAGCATGTAAAATTTGGATAACACTGTTGTATAAATGTTGTTTATATGAGATGCACTATTGAATAAATATTATAAGATTGGACAGTTGTGATATATATATATATATATATATATATATATATATATATGCAGGCAGTGTTATTTACAAAAATTTCTAAACATAATATGTTGTATGTTTTAACTTGAACCCACTACAACAAAACAGTGCTTTTACAACGGGCAAAAACCGTTGTTATATACTTTTCACAACGGGCGAAAGCCCGTCCTAATACGCGTCGTTGTAATAGGTCCTCATTAAATTACAACGGTCTGTGATGGTTGTAAAAGACCGTTGTAACACGTGCTCTGTCACGTGCAATAACTCTATGACAATGGCTATAAACCCGTTGTAATACATTATATTACAACGGGCATTGCCCGTTGTAAAAAGTCCGTTTTGTTTTAAAAAAAACATAAATGTATTAATATAAAAATATTGCATAAATTAAAATATTGAACTCAATATTTCTTAGTTTAATATAAATATTTTATTACACTCTTGAACAATAAATAGTTTTATTTCTTTCTATTACACAATTACTATACATAAGGTGAAAATACTCATTTGTACAAATATTATTTCACTACATACACTTAGTTACACTCATCACACCCTCTCATGCTCAATGCCTTCATCTTCGGTGATTGATCCAAAATGTGCATTAAAAGAACTGGATGAAGAAGTACAAACAGATAGTGTTTAGTTTACTCACCCAAGGAGCACGAGTGTAAACATTGCCATATCCAACGATAGACAGAAGTATACTCATTGAAGTATCGTGCTTGACTGCCCATAAAAAGTGAAAATCCTAATATGAACTTCCTTCTGAAACTATTCAGATATGCTGCTGCAAGAAAGTTTAGAGAATGTAAGCATCATTCTGTCTGGGTACTCTCTGATTTTTGAAATGAGAAGCGTTCCCATGCCTAATCCTGTTCCACCACCAAGAGAGTGGCATTCTTCTTGTCCAACCTAGGCACAGGCTGAACCATCAAGGGCACTACCCTCTGCAACGTTAGCCCGTAAGCTTCCTTCTTGTTCAACTTCTCCACACTTTGCCCTTCCCCCAACTCCCAATCAAAGCCATGCATCAGCGTCGCAGTCAGAAACTGCACCATTCTCAATCCCAAGCTCAGCCCAGCACATACAAATATGTCCTGCACCAAACGGTATCAGCTGAAAGTCATTCCCTTCTAAGTCCACCTTCTCGTAACATCCACCTTCCATAAACCTTTCCGGACGGAACTCCAACGGCTCCTTCCAAATTCCCGGATCCCTAGATATCGCCCAAACATTAACTAAAAGCATCGTGTTCTTCGGTATCAGGTACCCATTAACAGTACAAGCCTCTAGCGATATCCGTGGCAGGGACAGCGGAGTTTAAGGATGAAGTCGGAACGTCTCTTTCACTATGTCCCGAATGCACGAAAGGTTCCGGATGTCAGCTTTCGAGACTGTGGCCTATAAAAATGAATAGTGATAAATAATATCAACGGTTCTGGAAAGTCTAAAATCAGATGGTTAATATGACTAAAATCTACAATCACCAACGATATCCAGAAAAATAAATTATGTATCACATTAAAAATGATCATAAAGAAAAATTTATTCAAGTTAGGATTTGATTTGCTGCATCATTAAACAAACTGCAAACAAATAATAATAGTAACTATAATTTGGTTTATTAAAAAAAATCAGCAAAAACCCAATACTCAGCAAACAGTGCCTTTTGCATTAAAATTCTCTATAGAAGACCAATTTCAATTAAAGTGGAGTGGAATTCAAGCGACCATTAGTCTTATACAGATTTAATATGTAGCCAAAACCAAAATAGGGTACAAGTCTCCACAGGCTATAAGTTTAGTTATGTTAGCAGCAACTTAGACCAAAAGAATGAACTGACCGCGGAAAACAAGATATTAAGATCTCATAAGGGCATGATAGCTACATAATTAAACTTCCTACTTAATTATTATACTCTCATTATTAACTAAACTAATTTCTCGCTCAACAACCCAAACAACAGATTTAACAAATTATAAAATACTAGTATAACCGCACAACGGTGGTAAAACCGACTGTGTGTATGTGTGTGTGGAAAACCTATTTAGATACAAAAATTTGACACAAACTGAAGAACATAAAATTTCAACCATTGGATTACCCCATGATTTGCATCTCACATATAAAAACAATTAAATATATGATTGAGATTTTGTGTCTTTTGTATCAAACTTTTGTGTTCAAATAGTTGCTTCCATACTATATGTGTGTACGTGCACGCAAGCGCGCATGTGTATAAATGCATGAGATTTCTAGAATATTTACTAGAAGCATTAAATAATATCCGTAAACTACAATTTAAAATAGCAAACTAAACTCACTGCATCAAAAGAAACATTAACGTCAGTACAAAGAACAAGTCAAAGAACAACCATCTGACTTTCAAAAGAAAAAACATAATACACCAAATACTGAAGTGAAGTATGTAAGATTGAATAATCATGCCACATTTGTCACATAGCTAACAGCCTAGCATAGTATTATTCCTACCAGAACAAACTCAGTTTATATATACGAAAGAACAATAAGTAAGTTTTACAACTTCCATTGTTTGATTAAAAAATAATCCCGTTTCTAGAAATCTCATTTTTGTAGTTAGTGATTCAACATTTACTGGAAACAGATATAAACAAAACATCATTAGTCTTCGTAATTATACGAAGACCCAAGTTGCTAGCATTGCAATGATGAAACCCTTCTTCAGCCAAACTGGTCCTATTGACAAGTTAACGACCCTAAAAGGTTCCAAGCAATTCTCATATCAGGTCTAACATGATCCATAAATCATTAGTTAGAACTACTAATTCAAAAAAAATTTACTAGGTATTAAAGTTCAATGTAAAAAAATAGGAGTTGAAAGGGTTCTTTACCAGTATAAGAATCCTCCTTTGATAGTATTTGCAGCAAAAGTCAAGGTCAGCATTTCCAAGAAGGGTACATGTATTTTTACCTCCCAACTCCATCTGAATTGGGACCATTCTAGCTTTCTTCGAAATGGCAATCCCAGTATCACCACCCATTAAGCTAAATAGGTTTGATAATCAAGAATCAACGTTTGATACATAGAAAAAAAAGATAATCTAGTTTGCATATAAGGACAAGTCATGAACTTGCGTACTATACACAATGTTGTATTTACACCAAACAACAGTAGGAAATAAAGATAAAAGGGAACACAATAGCAAACTAGTAAAATGAACTTCTTCATTCTGACAAATTTATTATTTCTGGATTAATTGAATGCGTAGTTTTCATTGAAAAATAATAAAAGCATAAAATGATCTCTGTAGTATATATCACATACTCTTTAAGTCCAGACCACGGTTTATGAAGCCGCAATTCGTCTAAAAAATGGTCATCTTATGAATATTATATGCAATTGAAGTTTAGCTTATTAGTAATTATACCTAACAATGAGTGATCACAATATTTAGTTTAAAAATGCCAACAAAGGGGATAAAGAATCTCCAGTCTTGTATAAAAATTCAGTTACTAGAAAGCATATTGAACTCCACATGAGTCATGACCACTAAAAGACTTCAAAGACGAAACTAAGGTGCATAAACAATTAACCATTTTGGTTTGCTATTATTTCTAAACAAGGGGTGTCAATTGATTAGTAAAGATAGATTAGTTGTATAATATGGGTGCAGTACCTAATGCAAAGTCAAATGACCTGAGTATCCAACAAATCTATATTACATATGTCGCATTATGCCTGACAAATCGGTAACAAATTTTTTTTTCTTGTTTTTTTTTTCTAGTGAACTTGTATTTACAAAACTCTAGATGACTATATAAAGACGTTAAGACTATGCTCATAAGTATTATAAACTATAAAACCGATCTACGTTACTTTCACAATCTCGGTCTCAGGGTCCTCTAATGATTAACTCTGGTGTAATAATAGCCTGAAATACGAGGAGTTGCAAACAAAACTGAGTCAAAATCCTTAGGAAACTGGGTTGAAATGCCATTACGTTGATGATCACTTTAGTTCTTCCCTCAGAAGCAATGTTCAATATCAAACTCAAACTAACTGAACCAATAATGGCATGATAGCTTAAACTTAAACGATGACTAATATGCTTTTTGTATATCCATCTAGCAACCTAGCAGCAAACTGATGCCCTAGTTCATCTCATTTTTGTAGTTTTTGTACCTAGATTCAACCAAGTTGAACCAAATTTGGTGGATAACATGCTTTGGTTACGGATGTGAAGAAAGCCTGACAATGTAACAAAAATTAAAAAATATGTAGTAGTCGTGCATACGGTCCCAATCTAATAGCGTCCATGGTATGCGGCTCCAGATCCATCAACTTAGCATGTGACACGTACCCGCTTGAGCTAGCATCGTTGTAGCAAACATTGATTCTTTCAAGCTGTAGATTTGAATTGCCGTTGTATTTTCCAATTTAATCGATTCCATGCTCGGCGCATGCCACTTCCAAGAACTTAGTTCCGATCTGGTCACCAACTGCTTGCCGCACTAAGATGACACGAAAGGCGGCAGCTTAATAAGTGGAATCGAACGGTAGGCACACGCAAACCAGATCTTGAATCGGCTCCATCGTCGTCAACATCGCAACAATCAAAAGTTCAAGATTTCAGTACTAGCAGGTTCAAGTTTGCTAAGGAGGAATTTGAGGGGAGAAAGAAGATCGATTTTATTTCGGTGAGGGAAAAGGAATGGACGATTGCGTGAGGGAGTAAGTTATGTCACCTGAGTTGCTTTGGAGCTTAATTTTCACTATTAACGCCAAAATTTCATGCTTTGTGCATTAACGTTTTATGGCATGTAGCCAATTTTTCATGGACGGTATATTAAAACTTGTAAGCATACATGTTATAAGTTAGAAATAATAAGTGAAAATTTATACGAAAAATGATATGAATTTTAAAAAAACTATTTTTCAATAAAATGTTTAATATTATTTCTTAATTTTTATTAATTATTAATTATTACTTCGTCTTAGTTATAATTTAATATTAACTATTAAAAGTTAATTATTATGTATACATTACGTAATACTGATTATTAAATGTATAACAGTAATTATTGGTAATCCGTTACTTAAAAATGCTTAAAACTTAAAAATGCGTTTCATATTATTATTGTAAATTAAAAAATAATTTTAACGATTAAAAACAACATTTGAACATTTATTCTAAACTAAATATTCAAAAATATGTCGATGAAATTCCAAGTTATTACATTGAATTTAACAATTATGTAATCTTTAATAATTTATTGATTTTTATTAATATCAAATACAAGATATCAATGTAAATATTAATCATAATACGGAATTATTTCATAATAAAGTGGACATCTATTACAACGAACATTTTGTGAAGGTTGTAGTGTCAATCATCCAGCAATCAGCAATTACTGAAGTGGCCAGTTCCAGCTTCATTCGAAGGCGATGAAGTGAAGGCGACGAAGGCGATAAAGTGAAGGCGACAAAGGCGGAAGTCGAAGTAAGTAGGGAAGTGAGGCGGAACTCGAGAATTATGTGTTCGTTTTTATTAGAATTTTTTTGTCAAAGCCGACCGGTTTTTATATTTTTTTGTTAGAAATTAATATTGAGTATATATTATTATGTACTTGTTTTTATTAGAAATTATTATTATTATTAATTATAAAATATTAATAAATATATTTTATAAATAATAATTACTACAATGGGCATTTTATGATTGTTGTAAATTAACATCGGTTAAAATGATTATTTTTCATGTAGTGTAGTAATATTATTTATCATAAATTATTAATTTTTATTGTTAATTATAAATTATTGATATTGATTACTGGATATATATTACTTATTAATAACTGGAAAGTAAAATTAAGTTTGTGGGAATACTGATTATATATAATAATTAGTAATTAGATATTATTTATTAATAATCATTAATTATTATAATTTATAAATGATTAATATAATATTATTAATGACTGGTTATTAAATATTAATAAATAATATAATATTATTAATGATTTGTAATTAGTAATATAATATTATACTTAATAGTAAGTAATATATGATTAATGACTAATTATTAAATAATCAAAATTAGTTTTATGGAAGTATTGTAATTGTTAATTATTGATTGTCAAAAAATGGCGTCTATTACAACGGACATTTTGTGACCGTTGTAAAATAGACACATATTACAACGGGCATTTTATGACCGTTGTAAAACAGATATCTATTACAATGAGTCTAAAAATGACTGTTGTAATAGCATTTATTACAACCGACATTGTATGCCCGTTGTAAAAAGGGTGTTGTACATGCATCTACTACAACGGTCCAGAAAATGACCGTTGTAATAGTAGTCTATTACAACGAGCAGAAAACGCCCGTTGTAAAATGGACGTTGTAATAGATCTGTTTTGTTGTAGTGACCTACATATGATCTTTGCACAAATAACATACCAGAGTGTAATAATGTGAACACTTTATAAGTCTGGATTACACTGTTAGATATTTGAATGAATGCAGCGTTTGTATGTATATAATACTATACTCTGTTGAACATATATGCGATGTGAATCACTGTTTTATCTCATATACATGTTTGAAAGGAGCATGGACTTGTATATTTTACAAGTAATGCCTACGTGCAATTTTTTTTTACTTTTTGTAGATATTGTATTTGCAATTCGTGTACCCATATATATATATATATATATATATATATATATATATACACACACACACACACACACATTAGAACAACATGTACCTATATATATATATATTATTGTACCTCATGTTGATAAAAACATATGTGTGCACTGATTTATATACATGGATTGAATTCCAGTACTCATGTGTATACGTGAATGATTTTTAATCATGTGCAATGCCTATAGTATATATATTTGTATCCCCTGACTTATACTTCTGACTCCACTCATACACTAATTTTAAAATGCAAATATGATTTGCCATTTCTAGTTATAGAATCCCTCTAAACTAAATATTAATATTAAGTCTAAAGTGATGTCTTCCTAGAATAACACTCATTAGTGCCATAATCAATAGTTGCAGATTATGCCAAAGCATAAGTATATCGTTTATTATGGTTACATGCGATAGAGTAATTGTGATACTCAAATTGTTTAAACTTGGGTCTGACTTAACTAGGCTGTCATAATAAGATTATAGGCTTAAAGACATAAAGCATGAAATATCCAATATTTGAAATGAGCAAAGTTTGTTCATCATGTTATCCAAGAATTATATATGTGATATAATTGACATAAGATGTCTACCTAAAAGATTGTGTGTTGGGGATTAGCCAAAGCTAACTCGAGGCGTGATAACATATGGATTTTGGATCACTTAAATATATATATATGTATATATTAAAATAAAGGGATGTTGATTGAGTGGGAGCATGTTTTATTTAATTTATATATATATTTGTATAAGCATGCACTATTATGTATAACTGTGTGAATAGTCACCATTTACTTCACAATTTGTTCAAATATATGAAGCAATGTCATTCGTTGTTTTTATTATTATCTCTCGTAGATATTAAATGGCAAGCAACACCAACAATTTATCACTAAGATCCGTCCTTGAGAAGGATAAACTGAATGTAATTAACTTCCTTGACTAACATCGAAATTTATGGATTGCCCTCAATCAAGAAATAAAGTTGTATGTACTTGATGGGCCTATTCCATAGGCACCACCAAGTACAATAACTCGTGTAGTGATGAATGCCCACAAGAAGCATCAAGATGATGCTCTTGATGTTAGTTGTCTCATGCTTGCAACCATGACTCCGGCGCTTCAGAAGCAACATGTGTTGATGAATGCATAAGAGATTATTGAGCACCTTAAGAAATTATTCAAAGGGCATGCTCGATAAGAAAGGTACGACACAACCAAGACAATTATCAATGCAAAATGAGAGAAAAGGAACCCATTGATCCACATGTGTTGAAAATGATTAGATACATCAAATATCTTAAAGGTTAGGGTTTCCATTAATACCCGGAGCTCAAATCGTTCTTGTCTTACAATCATTAAATAGTCACTATTCTCAATTCATTATGAATTATCTCATGAATGAAATAGAAAAACGCTTAAATGGGTTATCAAGTATGTTAAAAACTGTTGAAAACAATATGAAGAAAGCAGAACCTGGTGCCATGATGATGGTACAAAAGGGGGCTGCTAAAGCAAAGGGTAAAAGCAAGAAAAGGCAGCTTAAGAAAACTGCTGCCAATGCCAATTTCAGGAAGGCACTAAATCCTAAAGGAGGTGTTCTAAAAGAAGGTGATTGTGACTACTATGGAAAGCCAGGTCATTGGAACACAATTGTTGTGCAATTTGGAAGATAAAAGAGAAAAGGAAGTATGACTTCGACTGAATCAGGCATAAATATTATAAGTATCAATTTATTTACTTCTACATCTTGGGTATTAGATATTGGATGTGGATCACAAATTTGTGTTAATTTGCAGAAATTAAAAGAGTAGAATTTTGGAAAAAGGAGAAGTGGACTTGTGAGTGGGAAATGGAGCAAATGTTGTTACATTAGCCATAGGAAGTTGTCGCTTATCCTTACCTACTGGTTTAGTTTTAGAATTAAAAGATTGTTATTATGTGCTTTCCATTCAAAAAATATATATTATTTTTGTATCTTGTTTAGACAAGCTTGGTTATTCATTTGTAATAAAAGACGGTTGTGGTTCATTTTATTTAAATGAATATTTTATGGAAATGCACAATTAGTTAATGGTCTTTATATTCTTAACTTTTATGTGCCTGTTTATAACATAAATACTAAGCGGATTAATTCTAATGATTTAAATCCAACATATCTTTGGCATTGTCATTTCGGCCATATAAAACGAGAAACACATATCAAAACTCCATAAAGGTAGAATTTTGAATTCATTTGATCAAAAATCATATGAAGAATGCAAATCTTGTTTATTGGGCAAAATGACCATAGCCCCTTTCACTGGACACAGTGAACGGGCTAGTGATATATTAGGCCTTATATATAATGATATATTTGGACCAATGAGCACATCTGCTAGAGGTAGATTTTATTATTTCATTACATTTACTGACGATTTCAGTAGATAGGTTATGTATATCTTATGAAACACAAATCAGGATCCTTTGAAAAGTTCAAATAATATAAAAATGAAGTTCAAAACCAACTTGAAAAGAATATAAAGACTCTTTAAACAGATCGAGGAGGAGAATATTTAAGCCAAGAATTTAATGACCATCAAAAGAGTGTGGAATTATATAACAACTCACTCCACTAGGAACAACACAATGGAATGGTGCATCTGAAAGGAGAAACCGCACCTTATAAGATATGGTATGTTCAATGATGACCCATACAGATCTTCTGATAAGCTTTTGGGGTTATGACCTCGAAACAACTACATTAATACTTAATCGTGTTCCCACTAAAATGGTTCTGAAGATGCCATATGAGATATGGACTGGGAAATGTCCTAGTGTGTCTTTTACGAAGATTTGGGGATGTGAGGCGTTTGTTAAACATCTTACTTCTAACAAGCTTTGATCCAAATTTGTTAAGTGTTATTTTATGGGATATCCAAAAGAAACAAATGGATATTATTTCTACAAACCTTCTGAGAATAAAGTATTTATTGCTCGAACTGGTATTTTTCTAGAAAGAGAACTAGTATCTAAAAGTACTAATGGGAATAAAGTAGAACTCGAAGATATTAGGGAACCACATGGTACTATTGGACTTGAACAAGAAATTGAGCAAGAACCACAAACTGTCGTAGAAACTGAGCCTGCTCAAATTACATAAGATAGTCGTACATACTGTAGAATATATCGTGAGCCTGATAGGTATTTCGGATTTCTTTTGACTCGAATTAGAGACGTAATGCTCATAGACCAAGATGAACCCACTTCTTACTAAGAGGCTATGAATGAACCAAAATTTGAGAAATGGCTTGAAGCCATGAAATCTGAAATGAATTCCATTTACACCAATCAAGTGTGGACTTTGGTTGATCCACTTAACGGGGTAAAACCAATTGGGTGTAAGTGGGTTTTCATGAAGAAAATTGGCATGGATGGTAAAGTACAAACCTATAAAGGCTGATTGGTGGCAAATGGTTTCAAGCAAGTTCAAGGAGTTGACTACGATGAAACCTTCTCCCTGGTGGCAATGGTTAAATCCGTTAGAATTATGCTTCCAATTGCAACATTTTACTATTATGAAATTTGGCAAATGGATGTCAAAACTGCCTTCCTTAATGGGAACCTTATCGAGGAGGTGTGCATGACACAACCTAAAGGTTTTGTCAATCCGAAAGATGTTAGAAAAGTATGTAAGCTGCAACGATCCATTTATGGATTAAAGCAAGCATTTCAGAGCTGGAATCTTCATTTGATGAAACAATCAAAGAGTTTGGCTTCATTAAGAATAAAGATGAACCTTGTGTATGCAAGAAAATTAGTGAAGTAACATTATATTCCTAGTATTATATGTTGATGACATATTACTTATTGGGAATGAAGTTAGTTCATTACAAGCAGTAAAGATATGGTTGAGAAAAAAGTTTCTCCATGAAAGACTTGAGCAACGAAACCTATATCTTAGGTATCAAGATCTATAGAGATAGACAAGGACGTTGATTAGCCTAACTCAGAGTACATACATTGACAAAGTGCTAAAAAGGTTTGGCATGCAAGGGGAAAAGAGAGGATATGTACCCATGTCACATGGTATAATGCTCTCTAAGACTCAATGTCCTAATCACAAGATGATAAGGGACACATGAGAACGGTCCCTCGTACTTCGGCAATTGGATCAATCACGTATGTAATGTTATGTACTTGTCCGGATGTCTCATACGCTTTAAGTATGACAAGTAGATTCCAATCTGAATTAGGTGAAAGTCACTGGACAGTAGTCAAGAACATCCTTAAGTACCTTAAAAGGACTAAAGACTCAATCTTGAAATATGGAGGTGAAGAGGAATTAATGGTAAAAGGTTACATAGACACTAGTTTCTAGGCTAATAAAGATGACTATAAGTCACAGTCAGGTTATGTGTTTTTCCTTTATTGTGGTGCTGTAAGCTAGAAAAGTTCAAAGCAAGAAACGGTCATTGATTCGATAATGGAGGCTGAATACGTTGCTGCTTCTGAAGTTGCTAAGGATGTTGTTTGGATTTAGAAGTTCATCACTAAACTTAGTGTTGCTCCATCCATAGTTGATCCAATAGATCTTTATTGTGACAACAATTGGGCCATTGCACAGGCAAAGGAACCTAGATCACATCATCGATCCAAACACTTACTTAGGCAATATCATCTCATCCGTGAAATTGTTGACATGGGAGATATACATATCTGCAAAGTACCACAAATAATAATGTTGTTGATCCACTAACTAAAGCTTTGTCACAGCAGAAGAATGATAGTCACACTAATTTCATGGGTATACGATACATGAGTTTTGTACCCTAGAGGCAATCTATTTGATGTAATTGAATAACATTGTTGATGTTATATTTTATTTTTTTAATAATTTTTTTATTATGTTATATTTATTGTATTATATAAATATTAACGTAATAGAAGTCCTTAGAATAATAATACGGAATCATATAATTTCAAGTAAGTGACTTAAACATGAGACTAGTAATTGTAATTCAGAATCATATAATACATAATCATACAAAATAAGTATTGTGATTCTTAAAAGTCCTTAGTCAAGTTTTGTTGTAAATAGGACAATAATGAAGCATTGAGACTAGTATGTTGATTGATCGATGATCATATATCGTTGATCATTAATATATGAGATATTATTGTCAATGCATAAATACGTGTTAGAGAACAATGTATTAGCCATACCCAACATGAGAAAACTTCATAGATCATGATTAATAGTGCCATAAGTGATTCTCGTAGTGATAGCGATGTAATGTTCCTCAGACCTGAAATCATTATATATTTTATTCGACGGATATTTGTGTTTTGATACCATCAAAAGTTACTCTTAACAGAGTAAACGATAAAGGTGATTATTGGATACATCTCGAATCTTGAAAAGTATGAATGATTTAGATGAAATTTAATCCTATATTCTTGATTGAGTAAGATTATAGAATGCATGGCCATGCTCAAATACTGATTTATTATATATATATATAATCTACTCATAGATCAAGAAAAAAGGATTAAATTATAAAGAGAATGGTATGTTCCATGTCTTGAGTTTAATGTTGGATGTAATGGTTAAAAGGATTAAATTACGTTAAAACATTGGTCATAGAAAAGGTTGTATCGAATCGTTTATTTTATTATAACTTAGGTAACAACGATGTATTACTAGATGTCGCTCACTGCTTATAATTTTAAATATAATTTAAAATTATTGCCAACGTTGTAATAACCTATTGGGTCACACACTAAGAACGTTTAAAAGGGATAACCATTCTTTGAATATTAAAATATCAAATGTTGATATTTTAAAATTACATAAGACTTGGTAATACTAGTTTTGTTTCGTTTTAGATATGCTTCTCGTTCTTTTAAAAAGGGGGTGACTTCCTCCTTTTTACTATACGTAGAAAAAAATAGAATCCAAAATCGAAGAAACCAAATCAACCTTTGCTATTACCTCAGATCCCATCTCAATTTCGTTTGACGATCTCGGAAGCGTTCGTGGATACCATTGACACGCCATTGATCCAACATCATTGAAGATTTGATTCAATCCAGATCTTCTGATCCAACATCATTGAAGATTTGATTCAATCCAGATCTTCTTCAAATTCGTGATTTTGCATAAATCAAATAGGTACACCATCGCTTGATTTATTACTTTTCATTTGGATCCTGTATTTTTGGTTGTAAAATTTTGATTCCGCTGCCAATTTGATCCAAAATACCCAACAAAAAGAAGCGTTGAAGAGGGTAAGAATGAAGAAATAAAGAAAGTAACCGACAAAGTGAATATAGTTAATGAAGAAGAGAGGGTTAGTGAGGATGAATTAAATGAGATTGATGAAAAGTTGTCTAAAGAAAAGGTTGACAAGGACAAAAAGGAAGCTCAATCTTTACCTACTATTAAATTCAAGGGAGATATTCAAGTGGCAACAAATGGAGAAGGGCTGAAGTGTACAATGCTTGTTGACCCGCTTATGTTTCCTTTGAAGTGTGTCTGTTGTTACTGGGAGCTCAGGGAATGAAGAAATTGGGCGAAGTCGCCTGTAACACCCCGTATTTTCTGTGAACATAAAAGTAACAAAACAAAGTGTACTTAATTTTTAAAAGAAGAATTAAGGGAAATGGATTACGCCATTGCGTTCATCTCGAAATTTTGCTTGGAATAGAGTCCAAGTTTTCGTAAATCGGACTTCATATGAAGAAGTTATGGCCCTCGGAAGTTTCAGGAATTTAAATAAATTAAAACAGCTTAGATTTAAGTTTGAAATTCAAATCACACACCCGGGTTGGGCGGGAAATTTCCTGCCTAGGACCCAGGTCGACCAGGGGGTCGACCTGGGTCACATAGGTCGACCAGGGGGTCGACCTCCCCCCTATTTCCAGATCCGAGGACTGGTTCGTTTTTCTGCATTTGGACGCCCGTTCTGACCAAATTCGTTGATCCCTATGCTATTTAAACACCCCCAAGCTCCACTTTCTCTCCATAGCAAACCATTATAACACTATGCTGCCTCAGTTCTAATTAAAATAAATCAATGGAGTCTCTGCTCTGCTGAAACCTAAGCTAGAACTAGTGCTTCTTCTTCTTCCAATCTGAATAGGATTAAAAAACAACTATAACCCTTTTTCTTTTAGAATCCAATCAAGGCGAGTACGGTTATTTTCAGATATGAAATTTAATTATGATCTTGACATGGTTATAAATCTGAATTTGAGATTATGCATATTCTTGTTTATCAGATCTGTTCTTCTGTGTAGATCTATCTTATTAATATTATATTAACTATTCTGTATCTCTTCCTTCCTTCTGTTCTATAGCCAGGCTATCATGAGCCTGAGCCAAATCTCATAAGAGATTGATGCATGAACGCTAAATTTAGGGAAAATAGTGAATGATGCATAATTAGACATGACTGATTTGTGACTAATTTTGAGAAAAGAACATATGTTGTAATTTAAGATCTAGAGGTGGGCATACTATATATGATAGTCTGTGATTTGGAAGAAGGAGAATTATTGTGTATATGACTTAGGCGCAAAGATCTATATTATAATAGGATAACTATTAAATGTGAATACGCCTAAATGGGGATTTTGGATATTTGGCATACGCTGAAATCAAAGGCTATAATTTGGCATAATTCGTATTGTATATCATGATTTGGGGTTTTTGGAGAATATTCTGTACTGTGTAGATTTAACTATAATTGGGGCATATGTTATATTGTGAATTATGACCATAATTTGGGCATGTAAAATTAGGCGAGGTATGTCAATGGAAATTTAAGGGACGATTAAATCTGTTAAATTGCCTGATCTGTTAAATCTGTTGAAACTGAATACGGTAATTTGGGGTATGAAATTCTGTAGGCTCGATCTAAAATAGAGAAAAACAAGTTAATAGAACTTTGAATATTCTGCTGTAACTTGTAAAGAAGTTTAATTTGTTGAATTGGCATAATTAGTCCGATATTGGCATAATTTGTGAATGAATACTTTAGCTAAAAATAAGAATGCTGAGACACGAGGTTAGACTCTGTTTGCGGTAGAAGCCTGCCCGGACCCAACCGGCTTAACCAGCAACCACAATCTGTCAGTCTAATGTGAGAGGTTGTAGGCATAACTAAAAGATGCTTAGACACGAGGTTAGGTCTGGCTTGCGGCAGAAGTCTGCCCGGAACCGCCTGGTACATCCAGTGGCCACAAGCTACCGACCTAATGTGAGAGGTCTTTGCATTAATAATTAATTAATGCAAATCTAGGATAAATATAATGCCTAAAACGTGTTGGGTGGATAAGGTTAAATCAACTAGGCGGATGAATCTAATAAACCCGTTTCGTAAATCTGTAGGCCCAATACAAGGTTAGGTGAAACAATCTGTAAGTCTGTTAATCTGTATATCTGATCCGTTAGTCTAAAAACCTGTTAACCTGTATGTCTGATCTTAGAACTAGTTACTCTGAACTTTGTACATCTGAAATCTATAAGCAAGTTAATCTGAAATCTGTTAGTCTGGGGACACAAGGTTAGGAGGGGTAATTACTTGTGTCATCTGTTGTGTGGGACCCATATTAGTCAGTAACCCTTTTCTGGTATCAAAACTATGACCCAACACTAGGAGGGGTCTGGGCACGCTTACTGAACTAATTGTAAAGGTTCACTCTGATAATAGCGAGGGGTGTTGATGGCGCATTCCAACCGTTTCATGTGCGTGCATGGATCCGGTCTGCTCTGAGGATGTAAGACACCGTGACATCTGTAAATAGGTCTGTGCCTATAGGTTGCCACTTTAGGGAATGATACACCCTTCTATGGGGCCGACATAGGGTATTTATGTATAAGGGAGCCGATCGCTTGGGGTAGAATTTAGGGTACACCTAGTTCTGTCTGTTTCTGTTGGTATGCCTTCTACCTTTATTGGGGTGGTAAAGGCCCATTAGTTGCGGTGGTAAAGGCCCATTGGTAAAGGCCCATTATTAGCATTCTGTTTCTGTACCTTCTATCTCTGTTGTGGTGGTAAAGGCCCATTAGTTGGGGTGGTAAAGGCCTATTATTAGCATTCTGTTTCTGTACCTTCTGTCTCAGTTGGGGTGGTAAAGGCCCATTACTAGCATTCTGTTTCTGTAAAGATTATTCTGTTTCCGTTTCTGTTTCAGTTTAGACATTAGGGTAACACCTAATCCTGTTATACTAAGTATTAGTGCAGAGAAGTAAGATATAGGTAAGAAGCATATCTTGGTCTATATCATTCTGTTTCTTCTGTTTAACTTAAGCATACCTGCTACTCCTGTTGTTGTAATCTCTCATCCAGCTTTATTTACTTGTCATGATACTACTATCTGTTTATATGCTGAAAAGTTACTGGACTCGCCAGACTTTATGTCTGACCTCGTTTGTTTTTGCCTCTTTTTCTTTCCGTTCCCTCCTAGGTGCTCAGGGTGGAAACATAGGAGCTTGATTCATATTCTCTCTGCTTGAAGTGCTTGAAGTATTGCTTGGCTTTGACTCTACCTTCTTATGGCAGTTTATGTTGGGGATTATGGTTTTAAAATTATGCATTCTGATGGATTTTGGTATAAGACTGATACTTGTGTACTTGTGTTTTGGTATTGTGATTTTGAAGGATGTAACCAAACTTATTTCTGTTTCTGCTGTAATAAAGTTATAAAATTTTCAAGTGCTACTTTACGTATCTATCTTGTAATATTCTGTTCTGTTTGCTTATAATGCTTCATGGAAGTTAATGCATTCCCTTTGTGAATGACATTAAAGGATATGGGGTGTTACACTTGGTATCAGAGCTGAAGGTTACCAGATTTGATAAAAAGTTTTTGAAAACTATTTTCAAAAAGGTTTTAAAAAGGAAGTATTTTCAAAAGTAAAGTTTATTTTGAAAAAAAAACATAATCCCCAAAAGCCATGTATCAGTCTTTGGATTCTCCGTTTTTGAATCTCTTTTCTTTCGTTTCAGCATGTCTGGAAAACAAAACATCCCTTATATCCTAGAGGGAGTCACCATACCCGGATGGTGCCGTAGATATTTGGAGGCCAAGGCACCCGCCGAAGGCCAAGGAAACGTTCCTCCAGCTGTACCCATCGCTCCTTCTCATCCGCGCGTGAATACTTTCCTAAAGACATGTAGAGACTTTCGAGCTATGGGCAGAAAGAACTTTAATGGGACTGAATCATTCGTGGAAGCAAGAAACTGGCTCAAGGAAACAGAATATTTGTAACACCCCACGTCCGTTAGTGTCACTCGCAAATGGAATGCACTAAGTTCTGTGGAGCATTATGGGTAAAAGATGCAGATAAATTACAAGACAGACAAACAATTAACAACGGAAAATAAAACTTTGCTTTATTGATAAAATAGATTGTACAAGATTGCTTTACAATATCAGAGTATCATCTGTCTTTACTAGATAAAGAAGCATAAAAATACATTTATATTCCCCAATGTAGCATAAGCCAGCCATAGCATCTGAAAGAGAATCCAAGGACAACTTCGTCAAATCTTCAAGCTGGGAAAGAGCAACGATCCAATTTAATCCTGAGTTATACTATTCCCTCCTCAACTACTTGGGGGGGGGGACGGAAGAAAAGAAGCGAAAGAAAAACAGAGTCAGACATAAAGCCTGAGTAAGTCAGTAACTTCTAGCATGTGAACAGGGGAAACATAACGACATGAATTAACTGAATACAAGATAATACCATGATGATAAGGCTAACAAGATAAGATTCACACAAGACATGCTAAGACAAGATAAACTGGATATACTACAACACTTTCTCCGCTTCGCTTTTACCGTGATATACTCGTTTCTATATCTCTGCAGCACCTAACTAGTGTTCCAACTAGTAACGATAACGTGATCCCAATCCCTGTAGTTTCCGTCGCCTTCAGGCGTACCTTGATTATTTATTACCTAGATCTAGTCTAGGTTTTATATCAAGTGCTTTCTAGATTCAATTAGAGTTTACGCTATCTGTTGAACGCTTCTTGTATTCAGGATTTATGCCACCTAGTTCCAAACTAGGGATTATGCTACCTGTCGAACGATGCCCTTTAGTCTAGGATACACTACCTAGAGTGGTATATGTTCCTAGACTTTCCCCACGCATGTATCGCGAATCATTATCGCTTGTCTAGACGCACATGTCCTGTAATGTGCTACCTGAGTCCCGTGTCAGGGCTACTCTAGAAATACGGAACTCGGTCGGGAGCTTTCAATATCTGCCGATGCAGATGTTAAGGTCTATTTTTCCAGTGGCTATGGTCCCACTCGACCCCTCCCACAACTAATGGAAGGCCACCCTTGTAAAATGAGAACTGTACGAAGGCCCCTATCTGCCCCCACTAATTCTATGGCCAACAACACCCCGCAACCACAACTAGATAGCAAGTATGTGGTCCGTATGAGTCCTCCAGCCTTCCCGCTTCACGTGTCTCGCTTGACTGAAGATGGTAGATAGACGACGAGTTGCTATCACAGGGCTTCCGTCTTCTCGCCGAATCACGCTGGTCCATCCTAGTCTTTTGGTTGCCATATATTGCAACCAAGGCATACCCTTGGCTCTTCTACCGCAGACCTTAACCTCTGTGCGCCCAGGCGGATCATCTGCAGCCTCACAGAGGGATACCAAGAGTACCCTCACGTCCCCTCGAAGCCTCGGGCTTCGTATCCCAATTCGTTGGAGTCTTCTTTAAAATCAGATGGACGTCCGCTCCTTCGTGTTATACTAAGAATTACTACTTAGTTCTACTAACTAAGTTTTACCACTTAGTTTCCAGGATCATTGTCTTCTTAACTAAGTTTTACTACTTAGTTCTCTTTCCCGTTAAGTTGGATTGGTTAAGTGTCTTTAGTCGATTCAAGCTAACTTAACCCTCTTCCCTTATCCTGTTAAACTGGTTAAGTGTTGTCAGTATTCATGTTGACTTAACCCCACCACAAACCAAGTCATATTGGTTAAGTATTTCTTAACCTTACCCATTCATCCTGTATTGGTTAAGTGTTCCCTTTTTAACTTAACCTTTCCCACCGGTTTTAACTAAACCTGTTATTAATGGTTAAGTATCATCTCTTCATGTCTTAGACTTAACCCTATTCATTTATCATATTCTGATGGTTAAGTGTTCAAGTTTACTTAACCCTACGGTCCAACCCAGCTAACATATTAAATTGGCTAAGTGTATTACTTAACCCCAACCTCTAGTCTAATTAACATGTTAAATTGGCTAAGTGTATTAACTTTACTTAACCCCACCTTCTAGTCTAGTCAACATGTTAATTTGGCTAAGTTTTCCCATGGACTTAACCCTCCCATTCTAGCTTTAACTGTGTTAAGTTGGTTAAGTGTTTCTATGGACTTAATCCTACCATTCTAGCTTAACAGTGTTAAGTTGGTTAAGTGCTCCTATGGACTTAACCTTCCCATTCTAGCTTTAACTGTGTTGGTTAAGTGTTCCTATGGACTTAACCCTCCCCTTCTTGTTCTAGCTTTAATTAATAAATTAAAGCCGCAACCTCTCACATTAGACATATATTGCTGCGGTTACTAGATGTGCCGGTCGGTTCCGGGCAGGTTTACACCGCAACTCAGTTTAACCTCGGGTTAGGCATATTCATGTTTTCTAAGTTCAAAGGGTTTTCTGATTAATTTCCAAACTTGGTTTTGAAAGCAACCATCCCGTTTGTCGGATCAGTTAGGGATAGCCAGGGAGGGCAGGAAACTTATATTTTCCAAACCCAAGCCTAGACACTATCCTCTCTGTCACCCTAGAACTTTCTGGTACAAGTTATAAAAAGGGGTGTTATCAAAATATCTTTCTTTTGTTTATAAATTGTTAACAATTTATCTTACAGCCCATTTCCCCCTTTTTAAACAAATTTGTCCTATATTCATTTGTCGCTAAAAGACTTGTATTCTAGGCCCAAATCTTGATTTGCCTAACCTACAGTTCATAGCAATTTAGATTTATCATCTTTATTTTCAGTTTATGCTAAACTAGATTTTATATGCCAAACTAGATTTTCTATTCTAGTTCACCGTTTATGCCCAAAAACTAGATTTATTCTTCTAGTTTACAGTCTACATACAAACTAGATTTATTATTCTAGTTTTTCAGTTTACAGGCCAATACTAGATCTAAATTTCATAACCTATAATCCATGTCAAATCTACCCAATTCACATGTCTTAACACATGTTCTAAAATTGTATAAATCAGAATCATGTTCGCTTCCAAACTATGCCAATTTCAAGCTTACAACTATATTTATGTTTATTTTTGTGTTTTTCCCAAATCGCATTCCCACCGTTCGTATAATCATGATTCAACCTAGATTGTAAATAAATCTAGATTCGTAGAAAATAGGGAATGAACCAAAGATGCTATGAAAAAGGGTGGACATAATAATTGGCATAAAAAGATTTTGAATAACGACGCAGGTTCAAGAATATGGATAGACCTAACTTAATAGGTAAATTCCCACGGTCTAAAACCAAGAATAGACAGAATAGGTTTGAGAATATGGGTAGACCTAACTTAATAGGTAAATTCCCACAGTCTAAAACCAAAGAAAATCAAGAACAGACAGAATAGATAAATCGGGTTTTAGACCCAATTTCATAGTCACAAAACCTAAGCAACAATTTTCCTAGTCATGAATCATAGGTGTTTAAATCACCGTTGTTATGTCATAGGTAATACTTTATGTCCAAATCAAAGGCTTGTGTTCATAATCATAGGCAAATGTCCATAGTCATAGGCAATATTCATAGTCAAAAGGGAAAATAATTCCCACAGTCATAAGTCACCGTCATAGGTAATGTTTTATGTCCCAAAATCAAAGGCTTATGTTCATAGTCCAAAGGCACATGATCTCAGAATCCATAGTCATAGGCAACGGTCTTAGGCAAAGTCTTATTTGTCCTTGAATCATAACAGTTCTTAATTTAGTCCAAGAGTATAAACACAGATTCAAATAGAGAGAGAGAGAGAGAGAGAGATTTGGCATATTCTTTTATTCCTTTAATTTCATGTCACAAAATAAAGCAAAAATGTTCAAATCTAGAAACAACCGACTTACAGAAATTAGATCTAGAATAGAAGAATGGCGATGCTAAGATTCATATGTCGTTGCTCGAGGTTTGTTGATTTAGCCTTTGAATTCTTCACTTTGATTTGAATCTTCTCTTGAACAGATTTGAGCAGCATCTCCATGTCTTGAATTTATATTTTATTTTAATTACTTAAGAAAATTTAGAGGAGGGGAAGAATCCATGAATCTTAGCAGCATAAGGATAGAAGAGAATTGGTGCAAAGAGAATGAAGACTATGGCTGTTTATATAGCTGCTCAAGACCTTATCGTACACGCAGCGCTGAGTCAGCATTGAACCTAGTTAAGAAAATAGTCCAGGTACGTAGATGAATCTAGCCAAACCTTATCATACACGCAGTGCTGAGTCAGCATTGGGTCCCACTATTTTGGCGTAGAAATTTGAAATTCGAATGAATTGTATTTGGCGTAGAAATTTGATTTTCGAACTTTTGAATTTATGGAATTTATTTAACTGTTTTATTCACATGAAATATTCTTATATGTATACAATTCCTCTAACGACCATTTTACGCGTATATATACGCACAACTTTCATTTTATTTTCAAAATTCAAACGATGTTGCACCGTTATTTGATTCTTTCCATATTTCATTTACTATAGCCTTATCTTAAATTTTATCTTTCGTATACATATATTTCTGCATATATATATATATTCTCATGTATATACATATATTTTCTTTATTTCCTTATATGTACGTTCTTATCCTTTCAAAATTTGAATTTGTATATGTACATATATTTGAATGTTCAGTTGGCCCTCTTTAAAACAGAGATAAAAATTATGCTGCCGCCGGGGTTCGAACCCCCGACCTCCCTGTTACAAATCCAATGTCTTAACCAACTGAGCTACAAAGTCTTTTGTTAATAAGTCTTAGAACAATGATAATTATTGTTCTTTCCTTACTTCTCTTTTTCATGTTAGTTACAATACTTAAATTAAACCAATGCATGAATCTTTTTCTTTTAATGTTAATGCATTATGTTTGCAAATCAGTGCATGCAACATATTCACATCGCATGCAACCAATCCTTTCTTTCTTTCATATATTAATTAATTTTCATTATACATCACCATATTAATCCTATCTGTGGATATATATACATTTTTAATTACATTAAAAATACGGGGTGTTACATTCTTCCCCACTTAAAAGGATTTCGTCCCCGAAATCTTCAAGTTAGGAAGAATGCGTCCTACCATCCAATCACCCATTTACTCAACCATTCAATCACAGGCATTCATTGTACTTAAAATATTTCTAATGCTTTCATGTTCATATGCATAGTGTGTTTATATGTCTTTATCTACTGTAAAATCAAGCGGTCTACTGATTCAGTCGACCTCCTTAATGCGAGTCATGTCAGTGCCATGCGTCCAACCATGTATGCAAGCATCCCTAGTTATGTAAATACTATATGCGTGCACAGCCATTCATCCATATGCAACACCCATATGATAACATATCAAGTTCAAGTTACAAACAAATACATATCTGTAAATGCAATATGAAAGCGTCTGAACTGATCTAGTGCTTAATACGTATGTATATGCATCCACGAGCAACCATTAGCAACCACTCGCAACCATCAATCATAACATGTTTCAAATACATGTTTACACCCAAAAGAGTTTCTACCTAAAGATCGAAGATACGACCTAGAGGATATATTATGGAAAGAGAGAAACAATTATGTGTAAAGCTCCTACAAAAAGGAATCAATGATGCACCCTTAAGAAAAAGGGTATGATGCAAGTATCTAGTCTTCTTGAGCTTTACTCCACTGTATCCTAACCAATTTAACTTTACGATTGTGAAGTTTCTGACCTCCATTTCCAAAATAAACAGATGTCAACCAAGTGTATATACTAGGATGATCAGAGATCTCTCCTCCTAGCTTATCCATCATGCCATAACTATAAGGGTCAAAAGGTCGCTACGTGCTTTTTGGAGTGCCTGCCACAACTATTCCTCTCTCACGTAAACCATCCTAGTCAAACTTGACATTCCTCAAGTACAAGCCCCAAAGGCCTAAACCAATATCAGACAAGCACCCAAGGAATATCTCCTTTGAATTTAAACGATCTACGTGAGATGATATAAGCAGACTCGATAGCTATTCTCAAATCCCTACTAACCAAAAATAAACTGGTCGGACCACTAATTGGATTTGAGACTCTAGTGGGACCTTTCTACTATACAAGTACTATGGTGTAGAGACTCAACTATGGAAGTGGATACGAACAAATGCGAAGCGATAAAACCAAAGGAAATAGTACGAATAGCAAAACTAGACTCTTCCAAGAGAACTTTTACTACCTTTCCCCTAGGTACGCTTGGTGGCGAAAGTAGGTTCTTGCCCTTATGAAAATCTTGTTCTTCGTTCTTGCTCTTGTCCTTAATTATATGCCCTATTATATCATAGAAAAACTACTTCCTCTTGTCTTACGCTTTATAATTCCTTCATCCTTGGTGAGCCAAGTCCCTATCCATGAATTCCTTATCCTTGGGTTGTGCTCCTTAGCCAAACTCCTCATCCCCTTCTGTGTGTAGTCATGTTGACAAATCTCTCGAAAACTGCCTCCATCGTCCAGAAAACCCTATAAGCTTCGAAAGAAAACTGCCCGTAGATGAAACAACTACGGCTATGGATGGAAGCCGGGCACTACTTTGCCCTTCGTTGAGGTTACCTCCCAGAAAGCCAGGAGCCCCAGAGACTTAAGAAAGAAGGAGACAAGAATTTAAATAGAGGAAGAGAAGATAGTGCGTATGGCTTCGGGGAATATGTCTTTAAAACAAATCTTTTCTCTTGAAAATGCTTCTTTAAAAACAGTTTTGAAAAATATTTTTTTCAAATCTTTTATCTGATCCGGTAACCTTCAGCTCTGATACCACGTGTAACACCCCACGTCCGTTAGTGTCAGTCGCAAAGGGAATGCACTAAGTTCTGTGGAGCATTATGGGTAAAAGATGCAGATAAATTACAAGACAGACAAACAATTAACAGCGGAAAATAAAACTTTGCTTTATTGATAAAATAGATTGTACAAGATTGCTTTACAATATCAGAGTATCATCTGTCTTTACTAGATAAAGAAGCATAAAAATACATTTATATTCCCCAATGTAGCATAATCCAGCCATAGCATCTGAAAGAGAATCCAAGGACAACTTCGTCAAATCTTCAAGCTGGGAAAGAGCAACGATCCAATTTAATCCTGAGTTATACTATTCCCTCCTCAACTACTTGGGGGGGGGGGGGGGGAACGGAAGAAAAGAAGCGAAAGAAAAACAGAGTCAGACATAAAGCCTGAGTAAGTCAGTAACTTCTAGCATATGAACAGGGGAAACAGAACGACATGAATTAACTGAATACAAGATAATACCATGATGATAAGGCTAACAAGATAAGATTCACACAAGACATGCTAAGACAAGATAAACTGGATATACTACAACACTTTCTCCGCTTCGCTTTTACCGCGATATACTCGTTTCTATATCTCTGCACCACCTAACTAGTGTTCCAACTAGTAACGATAACGTGATCCCAATCCCTGTAGTTTCCGTCGCCTTCAGGCGTACCTTGATTATTTATTACCTAGATCTAGTCTAGGTTTTATATCAAGTGCTTTCTAGATTCAATTAGAGTTTACGCTATCTGTTGAACGCTTCTTGTATTCAGGATTTATGCCACCTAGTTCCAAACTAGGGATTATGCTACCTGTCGAACGATGCCCTTTAGTCTAGGATACACTACCTAGAGTGGTATATGTTCCTAGACTTTCCCCACGCATGTATCGCGAATCGTTATCGCTTGTCTAGATGCACATGTCCTGTAATGTGCTACCCGAGTCCCGTGTCAGGGCTACTCTAGAAATACGGAACTCGGTCGGGAGCTTTCAATATCTACCGATGCAAATGTTAAGGTCTGTTTTTCCAGTGGCTATGGTCCCACTCGACCCCTCCCTCAACTAATGGAAGGCCACCCTTGTAAAATGAGAACTGTACGAAGGCCCCTATCTGCCCCACTAATTCTATGGCCAACAACACCCCGCAACCACAACTAGATAGCAAGTATGTGGTCCGTATGAGTCCTCCAGCCTTCCCGCTTCACGTGTCTCGCTTGACTGAAGATGGTAGGTAGACGACGAGTTGCTATCACAGGGCTTCCGTCTTCTCGCCGAATCACGCTGGTCCATCCTAGTCTTTTGGTTGCCGTATATTGCAACCAAGGCATACCCTTGGCTCTTCTACCGCAGACCTTAACCTCTGTGCGCCCAAGCGGATCATCTGCAGCCTCACAGAGGGATACCAAGAGTACCCTCACATCCCCTCGAAGCCTCGGGCTTCGTATCCCAATTCGTTGGAGTCTTCTTTAAAATCAGATGGACGTCCGCTCCTTCGTGTTATACTAAGAATTACTACTTAGTTCTACTAACTAAGTTTTACCACTTAGTTTCCAGGATCATTGTCTTCTTAACTAAGTTTTACTACTTAGTTCTCTTTCCCGTTAAGTTGGATTGGTTAAGTGTCTTTAGTCGATTCAAGCTAACTTAACCCTCTTCCCTTATCCTGTTAAACTGGTTAAGTGTTGTCAGTATTCATGTTGACTTAACCCCACCACAAACCAAGTCATATTGGTTAAGTATTTCTTAACCCTACCCATTCATCCTGTATTGGTTAAGTGTTCCCTTTTTAACTTAACCTTTCCCACCGGTTTTAACTAAACCTGTTATTAATGGTTAAGTATCATCTCTTCGTGTCTTAGACTTAACCCTATTCATTTATCATATTCTAATGGTTAAGTGTTCAAGTTTACTTAACCCTACAGTCCAACGCAGCTAACATATTAAATTGGCTAAGTGTATTACTTAACCCCAACCTCTAGTCTAATTAACATGTTAAATTGGCTAAGTGTATTAACTTTACTTAACCCCACCTTCTAGTCTAGTCAACATGTTAATTTGGCTAAGTATTCCCATGGACTTAACCCTCCCATTCTAGCTTTAACTGTGTTAAGTGTTTCTATGGACTTAATCCTACCATTCTAGCTTAACAGTGTTAAGTTGGTTAAGTGCTCCTATGGACTTAACCTTCCCATTCTAGCTTTAACTGTGTTGGTTAAGTGTTCATATGGACTTAACCCTCCCCTTCTTGTTCTAGCTTTAATTAATAAATTAAAGCCGCAACCTCTCACATTAGACAGATACTGCTGCGGTTACTGGATGTGCCGGTCGGTTCCGGGCAGGTTTACACCGCAACTCAGTCTAACCTCGGGTTAGGCATATTCATGTTTTCTAAGTTCAAAGGGTTTTCTGATTAATTTCCAAACCTGGTTTTGAAAGCAACCATCCCGTTCGTCGGATCAGTTAGGGATAGCCAGGGAGGGCAGGAAACTTATATTTTCCAAACCCAAGCCTAGACACTATCCTCTCTGTCACCCTAGAACTTTCTGGTACAAGTTATAAAAAGGGGTGTTATCAAAATATCTTTCTTTTGTTTATAAACTGTTAACAATTTATCTTACAGCCCATTTCCCCCTTTTTAAACAAATTTGTCCTATATTCATTTGTCGCTAACAGACTTATATTCTAGGCCCAAATCTTGATTTGCCTAACCTACTGTTCATAGCAATTTAGATCTATCATCTTTATTTTCAGTTTATGCTAAACTAGATTTTATATGCCAAACTAGATTTTCTATTCTAGTTCACCGTTTATGCCCAAAAACTAGATTTATTCTTCTAGTTTACAGTCTACATACAAACTAGATTTATTATTCTAGTTTTTCAGTTTACAGGACAATACTAGATCTAAATTTCATAACCTATAATCCATGTCAAATCTACCCAATTCACATGTCTTAACACATGTTCTAAAATTGTATAAATCAGAATCATGTTCGCTTCCAAACTCTGCCAATTTCAAGCTTACAACTATATTTATGTTTATTTTTGTGTTTTTCCCAAATCGCATTCCCATCGTTCGTATAATCATGATTCAACCTAGATTGTAAATAAATCTAGATTCGTAGAAAATAGGGAATGAACCAAAGATGCTATGAAAAATGGTGGACATAATAATTGGCATAAAAAGATTTTGAATAACGACGCAGGTTCAAGAATATAGGTAGACCTAACTTAATAGGTAAATTCCCACGGTCTAAAACCAAGAATAGACAGAATAGGTTTGAGAATATGGGTAGACCTAACTTAATAGGTAAATTCCCACAGTCTAAAACCAAAGAAAATCAAGAACAGACAGAATAGATAAATCGGGTTTTAGACCCAATTTCATAGTCACAAAACCTAAGCAACAATTTTCCTAGTCATGAATCATAGGTGTTTAAATCACCGTTGTTATGTCATAGGTAATACTTTATGTCCAAATCAAAGGCTTGTGTTCATAATCATAGGCAAATGTCCATAGTCATAGGCAATATTCATAGTCAAAAGGGAAAATAATTCCCACAGTCATAAGTCACCGTCATAGGCAATGTTTTATGTCCCAAAATCAAAGGCTTATGTTCATAGTCCAAAGGCACATGATCTCAGAATCCATAGTCATAGGCAACGGTCTTAGGCAAAGTCTTATTTGTCCTTGAATCATAACAGTTCTTAATTTAGTCCAAGAGTATAAACACAGATTCGAATAGAGAGAGAGAGAGATTTGGCATATTCTTTTATTCCTTTAATTTCATGTCACAAAATAAAGCAAAAATGTTCAAATCTAGAAACAACTGACTTACAGAAATTAGATCTAGAATAGAAGAACGGCGATGCTAAGACTCATATGTCGTTGCTCGAGGTTTGTTGATTTAGCCTTTGAATTCTTCACTTTGATTTGAATCTTCTCTTGAACAGATTTGAGCAGCATCTCCATGTCTTGAATTTATATTTTATTTTAATTACTTAAGAAAATTTAGAGGAGGGGAAGAATCCATGAATCTTAGCAGCATAAGGATAGAAGAGAATTGGAGCAAAGAGAATGAAGACTAGGGCTGTTTATATAGCTGCTCAAGACCTTATCGTACACGCAGCGCTGAGTCAGCATTGAACCTAGTTAAGAAAATAGTCCAGGTACGTAGATGAATCTAGCCAAACCTTATCATACACGCAGTGTTGAGTCAGCATTGGGTCCCACTATTTTGGCGTAGAAATTTGAAATTCGAATGAATTGTATTTGGCGTAGAAATTTGATTTTCGAACTTTTGAATTTCTGGAATTTATTTAACTGTTTTATTCACATGAAATATTCTTATATGTATACAATTCCTCTAACGACCATTTTACGCGTATATATATACGCACAACTTTCATTTTATTTTCAAAATTCAAACGATGTTGCACCGTTATTTGATTCTTTCCATATTTCATTTACTATAGCCTTATCTTAAATTTTATCTTTCGTATACATATATTTCTGCATATATATATATATATATTCTCATGTATATACATATATTTTCTTTATTTCCTTATATGTACGTTCTTATCCTTTCAAAATTTGAATTTGTATATGTACATATATTTGAATGTTCAGTTGGCCCTCTTTAAAACAGAGATAAAAATTATGCTGCCGCCGGGGTTCGAACCCCCGACCTCCCTGTTACAAATCCAATGTCTTAACCAACTGAGCTACAAAGTCTTTTGTTAATAAGTCTTAACAAAGAACAATGATAATTATTGTTCTTTCCTTACTTCTCTTTTTCATGTTAGTTACAATACTTAAATTAAACCAATGCATGAATCTTTTTCTTTTAATGTTAATGCATTATGTTTGCAAATCAGTGCATGCAACATATTCACATCGCATGCAACCAATCCTTTCTTTCTTTCATATATTAATTAATTTTCATTATACATCACCATATTAATCCTATCTGTGGATATATATACATTTTTAATTACATTAAAAATACGGGGTGTTACATTCTTCCCCACTTAAAAGGATTTCGTCCCCGAAATCTTCAAGTTAGGAAGAATGCGTCCTACCATCCAATCACCCATCTACTCAACCATTCAATCACAGGCATTCATTGTACTTAAAAGATTTCTAATGCTTTCATGTTCATATGCATAGTGTGTGTATATGTCTTTATCTACTGTAAAATCAAGCGGTCTACTGATTCAGTCGACCTCCTTAATGCGAGTCATGTCAGTGCCATGCGTCCAACCATGTATGCAATCATCCCTAGTTATGTAAATACTATATGCGTGCACAGCCATTCATCCATATGCAACACCCATATGATAACATATCAAGTTCAAGTTACAAACAAATACATATCTGTAAATGGAATATGAAAGCGTCTGAACTGATCTAGTGCTTAATACGTATGTATATGCATCCACGAGCAACCATTAGCAACCACTCGCAACCATCAATCATAACATGTTTCAAATACATGTTTACACCCAAAAGAGTTTCTACCTAAAGATCGAAGATACGACCTAGAGGATATATTATGGAAAGAGAGAAACAATTATGTGTAAAGCTCCTACAAAAAGGAATCAATGATGCACCCTTAAGAAAAAGGGTATGATGCAAGTATCTAGTCTTCTTGAGCTTTACTCCACTGTATCCTAACCAATTTAACTTTACGATTGTGAAGTTTCTGACCTCCATTTCCAAAATAAACAGATGTCAACCAAGTGTATATACTAGGATGATCAGAGATCTCTCCTCCTAGCTTATCCATCATGCCATAACTATAAGGGTCAAAAGGTCGCTACGTGCTTTTTGGAGTGCCTGCCACAACTATTCCTCTCTCACGTAAACCATCCTAGTCAAACTTGACATTCCTCAAGTACAAGCCCCAAAGGCCTAAACCAATATCAGACAAGCACCCAAGGAATATCTCCTTTGAATTTAAACGATCTATGTGAGATGATATAAGCAGACTCGATAGCTATTCTCAAATCCCTACTAACCAAAAATAAACTGGTCGGACCACTAATTGGATTTGAGACTCTAGTGGGACCTTTCTACTATACAAGTACTATGGTGCAGAGACTCAACTATGGAAGTGGATACGAACAAATGCGAAGCGATAAAACCAAAGGAAATAGTACGAATAGCAAAACTAGACTCTTCCAAGAGAACTTTTACTACCTTTCTCCTAGGTACGCTTGGTGGCGAAAGTAGGTTCTTGCCCTTATGAAAATCTTGTTCCTCGTTCTTGCTCTTGTCCTTAATTATATGCCCTATTATATCATAGAAAAACTACTTCCTCTTGTCTTACGCTTTATAATTCCTTCATCCTTGGTGAGCCAAGTCCCTATCCATGAATTCCTTATCCTTGGGTTGTGCTCCTTAGCCAAACTCCTCATCCCCTTCTGTGTGTAGTCATGTTGACAAATCTCTCGAAAACTGCCTCCATCGTCCGGAAAACCCTATAAGCTTCGAAAGAAAACTGCCCGTAGATGAAACAACTACGGCTATGGATGGAAGCCGGGCACTACTTTGCCCTTCGTTGAGGTTACCTCCCAGAAAGCCAGGAGCCCCAGAGACTCAAGAAAGAAGGAGACAAGAATTTAAATAGAGGAAGAGAAGATAGTGCGTATGGCTTCGGGGAATATGTCTTTAAAACAAATCTTTTCTCTTGAAAATGCTTCTTTAAAAACAGTTTTGAAAAATATATTTTTCAAATCTTTTATCTGATCCGGTAACCTTCAGCTCTGATACCACGTGTAACACCCCACGTCCGTTAGTGTCAGTCGCAAAGGGAATGCACTAAGTTCTGTGGAGCATTATGGGTAAAAGATGCAGATAAATTACAAGACAGACAAACAATTAACAGCGGAAAATAAAACTTTGCTTTATTGATAAAATAGATTGTACAAGATTGCTTTACAATATCAGAGTATCATCTGTCTTTACTAGAAAAAGAAGCATAAAAATACATTTATATTCCCCAATGTAGCATAATCCAGCCATAGCATCTGAAAGAGAATCCAAGGACAACTTCGTCAAATCTTCAAGCTGGGAAAGAGCAACGATCCAATTTAATCCTGAGTTATACTATTCCCTCCTCAACTACTTGGGGGGGGGGAACGGAAGAAAAGAAGCGAAAGAAAAACAGAGTCAGACATAAAGCCTGAGTAAGTCAGTAACTTCTAGCATGTGAACAGGGGAAACAGAACGACATGAATTAACTGAATACAAGATAATACCATGATGATAAGGCTAACAAGATAAGATTCACACAAGACATGCTAAGACAAGATAAACTGGATATACTACAACACTTTCTACGCTTCGCTTTTACCGCGATATACTCGTTTCTATATCTCTGCACCACCTAACTAGTGTTCCAACTAGTAACGATAACGTGATCCCAATCCCTGTAGTTTCCGTCGCCTTCAGGCGTACCTTGATTATTTATTACCTAGATCTAGTCTAGGTTTTATATCAAGTGCTTTCTAGATTCAATTAGAGTTTACGCTATCTGTTGAACGCTTCTTGTATTCAGGATTTATGCCACCTAGTTCCAAACTAGGGATTATGCTACCTGTCGAACGATGCCCTTTAGTCTAGGATACACTACCTAGAGTGGTATATGTTCCTAGACTTTCCCCACGCATGTATCGCGAATCGTTATCGCTTGTCTAGATGCACATGTCCTGTAATGTGCTACCCGAGTCCCGTGTCAGGGCTACTCTAGAAATACGGAACTCGGTCGGGAGCTTTCAATATCTACCGATGCAAATGTTAAGGTCTGTTTTTCCAGTGGCTATGGTCCCACTCGACCCCTCCCTCAACTAATGGAAGGCCACCCTTGTAAAATGAGAACTGTACGAAGGCCCCTATCTGCCCCACTAATTCTATGGCCAACAACACCCCGCAACCACAACTAGATAGCAAGTATGTGGTCCGTATGAGTCCTCCAGCCTTCCCGCTTCACGTGTCTCGCTTGACTGAAGATGGTAGGTAGACGACGAGTTGCTATCACAGGGCTTCCGTCTTCTCGCCGAATCACGCTGGTCCATCCTAGTCTTTTGGTTGCCATATATTGCAACCAAGGCATACCCTTGGCTCTTCTACCGCAGACCTTAACCTCTGTGCGCCCAAGCGGATCATCTGCAGCCTCACAGAGGGATACCAAGAGTACCCTCACATCCCCTCGAAGCCTCGGGCTTCGTATCCCAATTCGTCGGAGTCTTCTTTAAAATCAGATGGACGTCCGCTCCTTCGTGTTATACTAAGAATTACTACTTAGTTCTACTAACTAAGTTTTACCACTTAGTTTCCAGGATCATTGTCTTCTTAACTAAGTTTTACTACTTAGTTCTCTTTCCCGTTAAGTTGGATTGGTTAAGTGTCTTTAGTCGATTCAAGCTAACTTAACCCTCTTCCCTTATCCTGTTAAACTGGTTAAGTGTTGTCAGTATTCATGTTGACTTAACCCCACCACAAACCAAGTCATATTGGTTAAGTATTTCTTAACCCTACCCATTCATCCTGTATTGGTTAAGTGTTCCCTTTTTAACTTAACCTTTCCCACCGGTTTTAACTAAACCTGTTATTAATGGTTAAGTATCATCTCTTCGTGTCTTAGACTTAACCCTATTCATTTATCATATTCTAATGGTTAAGTGTTCAAGTTTACTTAACCCTACAGTCCAACGCAGCTAACATATTAAATTGTCTAAGTGTATTACTTAACCCCAACCTCTAGTCTAATTAACATGTTAAATTGGCTAAGTGTATTAACTTTACTTAACCCCACCTTCTAGTCTAGTCAACATGTTAATTTGGCTAAGTATTCCCATGGACTTAACCCTCCCATTCTAGCTTTAACTGTGTTAAGTGTTTCTATGGACTTAATCCTACCATTCTAGCTTAACAGTGTTAAGTTGGTTAAGTGCTCCTATGGACTTAACCTTCCCATTCTAGCTTTAACTGTGTTGGTTAAGTGTTCATATGGACTTAACCCTCCCCTTCTTGTTCTAGCTTTAATTAATAAATTAAAGCCACAACCTCTCACATTAGACAGATATTGCTGCGGTTACTGGATGTGCTGGTCGGTTCCGGGAAGGTTTACACCGCAACTCAGTCTAACCTCGGGTTAGGCATATTCATGTTTTCTAAGTTCAAAGGGTTTTCTGATTAATTTCCAAACCTGGTTTTGAAAGCAACCATCCCGTTCGTCGGATCAGTTAAGGATAGCCAGGGAGGGCAGGAAACTTATATTTTCCAAACCCAAGCCTAGACACTATCCTCTCTGTCACCCTAGAACTTTCTGGTACAAGTTATAAAAAGGGGTGTTATCAAAATATCTTTCTTTTGTTTATAAACTGTTAACAATTTATCTTACAGCCCATTTCCCCCTTTTTAAACAAATTTGTCCTATATTCATTTGTCGCTAACAGACTTATATTCTAGGCCCAAATCTTGATTTGCCTAACCTACTGTTCATAGCAATTTAGATCTATCATCTTTATTTTCAGTTTATGCTAAACTAGATTTTATATGCCAAACTAGATTTTCTATTCTAGTTCACCGTTTATGCCCAAAAACTAGATTTATTCTTCTAGTTTACAGTCTACATACAAACTAGATTTATTATTCTAGTTTTTCAGTTTACAGGACAATACTAGATCTAAATTTCATAACCTATAATCCATGTCAAATCTACCCAATTCACATGTCTTAACACATGTTCTAAAATTGTATAAATCAGAATCATGTTCGCTTCCAAACTCTGCCAATTTCAAGCTTACAACTATATTTATGTTTATTTTTGTGTTTTTCCCAAATCGCATTCCCACCGTTCGTATAATCATGATTCAACCTAGATTGTAAATAAATCTAGATTCGTAGAAAATAGGGAATGAACCAAAGATGCTATGAAAAATGGTGGACATAATAATTGGCATAAAATGATTTTGAATAACGACGCAGGTTCAAGAATATGGGTAGACCTAACTTAATAGGTAAATTCCCACGGTCTAAAACCAAGAATAGACAGAATAGGTTTGAGAATATGGGTAGACCTAACTTAATAGGTAAATTCCCACAGTCTAAAACCAAAGAAAATCAAGAACAGACAGAATAGATAAATCGGGTTTTAGACCCAATTTCATAGTCACAAAACCTAAGCAACAATTTTCCTAGTCATGAATCATAGGTGTTTAAATCACCGTTGTTATGTCATAGGTAATACTTTATGTCCAAATCAAAGGCTTGTGTTCATAATCATAGGCAAATGTCCATAGTCATAGGCAATATTCATAGTCAAAAGGGAAAATAATTCCCACAGTCATAAGTCACCGTCATAGGCAATGTTTTATGTCCCAAAATCAAAGGCTTATGTTCATAGTCCAAAGGCACATGATCTCAGAATCCATAGTCATAGGCAACGGTCTTAGGCAAAGTCTTATTTGTCCTTGAATTATAACAGTTCTTAATTTAGTCCAAGAGTATAAACACAAATTCGAATAGAGAGAGAGAGATTTGGCATATTCTTTTATTCCTTTAATTTCATGTCACAAAATAAAGCAAAAATGTTCAAATCTAGAAACAACTGACTTACAGAAATTAGATCTAGAATAGAAGAATGGCGATGCTAAGATTCGTATGTCGTTGCTCGAGGTTTGTTGATTTAGCCTTTGAATTCTTCACTTTGATTTGAATCTTCTCTTGAACAGATTTGAGCAGCATCTCCATGTCTTGAATTTATATTATATTTTAATTAATTAAGAAAATTTAGAGGAGGGGAAGAATCCATGAATCTTAGCAGCATAAGGATTGAAGAGAATTGGTGCAAAGAGAATGAAGACTAGGGCTGTTTATATAGCTGCTCAAGACCTTATCGTACACGCAGCGCTGAGTCAGCATTGAACCTAGTTAAGAAAATAGTCCAGGTACGTAGATGAATCTAGCCAAACCTTATCATACACGCAGTGCTGAGTCATCATTGGGTCCCACTATTTTGGCGTAGAAATTTGAAATTCGAATGAATTGTATTTGGCGTAGAAATTTGATTTTCGAACTTTTGAATTTCTGGAATTTATTTAACTGTTTTATTCACATGAAATATTCTTATATGTATACAATTCCTCTAACGACCATTTTACGCGTATATATATACGCACAACTTTCATTTTATTTTCAAAATTCAAACGATGTTGCACCGTTATTTGATTCTTTCCATATTTCATTTACTATAGCCTTATCTTAAATTTTATCTTTCGTATACATATATTTCTGCATATATATATATATTCTCATGTATATACATATATTTTCTTTATTTCCTTATATGTACGTTCTTATCCTTTCAAAATTTGAATTTGTATATGTACATATATTTGAATGTTCAGTTGGCCCTCTTTAAAACAGAGATAAAAATTATGCTGCCGCCGGGGTTCGAACCCCCGACCTCCCTGTTACAAATCCAATGTCTTAACCAACTGAGCTACAAAGTCTTTTGTTAATAAGTCTTAGAACAATGATAATTATTGTTCTTTCCTTACTTCTCTTTTTCATGTTAGTTACAATACTTAAATTAAACCAATGCATGAATCTTTTTCTTTTAATGTTAATGCATTATGTTTGCAAATCAGTGCATGCAACATATTTACATCGCATGCAACCAATCCTTTCTTTCTTTCATATATTAATTAATTTTCATTATACATCACCATATTAATCCTATCTGTGGATATATATACATTTTCAATTACATTAAAAATATGGGGGGTTACATTCTTCCCCACTTAAAAGGATTTCGTCCCCGAAATCTTCAAGTTAGGAAGAATGTGTCCTACCATCCAATCACCCATCTACTCAACCATTCAATCACAGGCATTCATTGTACTTAAAAGATTTCTAATGCTTTCATGTTCATATGCATAGTGTGTGTATATGTCTTTATCTACTGTAAAATCAGGCGGTCTACTGATTCAGTCGACCTCCTTAATGCGAGTCATGTCAGTGCCATGCGTCCAACCATGTATGCAAGCATCCCTAGTTATGTAAATACTATATGCGTGCACAGCCATTCATCCATATGCAACACCCATATGATAACATATCAAGTTGAAGTTACAAACAAATACATATCTGTAAATGCAATATGAAAGCGTCTGAACTGATCTAGTGCTTAATACGTATGTATATGCATCCACGAGCAACCATTAGCAACCACTCGCAACCATCAATCATAACATGTTTCAAATACATGTTTACACCCAAAAGAGTTTCTACCTAAAGATCGAAGATACGACCTAGAGGATATATTATGGAAAGAGAGAAACAATTATGTGTAAAGCTCCTACAAAAAGGAATCAATGATGCACCCTTAAGAAAAAGGGTATGATGCAAGTATCTAGTCTTCTTGAGCTTTACTCCACTGTATCCTAACCAATTTAACTTTACGATTGTGAAGTTTCTGACCTCCATTTCCAAAATAAACAGATGTCAACCAAGTGTATATACTAGGATGATCAGAGATCTCTCCTCCTAGCTTATCCATCATGCCATAACTATAAGGGTCAAAAGGTCGCTACGTGCTTTTTGGAGTGCCTGCCACAACTATTCCTCTCTCACATAAACCATCCTAGTCAAACTTGACATTCCTCAAGTACAAGCCCCAAAGGCCTAAACCAATATCAGACAAGCACCCAAGGAATATCTCCTTTGAATTTAAACGATCTACGTGAGATGATATAAGCAGACTCGATAGCTATTCTCAAATCCCTACTAACCAAAAATAAACTGGTCGGACCACTAATTGGATTTGAGACTCTAGTGGGACCTATCTACTATACAAGTACTATGGTGCAGAGACTCAACTATGGAAGTGGATACGAACAAATGCGAAGCGATAAAACCAAAGGAAATAGTACGAATAGCAAAACTAGACTCTTCCAAGAGAACTTTTACTACCTTTCCCCTAGGTACGCTTGGTGGCGAAAGTAGGTTCTTGCCCTTATGAAAATCTTGTTCCTCGTTCTTGCTCATGTCCTTAATTATATGCCCTATTATATCATAGAAAAACTACTTCCTCTTGTCTTACGCTTTATAATTCCTTCCTCCTTGGTGAGCCAAGTCCCTATCCATGAATTCCTTATCCTTGGGTTGTGCTCCTTAGCCAAACTCCTCATCCCCTTCTGTGTGTAGTCATGTTGACAAATCTCTCGAAAACTGCCTCCATCGTCCGGAAAACCCTATAAGCTTCGAAAGAAAACTGCCCGTAGATGAAACAACTACGGTTATGGATGGAAGCCGGGCACTACTTTGCCCTTCGTTGAGGTTACCTCCCAGAAAGCCAGGAGCCCCAGAGACTCAAGAAAGAAGGAGACAAGAATTTAAATAGAGGAAGAGAAGATAGTGCGTATGGTTTCGGGGAATATGTCTTTAAAACAAATCTTTTCTCTTGAAAATGCTTCTTTAAAAACAGTTTTGAAAAATATTTTTTTCAAATCTTTTATCTGATCCGGTAACCTTCAGCTCTGATACCACGTGTAACACCCCACGTCCGTTAGTGTCAGTCGCAAAGGGAATGCACTAAGTTCTGTGGAGCATTATGGGTAAAAGATGCAGATAAATTACAAGACAGACAAACAATTAACAGCGGAAAATAAAACTTTGCTTTATTGATAAAATAGATTGTACAAGATTGCTTTACAATATCAGAGTATCATCTGTCTTTACTAGATAAAGAAGCATAAAAATACATTTATATTCCCCAATGTAGCATAAGCCAGCCATAGCATCTGAAAGAGAATCCAAGGACAACTTCGTCAAATCTTCAAGCTGGGAAAGAGCAACGATCCAATTTAATCCTGAGTTATACTATTTCCTCCTCAACTACTTGGGGGGGGGGGGAACGGAAGAAAAGAAGCGAAAGAAAAACAGAGTCAGACATAAAGCCTGAGTAAGTCAATAACTTCTAGCATGTGAACAGGGGAAACAGAACGACATGAATTAACTGAATACAAGATAATACCATGATGATAAGGCTAACAAGATAAGATTCACACAAGACATGCTAAGACAAGATAAACTGGATATACTACAACACTTTCTCCGCTTCGCTTTTACCGCGATATACTCGTTTCTATATCTCTGCACCACCTAACTAGTGTTCCAACTAGTAACGATAACGTGATCCCAATCCCTGTAGTTTCCGTCGCCTTCAGGCGTACCTTGATTATTTATTACCTAGATCTAGTCTAGGTTTTATATCAAGTGCTTTCTAGATTCAATTAGAGTTTATGCTATCTGTTGAACGCTTCTTGTATTCAGGATTTATGCCACCTAGTTCCAAACTAGGGATTATGCTACCTGTCGAACGATGCCCTTTAGTCTAGGATACACTACCTAGAGTGGTATATGTTCCTAGACTTTCCCCACGCATGTATCGCGAATCGTTATCGCTTGTCTAGATGCACATGTCCTGTAATGTGCTACCCGAGTCCCGTGTCAGGGCTACTCTAGAAATACGGAACTCGGTCGGGAGCTTTCAATATCTACCGATGCAAATGTTAAGGTCTGTTTTTCCAGTGGCTATGGTCCCACTCGACCCCTCCCTCAACTAATGGAAGGCCACCCTTGTAAAATGAGAACTGTATCAAGGCCCCTATCTGCCCCACTAATTCTATGGCCAACAACACCCCGCAACCACAACTAGATAGCAAGTATGTGGTCCGTATGAGTCCTCCAGCCTTCCCGCTTCACGTGTCTCGCTTGACTGAAGATGGTAGGTAGACGACGAGTTGCTATCACAGGGCTTCCGTCTTCTCGCCGAATCACGCTGGTCCATCCTAGTCTTTTGGTTGCCATATATTGCAACCAAGGCATACCCTTGGCTCTTCTACCGCAGACCTTAACCTCTGTGCGTCCAGGCGGATCATCTGCAGCCTCACAGAGGGATACCAAGAGTACCCTCACATCCCCTCGAAGCCTCGGGCTTCGTATCCCAATTCGTTGGAGTCTTCTTTAAAATAAGATGGACGTCCGCTCCTTCATGTTATACTAAGAATTACTACTTAGTTCTACAAACTAAGTTTTACCACTTAGTTTCCAGGATCATTGTCTTCTTAACTAAGTTTTACTACTTAGTTCTCTTTCCCGTTAAGTTGGATTGGTTAAGTGTCTTTAGTCGATTCAAGCTAACTTAACCCTCTTCCCTTATCCTGTTAAACTGGTTAAGTGTTGTCAGTATTCATGTTGACTTAACCCCACCACAAACCAAGTCATATTGGTTAAGTATTTCTTAACCCTACCCATTCATCCTGTATTGGTTAAGTGTTCCCTTTTTAACTTAACCTTTCCCACCGGTTTTAACTAAACCTGTTATTAATGGTTAAGTATCATCTCTTCGTGTCTTAGACTTAACCCCATTCATTTATCATATTCTTATGGTTAAGTGTTCAAGTTTACTTAACCCTACAGTCCAACGCAGCTAACATATTAAATTGGCTAAGTGTATTACTTAACCCCAACCTCTAGTCTAATTAACATGTTAAATTGGCTAAGTGTATTAACTTTACTTAACCCCACCTTCTAGTCTAGTCAACATGTTAATTTGGCTAAGTATTCCCATGGACTTAACCCTCCCATTCTAGCTTTAACTGTGTTAAGTGTTTCTATGGACTTAATCCTACCATTCTAGCTTAACAGTGTTAAGTTGGTTAAGTGCTCCTATGGACTTAACCTTCCCATTCTAGCTTTAACTGTGTTGGTTAAGTGTTCATATGGACTTAACCCTCCCCTTCTTGTTCTAGCTTTAATTAATAAATTAAAGCCGCAACCTCTCACATTAGACAGATATTGCTGCGGTTACTGGATGTGCCGGTCGGTTCCGGGCAGGTTTACACCGCAACTCAGTCTAACCTCGGGTTAGGCATATTCATGTTTTCTAAGTTCAAAGGGTTTTCTGATTAATTTCCAAACCTGGTTTTGAAAGCAACCATCCCGTTCGTCGGATCAGTTAGGGATAGCCAGGGAGGGTAGGAAACTTATATTTTCCAAACCCAAGCCTAGACACTATCCTCTCTGTCACCCTAGAACTTTCTGGTACAAGTTATAAAAAGGGGTGTTATCAAAATATCTTTCTTTTGTTTATAAACTGTTAACAATTTATCTTACAGCCCATTTCCCCCTTTTTAAACAAATTTGTCCTATATTCATTTGTCGCTAACAGACTTATATTCTAGGCCCAAATCTTGATTTGCCTAACCTACTGTTCATAGCAATTTAGATCTATCATCTTTATTTTCAGTTTATGCTAAACTAGATTTTATATGCCAAACTAGATTTTCTATTCTAGTTCACCGTTTATGCCCAAAAACTAGATTTATTCTTCTAGTTTACAGTCTACATACAAACTAGATTTATTATTCTAGTTTTTCAGTTTACAGGCCAATACTAGATCTAAATTTCATAACCTATAATCCATGTCAAATCTACCCAATTCACATGTCTTAACACATGTTCTAAAATTGTATAAATCAGAATCATGTTCGCTTCCAAACTATGCCAATTTCAAGCTTACAACTATATTTATGTTTATTTTTGTGTTTTTACCAAATCGCATTCCCACCGTTCGTATAATCATGATTCAACCTAGATTGTAAATAAATCTAGATTCGTAGAAAATAGGGAATGAACCAAAGATGCTATGAAAAAGGGTGGACATAATAATTGGCATAAAAAGATTTTGAATAACGACGCAGGTTCAAGAATATGGGTAGACCTAACTTAATAGGTAAATTCCCACGGTCTAAAACCAAGAATAGACAGAATAGGTTTGAGAATATGGGTAGACCTAACTTAATAGGTAAATTCCCACAGTCTAAAACCAAAGAAAATCAAGAACAGACAGAATAGATAAATCGGGTTTTAGACCCAATTTCATAGTCACAAAACCTAAGCAACAATTTTCCTAGTCATGAATCATAGGTGTTTAAATCACCGTTGTTATGTCATAGGTAATACTTTATGTCCAAATCAAAGGCTTGTGTTCATAATCATAGGCAAATGTCCATAGTCATAGGCAATATTCATAGTCAAAAGGGAAAATAATTCCCACAGTCATAAGTCACCGTCATAGGCAATGTTTTATGTCCCAAAATCAAAGGCTTATGTTCATAGTCCAAAGGCACATGATCTCAGAATCCATAGTCATAGGCAACGGTCTTAGGTAAAGTCTTATTTGTCCTTGAATCATAACAGTTCTTAATTTAGTCCAAGAGTATAAACACAGATTCGAATAGAGAGAGAGAGATTTGGCATATTCTTTTATTCCTTTAATTTCATGTCACAAAATAAAGCAAAAATGTTCAAATCTAGAAACAACTGACTTACAGAAATTAGATCTAGAATAGAAGAATGGCGATGCTAAGATTCGTATGTCGTTGCTCGAGGTTTGTTGATTTAGCCTTTGAATTCTTCACTTTGATTTGAATCTTCTCTTGAACAGATTTGAGCAGCATCTCCATGTCTTGAATTTATATTTTATTTTAATTATTTAAGAAAATTTAGAGGAGGGGAAGAAGCCATGAATCTTAGCAGCATAAGGATAGAAGAGAATTGGTGCAAAGAGAATGAAGACTAGGGCTGTTTATATAGCTGCTCAAGACCTTATCGTACACGCAGCGCTGAGTCAGCATTGAACCTAGTTAAGAAAATAGTCCAGGTACGTAGATGAATCTAGCCAAACCTTATCATACACGCAGTGCTGAGTCAGCATTGGGTCCCACTATTTTGGCGTAGAAATTTGAAATTCGAATGAATTGTATTTGGCGTAGAAATTTGATTTTCGAACTTTTGAATTTCTGGAATTTATTTAACTGTTTTATTCACATGAAATATTCTTATATGTATACAATTCCTCTAACGACCATTTTACGCGTATATATATACGCACAACTTTCATTTTATTTTCAAAATTCAAACGATGTTGCACCGTTATTTGATTCTTTCCATATTTCATTTACTATAGCCTTATCTTAAATTTTATCTTTCGTATACATATATTTCTGCATATATATATATATTCTCATGTATATACATATATTTTCTTTATTTCCTTATATGTACGTTCTTATCCTTTCAAAATTTGAATTTGTATATGTACATATATTTGAATGTTCAGTTGGCCCTCTTTAAAACAGAGATAAAAATTATGCTGCCGCCGGGGTTCGAACCCCCGACCTCCCTGTTACAAATCCAATGCCTTAACCAACTGAGCTACGAAGTCTTTTGTTAATAAGTCTTAGAACAATGATAATTATTGTTCTTTCCTTGCTTCTCTTTTTCATGTTAGTTACAATACTTAAATTAAACCAATGCATGAATCTTTTTCTTTTAATGTTAATGCATTATGTTTGCAAATCTGTGCATGCAACATATTTACGTCGCATGCAACCAATCCTTTCTTTCTTTCATATATTAATTAATTTTCATTATACATCACCATATTAATCCTATCTGTGGATATATATACATTTTTAATTACATTAAAAATACGGGGTGTTACAATATTTGTTCGTTATCTTCGAAGTGGATGATAGGCAGAAGATACAGTTGGCTGTATGGTTACTTAAGGACGAAGCCTCATTTTGGTGGGAGGTCACGAATGGAGAACGAGCAGTGGAGACTTAGATGGATTTCAGGCATAGGTTCGAGATGAAATTTCTCTCACGAGCAGAAGAGAATTTATACATGGAGAGGTTCTTGGCGTTGAAGCAGGGGAATTTATCAGTGAAAGAGTACGTCAACAAGTTCAATCAATTGGCGAGATTCAGCTTAGACTTGGTGAACACGCCTGATAAGAAGGCCCTGAGATTCGTTAAAGGTTTGAATGAGCCCTACACGGGTTGGCTATGACCCACGTTCCTATGGGGGCTACCTTCGAGAAATTGGTTGACATGGCATTGATGCATGAAGAGGAAGCCAAAAGCGAGAAAAAAGAGGAAAAGCTCAAAGGACCACAGAACAAGAAAACGTGGCCCAAAAAGGAAACACAAAAGAAGGAAGAAAAGTCTAAAGATAAGAAAGAGAAAAAGTGCTTTACTTGTGGAAGCTTGACTCATCTGAAAAAGGATCGTAGAAAGAGGAAGGGCACTTGCTTCAACTGTGGTGAGATGGGACACTTCACTAGGGACTTCCCAAGAAACGAGGGCAAGGGAAAAGGGCATGACCTACTTCTGAAGGGCAGGTGAATGCTCACGTGGCTGGTGGACAGGATAGAGATAGGAAAATTTCTGTAGAAGGTTTAATTTTCGTCTCTGATTATTGAGTTAAAACTCTTTTTGATTCTGGCATTTTGATTCTGTAATTGAGACTCTGCACTTTAATACTAGTCTTGTTTTTGATCCCACTATAGTCTCAAACCCCATGACTGTTACGACTCATCTGTTTGTGATAAGTTGGGGGTATCTGTGTTGGGCATCAAGTTGACTATGATGCATACATTCTGGGTTTTGATAATCTGATCTGTACCAGTAGTCTATAAGTATCTGAATATTCCTAAAAAAGGATAGGGGTGTTCACTCGAAGCGTGAAGTAGATTTCCAGTTTTGACATTGTTTAATGGGAGTAATTCTCTGAGTGTCAATCCGATGTTGATTTCAGTCTTCAGCGTTGATACTTAGAGATTTATTCTCTTAACTGATGTCTAATGGGAATAGAACTTTTGTTTTAATTGTACTTGCTTCTATCACTCGGTTGTATCCTATCGATCGAGTCTTCGACCTTTAGGTAGAAACTAATGGGTATAAACATGTGTTTGAGACATGTTATGTTTGATGGTTGCAAGTGGTTGCTAGTGGTTGCTCGTGGATGCATATACACACACTAGGCACTAGATCAGCTCAAAAGCACTCTCATACTGCATATGGATGTGTGCACATTTTTCAATTTTTGTGGATGCAAAATGATTGACTCATCACATGGATGTTGCATTTGGATGAATTGTTATGCACTCATATAGAAATGACGTGTATCAAATAGGATTTCTTGCATACATAATTGGACTCATGGCACTAACATAATTCGCATTGAGGAGGTCAAATGAATCAGTAGACCGCCTCATCTTTGCATTAGATAAGAAACATATGCACACACTTTTGCATATGTCCATACAACATTAGAAGTTTTCTAAGGACAATGGATGCTTGTGGATGATGGTTGAGTAGATGGGTGATTGGATGGTAGGACACATTCTTCTTAACTTGAAGATTTCGGGGACGAAATCCTTTAAGGAGGGGAGAATGTAACACCCCGTATTTTCTATAAACATAAAAGTAACAAAACAAAGTATACTTAATTTTTAAAAGAAGAATTAAGGGAAATGGGTAAAGCCATTGCGTTTGTCTTGAAATTCTGCTTGGAATAAAGTCCAAGTTTTCGTAAATCGGACTTCGTATGAAGGAGTTATGACCCTCAGAAGTTTCAGAAATTTAAATAAATTAAAATAGCTCAGATTTAAGTTTGAAATTCAAATCACATACTCGGGTTGGGCGGGGAATTTCCTGCCTAGGACCCAGGTCGACTAGGGGGTCGACCTCCCCCCTATTTCCAGATCCGAGGACTGGTTCATTTTCTGCATTTGGACGCCTGTACTGACCAGATTCGTTGATACCTATGCTATTTAAACACCTCCAAACCTCACTTTCTCTCCACACCAAACCATTGTAACACTATGCTGCTCAATTCTAATTAAAATAAATCAATGGCGTCTCTGCTCTGCTGAAACCTAAGCTAGAACTAGTGCTTCTTCTTCCAATCTGAATAGGATTAAAAGAGAACAACTACAACCCTTTTTCTTTTAGAATCCAATCAAGGCGAGTACAGTTATTTCCAGATATGAAATTTAATTATGATCTTGACATGGGTATAAATCTGAATTTGAGATTATGCATATTATTGTTTATCAGATCTGTTCTTTTGTGTAGATCTATCTTATTAATATTATAGTAAGTATTATGTATCTCTTCCTTCCTTCTGTTCTATAGACAAGCTACCACGAGCCTGAGCCAAATCTCATAAGAGATTGACGCACGAACGCTAAATTTGGGGAAAATAGTGAATGATGCATAATTAGACATGACTGATTTGTGACTAAGTTTAGAAAAGAACATATGTTGTAATTTAAGATCTAGATCTGGGCATACTATATACGATAGTCTGTGATTTAGAAGGAGAATTATTGTGTATATGACTTAGGCGCAAAGATCTATATTATAATAGGATAACTATTAAATGTGAATGCACCTAAATGGGGATTTTGGATATTTGGCATACGCTGAAATCAAAGGCTATAATTTGGCATAATTCGTATTGTATATCATGATTTGGGGTTTTTGGAGAATTCTCTGTACTGTGTAAATTTAACTATAATTTGGGGCATATGTTATATTGTGAATTATGACCATAATTTGGGCATTTAAAATTAGGCTTAATTTTATAATTAGGCGAGGTATGTCAATGGAAATTTAAGGGATGATTAAATCTGTTAAATTGCCTAATCTGCTAAATCTGTTGAAACCGAATACGGTAATTTGGGGTATGAAAATCTGTAGGCTCGATCAAAAATTGAGCAAAACAAGTTAATAGAACTTTGAATAATCTGCTGTAACTTGTAAAGAAGTTTAATTTGTTGAATTGGCATAATTAGTCTGATATTGGCATAATTTGTGAATGAATACTTTAGCTAAAAATAAGAATGCTGAGACACGAGGTTCGACTCTGTTTGCGGTAGAAGCCTTCCCGAACCCAACCGGCTTAACCAGCAACCACAATCTGTCAGTCTAATGTGAGAGGTCATAGGCATAACTAAAAGATGCTTAGACATGAGGGTAGGTCTGTCTTGCGGTAGAAATCTGCCCAGAACCGCCCGACACATCCAACGACCACAAGCTACCGACCTAATGTGAGAGATCTGTGCATTAATAATTAATTAATGCAAATCTAGGATAAATATGATGCCTAAAACGTGTTGGGTGGATAAGGTTAAATCAACTAGGCGGATGAATCTAATAAACCCGTTTCGTAAATCTGTAGGCCCAATACAAGGTTAGGTGAAACAATCTGTAAGTCTGTTAATCTGTATATCTGATTCGTTAGTCGAAGTACCTGTTAACCTGTATGTCTGATCTGAGAACTAGTTAATCTAAACTTTGTACATCTGAAATCTGTAAGCAAGTTAATTTGAAATTTGTTAGTCTGGGGACACAAGGTTAGGAGGGGTAGTTACTTGTGTCATCTGTTGTGTGGGACCCATATTAGTCAGTAACCCTTTTCTGGTATCAAAACTATGACCCAACGCTAGGGGGGGTCCGGGCACGCTTACTGAACTAATTATAAGAGGTTCCCTCTGATAATAGCGAGGGGGTGTTGATGGCGCATTCCAACCGGGTCATGTGCGTGCATGGATCCGGTCTGCTCTGAGGATGTAAGACACCGTGACATCTGTAAATAGGTCTGTGTCTATAGGTTGCCACTTAAAGGAATGATACACCCTTCTGAGGGCCGGCACAGAGTATCTATGTATTACGGAGCCGATCGCTTGGGGTAGAATTTAGGGCACACCTACTTCTGTCTGTTTCTGTTGGTATACCTTCTGTCTCTGTTAGGGTGGTAAAGGCCCATTAGTTGGGGGTGGTAAAGGCCCATTATTAACATTCTGTTTCTGTACCTTTATTCTCTGTTGGGGTGGTAAAGGCCCATTAGTTGGGGTGGTAAAGGCCCATTATTAGCCTTCTGTTTCTGTACCTTCTGTCTCGGTTGGGGTGGTTAAGGCCCATTACTAGCATTTTGTTTCTGTAAAGACTATTCTGTTTCCGTTTTCTGTTTCAGTTTAGACATTAGGGTAACACCTAATCCTGTTATACTAAGTATTAGTGCAGAGAAGTAAGATATAGGTAAGAAGCATATCTTGGTCTATATCATTCTGTTTCTTCGGTTTTACTTAAGCATACCTTCTACTCCTGTTGCTGTAATCTCTCATCCAGCTTTATTTACTTGTCATGATACTACTATCTGTTTATTTGCTGAAAAGTTATTGGACTCGCCAGACTTTATGTCTGACCTCGTTTGTTTTCGCCTCTTTTTCTTTCCGTTTCCCCCCAGGTGCTCAGGGTGGAAACATTGGAGCTTGATTCATATTCTCTCTGCTTGAAGTGCTTGAAGTATTGCTTGGCTTTGACTCTACCTTCTTATGGCAGTTTATGTTGGGGATTATGGTTTTAAAATTATGCATTCTGAAGGATTTTGGTATAAGATTGATACTTGTGTACTTGGGTTTTGGTATTGTGATTTTGAAGGATGTACCCAAACTTATTTCTGTTTCTGCTGTAATAAAGTTATAAAATTTTCAAGTACTACTTTGCGTATCTATCTTGTAATATTCTGTTCTGTTTACTTATAATGCTTTATGGAAGTTAATGCATTCCCTTCGTGAATGACATTAACAGACATGGGGTGTTCTTTACCTGAAACAACTGCAAGTGCAGTTTTAGGTGAAAGTTGGTAATAAGAAGAAAATTACAAAAGAATGTAATCAGGAACAATTGGGTATGATATTGTGCTTTCAAGTTGCTATTGTAAAAAAGCCAATCTCTCCTACTTCCTTAGAAAGTAAAGAAAGTATTTTTCATATTCGGTCGTGGTGGAGGCTCATTAACCGGTGTAGTGGGATTTGACATTGTCGAAGTGTTCTTATAACAATTTTCAGGTTTTGAAAGCATTGGCTTTTAATATGATATGGCTACAACAATGACTTGTTGTCATTCGACCTTAACGATAAGGTCGTTTTTGAAGGGGAAGAGAGTTGTAACAAACATACCATGAAAGGCATGGTAATAAAGGGGGAGATCTGCTGTGTAAGCAGACGGGGGAAGAAGAAGTAGCTTAATTCAGGCCTAAGTTTATTAGAGTTGGTGGTTGGAACTTGTTAAAATCTGGAATGCTGATGTGTTTTTATTTTTGTTGCACTTGTAACTAATGGAATGTGGGTCTGTTCATGCTTGTGAGTTAATTGGATTCATGTCAATTGGGTCAAGTACGATGTGGCTATATGTATATAAGTAGGTGCAGGTTATTGTAAAAAAACTACTAAAAAAATCAGTAGCAACTATTTCATCCGTATGTGAGCCTATGGTATATTTCCTTTCAGTAAGAATCTTTCAGTTCTTAGTAATTGTAATTCTTTCCTTTCTGCGATTTACTTTCCAGTTCTTAGAATAAATCTTACTTATATCCTGCAATTTCCTTACATGTTCTTCTTAATTTTGCAATTATTTGTTATTCTTAGCTCTGGCCATTTCCTATATTAGTTGTTGTTTTATCTTCATTTTTATATCTTATCCTTGTTCTTGCCTTTCAAATTCCTACAGTTTGCACCTAAATCATGCATGTTGCAATTCTTGCATTATCCCCAGCCATTATCTTGTTAAATTTGCCTTAATTCGAACTTGTTAATTCGACCATTATATCCACCATATCAAAATTATCTCAGTTTTTCTTGACTCTAGTCTTAATCCAATTTTTGCACTCTAGTTTATATCCAATTTTCAAATCCTGTTATCTTATCCACCTCAATAATTCAAAATCTTTCCATTAAATACTTCCTTTATCATTGATCTACCACATCTTCATCTTATTGCATTTCTAGAAACATTTGATGAAATTTTGAAATCTCACTCAAAACTGAATTTCCCACTCAAAATCATCTTGGCAATGGCAGCAATAACAACATGAGCCTATCAAGCAGCTAGGATTCGGGTTCACTCGAAATTTTTCATTCTTCTTTTGATGTAGGACTGGAAGTAAGGAAAATGGGAAAACGAGAATGGTTAGATCTGGGCTAATGGCAACAGTTCAACCTCCATTTTGGGTTCAACCTTCGTTCATGCTTGTTGGCGGCTCAACTCCACTCCGGGCCTTCAACTAAAATTTCCCATGGTTTTTCGCGATTGGACCATGGTACGGTACGGTCTTCAAAACACTGGACCAAATGATAAATCTGTTTGGTTTATCAATTATCACCGACCAAAGAACTGTGCAAATTAATTTCCTAGGATGTTGTTGAAGTTTGAAGACCCCTGCAGCCCATTATGAGCCTATTTCATGTCCTCGTCCAGTGTGTTCCCACATAACTGCTGAAAGGAACAAATGTTAAATGACCCATTCTGTACAAACCCCAATTTTTTTTCTTTCACACCCCATTGTTATATCTATTTTTATATTTTATTAAATTGTTTCTGTCTTCAAACAACAACCATTTAATTTTTAAAAGAAATAACCATGTTATAAGTTCCAGTATAGTGATTTATTTGTACAAACATAGTGTAGTCCAAGTGAGATCGTGCATAAACTTAGTCTGAACCGAGCGATGCTCATATGTTAATCTAGTTCAGGCCAAACGAGGTTTGTATAATAACCTAGTTTGAACCATGCGAGGTTGGTGAACAAACAATGTTCTTGTTGAATGTGGTTCAGAAAATTTAAATGTAATATTGGAATGAACAGAGGATGAAAGCGAAAAAGTGGGATGTGATGATTTTTTTAATCAAGTGGGGTGTGAAATGAAGAAAGAGTGGTGCAGATAGAACCGACCAAGTTAAATTCTCTTTGAGCATCTTTAGTGGTTCTAGATGTATATTTTACATCTTCTTCTACGGTTGTGAATGTATATTTTACTAATATGCACCCATAAGTTATAATCATATATTCTCTTTAATGGCTTTAGAGAAAGGCGTATGTTCACCGGATGTCGAAATTTCAGATGTCTCTTAAACAGATTCCTGATGACAACATCTATATGATGTGAAAAAAAGTCGATTTTCATTTATTTCTCACATAACCTTTCATTTTTTTACTTATATTTTCGCACGTCGATCGTTGCATACTAGAGGGACTTGCAAGAGATGTTGGACTAGCACTCACATATTTTATATTTGATTTTGAGTCAAGATTGACACTTCTAGATTTTATATGCTTATTAGTATGCAAGTTGATCAATCTGGTCATATGTCGATATCTTTTGATTGCTTGTTTAAGGAGTTTGAGTCATGTTTGGCTTACTTACCCTTTTAAGTCGATGATGAGGTTCGGGAGGTTCTATTACACCGATATGTCTATAGCGATATATAATAGACTATACAGATGTTGAGGAGATGCATATTCATGGTATTCATGCATATTTATTACATTTGTTTGATACTGCATACAAACAATAAACACATGATTAGACTTGAATATTTGGATGAGTTGGTACAGGTTGATGGACTTCATATATATGACAACAGTATTATTGTCCCGGGTTATTTTTTTTAGTGTTGGATACATATGCACTATAGTAGTCTCGAAAGATGTACGGTTTTTTGGTGTATCCTTCCTTTTTTGGTATTAGGAGTATACGGCTAACATGCACTGACGACTCGTCGCTAAGGAAAAACCACATCATATATTTACTGTCTAGGTTACGTCGTTGGAAGGCTGTTATGCATGTGCGTCGTGCTACACAAGAAGTGCATAATGAGTTAATGGAGGGTATGAAAGCATATATTGAGATCGTGATAACTCATGTATGACAACTAATATGACCGGGGGGGGGGGGGGGGGGGAGGGGTGTACGTGCATAGAAATAAGTAAACAAATAAGAATGATCATACCAGAATCTTTATACTAGTTCGGCCTTGCCGTCCCGCGTGCAATCCCGAAGCTCTCCTTCGACCTTTCACAATCCCAAATCTCCGATTTCGCTAGAGAAACAAGCTTATACAAACTTTTATTGTTGATAAACTTATGTTCGATAAACACTGATTTTGACTTCTAGTGAGTTCTTCCTATAATCTCCCTTGAAATTATTTTATGAGTGTCGATAGTTTTGTTAAAAGAAGTTTTGCTAGTAGTAACAAATCAATATGAATAAGAGAGCAATTATTTGCTTTAATATTTCTAGATAATGTATCGATATATAGAGAAAGAGTAGAATTCAATGATCAATCTTTATGAAAGCAATATGAAGTATAGTTGATTAATGATTTTTAATCAAAGGTTACAACTCTTTAAATTATTTTAGTTGATCATAGGTTGTAACCGTTGGCGGAGGGATGCAAAGGAGGAAGACAAAATGAATTGTTTTATCGTGGACATCGGTTATTCATTAAGTTTTGATATACAAGTCTGCTTTGGGAAAATTATGGAGACTTGAATCAGATGTCTAACTTGAAACTTAGCGTCTGATTAGGTTCTTACAATTTCTTAAAGAGTTAAGTTAGACGTCTGTACATTATTTCAGACGTCTAATACTGTAGATGTACATGTGTGCACCGTGCACCAAACATCTAAACTATAAAGCCAGATGTCTAATTTTATATAAAAAGCATGATCTGATTATTTTGAATATACTAACGAACGTACATGTCCGTGTATTTCAATGAAGATCGTACAAGATATCTAAGATACAATATACTTGCATAAACCATTCTTACATTGATTTGTTCAGTGTTCTTTGATTTCTTCTTTTTTCAGAATGATTTTATAGATGAAGCTCAATCTTCATGTCTTTTGTAACCTACAAATGGTTGGATAACTTAATAATACGTGATTGTATAGTTGTTGTCATTAAACCTGAGAAGTGATGTTCTAATAATCTCCCCCTTTTTGATAATGTTAATTATTCAATCTTATTAAAACACAATATACTATATGTACACAATATAACATATGCTTTGAATGCTCTACAACGTATGTGCTTGCTTAATGTATATGCTCTCTATTTTTCTCCCTCTTTGGCATTGTCAAAAAGAATTTAAGTAATTTAGGGAAGAAAGTTCTAAAATCCAAGTGATTAAGAAATAATGTCATAATATTACGCTGCATACTTAACAAAATGAATACAATACAATATGTTTTAATGATGCAAATACAATATAGTATTTACAATGCAATAGCACAAACAAAATGTTCGTAATGTAGCAACACAATTAACATAGTAATATGAATGCAACGATGACAAAATGTGCGAATTTCACCAATTCTGATCATGACTTATATTAAAGTGGTAATTTACGTGGTAGTTTTAGTAATTCGGATCAGATTAAAATTTCTCAATCATCGGCGACCGGTCATGTTATACTCTTCATCTTTTTTTTGAAGCAGAAAGGTGGTGAATCATACGGATTCACGCTTTGATATATTAACACACGCGGAACCATACTGTGTTCATACATACATGTACATAGCATCATATATTTACATACATTCGTGGAACCCCAAAACGCAGGCATATAACATCAAACATACAACATAGCCTGTCAAAATGAAAGCATTACATAACTACTACAACATTACACACATAGCACCCCCAAAAAGATAAAGCACCAGTGACCATCAAGCTTCAGCGCATCATGCATTTGGACCATTTCTTCCCCTGGCTCTGTCATGCACCCTTGCGGCGATAGTTTCCACATACTTCCAGCAGCTGCTGGTGCCTGTTCATTTGGAAAAAAAAATGAAGAATGGTGTAAATAACTTTGTTAGGCCTTCTAAACTTGCATTTAAATTTTCTGTAGTTTTTTTCTTTCCATAGAATTCACATATATGCAAAGTTAAGAAGAACAAACAGGTGACGTTTGGGGGAATCATCTAAAGTAGGGAACGTGTAATGCCAAAATGCGAACTGGTCTCTAATGTAATCACGCCAGTTTAGGTCAATGTCAAGGTAAAAAAATGCATTTACTCCAAACGTAGTAAGCGCAGTCGCATGTGCAGAAAAAGTGTTGATAGTCTTCATCATCTTCATCACAAAAAGCACAACCTCCCACTGTATTCACTCCTTTGCACCGTAAATTACTGGATGTGTTTAGCCTGTCATGAATAACTATCCACATATGAAGCTTGACCTTCAAAGGGACCTTGAACTGCCACATATATTCAAACTACAACCACTTTCATCCAGAGAAGTTCATCAGTTTGTATACACTTTTCATGCTAAACGGCTTTTGCTCTCCACCCAACATCCAAATGAATTCATCTTTTTCATTGCTTAGATTAATACTCTCAAGCAAACAAAACAAGCGACATAATTGTAGAAGGGTGTTGCCAGCCACTATTCTACAAAAGGATAGTTATACTCTTCATCTTCATTGATGAATAATCCTTCGAAGAGTGCGTGGGACATGAATTGTTGACAAGAAGCATTCCAAAAAAATTACCTATAGTTTTATGCCTCTCTTCTTCTCTTTGTCTTTTTATCATAGGAGATTTTCCTCTATCACGTCGAGAGCCTTAAGTACTTCAGTGTGGGAAGGAAATACAGTAGGAGAAGGTAATGAGAAGGATCAAAACAATGTGTGATCATGAGCGTTTCTATTGACTTTTCCCAAAGTGTTAATGACATTCTCCTCATATTCTCTAATTTCCTCATCCGTGTAGAAAGTGACCTCTCTAACCAACTTTCTTTTCAAGCACTTTCTATTTTTTGTAAATAATTCGTTGATTTTGGGGAGTCAAATTTTGAATTGACTCTTGATAATGTGTACGAGCTTAAACGACAGTGATTTCAGAGTTAGGTTGATATCTTACTTCATGTTGTGGTTAGGTTGGAGAATGAGATGGTTGAGGTAGAATGATAAGGAACTTGAGGTTGTTGCTGACCAACTGCCCTTTTTGGAAATCGAATTCTACATTCCTCGAGAGATGTAATTGTCAGTGGTATTTCGAGCAAGTGCATGAGCTTGAAGAACCATGTGTCACTCTCCATAGTAAGTACCATTTTAAAGGATAACATGTAAGATTGTATATCGAAGTGTCAAAAAATCCTCATAATGTAAGTTACATATATAATCGTTGGTTTCTTGCAGTCGCAAAGCAATTTAAGCTCATCAAGTATAAATAAAGAGCCCAGTTGACATGAGTACCTCCAAAAATAGCACGTGACAACTTAAATACGTAATCATATATCGTCTCCTGACTACTGAGAGAGGAATAACAATATTGTCCAAAATTTGATTTACTAAACAAGATGTGATCGGAGATTCTTGGTCTTAAACTCCGTCACAATATCCACCAATAATAGATAAATTACTTCATTACATGGCGTGACATGATTATCAGGCAAACTACAAGTATATTTTCCTTCATAAGAACAATTTAGAATACAATCAATTGTTCAAGCGTTAAATTTTATTACCTTACTATAGACACTGCTCCAAATCCATCCTTTGTCGTTTTCAGGATCCCAAATCTTTGAACTGCAAAGATTTGGGTAGAATAGGTAGATGGAAAGTCGGTCGATTTATATTTAATTATCACTAAATTCGATCAGTTTATAAGGCACAACCTAAGAGAAAAGTTAATGGATGTTGTAGTCATAAAATTTGAAGATAAGATAGGAATGATCAATATGAAGTATCTTCTTATTCATATCATTGAAGCGCTTCTTTGTTGAGGTGCTATCAAGCTACTATTCACGAGTATGGGGTTCGGTGATTGTAGGTGTTTATTGAGAATAAAATTTAGGTTGATCCCTCTTTGATTTGTTTGAAACTTAAGGTGCCATCGATATAGAAATTATAGTTTTCTTTTGAGTTCAAGAGGCTAGGGTTTTGAAGTTTTTCCCAAGTTTTTAAACATATGTCTAGCATGAAAATCAAACGCGTAGGTTTTTAGATGTTGATTTTCTTGTTACCATTTGGACGTCTGAGTTGCTAAATCAAATGTCTGGTTTTAGCTGGAATAGAATATAAATATTAGATGATAAAAATAAATTTATAATTTATTTACTATCTTATATTTATTTAAAAGTACATTTTTTTAAATAATTTAACATAAAGATTTGATCTATTTATGTTTCACTCCATCCTAAAAGTTCGACTCTTAAATTCTTATTTTTGAAATTGGTGGCTCCATCTTGACTCGATCAGGTTTTTTTGGTAGGAGATGGTCCGCATAACTGCATTTTTTCTTGTAATAAAATAGAGTTGTTCCATACTTCTCTTTATCATTTCTGTTCCTAATATAATTCACTTTGTAATTCCAATGCTTCTTCTTGATAATGTCATATATCATCAATTCGACGATCATCTGATGTTGTGAAAACTCATTTGAATTTTAGTGAAATTCGAACAGGCTTTCCCGTGGAGTATAACCAGTAAAAATTCACTTTTTAGAGTAGAGACTAACTGGAGTTTCTCATTTTTGGGAGCGTTGAAGTTAGAGGAGAAGGCCGAAGAATTTTGTAATGGCATTTTTTTTATTTGATTGATTTTTAAAGTTTTATATTATAATGTATACACAGCTACTTGATTGATTCATATTTATGATTGACACTGAATTTAATTTTTAACCATTTAAAATTTAACGGTATGAAAAGATCTTTGGATAAAACTAGAAAATAATCTTTTATTTAGTTTTATCGTGAAATCTTTTAATTATATATGAAATTTTGTAAATTATATTGTTTAAAATTACTATTATATATAAGTTCATAAAACGAACATATATTTACGTCTCGTCTTAGTTTTATGAACATTGATTCCCTTGGTGATTTTGTAAATATATTTTTCAGTTTTTACAAACTCCCTTTTTCTTATTCCTTTTGCTACATTATCTCATCGAAAATGATGTTGAATATCAATATGTTTAGTTCGTTAATGATAAACTGGTTTTTTTGAAAGATTTATAGCACTTGCATTATCACAATATATAAGATATTTATGTATGCTTTTTCCAAAATCTTGAAGTGCTTGTTACATATATATTACCTATGTTGTGCATAAGCTTAAGCGGTTGAAACATATTCAGCTTCATATGTCAAGGGAAAAACACAACTTTATTTTTTATTAACCACAAGACTAAAGATTGACCGATAATATGAGTTTGTGCCACTAGTACTTTTTCTATCAGTTTTGCAACCTATAAAATTCGCATCGCTATAAGACACTAGATCGAAGGACCCACCTTTTAGTTAGAAAAGTCCATAATGGTTAGTGTTGGTTAAGTAACGTAAAAAAATACCGCTCAATAATATGATTCTTTAGGTTGAGCTAGAAATCATATGCACAAACAAGCATTTATCATTATATTTGACCTACTGGTGGTTAAGTATAATTGTGGACCAATCATGTTAGGATATAATTTTTTATCAAAGTCCTTTATTTTTTTCATCTTTGTCTAAACGTAAACTAATATTTATTTGAGTTTCTTTACTTGAGGTTTTATCCTTTCAGAACGTTTCAATAATTCTTTAGAATATTTTTCTTGGTGTTCGTTTTCTAATAGTTTAATTTGTAATCCTAAAAAAAAGTTTAGTTCTCTCATATGTGACATTTCAAATTCAATTTTCATTATAGTAGAAAAATCATTGCATAGTTTCTTATTTGCTGAACCAAAAATAATTCCATTTACATAACTTTAAACAACTAGAACATCATTATCGTCTCTTCTTATAAATAACATTGTATCTATTTTATCAATTAAACCCAAATTGAGTGAATTATTCTTTAATCTTTCGTACTTAGGAGCTTTTTTAGTCCATATAAAGCTTTCATTAATCTAAAACCATTATCATGATATATTTTTATGTATAAAAAAAAGGAGATTGCTCAACACAAACATTTTCTTTTATAAGACCATATAAGAAAATGCTTTTGACATCCATGTGAAATAATTTAAAGGCGTGATGATATGCAAAAGCTAATAATGTTCTTACAGCTTCAAGATGTCCATAAGAGCAAATGTTTCTTCATAATTAATATCTTCTTCTTGATTATATCCTTGTGCTGCTAATCTTTTTTATTACGAACTGTTTTTTCATCTTTATCGGGTTTATTTTTGTACACATTTTATTCTAATAACAAGTTGATTATTTGGTCATGGGTAAAAGTTCCCAAACATCATTACATTCAAATTAGTTTAGTTCTTCTTGCATTACAAGCACTAAAAATCATTATTTGAAGCTTCTTTATAATTCATTGATTTGGTAGTAGACATAAATGCTACATGACTCGTTTGATTAAGTTGTTTTCTTGTTGAAACTCTAATGTTTAAATCTTTAATAATGTTACTAAAAATATAACCGTTCAAAATTCTTGGTGTCGATATCATTTCATTATTAACATTTTGTTATCTATTATATTTTTTGAATTGTTCTCATTATTATTAGCTTGAATAACATTATTATTATCAGTCATTTCTTCATCCCGTTAATAGATTTATTAATTTTAAAATTTTCATCAAAAAAGACATGTAAACTTTTTTCAATCATACTTGTTCGTTTTTTGTAAATGCTACATGCTTTGCTGCAATCCAAATATCCAACAAAGATTCCTTCATCGACTTTGGATCATATTTTCTAAGATATTCTTTAGTATTTAGAATAAAGCATTTAGATCCAAATACTCAAAATTCAAAAATATGTTATGTAACGACCTGCTATTTTAGACCATTTAAGTCGATAATAAAACCAACTCAAATCGTTTGAAACAACAGAATGTTATTGCTATGGAGTTAAATATAAAATTATCACAGAATCATAGACAAGTCACAGACACAGAATATATCGTAGTGGAATAAATAAAATACAATAGTAGTGCGTAAAGCTACTAAATACAAAATTTATACGTAATATCAAAGTTACAGAACCGAATACAATGAAAGTTTAAATACAATGGATTTCTAATAAAAAGGAATATTAACATAAATAAGTAAAGGTGATGTCTACATAGAGTCTCCAGCTTCGAAAGATGGAATCTCAAAACTGTAGTACTCGATCTGACCCGATCATAAAGTTAAACAAAACACATGAATCAGGACTAATATTCTCATGAAATTAAATCAACTCAAGTGAACTGTTCAAATGAAATGCACAAGTAACCTAAAGAATGTTTGGGATTCCCATCCTCTAAGGATCAGTTAAGTAGATATTATATAATACATTACACTATTATAACCATGTCTATGGGAAATATACAACTGAAAGTAACATAAGCGGGATTATCATTATATCTTTACATCGTTTATAAACATTGTCATAAACATTGCATATAAAACACTGGTTAAATGGTCGGTAGATAGGGATCCATCGCTATATGATAAAGTTAAATCAAAATCGTAGGAGGCTCGATCAGAATAAAATGACAAGGCACATGTGCCAATACCCACGGTAGAATTCTACCGTTCTGCAGAGCCGGGCTGGCGTTGTTGGATCTAGATTAACCCTAAAGGGGGTGTGAATAGGTTTTATTGGAAAATACAAATAAAAACTAACACAGAATAATAAAGAAACCACGGAAAGGATAAATCACATACAAGAATTACCCAGCTTCGGCAAACCCTGCCTATTGTTGCATTCCCAAGATTTCTACTAATCATTAAAACAGATTCCAACTTACAAAACCCTATAAACTTGCAAACTCTGTTACTGCTCTAATCCTAAGCTTAAAATCTTGACACGACTTAACTCCTAAGTTGTGATTTTCTCAACTACGAAATCCTATAGTTACAACTTCAACTTAAACAAGTTTATCAAATAAAAGTAAAAACATTAAAACCCTATATAAAAAAAAGAGAAAGAGAAAAGCCCCTTTTATTTTCTTTGACCCTTAAAATAATGTTATCTTCTCTTTTATTCCTCAATGGTAACCCAGAAATTTCGAAGCTAGTGTTTATGAATCCTCCTTCAAATTGGGACTTTCTTCGATTTGACTTCTTGTAATCTTCAATTGATTGGTTGCTGGTTGTCTTCCACGATTTGAAAACACAAACTCTCTCGATCCATAAAGGTACGTAAGCTCTCTGATTTTTCTTGTTTGTTGTTTGCTTTGAACTGGATACATATTGCCGGTGAAGAATGGTATTATATATAAGGTTTTCTCACCCCAAATGTCTCTGATTTCGTTTATGACTTGCCATGTGTAATTGGTTGATTTCTGGAAAACATCGATTGAAAATCTTGCCTAAAAACATGCATGCGAATTTCTGGAATGTTTTTGAAATTGAAATTTTTTTTCTTGCCTAAAACACACCCTTCTATTATGTTAATAAAACACATGCATGATTTCCTTTGATGTATTTACCCGTGTTTTTGCCCCATTGTGAATTTGGAGAATAATTTGTATTTTCCATTTGCCAAAGTTTCTTATGCAAAATGAATTTCTTTCCATTGTTGAAGCCAGTGAATTTAAAAAGAAAAGGATTTTCCTTTTTCTACTGAAACCATTCGAGCACTGCATTTTCTTGTGTTTGCATTGGCACTTAAAATTCCACTTCTGACTTGACATGCTTTATGACTGCATATGCTTTAATATATATATATATATATATATATATATATATACGCAATTGTGTGTGTATATATGTTGATGTTGCTGCCCCTTTTATGTCTTGCCGGTTCATGTTTATGTGCATTGTATATTCTTCCATGCTATTGTCTTTGCTCGACCCAGTTTATAGCCGCACCCTATTCTTACACACTTATTTGTGTACATTCAAGGTGCATGTACACCTGTGCTTACATGTGCTTGCTTCACCTTGATTGGTTCATGTGTATTTGCTATTTCATTGATATGCACTGTATTGTGCTTTCTCCTATTCCACATTTGTATTACCATTGTTACATGCTTCATTCTATGACTTTGTGTTACCCTCATGTACGCTTTTATTTCTCCTGTTGACTTGAGCCTGTGGCTTGCTTTGATCCATAAGCGTGGTCCACTTGTTCTCTGGTCTGGTTATTTTAGTTGAGCCTTCCTTGTGCTGGTCCTATGCATGTGAACCTGACCTCTTCTGCTTGCTCTGGTTTGTGCGCATGTCTCTTGTATGCAATGTTGCTTGAACTTGCATGTTTATTGTGCATGTTCACTTGACCATGTTGTACCATTTTTGCCTTTGTGACATTTTACCATAGCTTGTGCTATTATGTCTTACATCATTTGGCTTGCACCTGGCCTTTTTCATGTGTTGTATCCTGCTTTGTACGTATGCTCTTGACCATGTTCTATATTTGCTAGTGCTTGTGCACTATGTTTGTTGCTGCACCCGATTGTGTTGCACCTTGGTTATGCCCCTTGACCATGTTGTATGACCATATGTACTTTGTTGCACTTGCCATTTCACTTGATCTTGTATGTTTGTTCTGGTCACACTAGAATTTCTTGTGTTGAACCATCATGCACACTTGTGCAAGATGTTCCATGCTTGCTGCCTTTGAAAAAAAGTTGCATGTTACATGCATATATACATATTTATGTTTATATGTATGTGCGAATGATTGTTTGCTGCAATGCTAAGCTGTATTTGACCAAATTGCCCATGTTCACCTGAAATTTTTTCTTTGTCTATATGCATATATTTATTATTTCTAGTCCAGCAAACCAGTAATGGTTGTGTTGAGGCTGGTCAAGATCAGCAGACCACATATGTGAGTTGAGGATGGTCTTGATCAGCAGATCACTGTAAATCAGTTGTGGTTGGTTTGCGAGCACTAGAAAAGCAGTCTACCTTGTGGTATTTACAGTGAATCACCGTAACCATCACAAACAATATAGACTCATATACATACATACATATCAGACCAAGTCTAGAAAAATGATGAGAAACACACCAAAAATTTTAAGGCCAATAAAATTTAAACATAAATTTATACTTATCTACAGATAATTCTATTTTGTTCCATTTTATTGTGTGTGCTTCTGTGACAGGTATGCAGGTGACTGGACATGATCTGAAGCACATGAAGATTTAGTGTGAGTATATGGATGTATGTGAGAGAGAGTGTATGTGTAAAACTAAGTGAAATGAGTGAACTGTAGAGAGGAACAAATGTGAAAGAATGAAAAAACTGAAATGTATAGAAGTGAGTTCTGAAATGATGTACTATCCTGTATATTTAAAATAAAATATTTTACTAAATAATAAATACTGTTTGAATATTTAAATTATGTGCAACAGTATTATCATTCAATAATAATTTTTATTCCTATGTGATATGAAATATATAATAGTACAAAAACATATTTATAAAATAATATATGTTTGTTATCATCAAACAAATAATCACATATTCAACAATCTCCCCCTTTTGATGATGACAAACATACACTTAAGATTTTGAATACAATAAATGTATTTGAATGTGAAGTATGAGAACTCCCCCTATGTGATGCTCTCCCTGCAACTGAACTCCCCCTACAACCGAAAATACACTTAATAAATTTGTTTGAAATATAATAAATATAAAAATATATTAAACACTTAGCAAATCTGAAGATTTTTTTGTAGATGTTTGCACACTTATCAAAATCTTAACGCTTCTCCTCCATTTGTTATCATCAAAAGATTGACAGGGTTGGAAAATAGCAATGAATTTGGATTATAATTATGAATTCAAATCAAGTGACAAAATAAAATACCGCAAATCCCAAAATAATAAAAAGATCATAATATTTCGTAAAATATAAACACATTTCACAATTCAAAGGATAGATCGAAAGGTTGGTTATTACATAACTGGGAGGATTTGATATATATGCAATTTTTTAAGACCACACTAACCACGCATAACCATAACGACTTTTGTATGAGGTCAGCTACAACTTAAATTATAAGCATTCTCTAACCATACATGACCATATCTAGGTTTTTTTAATGAGGTTAGAATAACACTATTATACAAAAATCCCCTTACTATATAAAACCATAATGGATGATAGAAATATGGTAGAAATAGAGATGATCGTGAAATAAATTTCTAAGTTAACCAAATTATGAAATATAGTCAACCATACCAGGATTTTTAAAAATTTCCAACTATCTCTTATTCTGAAAAATACTATAGTCACATTTTCTTCACAATTTTTTCAAACAACTATACTTTTCTTAGTGGTTTCCAAAAATGGTTTGACTTGTCAGAAAATGAGTTAGAGAACAAAACATCCAAAAAAAATTAAAAAAAATGCAGAAGGGTAATCCATTTCTATAATCCCCAAATCCAAGCGTAATCTGGAAAATCTATCTTCAGGAAGGGGTTTTGTAAAAATGTCAGCAAGTTGGGATTCAGTTGGAATAAATCCAATGCAAATGTCCTCTCTAGAAATGTGATCTCTAATGAAATGGTGTCTCACATCAATGTGTTTTGTGCGTGAATGATGGAAAGGGTTATTTGATAAATCAATTGCACTCCTACTGTCACATTTCAATGATACTTGTTTATAGACTAGGCCAAAATCAGAGAGACTTTGCATCATCCATAGAATCTGTGCACAACTTCCTAAGGCAATATATTTAGCTTCAGTAGTGGACAATGCAACACAATTTTTTTTCGACTTGACCATGAAACTAGACAATGTCCTAACTGTTAGCTATTTTAATTGCTCTGATACCACTTTGTTAGAATTTTTGTGGAGGAAGAGGAATAAATTAATGAGAAAAAGGAATATTTGGAAAAGAGGAAAACTTTTTAAATTGCTTTATTACTCTTTTTTTTTCTTAATTCTTCCTTCATACATCCTTCTTGATACTTCCTTCATTCATACATACAAATGAGACAAACTCTTATTTATAACATACAATACATCTTTCTAGATTTGCAACATTAAAACCTCTCATTAATGAATAATTATCTTTTCCTAATTAATGAATAATTATCCTTTCAACATTAAAACCTTTCTAAAAATCTTCAATCTTTAATGGCTTGCCAAAAAACCATTTCAAATTATATTCCAACACTCCCTCCTAATTTGAAATTTCCTTTTTTACTCCATGCATAGCTCTCATTCTTCGAAAATCTTTGTATCTCACGTGTTTTGGCAGAAATAAAGAAATTATCCAAGCTTTCCTTTTTCTTCTCTTCTTTTTCACCATGAAGATCTTTAACATGATTTCTCGAATCCTTGTTGCAAAGCTCCGTTCTTTTTGTCCTCCTCCATTCGCACAAGATGTTCCAAAAAGTGTGTGATCTAGCTTCCATTTAATTCTGGTGTCATTAACTTTGAATGAGTCATATAAGTCATCTTTCCATTCTTTCATAACTTCCAAATTTTTCTTGTACTTGAAATCTCTAACAGTATATTGAATTTCTTTGACTTCTTTATTTCCATCTCTTTTGTTATCACCTTTCTTAAAAGGATCACTGACTACATGACTCAAACCACGAGCTTTTGACTTTTCCATGAACTCATCGTATATTTTTTCATGCATAAAAGTACGAGAACCAGCACAATAATATTGTCCCTGATTAAAGAACAATGCAACATGAGCAAGCTCGTTAACATCCATGTGACTAGCAAAGGCTGCATTAGTTGTGGAGCCAAAACCAGAGATCACATTAAGAACACCATCAGGACCTCCTTTACATTCTTCTGCCTTCTTCGCATTTTCCCAAGCATCCTTTTTTATTGAATCATCATCGACCTCAGCATCGCCAGGGTCACTCATCTTGATATCCTTATTTTTTTTATCTCCTTTGTCTTTTGTTTCTGCAACTTCTTTTATTTCATTGTAACTTTCTTCAACGTCCTTTATCTCCATGCCATCCTTTACGTCCTCTTCTGCTTCGATTATCCATTCATCTATCATGTCTTTATTCTTTTCACCATTCTCAATTTTTAAATCCTCTTTGAGGTTTACATCAGCAACTTTATCACCATTTTCCTCCTCCGCATCAATAAATTTTTCATTCGCTTTATTCTGGTCACCGACTTCTTCTTTCTCTTCTTTTACGTCATCTTCTACTTCATATTCTTCCACGACTTCCTCCTTGATTTCTTCTTTAGCGGCTTTCTCTCTCATCAGCTCCTCTTCAGCTTTTAACTTCTTCTCCGCCACTCGAACATCAACAATTTTTTCTCCATAGCCTCTTGACTGATTCACATTCGCATTCACCCTTGTAAAGTAATCCGAAGTCGATTCGGATTCACTCATCTTCATTGCTTCAAAATCACTCCTTAGCGATTGAAGCTTAACTTTCTTTACTTTGTCAACTCCTTGGAAAGATTTTTCCAAAATTTCCTAGGCTTCTTTTGAAGTGACTGCATCGATTACTATTTCAAACATTGAATCATCCAAACATTGATGGATGAGGCTAAGTGCATATTGATCTTTTCCCTTCATGTTTGCTAATGCTTCCTTCTCTGCTCGAGATAACACAGTTTCATTTTCTGGCTTGTCGTAGCCTTTGTCTACGATCTCCCATACATCTTGTCCGCCAAGTATAGCTTTCATTCGAAGACACCATTTTTCATAATTTTCTTTTGTGAGACGAGGATATTGGAGGAAAAACATTCCACTGTTTGACATTTTATCACTCTTTCACTAACCTCGCTCCGATACCACTTTGTTAGCTATTTTAATTGCTCTGATACCACTTTGTTAGAATTTTTGGGGAGGAAGAGGAATAGATTAATGAGAAAAAGGAATATTTGGAAAAGAGGAAAACTTTTTAAATTGCTTTATTACTCTTTTTTTTCTTAATTCTTCCTTCATACATCCTTCTTGATACTTCTTTCATTCATACATACAAATGAGACAAACTCTTATTTATAACATACAATACATCTTTCTAGATTTGCAACATTAAAACCTCTAATTAATGAATAATTATCTTTTCCTAATTAATGAATAATTATCCTTTCAACATTAAAACCTTTCTAAAAATCTTCAATCTTTAATGGCTTGCCAAAAAAACCATTTCAAATTATATTCCGACACTAACATGAAACAAGTTCACTAGTGCTTTCTATCCGTGAGTGAACCAACATAATCAACATCTGAAAAACCAATTAAATCAAAATTATCACAAGAGGGGTACCATAAACCAAGTTTTGTGTGTGTAACAAATATCTTAAAATTAGTTTTGTGGCTTTTAAATGAGTTTCTTTCGGGTTAGTTTGAAAACGAGCACACAAACTGACACAAAACATAATATCGGGTCTAGAAGCAGAGAGATAGGGAAGTGAACCGATTATCCCATGATATTTTTTATTGACCAACAACAAGACCTTTTTCATCTTTGTCAAGCTTGGTTGTCGGGCTCATTGGTGTTTTCATTAGCTTTGCATTTTCAACTCCAAATCTTTTCAGCAACTCCATTGTGTACTTTGTTTGAGAGATGAAAATCCCTTTTCTACTTTGCTTGATTCAGGATCCAAGGAAGTATTTCAATTCACCTACCAAGCTCATTTCAAATTTATCCTACATGACCTTTTCAAATTTTTCACACAAACCATCATTAGTAGCATCATGAATGATGTTATCAATATAAATCTGAACAATCAAAAAATCATCACCGTCATGTAATAGAAACATAGTTGTGTCAGCACATCCTTTTTAAAACCAATTTCCAAAAGATATGTACAAAGACAGTCATACCAATCTCTGGGGGCTTACTTAAGACCATATAATGTTTTTTAAAGTTTGTACACATGATTGAAAACTCATGACTTTCAAAACCAAAGGGTTATTCAACAAAAACTTCTTCTTTTAGCTTTCCATTCAGAAAGGCACTTTGTACAAGTTTGAAACCCTTAAAACATGCAAAATTATAATTGCTTCTAACCTAGAAACTGGAGAAAATGTTTCATCAGAATCAATGCCTTATATTCGATTGTATCCTTTTGCAACCACCCAAACTTGTTTCCAATTATATTTCCAGATTCATCAAGTCTATTCTTAAACACCCATTTTGTTCCAACAATTGGATAGTCATTTGGCCTAGGAACCAATTTCCAGACCTTATTCTTCTCAAACTGGTTAATTTCATCTTGCATTGCTAAAATTCCACATTCATCATTAAAAGCAACATCATAAGAACTTGGTTTAATTTTAGAAATGTAAGCATTGTGGATACAAAAAGCACAAACATTCTTATTCAGAGAAGAACAAGTGCGAACACCTGCCGTTGGACTTCCAATGACCAATTCTGGAGGATGATTAGGTCCGAATTTCAACTTTTCATCTTGAACTGTTGCTTTTGTGACCTCAGCACTGCTAGATTCAATTTCATTGCTTTCCTTTTCACTTTCTTGCACAACACCATCATCTTTTTTTTTTCCACCAGCCATCTCCAAGTCCGATTCATTAAACTTCACATTAATGGTTTCAACAATTCTTCTTGATCTCTTATTGAAGACTATATAAGCTTTGCTCCTCGAAGAGTAACCCATGAAAATCCCTTCATCGTCTTTTGATTCAAATTTTCCAAGTTGATCTCCTGTGTTGAGAATATAACAAGGTCATCCAAATACTCAAAAATATGAGATGTTAGGCTTTTTATCGAACCACAATTCATATGATTTTTTATTAAGTATTGGTCTAATCATAACTCTACTCATTACATAATAAGAAGTATTAACTGCCTCTTCCCAGAAAGTTAGAGGCAATTTATACTCACTACACATGGATCTAGCCAATTCTTGTAATGTACGATTTTTCCTTTTGACTACTCCATTTTATTGAGGTGTTCGAGGAGCGGAAAATTCGTGTTTAAAACCATTTTCTTCACAAAATATTTCAAAGTATAAATTTTCAAATTCACCTCCATGATCACTTCTCAAAGTTTTAATTGAAACACCTTTTTCATTTTGAACAAGTTTTGAAAGCTTTAAAAAATAATCAAACGTTTCAAACTTTTTGGCTAGAAAATAAACCCATGTGAATCTAAAATAATCATCAATGATAAATCAATACATAACAATATCATTTTCAATTGAAACTTGCAATATTGTTTGGTCCAAACAAGTCCATATGAATTAACTCAAGAAGTGCTAACAACGTTTTTTGGACAGAATGATAAACGACTAAATTTTCCCATGGAACATGATTTACATACTTTATTAAATTTTTGATGTGGTAGACCTCTAACAAGCTCTTTTATTTTCAGTTTTTCCAAGAGACCCACACTACTATGTGCCAGTCTCCTATGCCATAAAACTGCCTCTTCATCTATGGCTACCAAACATATATAGAGAGTTAGATTTTCAAATGAAAGTGTGTAAACATTTCCTTTTCTTTTGTCGGTGAAAACAATGTTGCCAGTGGATGCTTTAATGATTTTGCAAATCTCACCATCAAAGACTACATTTATACCTTTATCACATAGTTGGCTTATAGAGATGACATTTTGATGTAAATTATCAACGTATAAGACATCAGATAAAGTAAAAGTACTATTACCTACTTTACCTTTACCAATAATCTTACACTTGCTATTGTCGCCCAATGTTACACTCCCACCTTTATATTTTCCTAGGTTAAGGAATAGTGTCTTGTCTCCTGTCATATGTCTAAAGCAACCTGAATCCAAATACCATTTATGTTGCTCCTTAGCCCGCCAACATACCTACATAAGAACAGAAGAAGATGACACAGAGACGCTCTTAGGTCCAAGAGTATCAGTGACCGAAGCATTGTGGACGAAAGAACCTTTTGGAACTTATATTTGTTTTGTCTTTTTATTTGTGTTCCAATAGTTATGATAATTGCATGCCAAGTGCTTAGAAATCCAAACTTGAGTAAATTTTCTGTTCTTGTTCCTACTCTTACAATTTTCAAGACTATGTCCAATTTCTCCCAATTTCGCACACTTAGGAGAGACACTCCTACCTTTAGCATTATCGTTCACATTATTCCGTGTCTTTCCAAAATTTAGTATCTTTCCATTGTCAGCGAACAACTGATTTCCTAACAACATTTTAAACGATGTTTCTTCTATCAGAAACTTATTCAAAGTAATCTCAATTCTTGGACTTTGATTTTAAATGTTGTGTTTTCAGTCACAAGTGAGGTGCATCTGTTTATGAAATTCTTCCTTTTAATGTTATCATTCTCTTTCAAACTCAAAATTTCCTTTTTAAGATCTTCTACGTTTGACTTGATTTTTGATAGCTCTAGATTTAAAAGGTTACACTTATCACAATGGTTTTGAATTTTTATAACTTTTTCAAGTTCAAATTCTAACCTATTATTATAGTGAACTAGATTCAACCTATCAATTTCTTCACTTTTAATTCTAGAGCATCAATAGTTTCAGTAAGATTTTGACACATCAAAGGTAAATCTTTGTAACTGTATATCTCACTAGAGTCTTCTCCGTTGTCTTCTTAATCTAATTGTGAAATAAAACATAGATTAGCCTCTTCCTCACTACTGTCATAGGCTTATTCTCCTTCCTCATCATCCTATGTTGCAAAACCTTTCTTCTTCTTTTTGTTTCCTTTGCTGTTTTGAAGCAATAGGCAGTTTGGTTTGATATGCCCGGGCTTCTTGCATTTGAAGCGGATTAATTCCTCATCTGAATTGTCATAGTTTCTTGATTTGATAGCTTTTGGCTTGCTCTTTCGTAGTTTGAATTTGTTCCATTTTTTTGAGATATCTGACAGCCATAGGAAGCTTCTCAAAAGGATCTTCCATACTGTCATCGATGTCAACAGCATTGGTCAAGGCTATTGACTTCTTTGAACCTGATTTGTTGCATTCTTCTCTTTCCTTCAACTCCATTTCATATGTCATTAGGTTTCCAATTAGCTATTCCATGCTCAATCTGTTCAAATCCTTTGATTCTTGAATCGCGTGAGTAGTAGAACTCGTAAAATTTTCCTTACTAGTTCCACTTCAGTGTACACTTTTCCAAGAGCTCTATCATTGTAAACCAACACTGAGAATTAACCATACATGTCTTTTATACTCTCGTCTTTTTGCATCGTGAAGTTTTCGTATTCATTGCTGAATAAGGCAATGACAAGATTCTTTCACTTGAGACGTTCCTTCATGAGTGACCTCCAAAGCATGCCAAATTTCCTACACAATATTACAATGAGAAATTCTATTAAATTCAGTTTTGTCAAGAGCACAAATTAAAGCATTCATTGCTTTAGCGTTAATCGAAAACAATTTCTTTCGTCAACATCCCACCTATCCTTTGGTTTAGGAAATTCATCATCACTAATAATTACAATTGGAGTTTTGTATCATGTTTTAATAATATCCCAAACATCGTAATCAATAGATACTAAATAAATCTTCATCCTAGCTTTCCAGTAAGCATAATCATTACCATCGAACATAGGTGTCCTAGCTATGGATTTTGTAACACCCCGTAATTCTGTAACAATAATCTTCACAAATTAAAGTGTAATTAATTATAAATGAAAGAATTAAGGGAAACGGGTTACATCATTGTGTTCGTCTCGGAATTCTGCTTGAGATAGAGTCCAAGTTTGCATGAATCGGACTCCGTATAAAGGAGTTATGACCTTCGGAAGTTTCAGAATAAAATTTAAAATTCAAACAGCTCGGTTTCAAGTTCAAAAATTCGAAAAATAAGCTCAAACTGGGCTGGGCGGGAAAATTCCCGCCCAGGGACCAGGTCGACCATAGGGTCGACCATGGTGTCGACCTGGTCACCCCCAGGTCGACCATGGTGTCGACCTGGGTGTCGACCTGCCAGTCGACTTACCTGGTCGGCCTAGTTTGTCTGGTTGGGTCCTAGCTCGAATTTCTGGGCCTGGTATTGTCACTAGGGCTGAGTTGTCTTCTTTTGATTGGCTTCTCTTTAGAACGGATGGCTTTGATTAAACCTGGCTTCATCGACGGCTCTAATTAACTTGCAACTCTATAAAAACACCCTAGGTCTCCAACTAAAATTCACACAAAAATAAGAACTTGAGCCACCATACTGTCGGAAGAAAACCAAGGAGAGCCTCCGCTTGAAAAGAGACGAACAACGAATCAACTCAAGCTAATTCAAATTTGAGATTAAAGCTACTAATAAAATCAAAACAACAACGTCTACCCAAAGGAATGCATCTCAATTTCAGAACTCAGAATCCAGAATTCAAGATTTTGCATTCGTTGTAAGTATAGTGGCTCTTTAGATGAGAATGCGATTAAGACATGATCTGATGTAAATTGTAATATGAAATTATATCAGTATTGACAATGTTGTTTTGTATTTGTCATTTGTGATAATTTGAATGTTGTGGTGATTGAATCTTTTATGTATTGTGAATCAAACAATCAACACCTTATGCGAATTGTATGTATACAGTTAGATCTAAATATATGCTTATGCAAGTTATAGGTTGCAAGTTAGATTTACACATGTATTGATATGATTCATGTAGGCTCTATGTATGTATGTTTATATTAAACCAATTGTGCCTACATGATTAGAATAGATCTATATTCACATGTTCTTATGCAAGTGAAAACTTATAATTGGATCCATGTCAAAATCTGCTTAGGATTCATAATGATTAATGAAAGTTTATTGTTAGATCTATGTTTATACATATGTGTTGCAAATTCACACCCTTAAGTGGTTGTCAAAATTATACATATAGTTTTGTCATATGCCAGTTTTATGTTTGAGGTTATGCCTAGGTCTATGCATTAACTTGTTACACCATGTTGTAGTGGATTCATGTGACACCTATTAGGTTATACCATGTTATACCTTTATGTTAGGCTAAAACTATATGATTCATGTGACACCTATTTAACTAGACCCAATATTTATAAGCAAGTTTGTGGCATGTTATGCAATGTTATGATTCATGTTATGCAAGTTCACATCGTTAACCTAGTTTACACCTATTGTGTCAATATACATGTATTGAAATTTGACAGCCAGTATTATGTCACATGCTACCCAATAACTATGTTTATGTCAAAATTACATGATGTACATTGTTGAAACCTATGTTATGTATCCTACCTCCCTTTTATCTCTTGTTTTTGGATTGGGCCAATTAGTGGGCCCAATGCCTTTATGCGATTTATATAAACGAACAAACGGGGGTAACGTTGGGGGTAATTATTAATTTAAAACATGTTAATATGTAGGTGGGCCCAAAACCATGAAATTGGTTAAGGCCATGAATGGTGTAAATTTATACACCGTTAGTTTTGAATTAAACATGTGACATGAATAATTTACTTAAATAAAATGTAAATTTAGAAAATACGAATATGCCTAATCCGAGGTTAGATTGAGTTGTGGCGTAATACTGCCTGGAACCGACCAGCATACAGGCAGCCACAACAATACCTGTCTAATGTGGGTGGTTAGAGCATTGAGTCCAATAAAGACCCGAGGTTAGACTGAGTTGCAGTGTAAACCTGCCCAGAACGGACCGGCACATCCAATGACCGCAACAATATATGTCTAATGTGAGTGGTTGGTGCTTTAAAGAATAGATTAAAGCTGAGGGTTGGTAGGGTTAAGTCAGATAAGGAAACACTTAACCAACTTAACATGTTAACAAGACAAGACTTGTAAGGGTTAAGTAACTAAGAAAACACTTTGCCAACTTAACATGTTAACTAGACTAGAAGGTGAGGTTAAGTAAAGTTAATACACATAACCAATTTAACATATTAACTAGACTAGAGGGTGAGGTTAAGTAAATTCAGGACACTTAACCGTTATAACCTGATAATTAGATAAGTGGGTGAGGTTAAGTAAATTTAGAATACTTAACCATTATAACACGTTAGCTAGATAAGTGGGTAAGGTTAAGTAAATACACTTAGCCAATTTAATATGTTAGTTGGACTAGAGGGTAGGGTTAAGTAAACTTAGAACACTTAACCATCATAGTGTGATAAATGAACAGGGTTAAGTTAAAACATGAAGGGACAATACTTAACCATTAGAACATGTTAACTAAACAGATGTTAGGGTTAAGTTAACTAAGGGAACACTTACCGTTATAACATGTTAGTTAAAACAGATGGGCAAGGTTAGGTTAAAAGGGACACTTAACCAATACAAGGTGAATGGGTAGGGTTAAGTAATAAGAAATACTTAACCAATATAACTTGTTTTGTGATAAGGTTAAGTCAACGTGAATTACTGATAACACTTAACCGGTTTAACATGACAAATGAATGGGTTAAGTTAACTTGTATCGACTAATGACACTTAACCAATCCAACTTGACGAGAAAGAGAACTAAGTAGTAAACCTTAGTTGGAAGGGGCTAAGTAGTAAACCTTAGTTAAGAAAACGACGATTCAGGAAACTAAGTGGTAAACCTTAGTTAGGAAAACTAAGTAGTAATCCTTAGTATAACACGAGGAGGAGAGAACGTCCATCTGATCTTAAAGAAGGCTCCAACAAATTGGGTTACGAAGCCCGTGGCTTCGAGGGGACGTGAGGGTACTCTTGGTATCCCTCTGTGAGAACGCAAATGATCCGCCTGGGCTCACAGAGGTTAAGGTCTGCGTTAGAAGAGCCAAGGGTATGCCTTGGTTGCAATATAAGGCAACCTAAAGACTAGGATGGACCAGCATGATCCGGCGGGACAAATGGCCCTGTGAGAGCGACCCGTCGTCTACCTACCATCTTGAGTCAGTCGAGATACGTAAAGCGGAAAGGCGGAGAACTCCAAAAGACCATATACTTGATATCTAGTTATGGGTGAGGATGGCCATAAGACAGTGTGGCATAGGGGGCTTGCGTATAGTTCTCAATTTTTCAAGGGTGGCCTTTCATTAGTTGAGGGAGGGGTCAGGTGGGACCATAGCCACTGGAAAAACAGATCTTAGCATCTACATCGGCATATATCTGAAAGCTTCCGACCGAGTTCCATGAATAGCCCTGCCACGGGACTCGGGTCGCACATTTCAGGACATGTGCATCTAGAAAGCGATAAACGATTCGCGACACATACATGGGGAAAGTCTAGGAACATATACCACTCTAGGTAGTGCGTCCCAGACTAGGGGCATCATTTGACAGGTAGCATAATCCCTAGTTGGACCTAGGTGGCATAAATCCTGAATCCGAGAAGTATTAGATAAGTCGCATAAACCCTAGTTGAATCTAGGAAGCGCTCGATAAGAAAACCCTGGATTAGATCTAGGTAATAAGGAATAGATGTACACCTAAAGGCAACCGCAATTACAGGGATTGGGATCATGTTATCATCTTTATACAGATTACTAGTTGGGATACTAGTTAGGGGGTGCATAGATATAGAATGGGGTGTGATAGTATATTCGGTTTAAACTGTCTTGCTTTGGTTTATATTAGGCTGTTATTCTGGTACTGTCCCATTTTCCAGTTTACTCCTGTCATGAACTTTATCCTGTTCACATGCTAAAAGCCACTAGACTTACTCAGGCTTTATGTCTGACTCTGTTTTTCTTTCGTCTTCTTTTCTTCCGTCCCCCCCCAGGTAGTCAGGGAGGGAATAGCTCTGCTTAGTATGGTCTGTTACTCTTTCCAAGCTTGAAGACTCTTGGATATATCGCTTCAGACTCTCTTTTCCGCTGCTATGGCTGGCTTATGCTACATTGGGGAATATAAATGTTACTTTATGCTTCTTTACTTTGCAAGACAGATGATACTCTGGTATTGGAAAGCAATTGTTGTACAAACTATTTTATCAATAAAGTAAAGATTTATTTTCCGCTGTTTTAATTTTTTTTCTGTCTTGTAATTTATCTGCATCTTTTACCTTAAATGCTCCACAGAACTTAGTGCATTCCCTTTGTGAGTGACACTAACGGAAGTGGGGTGTTACACGTGGTATCAGAGCTGAAGGTTACCGGATCAGATAAAAGATTTGAAAAATTGTTTTCAAAACGGGTTTAAAAGAAGCATTTTCAAAAGAAAAGTTTTGTTTTAAAGGCATATTCTCCAAAGCCATATGCACTATCTTTTGATTCTCTGTTTGAGTCCTTGTTTCCTTCTTTCTTGAGTCTCTGGGGCTCCTGGCTTTCTGGGAGGTAACCTCATCGAAGGGTGAAGTAGTGCCCGACTTCCATCTATAGCCGTAATAGTTTCACCTACGGCTAGTTTTCTTTCAAGCTTTGTAGGGTTTTCTGTACGATGGAGGCAGCTTTCGAGAGAGATTTGTCAACATGATTACACAAGGAAGAGGATGAGGAGTTTGGCTAAGGGGCACAACCCAAGGGTGAGGAATTCATGGATATGGACTTGGCTCACGAAGGAGGAAGGAATTATAAAACCTAAGACAAGAGGAACTAGCTTTTCTATGGTATAATAGGGCATATAATTAAGGACAAGGGCAAAGACGAGGGAAAGGATTTTTAGGAGGACGAGTGCGTGCTTTCACCACTAGAATACCTGGGAGAGAGATAGTAAAAGTCTCCATTGGAAAAGTTTAGCTTTTCATTTGATCAACCTGTTAGTACTCTTTTGATCTTAGCGCTTCGCATTCTTTTATACCTGCTTCCATAGTTGAGTCTCTGCACCTAGGTGCTTGTATAGTAGAAGATCCCTATTAGTCTCAGATCCAAATTGGTGGTTCGGCTCGTTTACCTTTGGTTTGTAGGGATTTGAGAACGGCCACATTAAGTTTTGAGTTTAAGCGTAATGTTTTGGTTCCATGGGCTATGAGTTGATCCTAGGCGTGGGTTGGTTGGCTAGTAATTCTGAAAGTTAGACTTTTTGACTTGCCTTGGAAATACCCTCGAGATTTCGTGATCCTAAAAAGATCAGTTAGGCTTAACTATCTAGAATCGCTTAATACATTTATCAACGATTTGCAATCCATTAGAATAGTCCATGAGTACGCAGATGTTTTGATTAGGTTAGGGGTTTACCCCTAAAACGCGGGATAGACTTCCGCATATATCCAGTTGACAATGAAAAGCCATGTAACACCCCGCCTCCGCTAGGGTCACTCGTAAAGGAATGCACTAGCTTTAGAGGGGCATTATTGGTAAACATGCACAGAAATATCAAAAGACAGAACATATAAAATAGCGGAAGTAAAATCGAACTTTCGTAAATTCAATAATTAAGGTCTAAAGCCTTTTACATCAGAGTACATCAACACCTGTCTTGCAATAGTAAAGAAGCATAAAGACTTTTTCATAAATTATTCCCCAAGTAAAAAAACAGTAAAGTAGCCATAGCCAAGAGAAGTCCAAGCCATCCATGAGGACCTTCAAGCAGAAGAAGTCCGAACTAAACAGCATTGTTTCCTCCCTGAAACCTGGGGGGGGGGGGGGGGGGGAAACGGAAGAAAAGAGGCGAAACAAAACGGGTCAGTCAAAAAGACTGAGTAAGTCTTATCTACTTCCAGTATAAAAACAGGTAAAGGTAACATGACATGCATAAACTGAAAGTAAACATAAGGATAACTACAAGATAGATAAACCAGGGTAGCCGGTTGAACTACTGTGGCAAAGTAAACTAAGGTATCATGATAAACTACGGTGTTATGATAAGTCAAGGTATCACATCGTCAGATTTCTATCGAGCACATTATCCCAAGGTATCTACCCCGTCTAACATCCCACGGTATCTATTATGTATATTCTTCCTAGTTCTAACATGTATATTTGCTCTGCACCTCTCGTACTAGTATCCCTACCCGCGTCATGTGTTAACCATGAATGTCCCTTGCTCAAAGTCGTGTAATGGTCCATGTCAACCTAATATATCGCATATATAGGTTACTCAAATCATATGTTTCTTTCCATGTATATAAGTTCAGTCCTTTGCCGTACCTCGTACGGGCTTCCTCATGTCGTATTATCCTTGAAATCGTTTGGACTGTCACCCTTGTTCTAGCTAGGATCTTCTATATGAATCATCGTTTGAACTACTAGGACTTACGCCACCTAGCACCACTAGGGATTACGCTTACCTATTGCACGCTTTCGTATTTCGGTTTGGGTTAAACCACCTAGGCCACTAGGGATTACGCTAACCCTCAACCGCGCCCTTTTTCCCACGCATTCATCGTGAATCATTTTTCTATAATTGTATGCACATGTATCACATCGTGCCATCCGAGTCCTGTCACAGGGCAAAACAAGAAATACAGGACTCGGTCGGGAGCTTTAGATTTATCTGCCGATGCAGATACTAAGGTCTGCTTTTCTACACGTGGCTATGGTCCCACGAGACCCCTCCCTCAACTAGTGAAAGGCAACACAAGAGAAAATCTTGCATGAGAACTACACTCCGGCCAGCCCACATCCTACGGCCTACCTCACCCATAATTAGATAGCAATTATGGTCTGTTGGGTGTTCCCTGCCTTTCCGTACGTACACGCTTGACTCAAGATGGTAGATGATCGACGAACTTGCTATCTCGGGCACCTTATGTATTCGTCGACTCACTGCTATCCACCCCAGTCTTTAGGTCGCTCGCATAGCAACCAAGGCATATTCTTGGTTCTTCTACCGCAGACCTCAACCTCTCGTGAGCCTAGTATAATGACCTGGCAGCTCACAGAGGGATCCCAAGAATATCCTCACGTTCCCCGAAGCCGCTGCTTCGTTACCCAGTTCGTTGGAGCCTTTATCTAAATCAGATAGCCTGCTCCTACACGCATACTTAAACGTTGACCTAACGTATCGGGTTACTAATCTATCTAAGAAATGGTCCAAATTTCCTTGACTAAGAATTATTACTTAGTTTCCCTTAACTAAGGTTTACCACTTAGCCTTATTTCCATAATCCTTGTTAACTATGGTTATTTACCTAATCCTCCGAATTAGGGTTTATCTAATGGGTTAAGTGTCACTTAAGTTCATAACTTAGCCCGTCTACAAACCATGTCAAAATTGGCTAAGTATCCAAGTCCAAGACTTAACCCTACAAACCAGGTGTCAAGTTGGCTAAGTATATTAAGCAATCCATAACTTAACCTCGTCTAATTATCATTTTAGATTGGTTAATTATATAAATTAACTTGACCTTGTCAAATTACCGAATCAAATCGGTCAAGCGTATTCAAGTGATTCGTGACTTAGCCTTATCATGTTTTCACGTTAGATTGGTTAAGTATGGGTTAACTTAACCCCCCATAAATTCACGAGTTAGATTGGCTAAGTATAGGTCACTTAACCACATCCAATTAACGAGTTAGATTGGTTAAGTTTAGTTCACTTAACCTCATCAAATTAACGAGTTAGATTGGTTAAGTTTAGATCACTTAACCACATCAAATTAACGAGTTAGATTGGTTAAGTTTAGATCACTTAACCACATCAAATCTTCATGTATAATTGGTTAAGTATAAGTTGCTTAACCCCATTAAATTATCCCGTTAAGTTGGTTAAGTATTGGTTACTTAACCTCATTGAATTACCAAGTTTAAATTGGTTAAGTGTTTAACTTAACCCCATCGAATTACCGTGTTTAGATTAGTTAAGTGTGGATTACTTAACCCCATCTAATTACCGTGGTTAGGTTAGTTAAGTCTTAATTACTTAACCTCATCTAATTACCCAGTCGGATTAGTTAAGTGTAAATTACTTAACCCCATCTCCTAATCATCTTGCATGGTTAAGTGTCATTAAGGAAATCAAGCCCGGTCCCACTTAACCTACCCATTCGTGTCATATCGGTTAAGTGTCATTAGTCAAATTTACTTAACCTTATCATGTGGCATTAATTTAATTAATGCACTCTTAACCTCTCACATTAGACCTTGTTGTGGTTACTAGTTAAGCCGGGCGGGTCCGGGTAGATTTACACCACAACCTAGTCTAACCTCGGGTCTTAAGCGCGACATGACCAACTTCTCACATTGGGTCCTATTGTTTGCAACTACTAGTTAGGCCGGTCGGTTCCGGGTAGTTTTACGTTGCAAACTCAACCCAACCTCGAGTTGGCCACACTTATATTATCTAAGTTCATCATGCTTCCAAAACATGTTACAAGTTTTCAAGCATTTGGGTAGACCTAACTTAATAGGTAAATTCCCAAACTCATGTTTTTATGCATACTTACATGCCAACTTCCATGTTATCTTTCAAGTCATATTTTCAAGTATAAACACATGTCATAATCAAGTTAAGATTTCGCGACATGTTCATGTTTATCTAACTACCCAAAATCGTGTTTTCCCAACGCAAGCAAAGCGAGTCAACATAGTAGGTATACTATGGCTACATGTAGACCCCAAAACATGCACGATGCCACAAAAGGGATTGGCTCCAAACATGCATGGCGTCATAAGGGGGTTTGGCCTTAAAACATGCATGATAGAGTCATATAGGGATTGACCATAAGCATGCATACTATCATATAGGATTTGGCCACAAACTTGCATAATATCATAAGGAGGTTTTGCCACAATCATGCATGAAACATAAGGGGTTTGTGTTCATATGCATGCATAAGCCCCAAGGTCAAGTATTTGCCTATGTTTCACAAGTCAAATGGTTCCCAAAGGTTCATGCAAATCTTCCATAGACAAAGATCCAAACTTGCAAGATAAACTAGGCTAAACATAACATGAGTGACATGATTAAGTTGCTACATCTTAGTCTAAGGTCATAGATCATAGAAAAGGGACAAAGTTAGGCTCACATACATGCATACTTATGCTTTATCTCATTTTATCCCATGTCAACATTAAAAATACCGTTTTGATCCAAAAGTAGCTAGAACTTACCTAGCGTGGCAAGAGGACTAGGAGCATGAATCGTTTTGACGAAGAAAGGTGGCTCCTTTGATGAAGATCCGTCATGAAACTCGCATAGCAACGTTGATTTGGCCTCTATTTGGTGTAGCAAGCTTGCACCTTTTGATTTGAACCCGATTTGAATGCATAGGCTCTAGGGATTGGAGATGGAGGCCATGGTCAATGAAGATTTTGGCAGCACTTAGTTGCTAGGTTTGATTTTTAGGGATTTAGGTTAGGTTTAGGGTCTTTTTATAGGGATTAGGATAGTTTTAGGCCCTTAGATTAACCCTAGGATAGATCAGGACCATCAGATCTCGGAAGCTTCCAGAACCAGCCCAAGAACAAGACCAGGTGAGACAAACAGGTGCGCCAGGCAATTTGCCCCGGCCACCCCCTGTCGACTGGCAAGTCGACAGGGCTGTCGACTTGGTCTGGGCCCAAGTCGACAGGCCTGTCGACAGCCCTGTCGACATGGCCTAGGCGGGAAGCTGCCCGCCTAGCCCCCAGATCTGATTTCCAAAACTGTTTCCGAAATTCAAATTTCCAGAAACCTTCTTTGGGCCTTTTACGGGTCATACGGACTCCGATTCTCGAAAACTCGGACTCTATTTCGCGTATTTTTCCGAGACGAACGCAATGGCACAGACCGTTTCACTTGATTCAGAATTTATAATTTAATTCTGTCTTGATTCTTGATTTAACGTGTTGTAAAAATTCGGGTTGTTACATTCTCCCCTTCTTAAAGGATTTCGTCCCCGAAATCTCAAAGTTAGGAAGAACATATCCTACCATCCATCATCCATCTACTCAAACCATCATCCACAAGCAACCATTGTCCTTAGACGACTCCTAATGCTTTATGAATGTATGCAAAACGTGTGTGTACATGTTCCTTAGCTAATGCTAATGATCAGGCCTGAAAAATCTTTTGAATGCAAAAATATGTTTAGTGCTATGAATCCATCATGTATGCAAATAGTCCTAGTCATATACACTATATGCGTGCACAAACATTCAACCATATGCAACATCCGCATGATAACACATTCAATTTCATCCATAAACCAGTATAAATACTCGTGCATATGCAATATGAAATGTGACCGAGTCGAGCTAATATCTAATGTAAATTCGCGCATCCACGAGCAACTACTTGCAACCATTTGCAACCATATCAACCATAACATGTTTCAAATACATGTTTACATCCACAGGGTTCTACCTAAGATTCCCTGAAACAGAGTCGAGAAGATAAACAAAACAAACTCCGTACGGGGTTTGTAACAGAGACATGACCGAGAGGATATCCATAAAAGATAGCCTACAAGCAAGCTCAACAGAAAAACAGGGATCGAGGATATATTCTCAAAAGAGATATCATGCACGTTTTTAATCTTCAGTCTCCTGAGTCGCATTACCTTGAGCTTAGTTCCATCGTGCCTTGACCGCCCCTTTTACTTCACGATTTCGCAGCTTCTTATTTCCTGTTTCCATAACATGAGTTGGAACTCATTTCCTCGTCGCCTCTCGTTCCACTTGCACTTATTCTCCTTCTAGAATACTTGGCGCAAACAGGACTGCGTACACATTATTCCATGCGAGCCCTCAAAATTCACTAGTGAATCCTGGACCTTGTACCATAAGGTATTCCACGTAGAAAAACTTCCTCTTGAAAGTAAACAAGTTACCATGCGCACTTACTAGGGTAATTCCCATAACCCATACATAATCGAAGTAAACCATCCGTCTTATTAGCGAACACCATTCGATCGGGTTTCTAATTTCCAACAAAGGCATCTAGGGATTCTAAGTAACTAATCATGACAGAACCCAAAAGGTTACGCGATACTTCAAGGGTATTACCAAAGCAAGCCAAGAGTCTAACTACCCTCCTTCTAAAACCGAGAGTGGCACCCCTTACTGGATAACCACTTCATCCCTAGAATCCATCCACAACTTATAAACATAAGCATTATTTCCAAGCTCAACACTTGATATAGACATTCTCAAATCCAAACAAGCCATGAGTAAATGGACCGATCTTCCAATAGGACTTAAGACAAAAACGGGATCCTCTCCTACGCTAGTACTAAGGTGCAGAGACTCAACTATCGAAGCGGACTTAAAAGATGCGGTGATCAAAACAAAGTCCCGACAGGATGATAGAGAAGAAAAGCTAAACCTTTAACAAGATCGTTACCCTCCTTCTGAGGTACCCTAGAAATGAGAGCATACTATTGCCCTCCGAATGATCTTGTCCCTGTTCCATGATACTTAACTATCCGTCCCGTTTCACCATGCCAAAGGTACTCTCTCGTCATGGGTTTCATTGTTCATCTTTCTCCCTCCTTTTAGGACTCAGCCATACCAACATGTTGCTTATCCCTGAGCTCGTATCCTTTATCCTTGTTCTTACTATCCTTTCATGCATAACTCTGCAACGGTCTCTCGAGAACCACCTCCATCGTACGGGAAACACTTACGCAGCTAGAAAGACTAGTCGCAGTCAAAACCACTGTGACTACAGATGGAGGAAAGAAAGGAAAAGAGATTCAATCAAGGAAACAAGGATAATGCTAATGGCCTTTGGGGAATAGCCTTTTTCTTTTTAAAAGAAAATTTTCTTGAAAAATGCTTCTTTGTAAACGGTTTTTCAAATAATTTTCAGAAGGTCCTTAAAAACTTTTGCCCAGTCTAGTAACCTTCTGCTCTGATACCAAATGTAACACCCCGCCTCCGCTAGGGTCACTCGCAAAGGAATGCACTAGATTTAGAGGGGCATTATTGGTAAACATGCACAGAAATATCATAAGACAGAACATATAAAATAGCGGAAGTAAAATCGAACTTTCATAAATTCAATAATTAAGGTCTAAAGCCTTTTACATCAGAGTACATCAACACCTGTCTTGCAATAGTAAAGAAGCATAAAGACTTTTTCATAAATTATTCCCCAAGTAAAAAAACAGTAAAGTAGCCATAGCCAAGAGAAGTCCAAGCCATCCATGATGACCTTCAAGCAGAAGAAGTCCGAACTAAACAACATTGTTTCCTCCCTGAAACCTGGGGGGGGGGAAACGGAAGAAAAGAGGCAAAACAAAACGGGTCAGTCAAAAAGACTGAGTAAGTCCTATCTACTTCCAGTATAAAAACAGGTAAAGGTAACATGACATGCATAAACTGAAAGTAAACATAAGGATAACTACAAGATAGATAAACCAGGGTAGCCGGTTGAACTACTGTGGCAAAGTAAACTAAGGTATCATGATAAACTACGGTGTTATGATAAGTCAAGGTATCACATCGTCAGATTTCTATCGAGCACATTATCCCAAGGAATCTACCCCGTCTAACATCCCACGGTATCTATTATGTATATTCTTCCTAGTTCTAACATGTATATTTGCTCTGCACCTCTCGTACTAGTATCCCTACCCGCGTCATGTGTTAACCATGAATGTCCCTTGCTCAAAGTCGTGTAATGGTCCATGTCAACCTAATATATCGCATATATAGGTTACTCAAATCATATGTTTATTTCCATGTATATAAGTTCAGTCCTTTGCCGTACCTCGTACGGGCTTCCTCATGTCGTATTATCCTTGAAATCATTTGGACTGTCACCCTTGTTCTAGCTAGGCTCTTCTATATGAATCATCGTTTGAACTACTAGGACTTACGCCACCTAGCACCACTAGGGATTACGCTTACCTATTGCACGCTTTCGTATTTCGGTTTGGGTTAAACCACCTAGGCCACTAGGGATTACGCTAACCCTCAACCGCGCCCTTTTTCCCACGCATTCATCGTGAATCATTTTTCTATAACTGTATGCACATGTATCACATCGTGCCATCCGAGTCCTGTCACAGGGCAAAACAAGAAATACAGGACTCGGTCGGGAGCTTTAGATTTATCTGCCGATGCAGATACTAAGGTCTGCTTTTCTACACGTGGCTAGGGTCCCACGAGACCCCTCCCTCAACTAGTGAAAGGCAACACAAGAGAAAATCTTGCATGAGAACTACACTCCGGCCAGCCCACATCCTACGACCTACCTCACCCATAATTAGATAGCAATTATGGTCTGTTGGGTGTTCCCTGCCTTTCCGTACGTACACGCTTGACTCAAGATGGTAGATGATCGACGAACTTGCTATCTCGGGCACCTTATGTATTCGTCGACTCACTGCTATCCACCCCAGTCTTTAGGTCGCTCGCATAGCAACCAAGGCATATTCTTGGTTCTTCTACCGCAGACCTCAACCTCTCGTGAGCCTAGTATAATGACCTGGCAGCTCACAGAGGGATCCCAAGAATATCCTCACGTTCCCCGAAGCCGCTGCTTCGTTACCCAGTTCGTTGGAGCCTTTATCTAAATCAGATAGCCTGCTCCTACACGCATACTTAAACGTTGACCTAACGTATCGGGTTACTAATCTATCTAAGAAATGGTCCAAATTTCCTTGACTAAGAATTATTACTTAGTTTCCCTTAACTAAGGTTTACCACTTAGCCTTATTTCCATAATCCTTGTTAACTATGGTTATTTACCTAATCCTCCAAATTAGGGTTTATCTAATGGGTTAAGTGTCACTTAAGTTCATAACTTAGCCCGTCTACAAACCATGTCAAAATTGGCTAAGTATCCAAGTCCAAGACTTAACCCTACAAACCAGGTGTCAAGTTGGCTAAGTATATTAAGCAATCCATAACTTAACCTCGTCTAATTATCATTTTAGATTGGTTAATTATATAAATTAACTTGACCTTGTCAAATTACCGAATCAAATCGGTCAAGCGTATTCAAGTGATTCGTGACTTAGCCTTATCATGTTTTCACGTTAGATTGGTTAAGTATGGGTTAACTTAACCCCCCATAAATTCACGAGTTAGATTGGCTAAGTATAGGTCACTTAACCACATCCAATTAACGAGTTAGATTGGTTAAGTTTAGTTCACTTAACCTCATCAAATTAACGAGTTAGATTGGTTAAGTTTAGATCACTTAACCACATCAAATTAACGAGTTAGATTGGTTAAGTTTAGATCACTTAACCACATCAAATCTTCATGTATAATTGGTTAAGTATAAGTTGCTTAACCCCATTAAATTATCCCGTTAAGTTGGTTAAGTATTGGTTACTTAACCTCATTGAATTACCAAGTTTAAATTGGTTAAGTGTTTAACTTAACCCCATCGAATTACCGTGTTTAGATTAGTTAAGTGTGGATTACTTAACCCCATCTAATTACTGTGGTTAGGTTAGTTAAGTCTTAATTACTTAACCTCATCTAATTACCCAGTCGGATTAGTTAAGTGTAAATTACTTAACCCCATCTCCTAATCATCTTGCATGGTTAAGTGTCATTAAGGAAATCAAGCCCGGTCCCACTTAACCTACCCATTCGTGTCATATCGGTTAAGTGTCATTAGTCAAATTTACTTAACCTTATCATGTGGCATTAATTTAATTAATGCACTCTTAACCTCTCACATTAGACCTTGTTGTGGTTACTAGTTAAGCCGGGCGGGTCCGGGTAGATTTACACCACAACCTAGTCTAACCTCGGGTCTTAAGCGCGACATGACCAACTTCTCACATTGGGTCCTATTGTTTGCAACTACTAGTTAGGCCGGTCGGTTCCGGGTAGTTTTACGTTGCAAACTCAACCCAACCTCGAGTTGGCCACACTTATATTATCTAAGTTCATCATGCTTCCAAAACATGTTACAAGTTTTCAAGCATTTGGGTAGACCTAACTTAATAGGTAAATTCCCAAACTCATGTTTTTATGCATACTTACATGCCAACTTCCATGTTATCTTTCAAGTCATATTTTCAAGTATAAACACATGTCATAATCAAGTTAAGATTTCGCGACATGTTCATGTTTATCTAACTACCCAAAATCGTGTTTTCCCAACGCAAGCAAAGCGAGTCAACATAGTAGGTATACTATGGCTACATGTAGACCCCAAAACATGCACGATGCCACAAAAGGGATTGGCTCCAAACATGCATGGCGTCATAAGGGGGTTTGGCCTTAAAACATGCATGATAGAGTCATATAGGGATTGACCATAAGCATGCATACTATCATATAGGATTTGGCCACAAACTTGCATAATATCATAAGGAGGTTTTGCCACAATCATGCATGAAACATAAGGGGTTTGTGTTCATATGCATGCATAAGCCCCAAGGTCAAGTATTTGCCTATGTTTCACAAGTCAAATGGTTCCCAAAGGTTCATGCAAATCTTCCATAGACAAAGATCCAAACTTGCAAGATAAACTAGGCTAAACATAACATGAGTGACATGATTAAGTTGCTACATCTTAGTCTAAGGTCATAGATCATAGAAAAGGGACAAAGTTAGGCTCACATACATGCATACTTATGCTTTATCTCATTTTATCCCATGTCAACATTAAAAATACCGTTTTGATCCAAAAGTAGCTAGAACTTACCTAGCGTGGCAAGAGGACTAGGAGCATGAATCGTTTTGACGAAGAAAGGTGGCTCCTTTGATGAAGATCCGTCATGAAACTCGCATAGCAACGTTGATTTGGCCTCTATTTGGTGTAGCAAGCTTGCACCTTTTGATTTGAACCCGATTTGAATGCATAGGCTCTAGGGATTGGAGATGGAGGCCATGGTCAATGAAGATTTTGGCAGCACTTAGTTGCTAGGTTTGATTTTTAGGGATTTAGGTTAGGTTTAGGGTCTTTTTATAGGGATTAGGATAGTTTTAGGCCCTTAGATTAACCCTAGGATAGATCAGGACCATCAGATCTCGGAAGCTTCCAGAACCAGCCCAAGAACAAGACCAGGTGAGACAAACAGGTGCGCCAGGCAATTTGCCCCGGCCACCCCCTGTCGACAGGCAAGTCGACAGGGCTGTCGACTTGGTCTGGGCCCAAGTCGACAGGCCTGTCGACATGGCCTAGGCGGGAAGCTGCCCGCCTAGCCCCCAGATCTGATTTCCAAAACTGTTTCCGAAATTCAAATTTCCAGAAACCTTCTTTGGGCCTTTTACGGGTCATACGGACTCCGATTCTCGAAAACTCGGACTCTATTTCGCGTATTTTTCCGAGACGAACGCAATGGCACAGACCGTTTCACTTGATTAAGAATTTATAATTTAATTCTGTCTTGATTCTTGATTTAATGTGTTGTAAAAATTCGGGTTGTTACAAGCCAGCTATCCGATCAACGACAGTTTTGGAAATGGAGGTCAAGAAGCTTCACAATCGTGAAGATTAACTAAATAAGGTACAGTACAGAGAAGCTCAAGAAGATGCGACTTAGAAGACTGAAGACTAGATACGTGCATTATACCCTTTTTCTTAAGGGTGTATCCTTTCTCTAGGAGTTTTATGCCTACTTGTTTCTAGCTTTTAAGGTATATCCTCTAGGATGTATCATCGATGCTTAGGTAGAAGCCAAGGGATGTAAACATGTATTTGAAACATGTTATGATTGATGGTTGTAAGTGGTTGCTCGTGGATGCATATACACACCATATGCGCTAGAACGACTTAGTCACTTTCATATTGCATTCGCATATATGTATTTGCTTAACGGATTTAACTTGATATGTTATCATATGGATGTTGCATATGGATGAATCGCTATGCACACATGTAGTATTTACATAACTAGGGATGCTTGCATACATGATTAGACACATGGCACTGACATAATTCGCATTAAGGAGGTCAACTGAATCAGTAGACCGCCTGATTTTGCATTAGATAAAGACATATACACACACTATGCATATGATTATGAAAGCATTTAGAAATCTTCTTAAGGACAATGAATGCCTGTGATTGAATGGTTGAGTAGATGGGTGATTGGGTGGTAGGACACATTCTTCCTAACTTGATGATTTCGGGGACGAAATCCTTTTAAGAAGGGGAGAATGTAACATCCCATAATTCTGTAACATTAAGCTTCACAAATTAAAGTGTAATGAATTCTAAATGAAAGAATTAAGGGAAACGGGTTACGCCATTGCGTTCGTCTCAGAATTCTGCTTGAGATAGAGTCCGAGTTTGCATGAATCGGACTCCGTATAAAGGAGTTATGACCTTCGGAAGTTTCAGAATAAAATTTAAAATTCAAACAGCTCGGTTTCAAGTTCAAAAATTCGAAAAATAAGCTCAAACTGGGCTGGGCGGGAAAATTCCCGCCCAGTGACCAGGTCGACCATGGTGTCGACCTGCCAGTCGACCTACCTGGTCGGCCTGGTTTGTCTGGTTGGGTCCTGGCTCGAATTTCTGGGCCTGGTCTTGTCCCTAGGGCTGAGTTGTCTTCTTTTGATTGGCTTCTCTTTAGAACGGATGGCTTTGATTAAACCTGGCTTCATCGACGGCTCTAATTAACTTGCAACTCTATAAAAACACCCTAGGTCTCCAACAAAAATTCACACAAAAATAAGAACTTGAGCCGCCATACTATCGGAAGAAAACCAAGGAGAGCCTCCGCTTGAAAAGAGACGAACAACGAATCAACTCAAGCTAATTCAAATTTGAGATTAAAGCTACTAATAAAATCAAAACAACAACGTCTACCCAAAGGAACGCATCTCAATTTCAGAACTCAGAATCCAGAATTCAAGATTCTGCATTCGTTGTAAGTATAGTGGCTCTTTAGACGAGAATGCGATTAAGACATGATCTGATGTAAATTGTAATATGAAATTATATCAGTATTGACAATATTGTTTTGTATTTGTCATTTGTGATAATTTGAATGTTGTGGTGATTGAATCTTTTATGTATTGTGAATCAAACAATCAACACCTTATGCGAACTATATGTATATAGTTAGATCTAAATATATGCTTATGCAAGTTATAGGTTGCAAGTTAGATTTACACATGTATTGATATGATTCATGTAGGCTCTATGTATGTATGTTTATGTTAAACCAATTGTGCCTACATGATTAGAATAGATCTATATTCACATGTTCTTATGCAAGTGAAAACTTATAATAGGATCCATGTCAAAATCCGTTTAGGATTCATATGATTAATGAAAGTTTATTGTTAGATCTATGTTTATACATATGTGTTGCAAGTTCACACCCTTAAGTGGTTGTCCAAATTATACATATAGTTTTGTCATATGCCAGTTTTATGTTTGAGGTTATGCCTAGGTCTATGCATTAACATGTTACACCATGTTGTAGTGGATTCATGTGACACCTATTAGGTTATACCATGTTATACCTTTATGTTAGGCTAAAACTATATGATTCATGTGACACCTATTTAACTAGACCCAATATTTATATGCAAGTTTGTGGAATGTTATGCAATGTTATCATTCATGTTATGCAAGTTCACCTCGTTAACCTAGTTTACACCTATTGTGTCAATATACATGTATTGAAATTTGACATGCCAGTATTATGTCACATGCTACCCAATAACTATGTTTATTTCAAAATTACATGATGTACATTGTTGAAACCTATGTTATGTATCCTACCTCCCTTTTATCTCTTGTTTTTGGATTGGGCCAATTAGTGGGCCCAATGCCTTTATGCGATTTATATAAACGAACAAACGGGGGTAACGTTGGGGGTAATTATTAATTTAAAACATGTTAATATGTAGGTGGGCCCAAAACCATGAAATTGGTTAAGGCCATGAATGGTGTAAATTTATACACTATTAGTTTTGAATTAAACATGTTACATGAATAATTTACTTAAATAAAATGTAAATTTAGAAAATACGAATATGCCTAACCCAAGGTTAGACTGAGTTGTGGCGTAAGACTGCCCGGAACCGACCGGCATACACGCAGCCACAACAAAACCTGTCTAATGTGGGTGGTTAGAGCATTGAGCCCAATAAAGACCCGAGGTTAGACTGAGTTGCGGTGTAAACCTGCCCGCAACGGACTGGCACATCCAGTGACCGCAACAATATCTGTCTAATGTGAGTGGTTGGTGCTTTAAAGAATATATTAAAGCTGAGTCAGGGTTGGTAGGGTTAAGTCAGATAAGGAAACACTTAACCAACTTAACATGTTAACAAGACAAGACTTGTAGGGGTTAAGTAACTAAGAAAACACTTAGCCAACTTAACATGTTAACTAGACTAGAAGGTGAGGTTAAGTAAAGTTAATACGCTTAACCAATTTAACATATTAACTAGAATAGAGGGTGAGGTTAAGTAAATTCAGGACACTTAACCGTTATAACCTGATAATTAGATAAGTGGGTGAGGTTAAGTAAATTTAGAATACTTAACCATTATAACACGTTAGCTAGATAAGTGGGTAAGGTTAAGAAAATACACTTAGCCAATTTAATATGTTAGCTGGACTAGAGGGTAGGGTTAAGTAAACTTAGAACACTTAACCATCATAGTGTGATAAATGAACAGGGTTAAGTTAAAACATGAAGGGACAATACTTAACCATTAGAACATGTTAATTAAATAGATGTTAGGGTTAAGTTAACTAAGGGAACACTTAACCGTTATAACATGTTAGTTAAAATAGATGGGCAAGGTTAGGTTAAAAGGGACACTTAACCAATACAAGGTGAATGGGTAGGGTTAAGTAATAAGAAATACTTAACCAATATAACTTGGTTTGTGATAAGGTTAAGTCAACATGAATTACTGATAACACTTAACCAGTTTAACATGACAAATGAATGGGTTAAGTTAACTTGTATCGACTAATGACACTTAACCAATCCAACTTGACGAGAAAGAGGACTAAGTAGTAAACCTTAGTTGAAAGGGGCTAAGTAGTAAACCTTAGTTAAGAAAACGACGATTCAGGAAACTAAATGGTAAACCTTAGTTAGGAAAACTAAGTAGTAATCTTTAGTATAACACGAGGAGGAGCGAACGTCCATCTGATCTTAAAGAAGGCTCTAACGAATTGGGTTACGAAGCCCGAGGCTTCGAGGGGATGTGAGGGTACTCTTGGTATCCCTCTGTGAGAATGCAGATGATCCGCCTGGGCTCACAGAGGTTAAGGTATGTGTTAGAAGAGCCAAGGGTATGCCTTGGTTGCAATATAAGGCAACCTAAAGACTAGGATGGACCAGCGTGATTCGGCGGGACAAATGGCCCTGTGATAGCGACCCGTCGTCTACCTACCATCTTGAGTTAGTCGAGATACGTAAAGCGGAAAGGCGGAGAACTCCAAAAGACCATATACTTGCTATCTTGTTATGGGTGAGGATGGCCATAAGACAGTGGGGCATAGGGGGCCTGCGTATAGTTCTCAATTTTTCAAGGGTGGCCTTTTATTAGTTGAGGGAGGGGTCAGGTGGGACTATAGCCACTGGAAAAACAGACCTTAGCATCTGCATCGGTAGATATCTATAAGCTCCCGACCGAGTTTCGTGAATAGCCCTGCCACGGGACTCGGGTCGCACATTTCAGGACATGTGCATCTAGACAGCGATAAAAGATTCGCGACACATACGTGGGGAAAGTCTAGGAACATATACCACTCTAGGTAGTGCGTCCTAGACTAGGGGCATCGTTCGACAGGTAGCATAATCCCTAGTTGGACCTAGGTGGCATAAATCCTGAATCCGAGAAGTATTAGATAAGTCGCATAAACCCTAGTTGAATCTAGGAAGCGCTCGATAAGAAAACCCTGGATTAGATCTAGGTAATAAGAAATAGATGTACACCTAAAGGCAACCGCAATTACAGGGATTGGGATCACGTTATCATCTTTATACAGATTACTAGTTGGGATACTAGTTAGAAGGTGCAGAGATATAGAATGGGGGTGTGATAGTATATTTGGTTTAAACTGTCTTGCTTTGGTTTATATTAGGCTGTTATTCTGGTACTGTCCCATTTTCCAGTTTACTCCTATCATGAACTTTATGCTGTTCACATGCTAAAAGCCACTAGACTTACTCAGGCTTTATGTCTGACTCTGTTTTTCTTTCGTCTTCTTTTCTTTCGTCCCCCCCGGTAGTCAGGGAGGGAATAGCTCTGCTTAGTATGGACTGTTACTCTTTCCAAGCTTGAAGACTCTTGGATATATCGCTTCAGACTCTCTTTCCGCTGCTATGGCTGGCTTATGCTACATTGGGGAATATAAATGTTACTTTATGCTTCTTTACTTTGTAAGACAGGTGATACTCTGGTATTTGAAAGCAATTGTTGTACAAACTATTTTATCAATAAAGTAAAGATTTATTTTCCGCTGTTTTAATTTTTTTTCTGTCTTGTAATTTATCTGCATCTTTTACCTTAAATGCTCCACAGAACTTAGTGCATTCCCTTTGTGAGTGACACTAACGGAAGTGGGGCATTACAGATTTTCCCTCAAGAAAAGTATTATTTGTTGCATTCATGACTATAGAGTTAATTAAATACTAGCTCCGATACCACTTGTTGGATCTAGATTAACCCTAGAGGGAGGGTGAATAGGGTTTGTTGGAAATTGAAAATAAAAACTAACACGGAATAATAAAAAACTATAGAAAAGATAAATCACACACAAGAATAACCTAGCTTCAGCAAACCCTGCCTACTGCTACATTCCCAAGATTTCTACTAGGTATTAAAACAGATTCCCGCTTACAAAACCCTGTAAAGTCGCAAACCTTGCTGCTGCTCTGATCCTTAGCTCAAAATTTTGACAGGGCTTAACTCCTAAGTTGTGATTTTCTCAACTTCAGAATCCTATAGTTACTACTTCAACTAAAACAAGATTTATCAAATAAAAGAACAAACATAAAAATCCTAAATGAAATAAAATAAATAGAAAGAGAATGGCCCTTTTTTTGCTTTGACCCTTAAAAAATGTCGGCTTCTCTTTTATTCCTCTATTGTGACCGAAAATTTGTTAAGCTAGGGTTTATGAATCCTCCTTCAAATCACGAGTTTCTTCGATTTGATTTCTTGCGATCTTCAATTGATTGGTTGCTGGCTGTCTTCCATAATTTGAAAATGCAAACTCTCTCAATCCAAAAAGATATGTAAGCTTTCTGATTTTTCTTATTTGTTGTTTTCTTTGAATTGGATACATATTGTCGGTGATGTATGGTGTTATGTATAGGTTTTCCTTACCCCAAATGCCTCTGATTTCGTTTATGACTTGCGATGTGTGATTGGCTGATTTCTGGAAACTCTGGATTAAAAATCTTGCCCAAAATCAAACCATGCGAATTTTTGGAATGTTTTTAAAATTGAAAATTTCATTCTTGCCTAAAACACACCCTTCGATTATGTTGATAAAACATTTGCCTGATTTCCTTTAATGTATTTAGCCATGTTTTAGCCCCATTGTGAATTTGGAGAATAATTTCTATTTTCCAATTGCCAAATTTTCTTATGCAAAATTAATTTCTTTCCACTGTTGAAACTATTGAATTTAAAAAGAAAAAGATTTTCCTTTTTCTCCTGAAACCATTCGAGCATTGCATTTTCCTGTGTTTGCAATGGCACTTAAAATCCCACTTCCGCCTTGACATGCTTTATGACTGCACATGCTTTAATACATACATACGTACATACATGTGTGTGTGTGTGTGTGTGTGTGTATATATATATATATAGTGACGAGCTGTAGCCAGGAAAAACCACCTATAGACAAAACCACATATAGCCGAAAATGACCTATAGCCAAAAACGATCCATAGGTAGGAAAAATGACCTACCATTTCTTGGACAACAAGCCATGCGACCCAAGCTTTATGCCATGTCATCAACGACCCGTCTTCGATTCATCCACAAACGACAACTTTAATGCATGCAACTCATCCAAACCAACCAATCCAATCATCAATGCTTCATGCAATCATCAAACAACACTTTCACGATAATTTTCCATCATACAATCATATGAAATTCACCAAATCATGATAAAACAATGAATAAAGAAAATAATGGATCTAAACTTGCATAAACATATGAATTAACATAAGAATTACCGTTTTAAGTTGTTAGATTAGATCCTATGGTGATTCAAATGAAAATATATTTACCATGATGTAGATCTAGGTGAAAACAACTTGTAAATGATGAAAATAAGATAAAAGAACTCATATACTTAATTGAATCCATGTGAGAGATGCTTATCACTCACCAAATCTTCAAAATAACTTGAAATCACTAAATTCTCAATCCAGACAGCGAAGAATGATTTTCAAACCTCTTAATTTGATGCGATCTCCCTTCAGTTGATGTAGATCTAGCGTTGCTTGATGTAGATCTTCAATCTTCTTATGTAGATCTAGAATTTTAATAGTGGAAGAGAGATATTTGATGGAGCAAGGAGGATCACGAGCTCAACCAAATGAGAGAAATGAAGAAAGTAAACTATTCTCCATGCCTCTACTCCCTTACTTATAGCCTCCAATCAGCCCACTAATGGGCCACACCAAATCAGCCCATTAATGACTAGTCAAACTTGTACAAAAATTGTGTATTACTAAAACGGTGATTTCTCCCACACCGCTGAACCAAATCTTTAATGTGACCATTCTACGGAATTGGAAACATCATTTTCTTTCCAATGAAATCGATCTCAGCACCTGAGTCGATCCCGGTCAAAAGTTATTCCCTATACAAAATTGGTAGGGGCAATATGGTCACAAATAAAATTGGTGAAAATTATGGACATCTCAGCACCTTGGCTGTGCTATCTCCTGTTTCACATTTGTATTTCCATTGTTGCATGCTTCGTTCTCTGACTTTGTGTTACCCTCGTGTACGCTTGTATTGCTCCTATTGACTTAAGCTTGTGACTAGCTTTGATCCATGAGCTTGGTCCACTTGTGTACACTTGTTCTTTGGTCTGGTTATTTGAGTTGAGCCTACCTTGTTCTGATCTAGTGCATGTGAACTTAACCTCTTCTGCTTGTTTTGGTTTGTGCACATGTCTCTTGTATGCAGTGTTGCTTGAGCTTTTATGTTTGTTGTGCATGTTCACTTGAACCATGCTGCATCATTTTTTCATTTGATACATTTTACCGTAGCTTGTGCTATTCTGACTTTCATCATTTGGCTTACACCTGACTTGTTTCATGTGTTTCACTCTGGTTTGGACATGTGCTCTTGACCATGCTTTGTATTTTCTAGTGCTTGTGCACTATGTTGTTGTTGCACCTGATTATGTTGCACCCTAGTTATGCCACTTGACCATGATGTATGATCATATGCACTTTGTTGCACTTGCCATTTCACTTGAGCTTGTATGTTTGTTTTGGTCACACTTGAATTTCTTGTGTAGAACTATCATGCATACTTGTGCATGTCGTTTCATGTTTGCTGCCCTTTGAAAAATGTTGTTAGAGAACCCCGGATTATCACAAAACCAATTGGCAATGTGAAAGGTGTACTCATTATAATTATAATGGAGTCATTTTACAAATTCTCCAATGTGGGACTTGCCTCAACACGCCCCCGCACGTGTGGCATATCATGAGCCTAACACATGGACCTTTATTGGGTGACGTGGATAAGTGTGACATTGTGCGCACGAATTAAACCCGCTCTGATACCATGTTAGAGAATCCCGGATTATCACAAAACCAATTGGCAATGTGAAAGGTGTACTCATTATAATTATAATGGATTCATTTTACAAATTCTCCAATGTGGGACTTGCCTCAACAAATGTTGTGCTTGTCACATACACATGCATATATACATATTTATGTTTATATGTATGTGTGAATGACTGTTGGCTGCAATGCTGAGTTGTATTGATCAAATTGCCCATATTCACTTGAAATTTTTGCCTTTGTGCATATACAAATATTTATTATTTCTAATCCAACAAACCGGTTATGGTTGTGTTGAGGCTGGTCAAGATCAACAGACCACATATGTGAGTTGAGGCTGGTCTTGATCAGCAAACCACTATAACTGAGTTGTGGCTAGTTTGCGATCACTAGAAAATCAGTCTACCTTATGGTATTTACAGTGAATCACTGTAAATATCACAAGCAGTACAGAAAATCAGTCTACCAGTACGAAGGCACGTTCATTGGATGTATGCATAGATAAATTTGACCAAAAATGAACGGAACAAAGTATGGAAGTCAAAAGTTTGGCAAGCAAGTAGTAGTCTTAAAGTTGTAGTTTGATGAAGTCATATATGTGTACAACAGTATAGTAGAGGGAGACACTATACTGGAAAATGTGAGAAGTGTTTACAGTTGAAGTACACTTCAAGCATAAGTTCTATCTTAAAAGTTACCCGTACGCTATAAATGATGATATTTAGTTAGCTTATAGTTTTTCAGAGATTTATAGTAAGCAATACCATTTTATGATTACAAATAAAGCGATTAAGCATGCAAATTAGTAAGAAAATTTAATTTGCATGTATATAATCCCACTAAAATTCACAATCATGAACATTCAAAGACAAACAGAGCATGAGCAACTAAAAACGTGTATGTGAATCCTAATAGTAAATTTACTGCAAAAACAAAAACAGAACCCTATGCTAAAACTGGATTTGCTGCTTTTCAATAAACATCTGTTTCTTCTTCCATACCTTTTTCTGTAATGTTTCTTGATCTTCATACTCATCAACTTCTCCATCCTCTAACTTATTATCTTCAGTTTCACACTCATCACTGATCTCTCCATTCAAGTTCTCCTCAACTACAGAGACACTAAACCAATGCAGAATCGACTTTAGTGAATGAGCACTCATCCCATCAGCAGTGAAATTCTGATACAGTAAAACACCATCTCCAAGCAGGATCTTATCTATATTATCCATATAGCAATCGACTTCAATTTTATCATTCCACGATCCAATACATGCACGACTGCCAAATACAGTAACATCAATAGAGAAATCTTTAGTCTCAATGCATTGAAGCACTCTTTCAACTAAGCTTACAAAATTTGTTTTTTCAGGGTTGAACCTCTTTTAATTTAGCCTAAAAATGACTCAACATACTGCTGGACTTTTGATGGTGCCTCTTTTAATTTTTATCAATCTTCCTATAAAAACTTAAATGATCTAAACTGTGTAACAAACATTTGAAGGGAGTTTTATTATGCTATTCCCTGTAGTAAGCTAAGCACACCATCACATAACACAATGCTAGTCGAAAAGGAAATTCTACAAGAAAAAAAAACTATGAAATTATACTTTATGAGTTTCTTATATATAGTTTGAATCTAAAGCATTTGGTTTAAAGTTATCAGAAGCTTCTCTTCATATGTAAAGATTATATGAGACCGTCTAGTCTAATTAAATTGCTAGGTGGTCTATTTTAGTATGCCATCTTTTAAACAAAGTGCATGGAAGATTATATGATAATCCATTATAGAATATTGGGTCGCTCAAATTATTTTAATGATAGTCACTGGTAATAAAAAATACAACAAACAAAATCTGGTAATGCATTCAAGTCTACCGAACTAATTCAAAAATTCACATATTCTTAATGTAATGTAAGTATGCCATCTTTTTAGGAAAAAGAGAGGTTGGAATGTAAATAGTATACCTTAAAAAAAGACATGATTAAACCTTCCATGCACCTGTACAAATTTGAAGATTTGGTGAGTGATAAGCGTCTCTCACATGAATTCAATCAAGTACATGGGTTGTTTGATCTTATCCTTTCTAGTCAATTTCACCTAGATCTACATCATGGTAAGTATATTTTTATTCGAATCACCATAGGATCTAATCTAACAACTTAGACCGGAAATTCTTATGATAATTCATATGTATATGCAAGTTTAGATCCATTATTTTGTTTATTCATTGTTTTATCATGATTTGGCAAGTTTCATATTGTTGTATGATGAATAATTATTTTGCAAGTGTTATTTGATGATTGCATTATGTGTTGATGATTGAATTGGTCGATTTGGATGAGTAGCGTGCATCGATGTTGTTGTTTGGTGATGTATTGGTTGAGATTGGAGATGGATTGGTTGAGATTGGAAATAAATCAGTTAAGTCTGGAGTCGGGTCGTTTGGAGTTGGGTCGTTTGGAGTCGGGTCGTTTGGCTTATTGCCCAAGAACTGGTGGATAGGCCAAGTCTTCGGGTTGTTGATAGATCGGGTCATTGGTGCCGGATGGATCAGTTGGAGTCGGGTCATTAAATATCAGGTCGTTGAAGTTTCTGGGTCATTGGAACTTGACGGATTGGAAGGGCATGATCGAGTCATTTATGACTTGATGAGTCAGGTCGTTTACGACTAGATAAGTCGTGTAACGACCCGTATTTTCGGTAGTCAAATACTTGACTTAATTTATTATTTTAAATATTATATTTGGAATATTAATGGATTTTAATATTTAATTCAAAGTTTGAACGTTATAAATATATATATTATAAATCGAGCTCGAAATGGCACGGTAGTTCATAATATGGAGTTTTGAACTTCAATTGAATATACAGGATCCGATATAAGGTGGATTTCTGTGAAACAAGAAACGTTAGAATCCTGTTGATGATAATTTTCATATGAAAGAGAAAAATCCAGATTTCATACTGTAGATTGTTAGTTATGGCCAAATCAAATTTTAGAATAGTCGCTATGGAAATCATTATTTAAATATAGGCCTTTAAAATGGCCATTTTGGAAACAGAGTCCGTTTTTGATGAAATTAGTTTCATTGGGACCGTAACGTTAAATTATTGTACGGTATTAAACTGCGTGGCTAACTGATATAGTATGTGATCACGGCAGCCGTAAATGCCCATTCAATTTCTATAGCGCGTAATTAAATTAAATTAAATTAAATTAATAAAGAGATATTTGAGTGTAACATGAGCAGACGATCGAATTAGGCCGTGAAACCAGTTCCATTGAGTTCATATCGACATTTAGAGTCAGGATAGGTATATAGTTTGTTATTTTTGGAGACCGGGTAATTTGTTGTCCAAAATGGTATTGCGGTGCGTGTAAGAATAGCCTACCGGGAAACAGTCTTGGAATGCGACGAAACTGGTGCCACTTGATTTGTATTAATTAATTATTGTAGAATTTTCAATTTTCGTGTCAATCGAACTTACCGTTTGATCATGGCAACGATAAACGCCCTAATCAATTATATTATTTGGTCAATTCATATAGGGTAACTTTAAACGAATAAACGACCAGCCAAATGAAATCCGATTTGAATGAAACAAGATTCATTGGATCCATAAGAAAGAGGTCTAGTAAAATGTCAAGGTTTCAAATTTATTGGATTTTTCTGTAATTTTAGGAATTTTAAACGCTTGATTTTTCATCGATAATTATAAAGGACTTTTCACAAACGACCTCGGAATTGGACGAAACCTGTCCCATTGGGTCCAGAATATTTTTTTGTTAGCATTACATTATTTTGTCAAAAATGGGAATCATATGTGATTGGTTTGTCTATTACTTCACCCATGAAGTTTTGTTTTATATTAAATTATAATATTCCAAACCCTATAAATAAGGCTAAGATCCAATACCCTAATCTTTCCGTCAAACCTATCTCTATGGTCAACGCTTTATTCTCTACGCCTCCACCAAAGAATTCAACGGAAATGAATATTCAATCCTTCCTCCTAAATTATCTTTCGATCCACACCTCTAAATCAGATATTTTCAATGGCAAATATCTCAAGCTCGAAAAGGGACACAATCTGAACGACTATGATGAATTCTTCTTCATCGTGGCCATCGGAATATTGCCTGAATGGTGTAGTAGTTCGGGGGCGTTTGGGGATGGAAGGCTGCGTTGAGTTAGGCTAGAGTCGAGGCGCAGGCAGGTGAGGTTAAGGCGGGATGAACGATGGTCTTGGATGATGGCCTGATGGTCGGGAACAGTGGTGCAACGGTGATCAACTTTGGGCGTGGTTCTTAGTATCGAGCGAAACATGGACTAACGAGAACGATGGAGACTTATCGGCCTGGTTATCTTAGTACTTTAATGTACTTTACGTTAATACTTCATTAATCATAATAATTAACTTTATTATAAGCTATTAAAATAATTGTTTACTGCTAAATCAAGGACAGAGTCGAGTAGTTCAATCGAAGTATGTGTGGAAAATAATTCCACCCGGGTTGTTGTTGAAGTGAGTAGTTGAATTGGTTGTTGGCTCTAGAACAAAGGCACAAAGAACAGTATTGGGAACGTAGTGTGGAAGGACTGTGATCGGTCCTACTCTCTAAAATTCATAAATTAATTAAAGTTACAATTTAAAAAAAAAGTTGATTGTTTTAAAATAAAACCATAATCTAATATTTCTTATATCTCATATGTATAGGTAATCATGTTTGAAAAGGACTAACGAAGATGATGGACCTTTTCAGCCAGTAACCAAGTTTAGAGAAAAAAAGTAATTAATTAAAATAATTATTTATTGAGGATTAATAATTTAAAATTAGAACGTATACTTACACTATGTATAACTCTCCTGTATATTAACAGAATGGAACTAAACAAATTGCTTTGGAAACGTAATTACGAACACTGCATTCTTGAACTAATTTGGACAGTTCAAGACACAGCTGGAATTTACAGTTAAATTAAACAACTATTTAATTTAACTGTAACTGAACCATTCAACAAAATCAGATTCAAGGTGAGTTAAACTCACTCAGTTCTTCCATTTATATTTTATATAAATTGGGTTTTTATTTTGTGTGTTATGACTGCTGATGGTTGACTGTTTGCTAGTTATATATTTGTTGATTTAACCAATGAAATTAAACTGTTGTTTAACTTCAGTGAAATACCAAATCGTTATTTTAACGATTTGATCCAATAGAGGTAACCCACCTTGATTGGTCACGTTTATAAAATAAACGTGTTTGAATAGTTTGAATTGCTTATGAGTTGGTTGATGTTAATGGTCGTTATTTATTATTATCATTTAAATGAAACTGAATGATTTGATTTGAGATAACCATTTTGGATACAGGGAAGAACAGGTTAGAGGGATCCAATGGGATTCCTCAAATATATTATTTATCTTCATACTATCATATATGAACTGTCAGAATTGGGTGATTGATTTGATTAGTGATCATTGACTGAAAATTCAACCTATGTTCTGTTTTAACCAATTGGCAATAATGGTTGGGTAATCAGCAGTAAATGGCCTAAAAGTAAATTGTTTTTATTTTTATATTGATTTACCGTCAGGTGGATCGATAGAACAGAAGTTATAAAATTTATTATATAACTGAAAAATAGATTTTGAAACATAATATTTTGAATAAAAGTTTATAAACGAGAAATAAACATTTATTGTTTATTAATTAATTGGATAATTAATTAATTATTTAATGAAGTAAATTCTGATGTTAATCAGATTTATAAACAAGTGATTGGAAGTTAACCCAACAGTTAAGTCTGGATAAATTAAATGTTAAGTAACAATTAAATGGAACTATTTAAATTAATTATACTATTAATTATTTTAAAGGGAGAACGAAATGGGAATCGATTAATGAGATAACCGTGTTTTGAAGTTGACTAAATCAACCATTTTAATTGGGACTGAATATTCAATTGGTGTGTTTTGAACAAAACAGTTTAACGAATATCTATTTTATTTTAAATAAGATTTTAAAATATGAAATTAATATTTATTTTAGTTAATAAACAAACTAACTACTTTACAGTAGTTAATGATTAAAATAAATTATTATTTTAACTAATAATAAATTAGAAAATTACCTTTTAATTGAGATTCATTTAATGGTAATCGAAATTGGAAAAAATCTAGTTGAATGGTGAAAGGAGAGTATGTACGGGATTTATATTTAAAACCCAAATTTTTATAACAAAGTTATTAAAGGAATTTCAAGCAGATACAATAGCTTGAATCAAATGCTTACTTAATAGTCAAATTTAGTAAAAGGAGAAAAGGATGAAAGCGGGTTTATAATAGACCAGTGTTATATAAATGAGGTTCATGATGTTAAAGCGTTAATTAACGTTACTTAGAAATGGGATTAAGTAAGAAGGGGAACTAAAATAGGATTTCCAAAACAGGAATGGTTAAATGGATCTGGAAAAGGATCGGTAAAAGTGAATTTGGGTAAAGAAGTGGATCATAGGATTTGATAAATAAATCCGAATTATAAAATGAGTTTGTCTAAAGAGATAAAGATTAAAGGATGGTATTTTTAATTAATTATTGAATTAAGAAATAATGATATATTGGAGAAAGAGATTTTCAAAGATCTATATCATTTTACATCTCTTTAATGGCGGAAAAACAACAGCATTTTACATCCTCTCTTCCTCATCAAAATCAAAATCAATCCTCTAATACATCTTCTTTACAAGAAAAATCTCAATTAAATATAGCATCAAAATCACAATTGCCTTCAGATCTGGTCTTGGTTCAGATCAATCGGAGGCTAGAGTTTGTCCAGCCGGCTTCAGATCATGTTTCTATACCTGAAAGCATTTACAACAAATCTGAGATCTCATGGGAAAACACTATTGCTTTGATTCCAATACATTTCAGGTTGTCAACAATAAAATTGGAAGAGTATGTCACAAAGGTATGGAAGCCTATTGGCACTTTCAACATTCATATTACTTCTAGCTTCAACTTTGTTGTTCAGTTTGATCTGAAAGAAGATTTTGATCGTTTAACTGAGTGTTCTACATACTCCTATTTTGGTAGACTATTGTATGTTGAGATCTGGTATCCAGGTTTTGATTTTAATAGCAAACAAAGCACCATGGTTCAGATCTGGATTCGATTAGTAGATCTACCATTAGAGTTATGGACAAATGAAGCGATTCAAATGATAGCAAGTTTTATTTCAAAACCCCTCTTAATCGATTCTGATACAGCTGAGAAGAAGTATACAAAATATGCAAGAGTTTTATTATTAGTAGACACTAATACTGAGCTCAAAACTGAAATTCCTATACACTTGCATAATGGTCAGACATTAGTAATTGCTGTGGAATATGAATTTGTACCTATGAAGTGCCTTCAATGCTGTCTTTTTGGTCATGATGATGAATCTCATGATGAATCCTCAGACCCAAGGTGGAAGCCTCCTGATAATCACAAAGAAGATCAACAAAATGAAACAGATTCTCATCATGATAATTCTGAGCCTCAAAAAGATATATCGGAATCTCAAAATGCTAATAAAGATGATAATATTGAATCTCAAACAACTGATAATCCTCAATCAAGTAATGTTTCTTCTGGCATTCCAAATGATTTGAATGCTACCAAGCTTCCAGAATCTCTGATCCCTGATATGTTAAATAATGTGGCTGATCATATTGAGGAATCTGAAAGAGTGAAGCATCAGGATAAAGGAAAGCATGCTGATACTTCTTCTTTAGTTGAAAAGAATAAAAGTTACTTGAAAGTTGCACAATCAAAAAATCCTACTCCTGCTAAAAGAGCTACCAGGGGTTCAACATCTATTAAATGACATTGATCTCTTGGAATGTTAGGGGTATGAATACTACTTTTCGAATGAAAGAAGTATTCACACTCCTAAGATCAACTAAATCAACAATGGTTGGTTTAGTTGAAACAAAACTGTCCCCAGTTAATTTGGTTTTGTTTTCTTCTTTGTTGCCTAATGATTGGAAATTTTTGACTAATAACTCAGACTTGAGTACAGGAAGGATTTTGCTTATTTGGAATTCAAATGTTTGGCAGTTAGATCTAATTTCTTCTTCTCCTCGGTATTTGACAGTTAATGCAGTAAATAAAGGTGGTTTTAGAATGATATTTACAGTTGTTTATGGAAGCAACACATTTGCAGACAGATTGGAACTATGGGATGCACTTGTTAGAGATTCTCTTTCTTATTCATATGCATGGATCCTGATGGGAGATTTCAATAATCCTCTGTCACCAAATGATAAAAAAGGGGGAGCCCCTATTCCATATCAGCATGTAAGGGAATTTCAAAAATTCATGATACAAACAAGTTTGACTGAAATTAAGCCTTTGGGATTTAATTTTACTTGGCGTAGAAGAGGAATAGCTACTAACATTGATAAAATTCTTGTTAATAATATGTGTTTACATCAGTTTCTCAATATGAAGGCTCTTTCTTTTCCACAAAAATCTAGTGATCATAATCCTATCCTATTGGATCTAATTCCTACTCAAGAAGTAAAGGGGTTCCCATTCAGATATAGGAATGATTGGTGTTGCTATCCAGGATATAATGATGCAATTCAAAAAGGACTAAATTCAAATGTTTGGGGCTTTCACAGTTACCAATTTCAACAAAAACTTCAAAACTGTAAGAGAGAGCTTAAAAATTGGAATAAAATTAGAAGTTGAATTGATTCAAACCTCAAAATGTCAGAGCAGAGAGTTTCTTCTTTGGAATCTGAAGTGGACCTTAATCCAGAAGATCTTCAACTGTATGATGATTATCTGCATGCAAAAAAGGATTTCCAAAATGTTCAGTACATTGTTTTCAAAGGATTAAAACAACAAGCTAAAATTTCTTGGCTACAACAAGGTGATACAAACTCAAAATTCTTCTATTCTCGTATGTCTAATAGAAGATATTTTAATCAGATAAGAGCATTAATTGATGCTAATGGTAGTTTGTTATATAAGCCTAATGACATAGAAACTGAGGCCATCAACTATTTCTCTTCTATGTTTAATGGATCAACTTCACATGGATTTCCTAATTTTCAGCCAATTGCATACATTAATGATCAAGGTCAGAGAAGATTAATCAGGAAAATTGAACTTGAGGAGATAAAAGAGGCAGTATTTTCTATTCATGATGAGTCTAGTCCTGGTCCTGATGGTATGAGTGTTAAGTTTTTTAAAGAGCATTGGGATTTAATAAAATCTGATTTGCTAAATGCAATTTCAGACATATTTCAGTCTGGTAAATTACCAAAGGCTCTAAATCATACTTTTATCACACTAATACCCAAAAATGATAGACCATCAGAAATTGCTCACTATAGACCCATTTCATGTTGTAATGTTTATTACAAAATTTTCTCAAAGATTCTTTGTAATAGAATGAAACCTTTCTTGCCTTTTCTGATCTCTGAAAATCAAAGTGCATATATTAAAGGAAGAAATATTGGAGATAACATCCTTCTTGCACATGAATTATTAAGGGATTTTAGAAAATTAGGTATGCCTAAAATGAGTGTCAAAGTGGATTTGCAGAAGGCATATGATAAAGTTAATAGAAAATTCATTTGCTATGTGATGGAATGTATGAATTTTCCTAATCATTTCATTAACTTGATTTATGAATGCATGGAAACAGCCACTTTCTCTATAATGATACAAGGAATTCCAAAGGGGTTTATTTCATCAACAAGAGGGATTAGACAGGGTGATCCTCTTTCTTCTTATCTATTTGCTTTGGCCATGCAATATTTCACATATCTAATGGATGAAGCCATTATCTCTAAGTCATTTCTGCCAAGTAATCAGGTTCAGCCTATCATTTCTCATTTGTTATATGCAGATGATTTAATGGTTTTTAGTAAAGCTTCATGTCAAAATGCAAACTGTCTAAAATTGATTTTCCAGAAGCTCAACATGTTTGCAGGTTTGAATGTAAATGCTACAAAAACTAAAATATATTTCAGTGCATCAGTGACTAATTCCTCAGATTTGGTGAATATTTTGGGGTTTGAACAAGGTACATTGCCTGTAAAATATCTTAGTGTTCCTCTATCCTCTAACTATTTGCACTATTCAAAGTGTAATTCACTGATACAAAGAGTACAGAGCAAAATTCAAGGTTGGGAGACTAAGCTACTGAGTTTTGTAGGCAGGGCAGAACTCATAAATTCAGTAATTACTCCAATCATTCTATATTGGTTACTTATATATCAGATTCCTGAATACACTTTGGATAAATTACAAAGTTTATGTGCTGATTTTTTTGGGGAGGAACTGCTCACAAAGTTGCATGGTCCACTCTTGCAAACCTAAGAGGGAAGGTGGAATTGGTTTGAAGAAGCTATCAGATTTAAAAAAAGTAGCATGTATTAAACTACTTTGGAATTTCTTATCTAATTCATCATTGTGGAGCAAATGGATGCACAATAGATACTGTAAGAATGATTATTTTTGGTCAATGGCTCGTGATACAAATGCATCAATTACATGGAAATCTCTTCTTAATCTTAGATCAAACTCAAGACAATTATTTAACAGGCAAATTGCAAAAGGAAATAAAACTTATCTGTGGTTTGACCCATGGTTAAATTGCAAGTGTTTAGTTGATCTTATGGGTTTTGACAGACTACAAATCATTGGCCATCCAGAGCAAACAGTGGATCTGATTATTAGAAATGAAGCATTTCATCCTGAGATTCACCCTGCAATGAGAGAATTAATTGATGAAATTAATTCAATTCACATACAAACAAATCAAGGTCAGGACTTTTATGAATGGTGTGAAGGAGGTTCCTTTTCATTTCATAAAACATGGGATTATATTAGAGTAAAGGACCCTTCTGATACTATTTTTTCAGTGATATAGCACAATAAAAATAGTAGAAGAATGTCTTTTATTTCTTAACTTGCTGTGTTGGGAAGATTGAACACAAAGGATCGCCTGCTTCGTTTTAGTTCTGTTGAAAACATCTTGTGTCCTTTGTGCGATAATCATCTTGAATCCATATCTCATATCTTTTTCCAATGTGATTTTTCTTCGTTTATCTGGAAATCCCTAAAAGGTAAATTGGATTTACCACTGGATCTTCTGGTGGATGTTAAAGAGGAAGCTCGTAATTTGTTTTTGAGGTTTCCAACTAAAGATCAGCTTCGAGATTTAGCGTTTGGTGCTTTTACCACAGCAATCTACTTCATTTGGAGGGAAAGAAACTTGAGGATCTTTCAGGATAAACGATCGCTTGCTTCAATTTTGCTTCTAAGAATTGAGAAGGAGATTGTAGATCTGGTTCAGTTGAATGGTTCGAAGTCAACTCGATGTTCGAGGAACATCCAGCTGTTAGAGAAGTGGGGTATTGAACTAGTAGATGCCGGTTGAAGGAGAAGTTTGAAGGAGTTGAGGCGGTGGATTTATTTGGGCTCTTGGCGGGCCAGAAAGTTGGACCTTTTATTTTTCTGTTTTACCTTGTATTTGCTTTTGACTATGCTGGACTAGATTGTCTTTTGTATTTCCCTATTTTATAAGTACTCTTTTTCCTTGTAAGGTACCCACTAGGGGGATTGCAAGGTTTTAACGAGGCTTATAAAATAGGTTTATTTGGTCTTGCAATAAAGAGAACCAATTTTCAAAAAAAAAAAAGATTTTCAAAGAGTAATAAGATTATATGAAACTGTATTTTGAATAAAGTAGTTAAATGGTATTTGATTTGATAATAGAATGGAATATTGGTTTTTGGAATTACAACTCGTATCTATCTTAAGATATGAGCGTTGTTGATCAAGGTCTGAGAGGTAATTAAAATACCCCAACTTGAACAACATAAGGATTATCTGAAGATGATATTATTTGTAATGGTAAAAAGGGTTAGTGATAATTTATTATTTCCATCAAAGAAATAATAGTGCAACGTTTAGTGAAAATTGGGAATATATATAACGAGAATTCCAAAGTGAAAAAGGAAATAAAAGGGGGCTGCGTGAAAATATAACGATATTTTCGGGTTAGAAAGGAAATGTAAAGTTGATTTTTATTTTATACAAATAAATATTAGTTATTGTTTTAAGAATGGAATAAAATATATTTTGTAATGTTGTTTACGAATAATGAGTTGAATGGATTTTCCAAATTTGAATAATAAAGAATGATGTAATAAATGTTTTGAAAGGAGATTTAAGTGGAAATTGAATATGGTTATAAGTTATCTTACTGAGTATTATAATGAAATAGTTTGGAGGGCAATTAGTACATAAGAATTCCGTTATCGTATTTTTTTTAAATAAAAAAAAGATTTAGAAGTTTTTAATTAAACAAAAATGAATTAGTTTGTGATTAAAAGGCCAATTAATGTTGAATACTGAACCAGTGAACTCATTGGATTGTCATGATTGAATCACTGTTTATTTTGATAGTTAAATAACCAACTATCAAATATATCCAATACAATTGTTGGTACAGAAAGACCGGGATCGAATTTATAATCGAAAACCATTCCGACCAACAAACACGTGAAGCTATCAGAAGATGATCGAGATGGAGCATTTAAGATTGTAGATTTTCATAAACGGAGGAATTACTAATATTCTCTGATGTTGCAACCAGAGATAAACTGTGGTTCTGTCGTGGTTGGAATCTACGGGCTGCATGGATTTCTCGCTACTGATCCATTGGGTGATTTCTATATTGGATGTAATAGGAGAGTACCTTCGGTTCATCCTGTTCTTGGATGACATGTATGGACGTATGTCTGACAGAGTATTTCCAAAGGGATCACGTACGTTGATTTCTTCAAACGTGCTATAGTTGTTGGTGGAGAATGGTCATTCTCTTAGCTTAACTGCTAGAGTATTTTTGTGGACGTCAATTAGTGATATCTGACGGATCTGATGATGTGGCATTCAAAGTAAATGATGACCAAATGTTCAAAAGTTAATTCTGACCTCAGGCCTCATCAACCGGGAAATGACAAAAATCGGGTAGGCAGCTTGGCTATGTGGGTCGCTTCCATTAGGGTGTATAATCAACTATCTTGAAAAATTTCATTTTCCTTCTTTAATTTATTTCGATGCTGTCCCTTTTCGGGAAACGGTGGTTTGAGCCCAACCGTTGGTGATATACATTCGATACACTCAAGCAAAATGAGTGGGCGGTCATGTGTGGGTCGGGTTGCAGGACGTTCTTGCTGAACCCAGTGTATTCGCCTCTAGAGATACACTATCGGAAGGTGGTTCCATACCTTGTCATGTTGGAAATCCGTTGGTGTTCAGATGTATTATATCTAGTATTTATTCCGTTGTGTGATTGTGTATGAGGACAGGTTATTATAACTGTCTAGATGTGTGATGTACTCTGATATTGTAAGTATTTTTAAAAGCTCTCAATAAAGTTTATTTTTGTATTATATTTTGTTCCGCTGCGATGTGAGACTCTGATTCTGTGTTGTGTTGGTACTTCTTCTTCTTCTTCTTCTATTCTAACTTTCTTTCTTTCTTTTCTCACCCTCTAGATTCTTTCTAATAACGTCCTTTGTTTTCAGTGCTTGGAAGGTCGGCATGTGATACAGAATTGTATTTATGTCGATTTTCGGGGCCGAAAATCCCTAGGTCATTACAGTGGTATCAAAGCTATTGGTTTAGTAATAACCTTGGCTCTGTGGTGTGGCACGATAGAGATAGGGTTAGTAATACCCTAGATCGAGATTGAGTGTATATATATGAGAGCGTATTTGTAAATTTTATACACAAATGTTTTGTATTGTGTTGATTGATCGGTTCGAGTGTTGAGAAGCATTGAACTGGCAATGGATGCAGTATTGTTTTGTAAAGAGGGTAAATGAAATAATTTTACCCAAATTATATTTTTGTATGGAAAAGAAATAACTTTATCAAATTATTGAGATACTAATATGTTTGATCAATTTGAATGGAATTCAAATCGGATTGAAAATTTGAATTGCAACTTAACCTAGTTAAGTGAAATTGTACTAATATTGAGATTGAAATAAATAAATTTGGAAATTAGAAATTGAATGCATAAATGATAATTAAATAAAATCAATTGTAGATTAATCGATTGATGTTCAAATCCGTGAAACCAAAACAAAATATTATTATTGAATGTAAGTTCAATTAATTTGGTTGTGTATTGGTTGTTGGTAGTGAATTATTTGTTATTAGATGATAGTTTGTTTGAATGGCTATAACCAACAATTTAATGGAGCTAAGTGAATTATAAACTAAAGAATAATTTTCGGTATACTTAAACTGGAATGAAGCCGTATATAAAGTAGAATTTATGATCTAACCCTGTATGCGATAATGAATTGATGCTAGCTATTTGATTTTGGGAATTGGTGTAGTTATACTTGTTGATTAGTGGAATATTATTTCAGAATTTCATATATTTATCACTCATATGTGAAGTGAGTTAAGTACAAGTGCCTGATGGCTAGGCAGATTGATATTGGTTGAGTAAATCGCATATATAGTGAGCAACTATGCTCTATAACACTCGTAAAAGATACGCCTACGCGAAAATATAAAATTCTGGGTTTTCGGTTTTTGTTTTCCGACCGTGTGGGTCGATGTATATATATTATTTGTTCCTGCGATATCGGAGATGTCACTCCATAAAGGGGAGGCTCTGCCGAATTTTTCCGGGAATTTAAAGTTTAGAAAATTTTCGATATTTTTGAAAATGTTTATATATGGTATTGAATTTGTTTTCATTTTAAAATGAGTTGGATTTGGAAATTAATGGGAATCGTAGCATTTTTCTTACCTTATCAATTTCGGGGACGAAATTATTTTAAGGGGGAAAGAATGTAACGATCCATATCTTCTGTAGTCAAATATTTGATTTAATTTATTATTTTAAATATTATATTTGGAATATTAATGGATTTTAATATTTAATTCGAAGTTTGAATGTTATAAATATATATATTATAAATCGAGCTCGAAATGGCGTGGTAGTTCGTAATATGGAGTTTTGAACTTCAATTGAATATACAGTATCCGATATAAGTCGGATTTCTGTGAAATAGTAAACGTTAGAATCCTGTTGATGAATATTTTCATATGGAAGAGAAGAATCTAGATTTCGTATTATAGATTGTTAGTTATGGCCAAATCAAAATTTAAAATAGTCGCTATGGAAATCGTTATTTAAATATAGGCCTTTAAGATGACCATTTTGCAAACAGAGTCCGTTTTCGATGAAATTAGTTTCATTGGGACCGTAACTTTAAATTATTGTACGGTATTAAACTGCGTGGCAAACCGATGTCGTATGTGATCACGACAGCCGTAAATGCCCATTCAATTTCTATAGTGTGTAATTAAGTTAATTTAATTTAATAAAGAGATATTTGAGTGTAACTTAAGAAGACGATCAAATTAGGCCGTGAAACCAGTTCCGTTGAGTCCATATCGACGTTTAGAGTCAGGATAGGTATATAGTTTGTTATTTTTGGAGACCGGGTAATTTGGTGTCCAAAATGGTATTGCGGTGCGTATAAAAATAGCCTACCAGGAAATAGTCTCGGAATGCGACGAAACTGATGCCATTGGATTTGTATTAATTAATTATTATAGAATTTTTAATTTTCGTGTCAATCGGACTTATCGTTTGATCGTGGCAGTGATAAACGCCCTAATCAATTATATTATTTGGTTAATTCATTTAGGGGTAACTTTAAACGAATAAACGACTGGCCAAATGAACTCCGATTTGAACGAAACAAGATTCATTGGATCCGTAAGGAAGAGATCTAGTAAAATATCAAGATTTCAAATTTATTGGATTTTTTCTGTAATTTTAGGAATTTTAAACGCTTGATTTTTCATCGATAATTATAAATGACTTTTCACAAACGACCTCGGAATTGGACGAAACCTGGCCCATTGGGTCCGAAATATTTTTTTTGGTTAGGATTATATTATTTTGTCAAAAGCGGGAATCATATGTGATTAGTATGTCAATTACTTCTCTATGAAGTTTTATTTTATATTAAATTATAATATTCTAAACCCTATAAATAAGGTTAAGATCCAATACCCTAATCTTTCCGTCAAACCTATCTCTGTGGTCAACGCTCTATTCTCTGCGCCTCCACCAAAGAATTTAATTGCCATGAATATTCAATCCTTCCTCCTAAATTATCTTTCGATCCACACCTCTAAATTGGATCTTTTCAACGGCAAATATCTCAACCTCGAAAAGGGATACAATCTGAACGGCTATGATGGATTCTTCTTCATCGTGGCGATTGGAATATGGCCTGAATGGTGCAGTAGTTCGGGGGCTTTTGGGGATGGAAGGCTGCATCGAGTTAGGCTAGAGTCGAGGCGCAGGCAAGCGAGGTTAAGGCGGGTGGAACGATGGTCTTGGATGATGGCCTGGTGGTCGGGAACAGTGGTGCGAAAGTGATCAAGTTTGGGTGTGGTTCTTAGTATCGAACGAAACAGGGACTAACGAGAACGATGGAGACTTATCGGCTTGGTTATCTTAGTTCTTTAATGTACTTAACGTTAATACTTCATTGATCATAATAGTTAACTTTATTATAAGCTATTAAAATAGTTGTTTATTGCTTAATCCAGGACAGAGACGGGTAGTCCAGTCGAAGTTTGTGTGGAAAATAATTCCGCCGGGGTTGTTGTTGAAGTGAGTAGTTGAATTGATTGTTGGCGCTAGAACAAAGGCACAAAGAACAATACTGGGAATAAAGTGTGGAAGGACTGTGATCGGTCCTACTCTCTGAAATTCGTAAATTAATTAAAGTTACAATTTTAAAACAAAAGTTGATAGTTTTAAAATAAAATGATAATCTAATATTTCTTATATCTCATATGTATAGGTAATCATGTGTGAACAGGACTTACGAAGACGATGGACTTTTTCAGCCTGTAACCGAGTTCAGAGGAAAACAAAGTAATTAATTAAAATAATTATTTATTGAGAATTAATTATTTAAATACTTATACTATGTATAACTCTCCCGTATATTAACAGAATGGAACTAAACAAATTGCTTTGGAAACGTGATTACGAACACTGCATTCTGGAACTAATTTGGACAGTTCAAGACACAGCTGGAATTTACAGTTAAATTAAACAACTGTTAATTTAAACAACTGTTTAATTTAACTGTAACTGAACCATTCAACGAAATCAGATTTAAGGTGAGTTAGACTCACTCAGTTCTTCCCATTTATATTTTATATAAATTGGGTTTTTATTTTGTGTGTTCTGACTGCTGATGATTGACTGTTTGCTAGTTATATATTTGTTGATTTAACCGATGAAATTAAACTGTTGTTTAACTTCAGTGAAATACCAAATTGTTATTTTAACGATTTGATCCAATAAAGGTAACCCACCTTGATTGGTCACGTTTATAAAATAAATGTGTTTGAATTGTTTGAATAGTTTGAATTGCTTATGAGTTGGTTGATGTTAACGATCATTATTTTTTGTTATCATTTAAATGAAACTGAATGATCTGATTTGAGATAACCATTTTGGATACAGGGAAGAACAGGTTGGAGGGATCCAACGGGATTCCTCAGATATATTATTTATCTTCATATTATCATATATGAACTGTCATGATTGGGTGATTGATTTGATTAGTGATCATTGACTGAAAATTCAACCTGTGTTTTGTTTTAACCAATTGACAATATTGGTTGGATAATCGGCATTAAATGGCCTAAAAGTAAATTGTTTTGTTTTATATTGATTTACCGTCAGGTGGATCGATAGGACTGAAGTTATAAAATTTATTATATAACTGAAAAATATATTTTGAAATATAATAATTTGAATAAAAGTTTATAAACGAGAAATAAATATTTATTATTTATTAATTAATTATTTAATGAAGTAAATTCTTATGTTAATCATATTTATAAACAAGTGATTGGAAGTTAACCCAGCCGTTAAGTTTGGATAATTTAAATGTTAAGTAACAATTAAATGGAACCATTTAAATTAATTATACAATTAATTAATTTAAAGGGAGAACTGTAACGACCCGTATTTCCAACGGTATTATAATTAATCTATTTAATTATTTAAACAACGATTTAGAGAATTAAGTGGCCGTTTAATTAAATAACTTTGAATATTTAATTAATATAATAATTAAATAATGTATTTAATTTTTGAAATAATCAGAAATAGCTGAATTCACAATATGGTGTAAATTGGATTATTTAAAATATATAATTCAGTTTAGAGTTGAATTATATTCACGGGTATATTATTTATGCAAAGCTTGAACACATAATTATATTTTAATTATAATTAAGCCCGTAACGTCATGGTAGTTCGCTATTTGGCGATTTGAACTTCAACGGAATATACACGGTCCGTTTTAGATCGGATTTCTGTGAAACAAGAAACGTTAGGATCTGGTGAAGTATATTTTTCTAGTGGAAGAGAAAAATTGGGATTTCGTCGTGTAGATTTTGATATATGTCCAAATCAAATTTTAAAATAGTCGCTACAAAATCGTTTATCGACTGTAACGGTTTATTCGATATAACTAGGTACCGGTTCCGAATTTAGACAAGATTCTTTTGAGACGTAGTGATAATTTAATTTTTAGAATTTTATCGTAATTTTTAATTAGTTAAATAAGCATCTTTTTATTTGAAGTATTTTGCACCCTGTAATCAACATTTTGAGGTTTCACAAAATGAGTTAATCTACCGATATTATTATATTTTTGGGATCGTGACACCTTGCTCATCACAACGGTATGTTTATTTCTGTCTATAGCTGTTCGTAAAAACTTCACTTTGAAATAATGCATATCCATGCCACAACAACTTTTAAATATACATATATTTACAAATTAATAGGAGAGTTTTAAGTAGCAATTAAGCAATTCGGATGGCGTGGAGACAAAACTTTGGTGAAGTAACGGGTGAACAAGAAACCGCTACGTCCCCTCTTCACTTAAATGCTCCCCATATATATATCTTGCTGGACAATTTTTCACCGCTTGTATCCTCATTTGCATCTTCAAAGAAACAGACTTCACCATTTAAAACCAAACAACAAATTATACTCCTCAAAAGAAAAGAAAAACCCACGACTTATATAGCGAAATCCCCGGGTCGTTACAAGAACGAAATGGAATCGATTAATGAGATAACCGTGTCTTGAAGTTGACTAAATCGACCGTTTTAATTGGGATTGATTATTAAATTGGTGTGTTTTGAACAAAATAGTTTAACGAATATCTGTTTTATTTTAAATAAGATTTTAAAAAATGAATTTAATATTTATTTTAGTTAATAAAGGAATTAACTACTTTACAGTAGTTAATAATTAAAATAAATTATTATTTTAATTAATAGTAATTTATAAAATTACCTTTTAATTGAGATTCATTTAATGGTAATCGAAATTGGAAATAATCTAGTTGAATGGTGAAAGGACAGTATGTACGAGATTTATATTTAAAACCCAAATTTTTATAACAAAGTTATAAAAGGAATTTCAGTTGGATATGATAGCTTGAATCAAATGCTTACATAATAGTCAAATTTAGTAAAAGGAGAAAAGGATGAAAGCGGGTTTATAATAGACCAGTGTTATATAAATGAGGTTCAAGAATATAAAGCGTTAATTAACGTTACTTAGATATGGGATTAAGTAAGAAGGGGAACTAAAATAGGATTTCCAAAACAGGAATGGTTAAATGGATCTGGAAAAGGATTGGTAAAAGTGAATTTGGGTAAAGAAGTGGATCATAGGATTTGATAAATAAATCTGAATTATAAAATGAATTTGTCTAAAGAGATAAAGATTAAAGGATGGTATTTTTAAGTAATTATTGAATTAAGAAATAATGATATATTAGAGAAAGAGATTTTCAAAGAGTAATAAGGTTATATGAAACTGTATTTTGAATAAAGTAGTTAAATGGTATTCGATTTGATAATAGAATGGAATATTGGTTTTTGGAATTACAACTCGTATCTATCTTAAGATATAAGCGTTGTTGATCAAGGTCTGAGAGGTAATTAAAATACCCCAACTTGAACAACATCAGGATTATCTGAAGATGATATTAGTTGTAATGGTAAAAAGGGTTAGTGATAATTTATTATTTCCATCAAAGAAATAATAGTGCAAAGTTTACTGAAAATTGGGAATTTATATATAACGAGAGTTCCAAAGTGAAAAGGGAAATTAAAGGGGCTGCGTGAAAATATAACGATATTTTCGGGTTAGAAAGGAAATGTAAAGTTGAGTTTTATTTTATGCAAATAAATATTAGTTATTGTTTCAAGAACGGAATAAAATATATTTTGTAATGTTGTTTACGAATAATGAGTTGAATGGATTTCCCAAATTTGAATAATAAAGAATGATGTAATAAATGTTTTGAAAGGAGATTTAAGTGGAAATTGAATATGGTTATAAGCTATCTTACCGAGTATTATAATGAAATAGTTTGGAGGGCAATTAGTACATAAGAATTCAATTATCGTATTTTTTTATATAAAAAAAAGAGTTAGAAGTTTTTAATTAAACTACAATGAATTATTTTGTGATTAAAAGGGCAGTTGATGCTGAATACTGAACCAGTGAACTTATTGGATTATCATGATTGAATCACTGTTTATTTTGATAGTTAAATAACCGACTATCAAATATATCCAATACGATTGTTGGTACGGAAAGACCGAGATCAAATTTATATTCGAAAACCATTCCGACCAACAAGTACGTGAAGCTATCAGAAGATGATCGAGATGGAGCATTGAAGATTGTAACAACCCGGAATTTTGGAACCAATTTAAATTTTTTTATTTTAGAAATTTTAATGGATTTCGAATATTTAAAATAATTTATTTTAAATAATAACGACGAAAAATTTATTTAAATCGAAGTTAAAACGAAATTTTTTATTTTAATTATAAAAGGAGTTAAAAATAACGCGGTAGTTTGAAAATTTGAATTTGAATTTTGACTGACTGTACATGATGCAAAATAAAACGAATTTTAGTGAAACCAAAAATATTTAAATCTGTTTAAAAATATCTTTCCAATGAATCTGAAAAATTGAAATTTCATAGCGGGAATCAAAAGTTATGTCCAGTTTAAAATTCAGAATAGTCGCTGTAGAATATATATATTTTTTAATATTAAAAATAGCCGTTTTACAAACGACCTCCGTGTTCGACGAAACCACTTTTGTTGGAACCGGAATGTCAAATTATTGCTAGGTTTCAATTTTCATAATTTTAGGAATTAATATGTGAGCGTGGCAAAGGAAAACGTGTTCTGTCATATTCAGTCAAATAGGATCGAACAGAAAATGAGCATTTTTCAAACGGTCTCGGAGTTCGAAGAAATTAGCTTTGTTAGGACCGTATCATCAAACCATAACTAGAAATAATTTTTCTGTAATTTTTAGAGTCTGCATGTAGCCCCGGTAAATTAAAATGTACGATCAAATTAAATAATTAAATGTTTTATATTTTAAAATAAAGAAAATTGGGCTAAAACGATCGAATGGGATGACGGGACCTAGCCTATTGGGTCCGGAATGGGGGTAATTGTCTAGGGGAAACATTCGTTTGGTTCGATTCAGAGTTCGTATCAATATACATGTATTTTTGAAATTAAAAGAATTAAATATATATTAAAATAAAATTTATAAATAGCTAATATCCGAAACCCTAATCCTATATACAGAGCCGCCGCCGTTCTCTTTAATAAATGGCTGAAAATGTCTGAAATTCTCCCAATCTACTAAGAATTATCAAGGACTTATAGCTGCAAATTTGTTCAACATGGAGAGATCTACGGATTGTACTGTTATGATTGAATTTAACATCGTGAGTTGTGAGAATTTCCAGCCTAAACACAGCGCATTCATGGAGGATTTTAAGGCGGAGGGGGGGGGGTGCGCACCATCCATGTTTACGGGCTGTGACAGGTGGCTTCAGAGCGCTTCAGATGGTGGGTTTGGATCTGACGTCGGTGGCTCGGTTAACATTGCGATTGGGGGAGGGGGGTTTCTGATTGTGTATGGGTTACGGGGTGTATTCCTCAATGAAGAAGAAGGAAAAGAAAAATCAATGGCAGAGAAAGGTTTAAGGAATTTTAATGTAATTAGTTTATATTTAGTCATTGTAATATTCCAGAAATCCGAGCCAATTTAAAATTTTTATTTTGGCAATTTTAGCGAATTTTGATTATTTAAAATGAATTATTTTAAATAATAACGACGAGAAATTTATTTTGAATAGAATTCGAATGTATATTTTATATAGATCGTCGTTAGAATATAAATATTTATTTATATATATAAAAGGAATTGAAAATGGCGTGGTAGTTCGATAATTCGATGTTAAATTTCAAATGAATGTACAGGATTCAAAATAAACCGGATTTTAGTGAAACCAAAAATAATAGAATCTATTTGAGAATATCTTTCCAACGAATCCAAAAAATTGAAATTTCATTGTGGGAATCAAAAGATATGTCCAGATGAATTTTCAGAATAGTCGCTATGGAATTCAGGCCCTTAAAAATGGAAAATTTTCAAACGACCTCGGATTTCGACGAAACCACTTTTGTTGGATCCGTGATGTCAGGTTATTGCTAGATTCCAAATTTCGTAATTTTTCGAATTAATATGTGAGCGTGGCAAAGGAAAATGTGTTTTGTCAATTTCGATCGACCTGAAATTGGCCATTTTTCTAACGGTCTCAGAATTCGATGAAATTAGTTTTGTTAGGACCGTATCGTCAATACGAAGCTAGAAAATATTTTTCTGGAATTTTTCGAGTTAGTATGTGACCCCAGTAAATTGAAATGCGCGTTCAAATTCAATATATAGAGTTATATGTTGATTTTGACGAAAACAGATCGAAACGATCAAATCAGCTTACGATACATATCCCATTGCGTTCAGAATGGGGGTAATTAGCTATGGGCAACAGGCGGTGGGTTTCGTTTTGTGTTCGAAATAAAAAGTTACTTTTAGGTGGAAAATAAAATAAAATATATAAAATTCTCTCTCCTCCTCTTTACCTTTACCCCCCATCACCGTTCATTTCAGAAGTAAATCAAAAGGAAAAAAAAAGAAGAAACCTAAATCGCGAGACCCCCCTATCCACCGTCGCGATGGCCTCCACCTCGCCCACCGGAGTGGCGCCGCCCTCCTCCACCTCAGGCGCCGCCTCCATCTTCTCCCTCCACCCCTCCTCCTCGCTGCGCGCACACCCCCCAAACCACCTGAGAACGAACGCCCCCCCTGAAGGCTGCCGCGCCACCGAGACCACCACCGACGCCAAACGAATCCCCCTCTCCTCTTCGTATGCTGTAAGTTCTCTTTTTACTTTTATTTATTTTTATTTTCTCTTTTCTTTTTTAGTTTTTGTGATTTTTATATATCATAACATTGTTTTAAAAGTAAAAGAGAAGTTTGATTTTTATTTTTAAAAAGGTTTTTTTTTAAACAAAGTAAAGGTTTGATTTTTAAAAAAATAATAGAAATACGATTTTTTACTTGAATAGGAATACGATTTTTATTTAAATAAAAAGAAGAAAATATAACCTTTTGTTTAGATAAAGATGTAATTTTTATATGGTAGAAACAATAAAGGTGTAATTTTTATATTGTATCAATAATAAAGATGTGATCTTTATAGTAGTAGAAATTTAAAAATATAATTTTTATACTGTAGAAAGAATAAAAATATAATTTTCATAATAGTAGAGTATTAAAAATATGATTTTTATTTGTTAGAATGAAGCAATAAAAATATAATTTTTATTTGAACAGCGTTAAAAGAACTGCATTGGAACTTCAAATAAATCCAGATGTTCAGCAGTTCAAAAGCAAAGCACGACGGAGCGGAACCCTCTGTGAGAACTTCTCACTTTAAATCTTGTTTTTCTAGTTAAAAATATATACTAGGATGAAGACGGTGTTTAGTAGCACCCGACACCCGTCGTCCACAGACCATGGACGACTTGTATGCTTGTTCGTTTGATTTTGATGTGTAGTTGATTATGTGATGTGAAATGAAATAAAATATTTATGTAGTTAAAAATATTTTATAGTTGAAAATATAATTTTTTACATGAATGTGAATAAATAAATATAAACAAATAGGACGATTTGTTTATGTACACACATTTGACCGATATTGATTGGGACGATAAATTTTACACATCGCCCAACTGCACAAATAAATTCTGTGTTTGATTGTTTGAAACCCCACACGGGTATTGGGATGATATATGACATACACTAATCCCAATAATTAGTTGTATGTCGATCAATTGATTGACAGTCTGTTATAAGCGTTAAATATTTATATTTGATGCTTATACAGTGTAGAACGCACTCTAGATGATGGTGGATTATTTATCGTTGTTATTTTGTACATGTGTTGTAGAAAATCCATATAACTAACATTATATGGTGGCCTCATTCCAGTTTTGAAATAGAAATATTTTTGAAATAGAATATTTGAAAATAGAAATATATGAAGCCGTGTTGATTAGATTGACGCCATTTTGACGTGAACGATATTTATATCGATTTTATTCAATTTTCAATGTATATTAAAAGTGTTTTGGAAATTTGAATTATATTGAAAGTGATTTCGAAATTTGAATTATATTGAAAATAATCGAAATTCGAATTAAATTGAATAGAATTGAATTCGAATTGAAATTGAAAGGAATTGAATTCGAATTGAAATTGAATTCAAATTGAAATTGAAAAGAATTGAATTCAAATTAGGAATTGAAATTCGAATTAAATTGAAATTGAATTGAAATCGATTTGAAATGAATTTAAAATGAATTTATATGGGAATATTCAATATTGATTTGAAATTGAATATGAAGTTGAAACCGTTTTGAAAATGAATTTAAAACGATTTATAAAGCACGTTTTGAATTGAAATCGACGAATTATGTATTATATATATAATATAATGGCCTGAATAGAACGCGCCGCGCCGCTGTAGTTCGCGAATTTCGACCATTGACTTCGAATGGACATTGCGGGAGATCTGACCGTCGGATCCTCCTAAAACCGGAACCGTTGGGTTCGTATCGAAAAGTGCTTTCTAAGAATTTTAGAAATTTGAAATCTAACGGTTGGATTTGGAATTATGTCCAAATCAAATTTGAAAAAGGTCGCTGTAAGTGCAGTTCAATGGCCGTTGATGGAAATCGACTGTACGGGCCTTGATAAAATTATTAAAAATATCAATAATTTGTGTAAAATCATAAGAAATGATTTGTGAAGAATTAGGATGAAAAACTCCATATTTGAAAAGATAAAAATAGATTTTTATCGAAATGAACTAGTTTTGAATTAGAATAATAATTTATTTTTAAAATAAATAAAGTGGATTGGAAATGGTTTTGAAAATAACCAGAATTTCCAATATATAAAGTGGAAATGGATTTGAATCGAAATTGTCTTTGGAATATTTCGATGTTGGTTTCGCGATTATACAGATATTGTTAGGGAAATTTGAAAGATATATTTATATCGTTATTTCCAATACGATATTTGTTGGTTGTGGAATTTGATATTGAATATAAGCCGATATATTTTCTATTCAGAGCCTTGTATTTAATATCAAATGTGATTTGGGTTTGTCGTGAATGGTGTCTTTATTAACACTGTTCTTAAGCCCAGTTGAGAAAAAGATTAAATCTTTTTATTTAGATTTAATGAAGTGTACCAATTAAATAATATTTAATTGGAATTGAATTGGTATTGATCTTTGGGTTTATCGTGAACCATGTTTTAAATGACACTGATTCTTTAACCCAGTTAAGATTAAAACTAAGTGGAGTTTTAATGAATCTTTAATTAGATATAAAAGATCGAGAATGGAGTATCATCGGTTTTACTCCAGGCGATAGTTAAATCTTTAATTAGATTTGAACGTGAAATGGTAATTGAATTTACCAATAACACCGTGGTGTTAGATATGAAGTATTACCAGTTTTACTTCATGGGATGAGTAGGTGGGGATTGGGAAATAAAATAAATTATTACTTTGGTATGGTTTGCTAATCCCGACTAGTTTGGATTGATTAAAGAATAAATTTAAAGAATTTATCTTTGATAAAATTAATGGAACCTTCCCAAAGTATAAGAATATTTGAATAAAAGAATATTTTGAATTGGATTGAGGCGTATGTTGTGTTTGTGTAACACGTGTTTATTATATACGCGAGTTGTTCAGAAAGACCGGGTTTATCCCATTCTGAATAACTGATTCGACGTGGTGTCGAAGATGAAGACGGTGGTTGAAGACCGGAGGTCTTCACGTCATCTGGGTAATTACCGATGATCTTGATTGGGTCGTACACCCAAGAGGAGGGAATCAGTTAGTGGTTGTCCAGACGCACTTGGAGATCGTTGGATATGCGGGGTACTAGGTGCCTCCGGTTTCGTTCAGTCCCAGAACGAACGTGTAAATGGACTGTGTATCTGACATTGGATTTTAGTCTGTATGATTGATTTCTATTAAATATATATCTGATTGGCGACGGAGAATTTATTCTCTTGCTTAACGCCCTTCTCTGAGACGTACGAGCTCAGGGGATATATATTGATGGATATCAAATGCATGGAGTGAATTGCCTGTGTGGCATGCCTGAGTGGCAATAGATCGAGGCTTCTGTTGAAAAGCAAAGTCTTGTGGTTGATGATCAAAGCACCGCCTGTGTGACATAGTTTTGTGTAACGTGAATTCGCGAGCCTCACACCCAGGTTGTGAACCAGAAACGGGAGAGGACTTCAGGGAGGACATGCGTTTCTTTCTAGCTAGAAGTGGCGTCAGTGGTTTTACACGCCCTGACGAGTTTGACTTATGTGGTTGTTGCTGTTGCGAGGCACCTCGGTTTGATCGGATGATCCGGGTCCGATGGAGTCATTCGTTGGCTCATTTGCGCCCCATAGGGCGGGGAAACGTAGTGTTCAGGCATTTTAATCCACATCGGTGGACCGGCCCTGACGATCCAAGGTGCAGTTGCGGCTGTTCCTGAGACATGGTAGGCTAGATTGTCTCGAATCGGTAGAGGACGATCCCTGGCCTCGGTTCATAGATGGAAATCCAATTTCCAAATACGTGACTTTGCGGTTTTGATTGTAGAGCCTAGTATGGCGACATGATATATGGTACCCATGCCGTCTATGATTGATACTTATGATTGAAATTGTTTTAAACACTATACACTTATTATAGTATCAAATGACTTGTTTTAAACGTATCAAGCATGCTTTGGCTGTTATAAGGGAAAACCCTATCCTCTGGTTTGTGTTGCATTGTGTGATGGGACCTGGGTCTTATAATAGCTTCATTTTTCTTTATTTAGCATTGCGCTGTTGTTTTATGCACTGGTGTTCTTGGGAGGAAACCCGTTCCGTGTTATACGGCGTGGTCCCTTGATTTACCTAACTTTAAAATAAAGATTAATAACTGTTTTAGTTCTCACACCAGTCCCATGACTGACCTGGAGTTTATTGTTTTAACCTAAACTCTGGGTGCCCTTATTTTGACACGGGCAGCTAGTAGTTTTGGGTTTTGCAGATTTATACTCACAGGAACCTGGTTTACAGCTGGAACGATATCTGGAAAGCTTTGTATCTGTGTATCTTCTTCAGTTGTATTTTGTATTATTTTCCGCTGCTATGTAATGTGTTTAAACGTAATTTAAATATCTGATATTTTTCTGTTGTGTGATATTTATTTATACTCTGTTTATTCTTGTATTCTGATGGAATTGTTGTAATAAGCAATGAAATGTTCTTCTATTTGGGTTCTGATTTGTCATGTTCTCAAAGCGATCAGGCGTTTCGAACGGTCTTAATCGGTTTAGCGACTGATTCGGATCGAGCGAAATTCCCTATCGTCACATTTTGGTATCAGAGCTTTGGTTTACAAAGCTCAGAGAACAAGACACGTTAGAACCATACGAAAGAATTCACCAGAAATTGGATTAGTAATATCCAATGAGAATGACTCGTTAGAGATGGGATCAGTAGTATCCTAGAACGAGTGTGAAGAGTATATTTTTAAAATGAAAACAATTTTTGTTTTGAAAATTTAAATCAATTATTCGTATTTGATTATTTATTTTATATTGATTTGGACCATCCAATATATAAAGATTTTGCATATACGTCTGATCCGCGTGTATTCGAAGTTTTAATATACTGGATAGATATAGATTCGCACTCTAGTCGCTCGGGGATAATTCTGGTGATGTCCGGACATCATCAGTATTTATATTCGTGTTTCGAAGGTGTGATATCTATATATTTCCATTAGACTGGTGTGAGAACCAAAATTCGATAGGGCCTATTGTTGTGATTTGGCATCAAAAATGAGATTTTTGACTATATATCAAAGTTATGAATTTGAAATGATAATCAACAAATTAATTGCTAGTTGTGTTGTTTGATTATTGTTTGAATTAATTAAATGTTTAACCGTTTAGCCAAATTGAACCAAATCGTGAATTGTATTGAAAATTAGTCGCATATGCTTGCATGTACATGTACTTACACTGAACAGGTCATAGCAAGGAGGCTAGAGCAGAAGAATAAAATTGTTTGTCCGACGAATAGGTACATGTTTACCATAATTTACTGTTTTGTTTGGGTGATGATGATTTTATGAGCCGATTGGCTAGCCGCTTGGCTTTTTCCTTTTCTTTTGGATTGAAGAAGGCCATGGGAGGCTATATAAAATATCCCGAAGTCCCCGGTGCAGGGGAGGTTATGGCGAAATTTTTCGAAAATTTAGGGTGTTAGCCAAATTTTTGAAATTTTTGAAAAGTTTTTAAAAACTGAAAAGTTGAAAAACTTAAGCCGTAGTGAAAATACTGGAAGTTGAGTTGAATTGTTAAACAACTTTCGGCTTTATTCCTTTTCGGGGACGAAAAGTTTTAAGTGGGGGAGATTGTAATAACCCGGAAATCCGAGCCAATTTAAAAATTTTATTTTGGCAATTTTAGCGAATTTTGATTATTTAAAATGAATTATTTTAAATAATAACGACGAGAAATTTATTTTGAATAGAATTCGAACATATATTTTATATAGATCGTCGTTAGAATATAAATATTTCTTTATATATATAAAAGGAATTGAAAATGGCGCGGTAGTTCGATAATTCGATTTTAAATTTCAAATGAATGTACAGGATTCAAATTAAACCGGATTTTAGTGAAACCAAAAATAATAGAATCTATTTGAGGATATCTTTCCAACGAATCCGAAAAATTGAAATTTCATAGAGGGAATCAAAAGATATGTCCAGATGAATTTTCAGAATAGTCGCTATGGAATTCAGGCCCTTAAAAATGGAAATTTTGCAAACGACCTCGGATTTCGACGAAACCACTTTTGTTGGATCCGTGATGTCAGGTTATTGCTAGATTCCAATTTTCATAATTTTTCGAATCAATATGTGAGTGTGGCAAAGGAAAATGTGTTTTGTCAAATTCGATTGACCTGAAATTGGCCATTTTTCTAACGGTCTCAGAATTCGATGAAATTAGTTTTGTTAGGACCGTATCGTCAATACGAAGCTAGAAAATATTTTTCTGGAATTTTTCGAGTTCATATGTGACCCCGGTAAATTGAAATGCGCGTTCAAATTCAATATATAGAGTTATATGTTGATTTTGACGAAAACTGATCGAAACGATCAAATCAGCTTATGATACATATCCCATTGCGTTCGGAATGGGGGTAATTAGCTATGGGCGACAGGCGGTGGGTTTCATTTCGTGTTCGAAATAAAAAGTTACTTTTAGGTGGAAAATAAAATAAAATATATAAAATTCTCTCTCCTCCTCTTTACCATTACCCCCCCATCACCGTTCATTTCAGAAGTAAATCAAAAGAAAAAAAAAAGAAGAAACCTAAATCGCGAGACCCCCCCATCCACCGTCGCGATGGCCTCCACCTCGCCCACCGGAGTGGCGCCGCCCTCCTCCACCTCAGGCGCCGCCTCCATCTTCTCCCCCTTCTCCCTCCACCCCTCCTCCTCGCTGCGCGCACCCCCCAAACCACCTGAGAACGAACGCCCCCCCTGAAGGCTGCCGCACCACCAAGACCACCACCGACGCCAAACAAATCCCCCTCTCCTCTTCGTATGCTGTAAGTTCTCATTTTACTTTTATTTATTTTTATTTTCTCTTTTCTTTTCTAGTTGTTGTGATTTTTATATATCATTACCTTGTTTTAAAAGTAAAAGAGAAGTTTGATTTTTATTTTTAAAAAGGTTTGTTTATTTAAAACAAAGTAAAGGTTTGATTTTTTAAAAAAAAATAGAAATACGATTTTTACTTGAATAGGAATACGATTTTTATTTAAATAAAAAGAAGAAAATATAACCTTTTGTTTAGATAAAGATGTAATTTTTATATGGTAGAAACAATAAAGGTGTAATTTTTATATTGTATCAATAATAAAGATGTGATCTTTATAGTAGTAGCAATTTAAAAATATAATTTTTATACTATAGAAAGAATAAAAATATAATTTTCATAATAGTAGAGTATTAAAAATATGATTTTTATTTGTTAGAATGAAGCAATAAAAATATAATTTTTATTTGAACAGCGTGAAAAGAACTGCATTGGAACTTCAAACAAATCCAGATGTTCAGCAGTTCAAAAGCAAAGCACGACGGAGTGGAACCCTCTGTGAGAACTTCTCACTTTAAATCTTGTTTTTCTAGTTAAAAATATATACTAGGATGCAGACGGTGTTTAGTAGCACCTGACACCCGTCGTCCACAGACCATGGACGGCTTGTATGCTTGTTCATTTGATTTTGATGTGTAGTTGATTGTGTGATGTGATGTGAAATGAAATGAAATATTTATGTAGTTAAAAATATTTTATAGTTGAAAATATAATTTTTAACATGAATGTGAATAAATAAATATAAACAAATAGGACGATTTGTTTATGTACACACATTTGACCGATATTGATTGGAACGATAAATTTTACACATCGCCCAACTGCACAAATAAAATCTGTGTTTGATTGTTTAAAACCCCACACGGGTATTGTGATGATATATCACATACACTAATCCCAATAATTAGTTGTATGTCGATCGATTGATTGACAGGCTGTTATAAGCGTTAAATATTTATATTTGATGCTTATACAGTGTAGAACGCACTCTGGATGATGGTGGATTATTTATCGTTGTTATTTTGTACATGTGTTGTAGAAAATCCATATAAATAACATTATATGGTAATTGATTGGGCCTCATTCCAGTTTTGAAATAGAAATATTTGAAAAAGAAATATTTGAAAATAGAAATATATGAAGCCGTGCTGATTAGATTGACGCCTTTTGATGTGAACGATATTTATATCGATTTTATTCAATTTTCAATGTATATTGAAAGTGTTTTCGAAATTTGAATTATATTGAAAGTGATTTCGAAATTTGAATTATATTGAAAATAATCGAAATTCGAATTAAACTGAATAGAATTGAATTCGAATAGAAATTGAAAGGAATTGAATTCGAATTGAAATTGAAAGGAATTGAATTCAAATTGAAATTGAAAAGAATTGAATTCAAATTGGGAATTGAAATTCGAATTAAATTGAAATTGAATTTGAATTGAAATCGATTTGAAATGAATTTAAAACGAATTTATATTGGAATATTCAATTTTGATTTGAAATTGAATATAAAGTTGAAACCGTTTTGAAAATGAATTTAAAACGATTTATAAAGCACGTTTTGAATTGAAATCAACGAATTATATATTATATATATTATATAATGGCCTGAATAGAACGCGTCGCACTGCGGCAGTTCGCGAATTTCGACCATTGACTTCGAATAGACATTGCGGGAGATCTGACTGTCGGATTCTCCTAAAGCCGGAACCGTTGGGTTCGTATCGAAAAGAGCTTTCTAACGAATATTAGAAATTTGAAATCTAACGGTTGGATTTGGAATTATGTCCAAATCGAATTTGAAAAAGGTCGCTGTAAGTGCAGTTCGATGGCCGTTGATGGAAATCGACTTTACGGGCCTTGATAAAATTATTAAAAATAGTAATAATTTGTGTAAAATCATAAGAAATGATTTGTGAAGAATTGGGATGAAAAACTTCATATTTGAAAAGATAAAAATAGATTTTTATCGAAATGAACTAGTTTTGAACTAGAATAATAATTTATTTATTTTTAAAATAAATAAAGTGGATTGGAAATGGGTTTGAAAATAACCAGAATTTCCAATATATAAAGTGGAAATGGATTTGAATCGAATTTGTCTTTGGAATATTTCGATGTTGGTTTCGTGATTATATAGATATTGTTAGGAAATTAGAAAGATATATTTATATCATTATTTCCAATACGATATTTGTTGGTTGTGGAATTAGATATTGAATATAAGCCGATATATTTTCTATTCAGAGCCTTGTATTTAATATCAAATGTGATTTGGGTTTGTCGTGAATGGTGTCTTCATTAACACTATTCTTAAGCCCAGTTGAGAAACAGATTAAATCTTTTTATTTCGATTTAATGAAGTGTACCAATTAAATAATATTTAATTGGGATTGGATTGGTATTGATCTTTGGGTTTATCGTGAACCGTGTTTTAAATGACACTGATTCTTTAACCCAGTTAAGATTAAAACTAAGTGGATTTTTAATGAATCTTTAATTATATTGAAAAGATCAAGAATGGAGTATCACCAGTTTTATTCCAGGCGATAGTTAAATCTTTAATTAGATTTGAATGTGAAATGGTAATTGAATTTACTGATAACACAGTGGTGTTAGATATGAAGTATTACCAGTTTTACTTCATGGGATGAATAGGTGGGGATTGGGAAATAAAATAAATGATTACTTTGGTGTGGTTCGCTAATCCCGACTAGTTTGGATTGATTAAAGAATAAATTTAAAGAATTTATCTTTGATAAAATTAATGGGAACCTTTCCCAAAGTATAAGAATATTTGAATAAAAGAATATTCTAAATTGTATTGAGGCGTATGTTGTGTTTGTGTAACACGTGTTTATTATATACGCGAGTTGTTCAGAAAGACCGGGTTTATCCCATTCTGAATAACTGATTCAACGTGGTGTCAAAGATGAAGATGGTGGTTGAAGACCGGAGGTCTTCACGTCTTCTGGGTAATTACTGATGATCTTGATTGGGCCGTACACCCAAGAGGAGGGAATCAGTTAGTGGTTGTCCAGACGCACTTGGAGATCGATGGATATGCGGGGTACTAGGTGCCTCCGGTTTCGTTCAGTCCCAGAACGAACGTGTAAATGGACTGTGTGTCTGACATTGGATTTTAGTCTGTGTGATTGATTTCTATTAAATATATATCTGTTTGGCGGCGGAGAATTTATTCTCTTGCTTAACGCCCTTCTCTGAGACGTACGAGCTCAGGAGATATATATTGATGAATATCAAACGCATGGAGTGAATTGCCTGTGTGGCATGCCTAAGTGGCAATAGATCGAGGCTTCTGTTGAAAAGCAAAGTCTTGTGGTTGATGATCAAAGCACCGCCTGTGTGGCATAGCTTTGTGTAACGTGAATTCGCAAGCCTCACACCCAGGTTGTGAACCAGAAACGGGAGAGGACTTCAGGGAGGACATGCGTTTCTTTCTAGCTAGAAGTGGCATCAGTGGTTTTACACGCCCCGACGAGTTTGACTTATGTGGTTGTTGCTGTTGCGAAGCGCCTCGGCTTGATCGGACGATCCGGGTCCGATGGAGTCATTCATTGGCTCATTTGCGCCCCATAGGGCGGGGAAACGTAGTGTTCAGGCATTTTAATCCACATCGGTGGACCGGCCCTGACGATCCAAGGTGCGGTTGCGGCTGTTCCTGAGACATGGTAAGCTAGATTGTCTCGAATCGGTAGAGGACGATCCCTGGCCTCGGTTCATAGATGGAAATCCAATTTCCAAATACGTGACTTTGCGGTTTTGATTGTAGAGCCTAGTATGGCGACATGATATATGGTATCCATGCCGTCTATGATTGGTACTTATGATTGAAATTGTTTTAAACACTATACACTTATTATAGTATCAAATGACTTGTTTTAAACGTATCAAGCATGCTTTGGCTATTATAAGGGAAAACCCTATCCTTCGGTTTGTGTTGCATTGTGTGATGGGACCTGGGTCTTATAATAGCTTCATTTTTCTTTATTTAGCATTGCGCTGTTGTTTTATGCACTGGTGTTCTTGGGAGGAAACCTGTTCCATGTTATACGGCGTGGTCCCTTGTTTTACCTAACTTTAAAATAAAGATTAATAACTATTTTAGTTCTCACACCAGTCACATGACTGACCTGGAGTTTATTGTTTTAACCTAAACTCTGGGTGCCCTTATTTTGACACGGGCAGCTAGTAGTTTTGGGTTTTGCAGATTTATATTCACAGGAACCTGGTTTACAGCTGGAACGATATCCGGAAAGCTTTGTATCCATGTATCTTCTTCAGTTGTATTTTGTATTATTTTCCGCTGCTATGTAATGTATTTAAACGTAATTTAAATCTCTGATATTTTTCTGTTGTGTGATATTTATTTATACTCTGTTTATTCTTGTATTCTGATGGAATTGTTGTAATAAGCAATGAAATGTTCTTCTGTTTGGGTTCTGATTTGTCATGTTCTCAAAGCGATCAGGCGTTTCGAACGGTCTTAATCGGTTTAGCGACTGATTCGGATCGAGCGAAATTCCCTGTCGTCACAGTCATATTATTAATTACATTGATTTATACCAGCTTACAAAACCAATATCTTTCTCATACTGATGCAGAATCCAGCAAACTAAATACCGTTGAAATCGTAAATTTCTGATCTACAACATGGAACTGACGGAACTGTGATTTGGAGCAGACCAGAATGGTATAAAACCGATGTGAGATCTCTATTTTGTTTAAATAAAATTAGTTATAGTTTGCGATGTAAAATTTATATTTATGCTATATAGAATTCATGTTGGTGTGGTATAAAATTTTAATTGGTTTTTTGTGATTGTTATGGACGACTGAATTGAATTGTATATATTAAAATAAAAATATTCAAGCTAGTCAAAATTTTTGCAGACAATAAAAACCATATTTTTATTGTTGATGCATAACTAAGATGTTACATGTTAGAAATAAAATAACATTTTTGATTAAGAAATGTACATTAGGGCAAAAATACTTTTTTTTGTTAGAAAATGTACATTAGAGCAAAAATACTTTTTGTTAGAAAAGAAATAACATTTTTAGTATAAAATGTTGCATTTTAAAAGAAATAACATTTTTGTTATAAAATGTGGTATCATAATAAAAATATCATTTTTTTCATAGAATGTCATGTTAGATAAAAGTTCATTTTTATTAGAAATAATAATGTCATTAGTGATAGAAATATCATTTTAGTTATTAAATGTCATGTTAGTTATAATTATCATTTTAGATTAAACATGTCACTTTGGTTAGAAATGACACATTAGAATAAAAATGTCAATTTTGTTAAACATGTTTAATTAGAATAAAAGTGTCAATTTTGTTAAAAATGTTTATTTAGAATAAAATGCCATTTTCATTAGAAATGTTTATCTAAATTAAAATGTCATTACATTAGGTATGTGATATTAGATAAGAAATAACATTTTGTATAAAATGTTATTTTAGAATAGATATAGCATGTCTTGTTATAAAATATTACATTAGAAAGAAATAACAATTTTTGTTATAAAATGTTACCTTAGAATAGAAATAACACTTTTGTTATAAAACAGTTGATTAGTATAAATATACCACTTTGTTATAAAATGGTATATTAAATAAACATGTCATTTTTTATTTGAAATGTTTATTTTGAATAAACATGTCATTTTCATTAGAAATGTTTATTTAGATTAAAAATAACATTGTAGCTAGAAATGTTTATTTAGATATAAATTTGTCACTTTTGTCAAATTTAGAATTGGCATCTAAAATTTCCACTTTTGTTAAACGGAAATTGTCGATAAACAAAAGTATCATTTTCATTTTTATTGAAATAGGAATTGTCGACAAACAAAAGTATCACTTTCATTTATGTTGAAATAGGAATTGTCGACAAACAAAAGTATCACTCTCATTTGTGTTGAAATAGGAATTGTCGACAAAACAAAATTGTCTTTTATTTTGTCGTTAAAAATATGAAACATGTCATACAAATAAAAGTATTTCTTTTTATTTGCCATGTTTAAAAATAGAAAGGTAATGCGAATGAAATATTCTTTTTGTTCTCCATTAGAATCATAGAAATGTAATGCGAATAAAATATTCTTTTTGTTCGCCATTAGAATCATAAAAAATGTAATGCGAATAAAATATTCTTTTTGTTCGACATCAGAATTGGTTAAATTTGTTAACCAATGATTAATTTATGTAAATTGTTGTTGTTTGAAAACCCCGCATGGGTATTGGGATGATACTTGACATACCCTAGTCCCAATATTTAGCTGTATGTCAATCGATGGATTGACAGGCTGTGATGAGCGTTATTTATTTTAATGCTCACACAATTATAATTTCACTCTGGATGTGAATAGTTTGTTTAATGATTATTTATCAATACTTTTATATGCATACGCAATGTATGAAATCCATATGACCGAATTTATATGGTAATTGATTGAGTCGCGTTCCGATTCAGAATATTTTTAATAAAATAATATTTTGAAATAAAGATCATCTTTATGTAAAGAATTTTTTAAAGTTAAGAATCTTGTAAATAAAGAATATTCTAAATAATGAATATTTTAGAATAATATTCAATGAAGAATAAAAATATTGACATATGAAGCCGTGTTATGTAGGAACGCTATTTTTAACCCGAACGGGTTTATCGATCGATTTTATTCATCATAAAACAAATATAAAAAAATGTTTTCAAAATATAATGTTTTGAAATATTATTATTTTAATATGATAAAAATATATAATATTCAATTTTGCTTTAAAATTGAAAATGATGTTAAAATCATTTTAAGATGAATTTATAAATATTTTATAAAATACGTTTTAAATATAAATCGACGAAATATATATACGATATATGTATTATATATATAATGGCCTGAATAGAACGCGCCGCGCAGCCACCGTTCGCGAATTTCAACCATTGACTTCAAATTGATGTAACGGGATATCCGACCGTCAGATTCTCTTAAAACCGGAACCGTTGGGTTCATATCGAAAAGGGCTTTCCAATGAATATAAGAGTTTTGAAATCTAACGGTTAGATTTGGAATTATGTCCAAATCAATTTTAGAAAAGGTCGCTGTAAGTGCAGTTCGGTGGCCATTATTGAAAACCGACTGCACAGGACTAAATAAAATTATTAAAATATGGAGAAATTATGTAAAATCATAATAAATGATTTGAAAAGAATTTGGATGAAGAATTCCAATTTTGTAAAAATAAAAATACATTTTTATCGAAATGAACTAGTTATAAACTAGAATAAATCTTTAAATTAAGATTTAATGAAGTTTTTCAATTAATTAAAATTTAATTGGAATTAAATTAAATAAATTGGATTTTTGGGTTTGTCGTGAATGGTGCCTTAAATAGCATTGTTCTTAAACCCCGTATGAAAGGAATAAATCTTTTAATTAAGACTATTAGAGTTTCCCAATTATATTCAGAGATTAGACTAAAATGAAATTTATATTGGGTTTATTGTGAACTGTGTTTTTAAATGACATTTGTTCTTTAACTCAATTAACAATGAAAATATAATTTGGAAATTATAAATCTTTTATTAAGGTTTAATTGGAAATTCTCCAAAGTAAAGTTTTTCCAATTTAATACATTAAATTGGAATTGAATGGATTTCGATTTAATAATAATCGAGATTAGCTTCTGTAAAAGAAGACCGTCAATATATATGGAATTTAAAAGGTTTTGCCGTTATTCCATTTATATTGTTAGTCTGATACAGGAATTTATATCGATTATATATTGATTTGATTTCTGTAAAAATTCCATATATGGAAGACGATTTTGGGTTTATCGTGGACTGATTTTTCATATTAAAACCAAATTGGGGTTTCAATGAATCTTTAAAAAGAGGATTAAATAAATTAAAGAAATTATCTTTGATAAAATTAATGGGAACCTATCCCTAATGTTGTGAATATTTATTTAAAATAATATTCTGAATTGGAATGAGGCGTTGGATGTGCTTTTACATTATTTTATTATTGATTATAAAATACGCGAGTTATTCGAAAATACCAGGTTTAACCCATTATGAATAATTACTACGACGATCAAGAGTCGAAGATGAAGATGGTGGTTGAAGACCGGAGGTCTTCACATCGTTTGGATGGTTAATGATGTCTTGATTGGACAACCACACAAGATAAGGTAATAAGTGGTGATCGTCCATACGTACTTGGAGATTGATGGATATGCGAGAACCTCTCTCCTGTATTGGACATATGGGAAAGGAATAAGGTGTCTACGGTTTCGTTCAGACACAGAACGGACTTGTAAATGGATGGTATGTCTAACATTGTATTCCTTTATGCTGTATTCGTTGATCTCTGCTAAATATATATCTGTTTGGTGGCGGAGAATTTATTCTCTTGCATAACACCCTTCTATGAGACGTACGAACTTAGAGGTTATATATTGGCAATAATCAATGGTATGGTATGGATTGAGAATATGGCAAGCCAAGATGCAAATGATCAAGGCTTTTGTTGAAAAGCAGGGCCTTGTGGTTGATGATCAAAGCATAGCCTATTTCAGCATAGCTTTGTGTATAACGTTACTTCGCGAGCCTCACACCCCGGTATGAACCAGAAACGGGAGCAAGGATTGCAGGGAGGACATACGTTTCTTTCTAGCTAGAAGTGGTATCATGGATTTTACAAGGCCTGACATTTTTACTTATGTAGAAGATGGAATGAGACGCCTCAGTTATTTGAGTCCCTAGTGGCTCTATTTACGCCCCATAGGGCGGGGAAACGTATTGTTCAGGCATTATTAATTCACTAACATATTTGTGGACCAACCCTGAAGATCCAGGTGCAGCTTTATCCTGAGACATGGTAGTCTAGATTGTCTCGAATTCGGTAAAGACTATCTCTTGCCTTGGTTCATGATGGAAATCCAACTTCCAATACGACACCATACGGTTTTGATTGTATAACTAGTATGGCGACATAGTATATGGTAGCTATGTCGTCTATGATTGATACATTATGATTGAAATGTTTTTGAAACATATATACACTAACAATAATATCAAATATGTTTTATTGTATCAAGCATTTTTGACCATTATAAGGTAAAACTCTATCCTCCGGTTTGCGTTGCGTTGTGTGATGGGACTTGAGTCTTATAATGGTTTCATTTTTCTAAAAAGCATTGCGTTATTTAACGATTTACTTTATTTATGCACTGGCAATCTAATGGAGTAAACCCGTTCCACGTTAGCGACGTGGTCCTGTGGTTAGCCTTATTATTAGATGAGTTAAGTAGAATTCTCATACCAGTCCCATGACTGACCTGTAGTTTGTTTCACTTTGCAAACTCAGGTGTCCATATTTTCCACATGCGCAGTCGAGTAGCTTTTTGCAGATATTTATCTTTTGAGAAGGATTCTGGGTTGAAGCTTAAAGCTGTGTCCAGAGCATGGATAGCCTTCCGCTGTATTAGTTTATTTGGTTTCCTCTGCAGTGTATTGTATTTATTGTAAATTTATCTTCCGCTGTATTATTATATTCGATGTACTCTAATATTCTATACTCTGATGTAACATTAATGTAATGTTTATAAAAGGCTTCTGTTATTTTTTCTGATGTGTTGTATGCCCAAAGTTAAAGTATTCGTGGATTTCCAACTTTTGGATCAGACCTGTGTGGTTTATGGTCGATTCAAAGGGCGGGGATTTAGGGTCTTTAAAGTTGGTATCAGAGCTCTGGTTAGCTCAAATCTTTGGAGTACAACTCGTTAGAACTGAACCAAAGACTCATCAGAGATTGGATTAGTAATATCCAATAAGGATACTCATTAGAGATAGGATCAGTAGCATCCTAGAATGTGAAAACTCGTTAGAGATGAGGTTAGTAATGGCCTAGAATGAGTTAAGAGTGGCAAGTCTATAATTAACGTATTTGTGATTATATATATAATCTGATCTTAGAAAATATGATTTTTGAATATATAAAAGTTATATATATTTGAAAAGTTAATCAACCAATAAAAGAATGAAAATTAAATTGGTAAGTTAAACAAATTTTAGCTTCGTTCCTTTTCGAGGACGAAAAGATTTTAAGTGGGGGAGATTGTAACAACCCGGAATTTTGGAACCAATTTAAAATTTTTTATTTTAGAAATTTTAATTGATTTTGAATATTTAAAATAATTTATTTTAAATAATAACGGCAAAAAATTTATTTAAATCAAAGTTAGAACGAAATTTTTTATTTTAATTATAAAAGGAGTTAGAAATAGCGCGATAGCTTGAAAATTTGAATTTGAACTTTGACTGACTGTACAGGATGCAAAACAAAACGGTTTTTAGTGAAACCAAAATATTTAAATCTGTCTGAAAATATCTTTCCAACGAATCTGAAAAATTGAAATTTCATAGCGGGAATCAAAAGTTATGTGCAGTTTAAAATTCAGAATAGTCGCTGTAGAATTTATATACATATATATATATATTAATATTAAAAATAGCCATTTTACAAACGACCTCCGTTTTCTACGAAACCACTTTTGTTGGTACCGGAATGTCAAATTATTGCTAGGTTTCAATTTTCATAATTTTTAGAATTAATATGTGAGCGTGGCAAAGGAAAACGTGTTTTGTCAGATTCAGTCGAATTGGATTGACCAGAAAACGACCATTTTTCAAATGGTCTCAGAATTCGATGAAATTGATTTTATTAGGACGGTATCATCAAACCATAACTAGAAATAATTTTTTCTATAATTTTTAGAGTCCGTATGTGGCTCTGATAAATTAAAATGTACGATCAAATTAAATAATTAAATGTTTTATATTTTAAAATAAAGAAAAGTGGGCTAAAACGATCGAATGGGCTAACAGGATCTAGCCCATTGGGTCCGGAATGGGGGTAATTGGCTGGGGGCAACATTTGTTGGGTTCGATTCAGAGTTCGTATCAATATACATGTATTTTTGAAATTTAAAGAATTAAATATATATAATAAAATAATATTTATAAATAGCTAATATCCGAAACCCTAATCCTATATACAGAGTCGTCGTCGTTCTCTTTAATAAATGGATGAAAATGTCTGAAATTCTCCTCTTAAATTCTCCCAATCTACTAAGAATTATCAAGGACTTATAGCTACAAATTTGTTCAACATGGAGAGATCTACGGATTGTACGGTTATCATTGAATTTAACATCGTGAGTTGTGAGAATTTCCAGCCTAAACACGGCTCGTTCATGGAGGATTTTAAGGCGGAGAGGGGGTGCGCACCGTCCATGTTTATGGGTGGTGACAGGGGGCTTCAGGGCGCTTCAGATAGTGGGTTTGGATCTGACGTCGGTGGCTCGGCTAACATTGCGATGGGGGGGTTTTCTGATCGTGTATGGGTTACGGGGTGTATTCCTCAACGAAGAAGAAGGAAAAGAAAAATCAACGGCAGGGAAAGGTTTAAGGAATTTTAATAATTAGTTTATATTTAGTCATATTATTAATAACATTGATTTATACCAGCTTATAAAACCAATATCTTTTTCATACTGAAGCAGAATTCAGCAAACTAAATACCGTTGAAATCGTAAATTCCTGATCTACAAACTGGAACTGACGAAACTGTGATTCTGAGCAGACCAGAATGGAGTAAAATCGAGGTGAGATCTCAATTTTGTTTAAATAAAATTAATTATAGATTGCGATGTAAATTTTATATTTATGTTATATAGAATTCATGTTGGTGTGGTATAAAATTTTAATTGGTTGTTTGTGATTGTTATGGACGACTGAATTGAATTGTATATATTAAAATAAAAATATTCATGCTTGCCAAAATTTGTGCAAACAATAAAAACCATATTTTTATTGTTAATGTATAACTAAGATGTTACATGTTAGAAATAAAATAACATTTTTGATTAAGAAATGTACATTAAAGCAAAAATACTTTTTTTTTGTTAGAAAATGTACATTAGAGCAAAAATATTTTTTGTTAGAAAAGAAATAGCATTTTTAGTATAAAATGTTGCATTATAAAAGAAATAACATTTTTGTTATAAAATGTGGTATCATAATAAAAATATCATTTTTTTCATAGAATGTCATGTTAGATAAAAGATCATCTTTATTAGAAATAATAATGTCATTATTGATAGAAATATCATTTTAGTTATTAAATGTCATGTTAGTTATAATTATCATTTTAGATTAAACATGTCACTTTAGTTAGAAATGTCACATCAAAATAAAAATCTCAATAATGTCAAACATGTTTAATTAGAATAAAAATGTCAATTTTGTTTAAAAGGTTTATTTAGAATAAAATGTCATTTTCATTAGAAATGTTTATCTAAATTAAAATGCCATTACATTAGGAATGTGATATTAGATAACAAATAACATTTTGTATAAAATGTTATATTAGAATAGAAATAGCATGTCTTGTTATAAAATGTTACATTAGAAAGAAATAACAATTTTTGTTATAAAATGTTACCTTAGAATAGAAATAACACTTTTGTTATAAAACGGTTCATTAGTATAAATATACCATTTTGTTATAAAATGATATATTAGATAAACATGTCATTTTTTATTTGAAATGTTTATTTAGAATAAACATGTCATTTTCATTAGAAATGTTTATTTAGATTAAAAATAACACTGTAGCCAGAAATGTTTATTTAGATATAAATCTATCGCTTTTGTCAAATTTAGAATTGGCATCTAAAATTTCCACTTTTGTTAAATGGAAATTGTCGACAAACAAAAGTATCATTTTCATTTATATTGAAATAAGAATTATCGACAAACAAAAGTATCACTTTCATTTATGTTGAAATTGGGATATTCGACAAACAAAAGATTCTCATTTGTGTTGAAATACGAATTGTCGACAAAACAAAATTGTCTTATATTTTGTTGTTAAAAATATGAAACATGTCATACAAATAAAAGTATTTCTTTTTATTTGCCATGTTTAAAAATAGAAATGTAATGCGAATGAAATATTCTTTTTGTTCGCCATTAGAATCACAGAAATGTAATGCGAATAAAATATTCTTTTTGTTCGCCATTAGAATCATAGAAAATGTAATGCGAATAAAATATTCTTTTTGTTCGACATCAGAATTGTTTAAATTTGTTAACCAATGATTTATTTATATAAATTGTTGTTGTTTGAAAACCCGACACGGGTATCGGGATGATACTTGACATACACTAGTCCCAATATTTAGATGTATGTCAATCGATGGATTGACAGGCTGTGATGAGCGTTATTTATTTTAATGCTCACACAGTTATAATTTCACTCTGGATGTGAATAGTTTGTTTAATGATTATTTATCATTACTATTATATACATATGCAATGTATGAAATCCATATGACCGAATTTATATGGTAATTGATTGAGACGCGTTCCGATTCAGAATATTTTTAATAAAATAATATTTTAAAATAAAGAACATCTTTATATAAAGAATATTTTAAAGTATAGAATTTTGTAAATAAAGAATATTTTAAATAGTGAATATTTTAGAATAATGTTCAATGAAGAATAAAAATATTGACATATGAAGCCGTGTTATGTAGGAACGATATTTTTAACCCGAACGAGTTTATCGATCGATTTTATTCATCATAAATATAAAAAATATTTTCAAAATATAATATTTTGAAATATTATTATTTTAACATGATAAAAATATATAACATTCAATTTTGCTTTAAAATTGAAAATGATGTTAAAATCATTTTAAGATGAATTTATAAATATTTTATAAAATACGTTTTAAATATAAATCGACGAAATATATATTATATACATAATGGCCTAAATAGAAATGCGCCGCGCAGCCACCGTTCGCAAATTTCGACCATTAACTTCAAATTGATGTAACGGGAGATCCGACCATCAGATTCTCCTAAAACCGGAACCATTGGGTTCGTATCGAAAAGCGTTTTCCAATGAGTATAAGAGTTTTGAAATCTAACGGTTAGATTTGGAATTATGTCCAAATCAATTTTAGAAAAGGTCGCTGTAAGTGCAATTCGGTGGCCATTATTGAAAACAGACTGTACATGCCTAAATAAAATTATTAAAATATGGAAAAATTATGTAAAATCATAGTAAATGATTTGAAAAGAATTTGGATGAAGAATTCCAATTTTGTAAAAATAAAAATACATTTTTATCGAAATGAACTAGTTATAAACTAGAATAAATCTTTAAATTAAGATTTAATGAAGTTTTTCAATTAATTAACATTTAATTGGAATTAAATTAAATAAATTGGATTTTTGGGTTTGTCGTGAATGGTGTCTTAAATAACACTATTCTTAAACCCCGTATAAAAGGAATAAATCTTTTAATTAAGATTATTAGAGTTTCCCAATTATATTTAGAGATTAGAATAAAATGAAATGTAAATTGGGTTTATTGTGAACTGTGTTTTTATATGACATTTGTTCTTTAACTCAATTAACGGTGAAAATATAATTTTGAAATTATAAATCTTTTATTAAGATTTAATTGGAAATTCATAAGTAAGGTTTTTCCAATTTAATATATTAAATTGGAATTGAATGGAGTTCGATTTAATAATAATCGAGATGAGCTTCTATAAAAGAAGACTGTCAATATATATGGAATTTAAAAGGCTTTGCCGTTATTCTATTTATATTATTAATATGATACAGGAATTTATATCGATTATATATTGATTTGATTTTTGTAAAAATCCCATATTTAATGGAAGACTATTTTGGGTTTATCGTGGACTGTGTTTTAAATGACATTGGTTCTTTAACCCAGTTAAAGATAAGATTAATTTCTTAAAGTTGAATGATCATAAAGTAATGATTTTTGATATTAAAACCAAATTGGGGTTTTGATGAATCTTTAAAAAGAGGATTAAAGAATAAATTAAAGAATTTATCTTTGATAAAATTAATGGGAACCTTTCCCTAATGTTGTGAATATTTATTTAAAAGAATACTCTGAATTGGAATGAGGCGTTGGATGTGCTTTTACATTATTTTATTATTGATTATAAAATAAGCGAGTTATTTGAAAAGACCGGGTTTAACCCATTCTGAATAATTACTACGACGATCAAGAGTCGAAGATGAAGACGGTGGTTGAAGACCGGATGTCTTCACATCATTCGGATGGTTACTGATATCTTGATTGGGCAGCCACCTAAGACAAGGTAATAAGTGGTGATCGTCCAGACGTACTTGGAGATTGATGGATATGCGAGAACCTCTCTCCTGTATTGGACATATGAGAAAGGAATAAGGTGTCTCCGGTTTCGTTCAGACCTAGAACGGACTTGTAAATGGATGGTATGTCTCACATTGTATTCCTTTATACTGTATTCGTTGATCTATGCTAAATATATATCTGTTTGGTGGCGGAGAATTTATTCACTTGCATAACACCCTTCTCTAAGACGTACGAGCTTAGAGGTGATATATATGTAGAAATCAATGGTATGGTATGGATTGACAATATGGCATGCTAAGATGCAATTGATAAAGGCTTTTGTTAAAAAGCAGGGCCTTGTATTTGATGATCAAAGCATAGCCTATTTCGGCATAGCTTTGTGTATAACGTTACTTCGCGAGCCTCACACCCCGGTATGAACCAGAAACGGGAGTAAGGACTGCAGTGGGGACATACGTTTCTTTCTAGCTAGAAGTGGTGTCATGGTTTTTACAAGACCTGACATTTTTACTTATGTGGAAGATGGAATGAGGCGCCTCAGTTATTTGAGTCCCTAGTGACTCTATTTACGCCCCATAGGGCAGGGAAACGTATTGTTCAGGCATTATTAATCCACTAACATATTTGTGGACCGACCCTGAAGATCCATGTGTGGTTGCGGTTGTATCCTGAGACATGGTAGGATAGATTGTCTCGAATTCGGTAAGGACTGTCTCTTGCCTTGGTTCATGATAGAATTCCAACTTCCAATACGACACCATACGGTTTTGATTGTATAACTAGTATGGCGACATAGTTTATGGTAGCTATGCCGTCTATGATTGATACATTATGATTGAAATGTTTTTGAAATATATATACACTAAAAATAATATCAAATCTGTTTTATCGTATCAAGCATTTTTGACCATTATAAGATAAAACTTTATCCTTCGGTTTGCGTTGCATTATGTGATGGGACTTGAGTCTTATAATGGTTTCATTTTTCTAAAAAGCATTGCGTTATTTAACGATTTACTTTATTTATGCACTGACAATCCAATGGGGTAAACCCGTTCCGCGCTAGCGGCGTGGTCATGTGATTAGACTTATTATTAGATAAGTTAAGTAGATTTCTCATACCAGTCCCATGACTGACCTGTAGTTTGTTTCACTTGCAAACTCGGATGTCCATATTTTCCATACGGGCAGTCGAGTAGCTTTTTGCAGATATTTATCTTTTGAGCAGGATTCTAGATTAAAGCTTAAAGCTATGTCCAGAGCACGGATAGCCTTCCGCTGTATTAGTTTATTTGGTTTCCTCTGCAGTGTATTGTATTTATTGTAAATTTATCTTCCGCTGTATTATTATATTCGATGTACTCTAATATTATGTACTCTGATGTAACATTAATGTAATTTTTATAAAACTCTTATGTTATTTGTTCTGATGTGTTGTATGCCCAAAGTTAAAGTATTCGTGGATTTCCAACTTTTGGATCAGTCATGTGTGGTTTATGGTCGATTCAAAGGGCGGGGATTTACGGGTCTTTACAGTTGGTATCAGAGCTCTGGTTAGCTCAAATCTTTGGGGTACAACTCGTTATAACTGAACAAAAGACTCATCAGAGATTGGATTAGTAATATCCAATAAGGATACTCATTAGAGATAGGATCAGTAGTATCCTAGAATGAGAAAACTCGTTAGAGATGGGGTTAGTAATGCCCTAGAATGAGTTGAGAGTGGCAAGTCTATAATTAATGTATTTGTGATTATATATATAATCTGATCTTAGAAAATATGGTTTTTGAATATATAAAATTTATATATATTTGAAAAGTTAATCAACCAATAAAAGAATGAAAATTAAATTGGTTAGTTAAACAACTTTTAGCTTCGTTCCTTTTCGAGGATGAAAAGATTTTAAGTTGGGGAGATTGTAACAACCCGGAATTTTGGAAACAATTTAAAATTTTTTATTTTAGAAATTTTAATGGATTTTGAATATTTAAAATAATTTATTTTAAATAATAACAAAGAAAAATTTATTTAAATCGAAGTTAGAATGAAAATTTTTATATTAATTATAAAAGGAGTTAGAAATAGCGCGGTAGTTTGAAAATTTGAATTTGAGCTTTGACTGACTGTACAGGATGCAAAATAAAACGGATTTTAGTGAAACCAAAAATATTTAAATCTGTTTAAAAATATCTTTCCAACGAATCTGAAAAATTAAAATTTCATAGCGGGAATCAAAAGTTATGTCCAGTTTAAAATTCAGAATAGTTTCTGTAGAATTTATATATATATTAATATTAAAAATAACCATTTTACAAATGACCTCCATTTTCGACAAAACCACTTTTGTTGGAACCGGAATGTCAAATTATTGCTAGGTTTCAATTTTCATAATTTTTAGAATTAATATGTGAGCGTGGCAAAAGAAAATGTGTTTTGCTAGATTCAGTCAAATTGGATTGACCAGAAAATGACCATTTTTCAAACGGTCTAGGAATTCAACGAAATTAGTTTTGTTAGGACGGTATCGTCAAACCATAATTAGAAATAATTTTTGTGAAATTTTTAGAGTTCGTATGTGGCTCCGGTAAATTAAAATTTATGATCAAATTAAATAATTAAATGTTTTATATTTTAAAATAAAGAAAAGTGGGCTGAAACGATCGAATGAGCTGACAGGACCTAGCCCATTGGGTCCGGAATGGGGGTAATTAGCTAGGGGCAACATTCGTTGGGTACGATTCAGAGTTCGTATCAATATACATGTATTTTTGAAAGTTAAAGAATTAAGTATATAATAAACAAATATTCATAAATAGCTAATATCCGAAAATCTAATCCTATATACAGAGCCGCCGGCGTTCTCTTTAATAAATGGCTGAAAATGTCTGAAATTCTCCTCTTAAATTCTCCCAATCTACTAAGAATTATCAAGGACTTATAGCTGCAAATTTGTTCAACATGGAGAGATCCACGGATTGTACGGTTATGATTGAATTTAACATCGTGAGTTGTGAGAATTTCCAACCTAAACACGGCGCGTGTAAGAACCCGTAACTTCCCCGGTAAGGAAAGAGCGGATACTTCGAGGACAAGCCACAAAAGGACGCATACAGAAGAACATATCATTGTTAATTACAACAATTCCACCAGATTACAAGAATATACAGAGTATAAATAAATATTACACAACAGAAAAATATCAGAGATTACAATACATTACATAGCAGCGGAAAATAATACAATACACAACTAGATGTAATACACGGATACAGAGCTTTCCGAGTATCGTTCCAGCTGTAAATCAAGATCCTATGAATATAAATCTGCAAAACCAAAACTACTAGCTGCCCGTGTCAAAATAAGGGCACCCAGAGTTTAGGTTAAAACAATAAACTCCAGGTCAGTCATGTGACTGGTGTGAGAACTAAAGCAGTTATTAATCTTTATTTTAAAGTTGGGTAAATCAAGGGACCACGCCGTATAACACGGAACGGGTTTCCTCCCAAGAATACCAGTGCATAAACAAACAGCGCAATGCTAAATAAAGAAAAATGAAGCTATTATAAGACCTAGGTCCCATCACACAATGCAACACAAGCCGGAGGATAGAGTTTTTACCTTATAATAGCCAAGAATGCTTGATACGTTTAAAACAAATCGTTTGATACTATTATAAGTGCATAGTGTTTAAAAAAACTTCAAATCATAAGTATCAATCATAGACGGCATAAGTGCCCCATCCCACTATGTCGCCATACTAGGCTCTACAATCAAAACCCCAAATGTCACGTATTGGAAGTTGGATTTCCATCTGTGAACGGAGGCTAGGGATCGTCCTCCACCGAATTCGAGACGCTCTAGCCCGTGTCTCAGGCAAGTACTCAGTCAAGCCTTTAGATCGTCAGGGCCGGTCCACCGATGCGGATTAAAATGCCTGAACACTGCGTTTCCCCACCCTATGGGGTGTCAATGAGCCAACGAATGACTCCATCGGTCCCGGATCGACCGAGGCGCCTCGCAACAGGAACAACCACACATAAGTCAAACTCGTTAGGGCATGTAAAACCACTGACGCCACTTCTAGCTCGAAAGAAACGCATGCCCTCCCTGAGGTCCTTCTCCCATTTCTGGTTCACTACCGGGGTGTGAGGCTCGCGAATCAACGATACACAAAGCTATGCCACACAGGCCGTGCTTTGATCATCAACCACAAGACTTTGCTTTTCAACAGAAGCCTTGATCATTTGCCACTTAGGCATGCCACACAGGCAATTGACTCCATGCGTTTGATATCCATCAATATATAACCTCTAAGCTCGTACGTCTCAGAGAAGGGCGTTAAGCAAGAGAATAAATTCTCCACTGCCAAACAGATATATATTTAATAGAAATCAATCACACAGAATAAAATCCAATGTCAGACACACAGTCCATTTACAAGTTCGTTCTGGGTCTGAACGAAACCGGAGGCACCTAGTACCCCGCATATCCATCGATCTCCAAGTACGTCTGGACGATCACTAACTGATTCCCTCCTCTTGGGTGTACGACCCAATCAAGATCATCAGTAATCACCCAAATGACGTGAAGACCTCCGGTCTTCAACCACCGTCTTCCTCTTCGACACCACGTCGAATCAGTTATTCAGAATGGGATAAACCCGGTCTTTCTGAATAACTCGCGTATATAATAAACAAGTGTTACACAAACACAACATGCGCCTCATTCCAATTCATCAGTCACTAACCGTAAATTAGTAAGAGAACAAGTCCCCAAATATTAACCCCGAAGGCTGAAACCAGCATCAGATCAATACCTAGGAAATCATTCATCTTAACTAATCTTCAGTTAGTTGCTAAACTTCACATTCTTAGGGATAGGTTCCCATTAATTTTATCAAAGATAAAGTCCTTAAATTTATTCTTTAATCTTCTTTTGAATATCGATTCATCTAGTCGGGATTAACGAACCTTACTGAAGTAATCATTTGTTTTAATTTCCCAATCCCAACCTATTCATCCTATGAAGTAAAACTGGTCATACTTCATATCTAACACCACGGTGTTATCGGTAAATTCAATTACCATTTCACGTTCAAATCTAATTAAAGATTTAACTATCGCCTGGAGCAAAATTGGTGATACTCCATTCTCGATCTTTTCAATCTAATTAAAGATTCATTAAAACTCCACTTAATTTTAATCTTTAACTGGGTTAAAGAACCGATGTCATTTAAAACACGGTTCACGATAAACCCCAAAATCACATCACATTTCAATCAGTCCCTAACTGTAAATTAGTAAGAGGACAGTTCCCTAAATATTAACCTCGAAGGCCGAAACCAACATCAGATCAATATCCAAGAAACCATCCAACTTAACTGATCCCGAGTTAGTTCTTAATTTTCTTAACTCAGTTGGGTCTAAAAACAGTATTATTGAAGATACCGTTCACGACAACCCAAAATCACTTTCCATTAATTATCAGGTTAAAAAACAAGTGTTATTTAAAACACCGTTCACGATAAACCCAAAAATCAATTCAAATTCAATTCCAATTAAATACCATTTAATTGGTACACTTCATTAAATCTAAATAAAAGATTTAATCTCTTTCTCAACTGGGTTTAAGAACAATGTTAATGAAGACACCATTCACGACAAACCCAAATCACATTTGATATTAAATACAAGGCTCTGAATAGAAAATATATCGGCTTATATTCAATATCAACTTCTACGACCAAAAAATATCGTATTGGAAATAACGATATAAATATATCTTTCAAATTTCCATAACAATATCTGTATAATAACGAAACCCAACATCAAAATATTCCAAAGATAATTTTGATTCAAATCCATTCCAATTCAATTATTGGAAATTCTGGTTATTTTCAAAACCATTTCAAATTCAATTTATTTATTTAAAAATAAATAAATTATTATTCTTGTTCAAAACTAGTTCATTTCGATAAAAATCTATTTTTACCTTTTCAAATAGGGAATTTTTCATCCCAATTCTTCACAAATTATTTCTTATGATTTTACACAAATTATTACTATTTTTAATAATTTTATCATGGCCCGTACAGTCGATTTCCATCAACGACCATCGAACTGCACTTACACCGACCTTTTCCAAATTTGATTTGGACATAATTCCAAATCCAACCGTTAGATTTCAAATCTCTAATATTCGTTAGAAAGATCTTTTCGATACGAACCCAACTGTTCTGGTTTTAGGAGAATTCGACGGTCGGATCTCCCGCAATGTCCATTCGAAGCCAATGGTTGAAATTCGCGAACTACCGCAGCGCGGCGCGTTCTATTCAGGCCATTCTATATATATAATATATATATTTCGTCGATTTCCTTTTAAAACGTATTTTATAAATCGTTTTAATTTCGTTTTCAAAACGATTTCAACTTCATATTCATTTCTAATCAAAATTGAATATTCCACATCATCGATATACAAATGATAATATTTTCAAAACGTTATATTTTGAAATCACTTTCTTTTCTATATTCATTTTAAAAATGAATAAAATCGATATAAGTATCGTTCACGTCAAAATGAAGTCAATCTAATCAACACGGCTTTTATTCAACACATGAATGTTTATTCTATTCAACACATGAATATTTATTTTCAATTCAACACATGAATTTATTTCTATTCAACACATGAATTTATTTTCAATTCAACATATGAATTAATTTTCTAAATTGGAATGATGCCCAATCAATTTCCATATAATGTTAATTATATGGGTTTTCTACAACACATGTATATAATAGCAACGATAAATAATCAACCATCATCCAGAGTGCACCACACAACTGCATAAGCATTAAATATAAATAATTAACGCTTACACAGTCTGTCAACCCATCGATTGACATACAACTAAACAATCGAGATTAGTGTATGTCAAATATCATCCCAATACCCGTGTGGGGTTTCAAATCAACAAACACATATTTTATTTGTGCGGTTGGGCGATGTGTAAAATTTATCGTCCCAATCAATATCAGTCAAATCAGTGTATATAAACAAATCTTTCGATTTGTTTATAAATATTTATTTTATTCACATTCACGTTAAAAATTATATTTTTAACGATAATTAATTTATTTCAACACATGAATGTTTTAATTATCCATTTCACGCCAACATCACAAACAAAATTCACAACACATCAAACAAGCATACAAGTCATCCATGGTCTGTGGACGACGGGTGTCAGGTGCTTCTAAGCACCGTCTGCAACCTAGCATATATTTCAAACTAGAAATAAATTAAAGGTGGGGAGTTCTCACCGAGAAGCTAAACCAAACGTCACGACTCTTCATATGTAGAAATCTTCGTCGTGCTCGCCTTTTGTCACTTTCATTGCCCGTAGCCACTATATATATAAAAATCGCATTTTTATATTCTCTATTATATAAAAATCATATTTTTGTAACTACGCTATATGGATAAAATTTCTATTTTTATACCGCTACTACATAGATAAAAATCCTATTTTTATAACGGTGCTCATATAATAAAGATTATATTTTTATATCGCCACTCATATAAAAATCACATCTTTGCTCCTTCTACATAATAAAGATCGAATTTTTAATACTTCTATAATATAAAAATCATATTTTTAATCTTCCTATCATATAAAAATTATATTTTTAATCTTCCTATCATTTAAAAATTATATTTTTAATCTTCCTATCATATAAAAATTATATTTTCAATCTTCCTATCATATAAAAATTATATTTTTTTATCTTCCTATCATATAAAAATTATATTTTTACTTTGCTACTTCATACGATTAAAAATCCCACCTTTTCACGATTAAAAATCGAATCTTTTTAGTGATAAAAATCTATTTTTTTCACTTGCCTTTCATATGACAAAAACTATTTTTTTTCACTCGCTTTTCATATGACAAAAACTATTTTTTTCACTCGCCTTTCATATGACAAAAACTATTTTTTTTCACTCGCCTTTCATATGACAAATACTATTTTTTTTGGCTCTCCTTTCATATGACAAAAACTTTTTTTTTTCACTCGCCTTTCATATGACAAAAACTATTTTTTTTTCACTCGCCTTTCATATGACAAAAACTATTTTTTTCATTCGCCTTTCATATGAAAATCATACCTTTATAATGTTATTCATATAAAAATCACACCTTTATATTAACAAAAACCATACGTTTTCATTTCATGACATTACATAAGAAAGGAGAGAAAAAAATCATTTTTTTTCTACATAAACAAATAAAATCAGAAAATCTCACATTTGATCGACCGGAGGAGGGTGGAGATGCGGCGCTGGAGTTGCTGAGGTGGGGGGCAGCGGCTATTTTGGCTAGGGGGTTCGAATTAGGGGTTTAGGGATTGAGAATTGGAGAGGAGGAGGAAGAAGAAGAAGAGGAGAGGGAGGAGGAGGGTGGTGGCGCGGCCTAAGGAGGGCGGCTCCGATGATGAGGGCGGCGGTGGAAAACTTGGAGGAGTGACGGGTTTTTTCTTCTTTTCTGCGTTGGATCTAAAGTGAGGAGAGAGAGAAAGAAGGGGGAGGTTATATAATTAATTATTTATTTATTTTAATTCTAGAAAAAAGGTTGACTTTTTATTCAAACTCTAAACGAGACCCAACGACTGTCGTCCCTAGCGTAATACCCCCATTCCGGACACAATGGGATATGTTTCATAAGCAAATTCAATTGTTTCGATCAATTTTCACCAAAATTAAAAGATAAATATATATATATATATATTGAATTTTAAACGTACATTTCAATTTACCGGGGCCATATATTAACTCTAAAAATTCCTAAAAAACTATTTCTAGCTTCGTATTGACGATACGGTCCTAACAAAACTAATTTCGTCAAATTCTGAGACTGTTTGAAAAATAGTCATTTTCTGGTCGATCGAAATTGACTTAAACTGTCAAAACACGTTTAACTTCGCCACGCTCACATATTGATTCAGAAAATTATGAATTTTGGAACCTAGCAATAACTTGACATCACGGATCCAACAAAAGTGGTTTCGTCGAAAACCGAGGTCGTTTGCAAAATTTCCATTTTTAAGGGCCAGAATTCCATAGCGACTATTCTGAATTTTCAACTGGGCATAACTTTTGATTCCCACTATGAAATTTCAATTTTTCGGATTCGTTGGAAAGATATTCTCAATTAGATTCTAATATTTTTGGTTTCGCTAAAATCCGGTTTATTTTGAATCCTGTACATTCATTTGAACTTTGAAATCGAATTTTTGAACTACTGCGCCATTTTCAAATCCTTTTATAATTATAAATAAATATTTATATTCTAACGACGATCTATATAAATATATTCATTCTAATTCTATTCAAAATAAATTTCTCGTCGTTATTATTTAAAATAATTCATTTTAAATATTCAAAATTCACTAAAATTGCCAAAATAAAAATTTTAAATTGGCTCAGATTTCCGGGTTATTACAGCGCGTTCATGGAGGATTTTAAGGCGGAGGGGGGTGCGCACCGTACATGTTTACGGGCGGTGACAGGTGGCTTCAGGGCGCTTCAGATGGTGGGTTTGGATCTGACGTCGATCAGTTAACATTGCGATGGGGGGGTTTTCTGATAGTGTATGGGTTACGAGGTGTATTCCTCAACGAAGAAGAAGGAAAAGAAAAATCAACAGCAAAGAACGGTTTAAGGAATTTTAATATAATTAGTTTATATTTAGTCATATTATTAATAACGTTGATTTATACCAGCTTATAAAACCAATATCTTTCTCATACTGAAGCAGAATTCGGCAAAATCGTTGAAATCGTAAATTCCTGATCTACAACATGGAACTGACGGAACTGTGATTTGGAGAAGACCAGAATGGAGTATAATCGATGTGAGATCTCTATTTTGTTTAAATAAAATTAATTACAGATTGCGATGTAAAATTTATATTTATGCTTTATAGAATTCATGTTGGTGTGGTATAAAATTTTAATTGGTTGTTTGTGATTGTTATGGACGACTGAATTGAATTGTATATATTAAAATAAAAATATTCATACTAGTCAAAATTTGTGCAAACAATAAAAACCATATTTTTATTGTTAATGTATAACTAAGATGTCACATGTTAGAAATAAAATGACATTTTTGATTAAGAAATGTACATTAAAGCAAAAATACTATTTTTTTTTGTTAGAAAATGTACATTAGAGCAAAATTACTTTTTGTTTGAAAAGAAGTAACATTTTTAGTATAGAATGTTGCATTATAAAAGAAATAACATTTTCGTTATAAAATGTGGTATCATAATAAAAACATCATTTTTGTCATAGAATGTCATGTTAGATAAAAGATCATCTTTATTAGAAATAATAATGTCATTATTAATAGAAATATCATTTTAGTTATTAAATGCCATGTTAGTTATAATTATCATTTTAGGTTAAGCATGTCACTTTAGTTAGAAATGACACATTAGAATTAAAATGCCAATTTTGTCAAACATGTTTAATTAGAATAAAAATTTCAATTTTGTTAAAAAGGTTTATTTAGAATAAAATGTCATTTTCATTAGAAATGTTTATCTAAATTAAAATGTCAATACATTAGGAATGTGATATTAGATAAGAAATAACATTTTGTATAAAATGTTATATTAGAATAGAAATAACATGTCTTATTATAAAATGTTACATTAAAAAGAAATAACAATTTTTGTTATAAAATGTTACCTTAGAATAGAAATAACACTTTTGTTATAAAACGGTTCATTAGTATAAATATATCATTTTGTTATAAAATGGTATATTAGATAAACATGTCATTTTTAATTTGAAATGTTTATTTAGAATAAACATGTCATTTTCATTAGAAATTTTTATTTAGATTAAAAATAACACTGTAGCTAGAAATGTTTATTTGGATATAAATTTGTCACTTTTGTCAAATTTAGAATTGGCATCTAAAATTTCCACTTTTGTTAAATGGAAATTGTCGACAAACAAAAGTATCATTTTCATTTATATATAAATAGGAATTGTCGACAAACAAAAGTATCACTTTCATTTATGTTGAAATAGGAATTGTCGACAAACAAAAGTATCACTCTCATTTGTGTTGAAATAGGAATTGTCGACAAAACAAAATTGTCTTTTATTTTGTCGTTAAAAATATGAAACATGTCATACAAATAAAAGTATTTCTTTTTATTTGCCATGTTTATAAATAGAAATGTAATGCGAATGAAATATTATTTTTGTTCTCCATTAGAATCATAGAAATGTAATGCGATAAATTTTTTTTTTTGTTCGCCATTAGAATCATAAAAAATGTAATGCGAATAGAATATTCTTTTTGTTCGACATCAGAATTGGTTAAATTTGTTAACCAATGATTTATTTATGTAAATTGTTGTTGTTTGAAAATCCCACACGGGTATTGGGATGATACTTGACATACACTAGTCCCAATATTTAGCTGTATGTCAATCGATGGATTGACAGGCTGTGATGAGCGTTATTTATTTTAATGCTCAAACAGTTATAATTTCACTCTGGATGTGAATAGTTTGTTTAATGATTATTTATCAATACTGTTATATGCGTATGCAATGTATGAAATCCATATGACCGAATTTATATGGTAATTGATTGAGTTGCGTTCCGATTCAGAATATTTTTAATAAAATAATATTTTGAAATAAAGAACAACTTTATGTAAAGAATTTTTTAAAGTTAAGAATCTTGTAAATAAAGAATATTTTAAATAATGAATATTTTAGAATAATATTCAATGAAGAATAAAAATATTGACATTTGAAGCCGTGTTATGTAGGAACGCTATTTTTAACCCGAACGGGTTTATCGATCGATTTTATTCATCATAAAAAAAAATTCAAAATATAATGTTTTGAAATATTATTATTTTAATATGATATATAATATTCGATTTTTCTTTAAAATTGAAAACGATGTTAAAATCATTTTAAGATGAATTTATAAATATTTTCTAAAATACGTTTTAAATATAAATCGACGAAATATATATTATATACATAATGGCTTGAATTGAACGCGCCGCGCAACGACCGTTCGCGAATTTCGATCATTAACTTCAAATTGATGTAACGGGAGATCTGACCGTCGGATTCTCCTAAACCGGAACCGTCGGGTTCGTATCGAAAAGAGTTTTCCAATGAGTATAAGAGTTTTGAAATCTAACGGTTAGATTTGTAATTATGTCCAAATCAATTTTAGAAAAGGTCGTTGCAAGTGTAGTTCGATGGCCATTATTGAAAACGGACTGTACAGGCCTAAATAAAATTATTAAAATATGGAAAAATTATGTAAAATCATAATAAATGATTTGAAATGAATTCCAATTTTGTAAAAATAAAAATACATTTTTTTCAAAATGAACTAGTTATAAACTAGAATAAATCTTTAAATTAAGATTTAATGAAGTTTTTAATTAATTAATATTTAATTGGAATTAAATTAAATAAATTGGATTTTTGGGTTTGTCGTGAATGGTGTCTTAAATAGCACTGTTCTTAAACCCCGTATGAAAGGAATAAATCTTTTAATTAAGATTATTAGAGTTTCCCAATTTTATTTAGAGATTAGAATAAAATGAAATGTAAATTGGGTTTATTGTGAACTGTGTTTTTAAATGACATTTGTTCTTTAACTCAATTAACAATGAAAATATAATTTGGAAATTATAAATCTTTTATTAATATTTAATTGGAAATTTTCAAAAGTAAAGTTTTTCCAATTTAATATATTAAATTGGAATTGAATGGAGTTCGATTTAGTAATAATCGAGATGAGCTTTTGTAAAAGAAGGCCGTCAATATATATGGAATTTAAAAGGCTTTGCCATTATTCCATTTATATTATTAGTCTGATACAGGAATTTATATCGATTATATATTGATTTGACTTCTGTAAAAATTCCATATTTAATGGAAGACGATTTTAGTTTTATCGTGGACTGTATTTTAAATGACATTGGTTCTTTAACCCAGTTAAAGATAAGATTAATTTCTTAAAGTTGAATGATCATAAAGTAATGATTTTTGATATTAAAACCAAATTGGGGTTTTAATGAATCTTTAAAAAGAGGATTAAAGAATAAATTAAAGAATTTATCTTTGATAAAATTAATGGGAACCTTTCCCTAATGTTGTGAATATTTATTTAAAAGAATATTCTGAATTGGAATGAGGCGTTGGATGTGCTTTTATAGTATTTTATTATTGATTATAAAATACGCGAGTTATTCGGAAAGACCGGGTTTAACCCATTCTGGATAATTACTACGACGATCAAGAGTCGAAGATGAAGACGGTGGTTGAAGACCGGAGGTCTTCACATCATTTGGATGATTACTGATGTCTTGATTGGGCGGCCACCCAAGACAAGGTAATAAGTGGTGATCGTCCAGACGTACTTGGAGATCGATCGATATGCGAGAACCTCTCTCCTGTATTGTATATATGGGAAAGGAATAAGGTGTCTCCGGTTTCGTTCAGACCCAGAACGGACTTGTAAATGGATGGTATGTCTGACGTTGTATTCCTTTATGTTGTATTCGTTGATCTCTGCTAAATATATATTTGTTTGGTGGCGGAGAATTTATTCTCTTGCATAACACCCTTCTCTGAGACATATGATCTTAGAGGTTATATATTGGCAGAAATCAATGGTATGGTATGAATTGACAATGTGGCATGCTAAGATGCAAATGATCAAGGCTTTTGTTGAAAAGCAGGGCATTATGGTTGATGATCAGAGCATAGCCTATTTCGGCATAGCTTTATGTATAGCGTTGCTTCAGGAGCCTCACACCCCGGTATGAACCAAAAATGGGAGCAAGGATAGCAGGGAGGACATACTTTTCTTTCTAGTTAGAAGTGGTGTCATGGTTTTTACAAGGCCTAAAATTTTTACTTATGTGGAAGATGGAATGAGGCGCCTCAGTTATTTGAGTCCCTAGTGGCTCTATTTACGCCCCATAGGGCGGGGAAACGTATTGTTCAGCCATTATTAATCCACTAACATATTTGTAGATCGGCCCTGAAAATCCAGGTGCGGTTGCAGCTGTATCCTGAGACATGGTCGGCTAGATTGTCTCGAATTCAGTAAGGACTATCTCTTGGCCTCGTTCATGATGGATATCCAACTTCCAATACGACGCCATACGGTTTTGATTGTATAACTAGTATTGCGACATAGTATATGGTAGTTATGCCGTCTATGATTGATACATTATGATTGAAATGTTTTTGAAACATATATACACTAACAATAATATCAAATCTATTTTGTCGTATCAAGCATTTTTGACCATTATAAGGTAAAACTCTATCCTCCGGTTTGCGTTGCATTGTGTGATGGGACATGAGTCTTATAATGGTTTCATTTTTCTAAAAAGCATTGCATTATTTAACGATTTACTTTATTTATGCACTGGCAATCCAATGGAGTAAACAGGTTCCGCGTTAGCGGCGTGGTCCTGTGATTAACCTTATTATTAGATAAGTTAAGTAGATTTCTCATACCAGTCCCATGACTGACCTGTAGTTTGTTTCACTTGAAAACTCGGGTGCCCATATTTTCCACACAAGCAGTCGAGTAGCTTTTTGCAGATTTTTATCTTTTGAGCAGGATTCTGGATTGAAGCTTAAAGCTGTGTCCAGAGCATGGATAGCCTTCCGCTGTATTAGTTTATTTGGTTTCCTCTGCAGTGTATTGTATTTATTGTAAATTTATCTTCCGCTGTATTATTTTATTCGATGTACTATGATATTTTGTACTCTGATGTAACATTAATGTAATGTTTATAAAAGTCTTCTGTTATTTGTTCAGATGTGTTGTATGCCCAAAGTTAAAGTATTCGTCGATTTCCAATTTTTGGATCAGACCTGTGTGGTTTATGGTCAATTCAAAGGGTGGGGATTTACGGGTCGTTACAAAGACCGTAGATTTTCATAAATGGAGGAATTACTACTAATCTCTGATGTTGCAACCGGAGATAAACTGTGGTTCTATCGTGGTTGGAATCTACAGGCTGCAAGGATTTCTCGCTACTGATCCATTGGGTGATTCCTATACGGGATGTAGTAGGAGAGTACCTTCGGTTCATCCTGTTCCTGGATGACATGTATGGATGAATGTCTGACAGAGTATTTCCAAAGAGATCACATACGTTGATTTCTTCAAATGTGCTATAGTTGTATGGCCGTTCTCTTAGCTTAACTGCTAGAGTATTTATGTGGACGTCAATTATTTATATCTGACGGATATGACGATGTGGCATTCAAAGTGAATGATGACCAGATGTTCAAAAGTTAATTCTGACCTTAGGCCTCATCAACCGGGAAATGACAAAAATCGGGCAGGCAGCATGGCTATGTGGGTCGCTCCCATTAGGGTGTATAATTACCTATCGAAAGAAATTTCATTTTCCTTCTTTAATCTATTTTGATGTTGTCCCTTTTCGGGAAACGGTGGTTTGAGCCCAACCGTTGGTGATATACATTTGATACACTCAAGCGAAATGAGTGGTCAGTCATGTGTGGGTCGGGTTGCAAGACGTTCTTGTTGAACCCAATGTATTCGCCTCTAGAGATACACTATTGGCAGGTGGTTCCATACCTTGTCATAGTCGGAATCCAATCTCCAATGAGCACTCGTGGTTTTTGATTGTATACTATATACGTGGAGCGTGAGATGCAAGCATTCTTCTAGACTGATATTTACTTGTATTTAGATACTATTACAATATCAAAAAAGATAATGATTTCAAAAATGTTTTGGGTTATTGTAAGGTAAAAACTGTCCGTATTTATGTGTGGATTTGGTCTTACGATTATCTTTTCTTTCGAAAAGATTTTTGAACTTTAAAATCAAGTTGGATGATCCCTCTTAATACTATGCGAGTTTTTCTCACTTTGATTCACCAGACTGACCCGGAGTTTTGTAAATGCTTGGGTTAGACCGGGTGTACAGGTCCAGGTTATCGGACGCTGCAATGTCCAGAGACGAGCTAGAGGTGTTCAGATGTATTGTATCAAGTATTTATTCCGCTATGTGATTGTTTATGAGGACAGGTTATTATAACTGTCCAGATGTGTGATGTTCTCTGATATTGCAAGTATTTTTAAAAGCTCTCAATAAAGGTTTATTTTTGTGTTAAATTTTGTTCCGCTACGATGTGAGACTCTGATTTTGTGTTGTGTTGGTTCTTCTTCTTCTTCTATTCTAACTTTCTTTCTTTCTTTTCTCACCCTCTAGATTCTTTCTAATAACATCCTTTGTTTTCAGTGCTTGGAAGGTCGGCATGTGATACAGAATTGTATTTATGTCGATTTTCGGGGCCGAAAATCCCTGGGTCGTTATAGTGGTATCAGAGCTATTGGTTTAGTAATAATCTTGGCTCTATGGTGTGACTCGATAGAGATAGGGTTAGTAATACCCTAGATCGAGATTGAGTGTATATATTTGAAAGCGTATTTGTAAATTTCATACACAAATGTTTTGTATTGTGTTGATTGATCAGTTCGAGTGTTGAGAAGCATTGAACAGGCAATGGATACAGTATTGTTTTGTAAAGAGGGTAAATGAAATAATTTTACCCAAATTATATTTTTGTATGGAAAAGAAATAACTTTATATCAAATTATTGAGATACTAGTGTGTTTGATCGATTTGAATGGAATTCAAATCAGACTGAAAACTTGAATTGCAACTTAACCTAGTTAAGTGAAATTAAACTAATAATGAGATTGAAATAAATAAATTTGGAAATTGGAAATTGAATGCATAAATGATAATTAAATAAAATCAATCGTAGATTAATCGATTGATGTACAAATCTGTGAAACCAAAATAAAATATTAAAATTGAATGTAAATTCAATTAATTTGGTTGTGTATTGGTTGTTGGTAGTGAATTGTTTATTATTAGATGATAGTTTGTTTGAGTGGCTATAACTAACAATTTGATGGAGCTAAGTGAATTATGAACTAAAGAATAATTTCTGATATAATTAAACTGGAATGAAGCTGTATATAAAGTAGAATTTATGATCTAACCCTGTATGCGATAATGAATTGATGCTAGCTGCTTGATTTTGGGAATTGGTGTAGTTATACTTGTTGATTAGTGGAATATTATTTCAGAATTTCATATATTTATCACTCATATGTGAATTGAGTTAAGTACAGGTGCCTGATAGCTAGGCAGATTGATATTGGTTGAGTAAATCGCATATACAGTGAGCAACTGTGCTCTATAATGCTCGTAAAAGGTACGCCTATGCAAAAATGTAAAATTTTGGGTTTTGGTTTTTGTTTTCCGACCGTGTGGGTCGATGTATATATATTATTTGTTCCTGCGATATCGGAGATGTCACTCCGTACAGGTGAGACTTTGCCGAGTTTTTCCGGGAATTCAAAGTGTTAGAAAATTTCGATATTTTTGAAAATGTTTATATATGGTATTAAATTTGTTTTCATTTTAAAATGAATTGGATTTGGAAATTAATGGGAATCGTAGCATTTTTCATACCTTATCAATTTTGGGGACAAAATTATTTTAAGGGGGGAAGAATGTAACGACCCATATTTTCGGTAGTCAAATATTTGATTTAATTTATTATTTTAAATACTATATTTGGAATATTAATGGATTTTAATATTTAATTCGAAGTTTGAACGTTATAAATATATATATTATAAATCGAGCTCGAAATGGCGCGGCAGTTCGTAATATGGAGTTCTGAATTTTAATTGAATATACATGATCCGATATAAGTCGGATTTTTGTGAAACAAGAAACGTTAGAATCCTGTTGATGATAATTTTCATATGGAAGAGAAAAATCTAGATTTCGTATTGTAGATTGTTAGTTATGGCCAAATCAAATTTTAAAATAGTCGCTATGGAAATCGTTATTTAAATATAGGCCTTTAAAATGGCCAATTTGCAAACAGAGTCCGTTTTCGATGAAATTAGTTTCATTGGGACTGTGACGTTAAATTATTGTACGGTATTAAACTGCATGGCAAACCGATGTCGTATGTGATCACGGCACCCGTAAATGCCCATTCAATTTCTATAGCGCGTAATTAATTTAATTTAATTTAATAAAGAGATATTTGAGTGTAACTTGAGCAGACGATCGAGTTAGGCTATGAAACCATTTCCTTGAGTCCATATCGATGTTTAGAGTCAGGATAGGTATATAATTTGTTATTTTTGGAGATCGGGTAATTTGGTGTCCAAAATGGTATTGCGGTGCGTATAAAAATAGCTTATCGGGAAACAGTCTCAGAATGCGACGAAACTGGTGCCATTGGATTTGTGTTAATTAATTATTGTAGAATTTTCAATTTTCGTGTCAATCAGACTTACCATTTGATCGTGGCAATGATAAACGCCCTAATCAATTATATTATTTGGTCAATTCATTCAGGGGTAACTTCAAACGAATAAACGACTGGTCAAATGAACTCCGATTTGAACGAAACAAGATTCATTGGATCCGTAAGGAAGAGGTCTAGTAAAATGTCAAGGTTTCAAATTTATTGGATTTTTTCTGTAATTTTAGGAATTTTAAACGCTTGATTTTTCATCGATAATTATAAAGGACTTTTCACAAACGACCTCGGAATTGGACGAAACCCGTCCCATTGGGTCCGGAATATTTTTTTTGTTAGGATTACATTATTTTGTCAAATACGGGAATCATATGTGATTTGTTTGTCAATTACTTCACCATGAAGTTTTGTTTTATATTAAATTATAATATTCCAAACCCTATAAATAAGGCTAGGACCCAATACCCTAATCTTTCCGTCAAACCTATCTCTGTGGTCAATGCTCTATTCTCTGCGCCTATACCAAAGAATTTAACGGCCATGAATATTCAATCCTTCCTCCTAAATTATCTTTCGATCCACACCTTTAAAACGGATCTTTTCAACGACAAATATCTCAAGCTCGAAAAGGGACACAATCTGAACGGCTATGATGGATTCTTCTTCATCTTGACAATCGGAATATGGTCTAAATAGTGCAGTAGTTCGGGGGCATTTAGGGATGGAAGGCTGTGTCGAGTTAGGCTAGAGTCGAGGCGCAGGCAAGCGAGGTTAAGGCGGGTGGAATGATGGTCTTGGATGATGGCCTGGTGGTCGGGAACAGTGGTGCGACGGTGATCAACTTTGGGCGTGGTTCTCAATATCGAGTGTAATAGGGACTAACGAGAACGATGGAGACTTATCGGCCTGGTTATCTTAGTTCTTTAATGTACTTAACGTTAGTACTTCATTAATCATAATAACTAACTTTATTATAAGCTATTAAAACAATTGTTTACTGCTTAATCCAGGACAGAGACGAGTAGTCAATCGAAGTATGTGTGGAAAATAATTCAGCCTGGGTTGTTGTTGAAGTGAGTAGTTGAATTGGTTGTTGGCTCTAGAACAAAGGCACAAAGAAAAGTACTGGGAACGAAGTGTGGAAGGATTGTGATCGGTCCTACTCTCTGAAATTCGTAAATTAATTAAAGTTACAATTTTAAAACAAAAGTTGATTGTTTTAAAATAAAATGATAATATAATATTTCTTATATCTCATATGTATTGGTAATCATGTTTGAACAGGACTAACGAAGACGATGGACCTTTTCAGCCTGTAACCGAGTTTAAAGGAAAAAAAGTAGTTAATTAAAATAATTATTTATTGAGGATTAATAATTTTAAATTAGAACGTATACTTATACTATGTATAACTCTCCCGTATATTAACAGAATGGAACTAAACAAATTGCTTTGGAAATGTGATTACGAACACTGCATTCTGGAACTAATTTGGACAGTTCAAGACACATCTGGAATTTGCAGTTAAATTAAACAACTATTTAATTTAACTATAACTGAACCATTCAACGAAATCAGATTCAAGGTGAGTTAAACTCACTCTGTTCTTCCCATTTATATTTTATATAAATTGGGTTTTTATTTTATGTGTTCTATCTGTTGATGGTTGACTGTTTGCTAGTTATATATTTGTTGATTTAACCGATGAAATTAAACTGTTGTTTAACTTCAGTGAAATACCAAATCGTTTTTTTAACGATTTGATCCAATAGAGGTAACCCACCTTGATTGGTCACGTTTATAAAATAAACTTGTTTAAATTGTTTGAACAATTTGAATTGCTTGTGAATTGGTTGATGTTAATGGTCGTTATTTATTGTTATCGGTTAAATGAAACTGGATGATTTGATTTGAGATAACCATTTTGGATACAGGGAAGAAAAGGTTGGAGGGATCTAACGAGATTCCTCAAATATATTATTTATCTTCATATTATCATATATGAACTGTCATGATTGAGTAATTGATTTGATTAGTGATCATTGACTAAAAATTCAACCTGTGTTTTGTTTTAACCAATTGGCAATATTCGTTGGGTAATCGGTAGTAAATGGCCTAAAAGTAAATTGTTTTGTTTTATATTGATTTACCATCAGGTGGATCGATAGAACTGAAGTTATAAAATTTATTATATAACTGAAAAATAGATTTTTAAATATAATATTTTGAATAAAAATTTATAAACGAGAAATAAATATTTATTGTTTATTAATTTATTGGATAATTAATTAATTATTTAATTAAGTAAATTCTAATGTTAATCGGATTTATAAACAAGTGATTGGAAGTTAACCCAACCGTTAAGTTGGGATAATTTAAATGTTAAGTAACAATTAATGGAACTATTTAAATTAATTATACTATTAATTAATTTAAAGGGAGAATGAAATGGGAATCGATTAATGAGATAACCGTGTTTTGAAGTTGACTAAATCGACAGTTTGAATTGGGATTGATTATTAAATTGTTGTGTTTTGAACAAAACAGTTTAACGAATATCTGTTTTATTTTAAATAAGATTTTAAAAAATGAATTTAATATTTATTTTAGTTAATAAAGGAAATAACTACTTACGGTAGTTAATTATTATTTTAATTAATAATAATTTAGAAAATTACCTTTTAATTGAGATTCATTTAATGGTAATCAAAATTGGAAAAAATATAGTTGAATGGTGAAAGGAGAGTATGTACAGGATTTATATTTAAAACCCAAATTTTTATAACAAATTTATAAAAGGAATTTCAAGCGGATATGATAGTTTGAATCAAATGCTTACTTAATAGTCCAATTTAGTAAAAGGAGAAAAGGATGAAAGTGGGTTTATAATGGACCAGTGTTATATAAATGAGGTTCAAGATGTTAAAGCGTTAATTAATGTTACTTAAATGGGATTAAGTAATAAGGGGATCTAAAATAGGATTCCAAAACAGGAATGGTTAAATGGATCTGGAAAAGGATTGGTAAAAGTGAATTTAGGTAAAGAAGTAGATCATAGGATTTGATAAATAAATCCGAATTATAAAATGAATTTGTCTAAAGAGATAGAGATTAAAGGATGGTAATTTTAAGTAATTATTTAATTATTGAATTGGGAAATAATGATATAGTAGAGAAAGAGATTTTCAAAGAGTAATAAGGTTATATGAAACTGTACTTTGAATAAAGTAGTTAAATGGTATTTGATTTGATAATAGAATGGAATATTGGTTTTTGGAATTACAACTTGTATCTATCTTAAGATATGAGCGTTGTTGATCAAGGTCTGAGAGGTAATTAAAATACCCCAACTTGAACAACATCAGGATTATTTGAAGATGATATTAGTTGTAATGGTAAAAAGGGTTAGTGATAATTTATTATTTCCATCAAAGAAATAATAGTGCAACGTTTAGTGAAAATTAGGAATATATATATAACGAGAGTTCCAAAGTGAAAAGGGAAACAAAAGGGGGCTGCGTGAAAATATAACGATATTTTCGGGTTAGAAAGGAAATGTAAAGTTGAGTTTTATTTTATAAAAATAAATAATAGTTATTGTTTCAAGAATGGAATAAAATATATTTCGTAATGTTGTTTACGAATAATGAGTTGAATGGATTTCCCAAATTTGAATAATAAAGAATGATGTAATAAATGTTTTGAAAGGAGATTTAAGTGGAAATTGAATATGGTTATAAGCTATCTTACTAAGTATTATAATGAAATAGTTTGGATGGCAATTAGTGCATAAGAATTCAATTATCGTATTTTTTTTTAAATAAACAAAAAAAAGTTAGAAGCTTTTAATTAAACAAAAACGAATTAGTTTGTGATTAAAAGGCCAATTGATGTTGAATACTGAACCATTGAACTTATTGGATTGTCATGATTGAATCACTGTTTATTTTGATAGTAAAATAACCGACTATCAAATATATCCAATACAATTGTTGGTACGGAAAGACCGGGATTGTTGGTACGGAAAGACCGGGATCGAATTTATATTCGAAAACCATTCCGACCAACAAATACGTGAAGCTATTAGACGATGATCGAAATGGAGCATTGAAGACCGTAGATTTTCATAAACGGAGGAATTACTAATAATCTCTGATGTTGCAACCAGAGATGAACTGTGGTTCTTTCGTGGTTGGAATCTACGGGCTGCAAGGATTTCTCACTACTAATCCATTGGGTGATTCCTATATTGGATGTAGCAGGAGAGTACCTTCGGTTCATCATGTTCCTGGATGACATGTATGGACGGATGTCTGACAAAGTATTTCGAAAGGGATAACGTACGTTGATTTCTTCAAATGTGCTATAGTTGTTGGCGGAGAATGGCCGTTCTCTTAGCTTAACTGCTAGAGTATTTTTGTGGACGTCAATTAGTGATATCTGACGGATCTGACGACGTGGCATTTAAAGTGAATGATGACCAGATGTTCAAAAGTTAATTCTGACCTCAGGCCTCATCAACCGGGAAATGACAAAAATCGGGCAGGCAGCATGGCTATGTGGGTCACTCCCATTAGGGTGTATATCACCTATCTAGAGAAATTTCATTTTCCTTCTTTAATCTATTTCGATGTTGTCCCTTTTCGGGAAACGGTGGTTTGGGCCGAACCGTTGGTGATATAGATTCGATACACTCAAGCGAAATGAGTGGTCGGTCATGTGTGGGTCAGGTTGCAATACATTCTTGTTGAACCCTGTGTATTTGCCTCTAGAGATACACTATCGGCAGGTGGTTCCATACCTTGTCATAGTGGGAATCCAGTCTCCAATAAGCGCCCATGGTTTTTTATTGTATACTATATTTGTGGAGCGTGAGATGCAAGCGTTCTGCTAGATTGATATACACTTGTATTTAGACACTATTATAATATCAGAAAAGATATTGATTTCAAAAATGTTTTGGGTTATCGTAAGGTAAAAACTGTCCGTATTTATGTGTGGATTTGGTCTTACAATTATCTTTTCTTTCGAAAAGATTTTTGAACTTTAAAATCAAGTTGGATGATCCCCCTTAATACTGTGCGAGTTTTTCTCACTCTGGTTCACCAGACTGACCTGGTGTTTTGTAAATGCTCGAGTTAGACCGGGTGTACAGGTCCAGGTTATCGGACGCTGCGATGTCCAGAGACGAGCTAGAGGTGTTCAGATGTATTGTATCTAGTATTTATTCCGCTGCGTGCTTGTGTATGAGGAAAGGTTATTATAACTGTCGAGATGTGTGATGTACTCTGATATTGTAAGTATTTTTAAAAGCTCTTAATAAAGGTTTATTTTTGTATTATATTTTGTCCCGCTGCGATGTGATACTCTGATTCTGTGTTGTGTTGGTTCTTCTTCTTCTTCTATTCCAACTTTCATTCTTTTCTCACCGTCCAGATTCTTTCTAATAACGTCCTTTGTTTTCGCTGCTTGGAAGGTCGGCATGTGATACAGAATTGTATTTATGTCGATTTTCGAGGTCGAAAATCCCTGGGTCGTTACAGTCGGGTCGTTCATGACTTGATGAGTTAGGACAATTTTTTTGGATCGGGCAGAAGATACTACAGCGTCTAACAAACGATGTGGATGCGAATTTAAGCGCTATGGTATGTTTTTCATAGCGGAAAGGCTAAAGTGCTGTGGATTAAATGTCGGCCAAAAGTGATGACTATTTAGTTCATGAATGGTTGTGGCTTCGAAGTGAACTCAAGGAGGAACATTCGACGTGATATGAAATGTTCGTTGATTGACGAAATGCAACGAATATACAGACGACTAAAGTATGTTTTGAGCTCGTGGATAATGGCTGCTCAAGGATGTTCGAGCTTATGGAGAGTCGTCGGTGACGATGACTAGAGTTACAGAGGATGAGGAATTATCGTTGTCGTAGGTTCTAGCGGACTCAAAGCAGGGGTATAATAGGGACGTCTGAAAGACTGGTCGAATGGTCGAGTACCCTGGGTAGTCATGATCTGCCTAGAGATACGAGTCACGATGGCGTATGAATTTTTTGCTAGAACCGGGATTACCATTATCCCTTAACAAATGGCATGTCGTAGCCATTATAAGATTAACGATGGTTTCGAAGCAGGATAAGCGGTGGTAGCCAAAGTCATGGATGTTGATTGCTTTGCTTGTATCGTCTTGTGTGGATTGTTCGACATCGAAGGAGAGATCTCTTGGGTGCTTGTCTGATGTTAGTTTAGGCCTTCGGGGCTTATGCTTGGGGGATGTTAATCTCGATTAGGATGGTCTACACTGGATAATTATTTGCTATGTCTGCTATGTTTTTCTCTTTGGTTGTTTGTAAAGGCTATCACTGTCAAATGTGGGGGAGACGGTTTGGGTTTCTTCTCTGTTATTGAGTTGGTAGATTAGTAGATTGATCTACCTATTTCTCACATACTTTGTTGATGATGTTAGATAGTTGTTTATCCCTCATTAAGACTACTGTCTGACTCAAGGTTTTATGTTTCCCTCTTATTACCATGGATTGTTCATTCATACTTCGAATGGGTAGACTCGGTAGCAGGTAGTAGATCTTGATGAGGATGATGCCGTAGAGCGATGACGAGCAGGAGGCTGACGTATTATTTCCTACATATTATATGTTCCCGCTTTTATGGTTGTTATGATACTATGAGTGATTGTAGTGACGCTTTTTGTACAAAATTTGATGATGTATTCTAGTGGTACTATGGACATCCTTTTGATGATATGAAAGTTTAAAATTATGCGCAATTATGCTTCGCTACTACTGCCTGTTGTATATGTTCTATTATATTTTATCATTGAGCTGTGAGTTATGCGATAGGTTTCGCTTTTGTTATTCTACCCTGATGATCGTCCATAGCTACCTAGCACATCTTCCAGCGCATTATTTTCCTTGTTAAGTGCAGGAGTTATGGGCGGTCCTCAAATTCGCGCCTTGAGTGGGAGTAGGACAAATGGGGCTCGAATGCGACACCTTTAATGGGAGGCAAGTATCTTACCATTGGGCCACTACCTGTGACCCCTTTAACGGGAGGCAAGTAACTTTAAATATTAAATTTTTAATTGAATTTTACAAAAAATTTAAAACAACAATTACAGTAAATCAACTTTAAGTTAAATTCTCAAACTCAGGTTAAATATTTCAACATTAATTTGTATAAAATATTTTAGTTATATTTCAAAATCCATACATACTTATAAAATTTTTGAAGATAGTTTTTATTGATCAACGTTGTCCGTATATAATTTTCTGCCCTATTTCAAGTGAATCGGGTATGTATCATTTCAATCCGTTTAATTAGATTTACGGGTTTATATCATTTCAACCCGTATTCCAATTCGATATCAAAAGGTATAGTGATTAAGGTATATATCACTTCAACCCATAATGGTTTTCCTAAATCTATAGGGAACTTGCAATACGAAAATATAAATTAAAAACATAATAATACTAATATGTCACATAGCAAATTCATATCTAGTCATTTGTGTCAATAACAGTCAAGCATATCATACATGCCACAAATGGACATAGGTAAGTTATATTAATACAGCAAAAATCATTTAACATACATCGTTATTTTTTTATAAATCTATTATTAAAATACCATTTTCTCTTAGTTACATATTTTAACTTCTACATATAATATATCTAATTAAGTTTAAGAGCAATAAAATCTGATGTAAACCAAATATATTAATTTAAATGTTAATGATTTACTTCATCGTGAAACTTGAAACTTCAATTAAAGAATAATTTATAAATAATTATTGTAATTTAGTTTTGTTGATTTTTTTTTCTAAAATTTAAGACATTATGTTGAAGTCGAATTTCTTTTTAAAACCTTAAAATAGCTAAAATATTAATGCAAGAAACAAAATTCATTTCGGCAATTTTACTCAATTTGGTGTGATGAATTTCTAACATTGGGTATAGGTGTTTTTAGTTTGAAAGAGAAAAAAGATGAAAATAAGGGTTAAAAGATGAAAATAAGGGTAATTTAGTAAAGGATATGGTGTATATAAAACAATTTTTTGTGTGTAGTAATTTATTATATTTTTTTGTGTATATTTAGCAAATTTTGGTGTATGAATAGAATTAGCCATAAACATTTCACAAAAGAGCACAATTTCATGTTTTGAAAGCAAATTTAAATTTAACATAACAATCATGTCAACTAAAACAATCATAACATTTCAATTTAACCGTTTACATATGTTGAATTATACTTTATCAAAATGTTAGTCAAATGTGAGATAAGCTGACCCTTCTTGGAAACAAAAGTACTTGGATAATGGAGACAAATGGTCACAGAACTGATCAGCACAAGTGGGTTTGGGTTCTTTATGGGAAAGTTATGGCTTCTGCAATACGGATCAAAATTATAATTAAAAAAAATCAAAAAGAGAAGAAAAAATACTAGCGAAGTCGGGTTTTGGGTTCGGGTCTGCAATTTTGGTTTGGATCAGAGGTGGTTATGTGTTGTTGGGTGGCGGCAGAACATAAATCATGTCATGGATGGTGGCGGCTCTGGCTTGGGGTGCTCAGATTTTGTGCAAGGGTGGGGAATAGGCCAGGATTAAACAAAAACACTACATCAAAATGGATATATAATTGCAAATTGATACATCGTTTCGATTGCAAGTTTATTCACCTCACTTTAACTGAGGTGAACATAACACCACAAACACTATTAGTGGTGTGGGGTTGTGATTGGTCATTTTTTTTGATTGAATCACAGCCCTACACCACAAATTTTCTCCTAATCTTAGTCACTTCAATTTATTTTTCTACTAACTCTCTTCACCATTGTCTGCGAGTTTTGTGAAGTATTTGCCATTGTACCACTTGGGATAGTTATTAAATCGAAATAAACGCAGCTTCCTTGTCTCTTACAATTTCGAGCCAAGCCCTAAATCCACATATCGCTCAAATTCTTAAACTTAACCCCAACAATTATTCAATTTCTGAAGCAAATAACTAAAAACTGCAATCGGGTTCTTCTTCTTCATATTCGTTATCTTCTATTTTGAGAGAAAACTTGATGAAAGGATGAGAAATAATCTGGAACAACATTTATGAATGCGGATTCAGAATCAAGGAACGTGTGTCATAAAGGTAATTATTACATGCTCGAAAGAATAATCGTGTACAGTGTATTATGTGTTTGTTGTTTCTTGCTTATAATATGTATAAATAATTGAAGAGCTGAGACTAACGACGACTCTTTATCAAATTAGAACATACAAATAGTTCACCGCTGTTGAAAAGACAGACATTTTTAACAAATCTGCTTTCCCATACTTATATATTAATTATTTTTCTTTGATTACTATGTATTAGTTTTCTTTCTATTTTGTTACAATATCAATGCATCACAGTGTCATTATAAGTATTAACACAAACATATGTCACCAGTTCACATTTTATTCATTCGGTCTGTAGGCCGAGCATAGTGGGCTTTGGGACTTCTCTTTTATTTTAGTGTGCTACTAAAAGCACCTTGGTTTGTGCTTTCTAATACCATGATGTGGTAGCCAAAAGCACAACGCATGGTGCCTTTAGCAAAACCACCTTGTGGAACTAAAAGCACCCAATTTTCTGCTTTTGGCTACAACGCTATGGTGTTAGGAAGCACAAACAAGGGTGCTTTTAGTAGTACACTAAAAGGAACTTTAACTATTCCCCCTGTAATGATAAATGGTCAAGAAGGAAATACGGTGCCAAATCCTTATCACATGAAGTTCCAAAAACAAGATAATTTGTTGTCATCATGGCCTTAATCCTCCATCAACCCAAATTTGCTTTTGCAAATAGTCGGTTGCAACAGTTCTTATGAAATATGGTCCATAGTCAACAAATCTTCAGCTCACAATCTGCTGCACGAGTCATGCAATACAGAAGGGACCTACAAAATTCCAAAAAAGATGATATGAGTATAAAGGAGTATCTAAGCAAAATAAAAAAATTATGCTATAGATTAAATGTTGTTGGACACAAAATCAGTGACAGCGAACAAATACTATTCATCACCAATGGATTAGATGAGGATTACGAGTCTTTGGTAACTGTAATAGCCACACAACAAGCATTACCTGATTTGCAATTTTTTCAATCTGCCCTCCTTGCCCATGAAGGCAGAATTGATCAGAGAAAGACAATACAAGGTGAAATCTCCGCTAACTTGGCAACTTCCAAAAACAAGAAGCCATAAAACAACAATGGAAACACAAGCAAACCGGATAACCAATATAAAAAAGGATACCAACCTTAACAAGGTTTTCAACCGCAAAGGGGACGCGGGAGAGGTAGATGGAACAATAATAATAGAGTGAAGTGTCAAATATGTGAGAAATTTGGTCACATGGCTAACAAATGTTACTTTAGGTTTAACACTAAATTTAATGGTCCATAATTCAATCAAAACAACACTGGTCAGAAGGGGGCACATGCCAATTTAGCCACTTTCTACAATCAAAGCAGAAGTAACAATGAAAACAACATGAATCAAAATACAAATAATGACGATGCATGCAGATCTGAAGCACAAACTTCGAGGAATGGTACACAGACTCAGGTGCAACACATCACTAATAATCTCTAGAATTTGAATGTGGGAAACAAAAGCTACACAGGTATGAAATCTTTATATATGGGTAATGGTGAAGCTGCAAGTATCACTCACATTGGTAAGGGCACTATAGCTGGAAAGAGGCAACTTAAACTTAACAATTTATTAAGAGTTCCCATTATTAACAAAAAACTTATTAAGTATCTAGAAGTATGCCAATGATAACAATGTGTACTTTGAGTTTCACCCCTAATTTTGCTAAGTTAAGGACTTACTAAGTCAAGAAATATTACTACAGGGTAATCTACATAATGGCCTTTACAAATTTGGCAACTTGAATACTGGAAATTCATTAACTAAAGATTTCTGGTGTAATAGTGTAGATGCCAGTATTAATAGTAGTAACTGGCAATAACAATGTAGATGCCAGTAGTAATAATAGTAGTGAGGAAATCGAATCATGGCATGCTAGATTGGGTCATCCCAGTTTTGATACTATAATTTTTTTAAGTATTAATGATATTTATTTTAAAAACATACCTGTCAAACACAACACACTGCCAACTTGAAAAAAATCTCAAACTCCCATTCAACAACTCTGAAACAGTATATCACAACCCATTAGAGCTTGTAGATGCTGATCTATGGGGACCAGCACCAGTGAACTCTTACCAGGGACACAGATATTATCTTTCCTTTGTTGATGCTTACTCAAGATACACTTGGATATATATATATATATATATGTGTGTGTGTGTGTGTGTGTGTGTGCGCTAAAAGCCAAGTTAGAAGCATGTAATGTAGTCATACAGTTCATAAATTACATAGAAAAGCAAACCAATTGCAATGTCCAGATTCTACAGACAGACTATGGGGCTGAGTTTAAACCACTAACCAATTATTTCATTAAAAGAGGCATAAAACACAGGTTAAATTTCCCACACACGTCTGAGAAGAACGGTCTAGTAAAGAGAAAACATAGACACATTGTTGACACTGGTCTAACATTATTATCTCAAAGGTCATTGCAAATGAAATACTGGAGTGAGGCTTTCCACACATTAGTATTTCTCATCAACAAGTTACCCACAAAAGTACTAGATAATAAAACACTACATGAGATGTTATATAATGAGAGACCAGATTATAAATTTTTAAAAACTTTTGGATGTCTTTGTTTTCCATGTTAAAGGGACTACAATAAACATAAACTAAGCATGAGATCAAGTCATTGCACATTCATTGGTTATGCTCAAAATCAGAAAGGGTATAAGTGTCTAGATAAAAATGGAAAAGTTTTTATCTCAAGACATGTGGTTTTGATGAAAATGTGTTTCCTCTTGCAGAAAAACAGGCAACCAGAGAAGAAAATAGGCAAAACTCAGCCACAAATGCATCAATCATACCTCTACCTATAGAGCAACGCACAAACAACACCAGTGCTGAGCAACAAAAACAAAACAGTACAGAGACACAAGTTGACTCAAGCAATGAAACCAGTACACCCAGGAATAGACTTGAATGCAGCTCAGAAAGCAGACATATTAAAGAAACAAATCAGGGCAGACATGAACATAGAGACACAGAAGAAAACAACAACACCAACACTTTAGATAACAATGCAATAGTTCAACATCAGGCACAACAACTTCACACTGGACATCACATGACTATTAGATCAAAAAGTGGCATTTTAATCCTAAACTATACAATGTTGCAGTAAATGAGACTGAACCACTCAACTTTAACCATGCCATCGGATCAGAGAAGTGGAAAAAGGCCAGGGATATGGAGTATGAAGCACTTATGAAAAATGAGACCTAGACATTGGTCACACCCCCTGCTCACAAAAACAAAATAGATTGTAGATGGACATATAAAATGAAAAGAAAGGAAGATGGATCTGTAGACAAGTACAAAGGACAATTTGGTTTTGACTTCAATGAAACCTTCTCGCCAGTGGTGAAATCCACAATAATTAGAATCATCTTAACTATTGTTGTATGTAAAGGGTGGAACATAAAGCAACTAGATGTTAACAATGCTTTTCTCAATGGAGAATTAATTGAAGAAGTGTACATGTATTAGCTAGAAAGTTATGAATCCAAGAACAATGAAAAATAAGTATGTAAACTACATAAAGAAATATATGGATTGAAACATGCATCAAGGGTATTGTATAAGAAATTTAAGCTAACTTTATCTAACATTGGATTCACACAAGCAAAGTCTGGTAACTCATTGTACATGAAGAAGAGCAGCCAGGGAACATTTTTCATTCTTGTATATGTGAACGACTTGCTAATAACATGGGACAACAACCAAGAAATTAACAAAGTCATACAAATGCTTGATCAAAGTTTTGCCATCAAAGACTTGGGTGAATTAAGTTATTTTATTGGAATACAAAATATCAGGAAAGGCAACAATGAATTATTCTTATCTCAACAAAGTTATGTCTCAGAAATACTACACATAGCAAACATGCATCAAGCCAAACAATTGGCAACACCAGTGACTAGTAATCTACAAATTTCCAAACTCAAGGGAGAAGCAATTGAAAACACAAAGCAATATAGAAGCATAATTGGAGATTTACAATATGCTGCTATTACACGTCCAAACATATGTTATAGTTTTAACAAACTTACTCAATATATGCAAAACCCTTTATCTGAACACTGGAAGGCAATCAAAAGAGTATTGAGATACTTGCAAGGAACAAAATACTACAGAATCGGCTTAAAATCAGATAAAGAATTACACTTACAATGGTTCAATGACACAAATCGGGCAAATGACTTGGACAATAGAAGATCGGTATTTGGCTATTATGTTTATCCGGGCACAAACATCATCTCGTGGTGCACGAAAAAAGCAATCAGCTACGTCGAAGTCCAGCAGTGAGGCTGAATACAGAGCCCTTGCAGGCGTTACTGCAGAAATCTCATGGATTGAATCACTAATGGAAGAACTAGGGTTTGCTTCAAGAAGAAAACCAAAGAACCAAGCAGGAAGGTTAACAGTATGTCACATTCCGCCTATTACCAGAGAGCTGATATTCTCATGAAGGCCCTCTCGACAAAAAATTTCTTTAAATTAAGGGAGGACCTTAGAATTAATGATGTTGGCAGAAATGGGAAATAAAGAAAACCCTTGATCGATTTGAGGGGGGCTATTAACGCAAACATATGTCATCGGTTCACATTTTATTCATTCGGTTTGTAGGCCGAGCATAGTGGGCCTTGGGCCTTTTCTTTATTTTATTTCAAGTAAGTTCTATACGAGCCGTTACATATCTGATACTGTATATACATCATGTAACAACCTTTCATACTTGTATCAAATAATTGCAATATTTTGCTATTGAAAGTTCAAAACTATTTTCTTTCTCAATTATAAGATTATGTGTACTAAATTATATTACACATCTGCTTTGGAATTTGGGGAAATAGAACATTATGATGAGAAATGATAACTGAGATTACTACTAGACCAAGCTTGGTGCATCCTACATGTATGCTTTCATTTCTTTGCAAATTCTAAACTTATTTTTTTTAGTTCTAATGATTTTATACAAATGTACTAATATACATTGTTAGTCAATTTGTTTAAATGAGAATCATTTGTAGATATGGTATCCTTGTATTTTGATTACCACCCTGTATATAATGCTAAAGACTGTATCAAATTTGAATACGCTTTGTTCAATACACTTTATTTGATGAATATGTTCTACTAGATTTGAATATATTTGGATTGTATGGAAAAGCTATAATTATTTGAAATCAACCACTTATGTGCGTGCTTCAATTGGATTGGAGTTGGTGGAAGTAATATTTCATGAATCACTATTAATTTTCTATTTCTTAGAATTTCTATTGTTTCTTAATCAATGTAAGTTATTAAATTTTCATCTAACCTTTTTTCATATGCTACCAAACCTCAATGGATGTTGGTGGGATAGTATTATTTTTGATATCCTAATCAACAACTAGTTTGATAATATTGTTTCAAATATTTAAACTTGCATTATATATTATTTGATTAAACATTGCGATCAAAATTAATATATTTATATTTTGTTATTGTAAACAACAATTTTGGTTCTATTGTAATGCATTGGCAATTTATGTTTCGTGCAAGTTTGATTATTAGCATGCATGAGAGTTGCTTCTTAGTATGATATGTAATACCTATTAAATTGTAAAAATTAAGCATCTTGAGTTAAAGTGGACAAAACCAATACACTAGCAACATTTCCCAATTGACTAAGTTTCTTATTTTTATCAATATACCATGTTTGGTGATACAGACATTTATCGTAAATTATTTTCTATTGGAAATGGACAGAATTGATTTATTTGATTGCCTTATCCATATAACTAGTTCAACAGCTGAGGAAAACAACCTTTCTAAGCTATATTATCTCCTAGCGAATAATATATCATCAAAGTTCTATATAATGTACATAGCATAGTTATTTACTAAATATATGCTTATGTCATATTATTCAGAATGGAAAATAATATTTGATATATGACTTACTGGTTATCAAATATTTTTGTTCTTTTTATTCTGATGCAAAAGAGCCTTTAAATTTTAGAATCTAAATCTGCTAAATGTACATCTTCATCATTTGACATAATGAGACAATTAATTTTATTATTTAAAATTATAAGTTTATATACTGCGACTTCATTAAAAAAAATCATTGCATATATATATATATGTATATGTATACACACACACACAAATATATATATATATATATATATTACTGTTTTATTATTTTACCACTACAGATGATAACATGATGGCATGCTCAAGGAATGGAATAATTTGATTTATGGAACATGAAAATCATTTTATGGTGCGAAGCTAGTAGGCATGTAAAAGATGCTTTAGATGGAGTAGGTATTCCTAGGTTTTCTACTATAGGTGTTCCCAAGGCATGTCAATAATTTTAATTATCTTATTCAAAAGTTTCTATTGTAAATCAATTTAGATTTTATGCTTCATGCTTGTTGGTTGAGCAATAGTCCAATGAATCAAAGGATATTAAGTAACCAGATCTTATTATTATCATTCTTGCTGGTAACATTGAAATTCTATGATATGCTTCCATCTTGTTTTAATTATGTAAATATATATATTGAATTGGGGTGTGCGGGAAAACACTAACCAAGCAAAGGAACTGTTAATGGAATTTGATAAATTCTAATAAGTTTAAAAAATTAACTTAATTTTATAGATATTTAACCAATTTGTTTTTTGATAAAAAGAAATGCAAATTTTTATCAATTTTTATAAAAATAACCGCATTAAGTGATTTCAATTTAAATTAAACACAATATTAAAGTTTACCAAAATTTTCCATGCTAATTCAGTGATTTATACAGAACTAGCTAATTTTATAAAAAATAAATAAGTTTCATACAAAATCAACTAGTTTTATAAAATTTAACTAAGAAATATTAATTTATAAATACTAATTAAGTCAACTTAATTTTATAAAAATTAAATAATTTTCCAAAAGTTAACCAAATTCACTAAATTAAACAATTAAAAAATATTAACAACTTTTATAGAAATTAAATTAATTAATAAAAATTAACTATGTTGTATAAGTACTTGTCAAAGCTAACTAAGTTTTATAAAAATTAACTAATTTATAGAAATTAACTTGATTTATGAAAATTAACCAGTTTTAATCAAACTTAACCAAGTTTTATAAAAAGTAATTAAGTTCATAAAATAACCAAGTTTTGACAAAATTAATTAAGTTTGTAAAAATAACTTAGTTAATAAAATTTGATATGTTAGCAGGAACATTTCTGATTTTAAATTTGAAATAAAATGTGACTAAGTTGAATATGTTTTAAGAAAATTAACTAAATTATATAAAAATTAACTAAGTTAACTAATTTTTATTAAAAATTAACTAAATTTATTTATTTTTTATATAAAAATATTAATTATTTAAAAAAAATTAGAAATTTGATAAATTTATATATAAGTATTATTATACTTAACATTAAATAAATTTATAAAATTAATTAAGATAACTAAATTAAGTTTTATAATTGTGTTATTTATTTGAAATCTTTGTTAAGTTGTCATAAAAACCGACTACGTGTTATAAAAGTTATCAAAATTTTAATAAAACTAACTAGTTGTATAAATATTAATTAACTTTTCAAAAAATAACCAAGTTTATAAAAATAATTATAAATTAACTAAGTTAATTAAGATTTATAAAATTGTTAAGTTTACAATAATACTTAAGTAAACAAACCAAGTTCTATAAAAAATAATAAATTTTTTCCACTAGACATACAGCTGCTAAATAAAGCATTTAAATAAATTTAACATTCATTTTTGGAAATTCCAAATGTTACAGAAAAGTCGTACAAAAACTCCATCTTAAAATTATCATATCAAATTTGAGTTCAGCCGAAACTTGGAAGTTTACCTAGTATATTGTCCTGAAACTCTACCTTATCCTTAGAGATCATACTAGTATTAACTACATCAACCCAAAATTCGTTATTATTATATCACAAACAATACATTTCATTTGAATTCCAATATGTATTTGCAAGTTCTTTTCGTTTGAATATAGTTGGAATTGCAAATTTTTTCTGTCATAATACAGTTGGAATAAATTGTGTTAAATTTCTACTGGGATCACATGCCATGGTAGTCAACCAAATAACTTAAAACGGATAGTGGATTTGTTTCCGTCTTTTGTTGAATCTTTTTCGCGGCTTGATAGCTAATTTGATAAGCCAATGATTTTTTTCCGTGTTTCAGTATACAGTTAACCAACATATTAACTAATCGATTACGATAAATTGGATCGAATTTTGCAGTTTTTTCTTCTGCAGTTCGTTTAATACTAAAATCGACAATAAAGATATTTGAGGCTGGATCAATCGAGGATACACGCTAGATGGAATTACTCTGTCTCCAAACTTTACCTTCACTAAACATAACTTTATTTCAATAATTTGGTGGCACTTAATGTTGTTGGATAAGGTCATTTTAGTTATCACATTCTTCTTTTATAATGTTTGACAGCAGATCGACACAATTTTGGTTTAGTTTTTATGTTGTATAATGTGTAAGAGTAAATGCATCCTTGGTATATCTTAGCATAATCTAAGAAACCATAGTTTGCCTAACTCTGGGATAACTAGAGAACGATGTGGCAAAAAGCAGTAAAACTATCGATTCATCGATGAATACATTCAAGGTAGTTTATCCTCATGTAATTCCTAGAAAGTATTTTAATTATTATGGTTTTCTTATATATCCTTATTTCACTATTTGACAACGATCGAACTAAGTATTTGGGTAAAATATGTTAGATTTGTAAAATTGAGTTTACTCACTTTTGCAAGACTTAGTTTACCCACTTCTGCAAATCTAAGTTTTAGTCCATTAATTCAAAAATGAGTCTTACTTAGTCTAGCATCAAATTTTCTCAACAAATATTACCAGATTTTTCAAAACTAAGGTTTCCCAACTTAGCAAAACTGAGATTTCCCTGCTTAGCATAACCGAGATTGATTATTTTAGCAAACTAGAGTTTTACTCAATTTTGGATACCTGATGTGCTCGATTTTCCAAATTGAGATTACTTGAATTCTCAAAACCGTGATTCATTAATTTTTCCAAGTTGAGATTTACTCTGTTTTTGGAAATGAGACTTACATATGTAGTGTTTGGTTCATTTTAGGTAGTGTTTGGTTTACCATTTAAGTTTTGGATTTTCGTCCATACAAAAATGTGCACAACGCATGTACATTATGGAAAACAACCATTTTACAAAACAAAGTCAACACACAAAATAAAAAACAACTTTTGTCGTCTATTTTTCATGTTTTGAGAAATGAGAGAAACATGGAGACTAATTCTTCCTTCCATGATTTCTACACCCCCTCCGCGGTCCCCTCCATCTTCCTTTCATTCTACCAATCCTCCTTTCACATCTTTAATGTTTTGTAATTCCGTTTTGTAAAAGATTGTTTTCACGATATGTGTGCGCCGTTGGTACTTTTGTATGCGCGAAAACTCAAAATTAAAAAAAAGTAAACTAAAGGCATTTAGTTTTGGAGAATCAAGATTACTTGGTTTTAGAGAATCGAGTACCCTGTTTTTAAATATAGATCAGTCTTAAAGAGTGAGAACAACATGGTTGAGCAAATGCAAATTAGTCTCAAAGTTCTATGCAATTTCTTCAATATGCCTTTTGAATAGCACTATTCAAATCAGGAGCTCAGTGCCCTTTTTATACTTGTAAATTTTACGAAGAGAATTTGTTCTAGGGACTGTAAAGATGAGGCTTCTTCACTCCACCAGTATTTGGCGTTGGCATATGAGAAGCCTTACCAACCACATGATTCATGGGAGCCTTCCATTCAAGGAATAGTAAATATATTTTAATTAGTTTACTATACACTCTTATTCAAACATATATCATTTTGTTCATTCCTCCTTTTGTTTTGTTTACTGAAAAGCAAGATTCACACAACTCTTGTATATGATTATATTTTCTATGACTACTTTTTGTTTTTGGTGCATATTTTAGTACATAACACATGTAAGCACTCTATATTTTTTGGGTAGTTAACTTACCACGTGTTTTTATTTTATAATATTTATTCATTGTGTTATGCATCTAATTTGATACGATAAAATTTCCATTTACATCTTCTTCAGTTCAAAGTTTACAGTAAATACTTTTTTAAATTTTGGGCCCTAGTTAACATACAAAATTCCGAGAAGGAAAGTTGATAAAACAGCTCTTTATTGACTTTAAATATTGTTTTAGCATGCTTTGCATCTGTTTACTGGGATTGATACCCATTTTATGTGAGGGATCGAGAAGAAAATACTATATATGTATATATATATATATTTAAAAGTAAAGAATGAGATATAAAACATGGCAGTATCTTTTATATTTACTCTCCCCGTATTGGGTCAGTTACATCATTAGCAATATTCTGGGCCAAGCCCATTTATTTACAGTATGCTATATAATGCGTTGTACAGTTCTATATTATAACAATTTACATTCTCTCACATGTAATAAGTAATAATACAAGTTCTTTTGCTTTTCATTTCAATTCCGTGCATAATTTGATTCTTCTCAAATCCTGAACTTGGTATCAAAGCAGGTTTTGCTCATTGTTGCTGATCTATTTGTTTCAAGGTTATCAATTTATTGTCCATCAGAGTAATATCATCATCTGGACCCCTCCATCAAAGATCCAAGAATCCTTTCATCTGAAGGGTCTTGCTTCCAATGATAAACTGTGCCTCGCCGAGTTCATCACACTGGCTGCATCAATTTACCAGTGGAAGTTGTGTGGTAAAGAGAAAATTCAAAAACTGTTTTTGAAATCACCGATCAAGAAAAACAAGAAGTCACACAGTTGAAATTAAGTGCCTCCTGAATGATTCTTTCAAAAATAAAAATTCATTCATAAAAGGAAAATCTGCAAAGATTCATCATAAAGAAAATCGAAAGTCTGCAAAAATTCATCATAAATTCATTTAAGAAAAGAAAATCCACAAAGATTCATCATAAAGAAAATCGCTTGTCTGCAAAGATTCATCATAAAGGTAGTCTCAAGGTTGCTGCATTATTTCAACTATGCACTTCTTAAGTTTCTCAATTCAAGGTTCCTTCTAGTTTAAATTTTATCATACCTGTTGTGCACCATTTCTTTTTCTGGTATCATGTCGAATGAGAGAGGAATTACCAGCCCTCAAGTGTCAAGTACAGGGGGTGCACAGAGTCAATCTCAAATCGATCCTATCAATGACCTGATGAAAGCCATTGTTAAACCACAAAGTCAGATAATCTCTGTCCAACTGGATGAATCCAACTTCTTACTCTGGAAACTACAAATTGAAACTGCAATTATAGGATATGGGTTAGAAGATTACATCTATGGTACAAGGATAATTCCACCAAGATATACAAGAGGTAGTGAAGATAAACTTGTGCAAAATCATGAATATATTTCTTATCAAAGGCAATATAGCCTTGTGTGTGCTTGGATGATGTCATCCATAAGTACATCAATTTTACCTCAATTAATTGGGTGTAAGACTGCCCATGAGGTATGGACAGCCGTAGAGAGAAAATTTTCTTCTCAATCATCTGCTAGAGTTATGCATTATAGAAGACAGTTACAAAATATTAGGAAAAATGACATGTCAATGGATGAGTACTTAAGATCAAGAACTTGTGCGATCAACTAGCCTCTACAGGACACAAAATTTCAGATTTTGAGCATGTTCTTTACATAATTAGTGGATTAGATCATGATTATGAGGCTATTGTTGCCATAATATCAACCATGGAACCTACCTCCTCCATACAGTATGTGTATTCTACACTTCTCTCTCATGAGGGAAGAATAGAACACACTAAAGCTATTAATTCTGACTTGTCTGTTAACTACACTTATAACAAGAACAAGCAGTAAGAAAAAGGTCAAGGACAAGGATCAAGAAGTCGGTATAATAATCAGAGAGGAGGATCTTCAAATAGAGGTGGAAGAAGGGGTGGTAGGAATAATAATAATAGTAGAACTCGATGTCAGATTTGTGAAAAATATGGGCACACTGATAGCAAATGCTATTTCAGATATAATTCAAACTATACTCCTTCACAACAAAACAGCAACAACAATGTGAACTTGGTCAATGTGCAGAAAGAAGGTAGTAAAAGTCAAGCAAAGGTGTTAAATACTGAAACAAGTTCAACTGATGATGCTAATGATGATTGCTGGTACCCGGACTCAGGGGCTACAAATCATGTTACCAACAATCTAAGAAATCTTAACTTGGGGAATAAAGAATATAAAGGTACCCAAAATCTTCTTGTTGGTAATGGTAAGGTTGCACACATCACACACAAAAGAAATGCAAGTTTAAATGGACCTAAAGAACTCATTCTAAAAAATCTTTTAAGGGTCCCATCTATTAAAAAGAATTTGTTGAGCGTTTCCCAATTTGCTAAGGATAATGATGTCTATTTTGAATTTTACCCAAATTCATGCATAGTCAAAGATATACTAACTAATAAAATCATTTTGCAGGGTAGTGAATACAAAGGATTATACAGATTTGATATATCAAATCAAGAAAGCCCTAGTTGTAATGAGAAAAATTGTATGATGACTATCATGGATAATTCTGAATTCAGTAAAAAATTTGATTTGTGGCATTGTAAGTTAGGTCATCCTAGCTTTAAGATTGTTAAACAAGTTATGAGTATTAACAATACGGATATTAGTGAGAATTTAAAATCATATGTTTTCTCATATTGTCAATTGGGAAAATCTCACAAACTTGCATTTCCAAATTCATGCACAACCTACACTAGGCCACTGGAATTAATTGCAACTGATTTATGGGGTCCTGCCTCTGTCAGTTCAGACTATGGTTATACGTATTATATATCATTTATAGATGCATATTCTAGATTTACATGGATCTATATGCTGAAGTCTAAATCTAAAACTTGCAATGTTGTCATGCAATATATTAAAAAGGTTGAAAATATGACTGGGTACAATGTTAATACCATTCAAACTGATGGTGGAAGAGAATTTTTACCATTAAAGTCATTTTTCGAAAAGAAAGGTATTAATCATAGAACTACATGCCCATATACATCTGAGCAAAATGATTTAATTGAAAGAAAGCATCGACACATTGTAGAAACTGGATTAACTTTGCTTGCCCAAACTTCTATGCCTTTAAAATTTTGGCCAGAAGCTTTTAACATTGTTGCTCACTCAATAAATTTATTACCAACTAAGGTATTAAATCTAAAATGTCCACAGGAAGTGTTATTTAAAGTAAAACCAGATTATAATCATTTAAAGGTATTTGGATGCCGATGTTTCCCTTGTTTAAGGCCTTATAATACACATAAATTAGACTTCAGGTCAACTCCATGTACTTTTCTAGGCTATTATAACAGTCAAAAAGGGTATAAATGTCTGGATAATTTAGGCAGAATATATATTTCAAGACATGTTAAGTTTAATGAGAAGGTGTATCCATTTAGTTGTTTGAATATAAAAACAACCGAAAAGGTGATAAATCCGAGAATTATCATACCTGATGTTCCTAATGAAGTTCAAGTAATGATGCCAACTCAACATGAGAAGAGTGATACCATCATCAGCTCTCAACACACAGTGCCTTTGAGAGGGCCAAGTCAAGAGCAATCAAATGATGACAGTGTTGACAGTCAAAGTCAAACATGTCAAGGAACAAGCATTAACAGCAGTGATTAAACACTGTTAGAGAAGCACCAGACAACCACAATCAGGATACTGCTGCAAATGATAATCTCAACAAGCAATCTATGCTGACTCATGCTAAATGTGGGATATTCAAGCTAAAGAATATTAATTCTACTATTTTACAGGATGAACCAGTTTCTTTCAATGAAGCAATTCAATTTGATAACTGGAAAAAGGCTATGCAGGATGAATATGATGCATTAATTAAGAAAAGAACATGGTCACTGGTTGAGAAATCAGAAAATAAAAATATTATTGGTTGTAGATGGATTCATAAATTAAAGAAAAACTCTGATGGTTCAATTTCTAAATTCAAGGCAAGACTAGTTGCAAAAGGTTATTCACAACAGTATGGATTTGATTTCTCAGAAACATTTTCACCTGTTGTGAAATCACCATCTATTAGAATAATATTAACTATTGCCTTGAGTAGATATTGGAGTATCAGACAACTTGATGTTAATAATGCATTTCTCAATGGTGATTTACAGGAAGAAGTGTTTATGGAGCAGCCCGAAGGGTTCATTCAAAACAGCAATAAAAAATTGGTGTGCAAGATGAACAAAGCAATATATGGGCTAAAACAGGCACCCAGGGTTTGGTTTGACAAGTTGAAACCAACACTTGTCAAACATGGAAACAAACCAACAAAATCTGATAATTCTATCTTTACTAAGTTTACTAATATTAACTCAACATATATTCTAATCTATGTGGATGATTTTATTATTACAGGAAGTAGCAAAATAGAGATTGAGCATATTACTGAAATTCTGAATGCTGAATTTTCAATCAACGATTTGGGTGATTTAAGCTACTTTCTAGGAATTGAAGTAAGGAAAACATCAAAGTCTGAAATTCATCTTAGTCAAAGAAAGTATATATCAGAGATTTTGTTGAGAGCAAAGATGGATAAAGCAAATTCACTTCCAACACCAATGATCATAAACAACCAGTTATCTAAACATAAGGGTGAAGCTTTACAAGATGCAAAGTTATACAGAAGTATTGTTGGTGCATTGCAGTATGCTACCAATACTAGGCCAGACATATCATATAGTGTTAATAAAGCAAGTCAATTCATGCAAAACCCATTAGATACTCATTGGAAGGCAATTAAAAGAATTTTAAGATATGTAAAGGGTACTCTAAATCATGGCCTTATTCTAAACACAAGCAACTCACTGAATATAAATGCATATGCAGATGCAGATTGGGCTACTGATATTGATGACAGGAAATCTACATCTGGATATTGTACTTATCTAGGAAAAAATCCTGTTTCATGGAGTGCCAAAAAACAAAGTACTGTGTCAAGATCCAGCACTGAAGCTGAATTCAGGTGTGTTCCAAGTGCGGCTGCAGAAGTAATTTGGATTGAATCTCTTCTAAGTGAACTCATAATTAAGTCTGAAAAGAGGGCAGTAATATGGTGTGACAATGTTAGTGCTATATCCCTAACATCTAACCCAGTTCTCCATTCAAAGACGAAACATTTAGAATTAGATCTCTACTTTATTAGAGAACAAGTTATTCAGAAGAAATTGAGAGTTGGGTACATACCGTCGCAACATCAAAAAGTAGATATACTTACTAAACCACTGTAACAACCCAGAAATTTTGAGCCAGTTTAAATTTTTTATTTTGGCAATTTTAGCGTATTTTGATTATTTAAAATGAATTATTTTAAATAATATCGACGAGAAATTTATTTTGAATGGAATTCGAACGTATATATTATATACGTCGTCGTTAGAATATAAAATTTATATATAATTATAAAAGGAATTGAAAATGGCGCGGTAGTTCGATAATTCGATTTCAAACTTCAATTGAACGTACCGGGTGCAGAATAAACCGGATTTTAGTGAAACCAAAAATAATGGAATCTAATTGTGAATATCTTTCCAACGAATCCGAAAAATTGAAATTTCATAGCGGGAATCAAAAGATATGTCCAGTTGAAAATTCTGAATAGTCGCTATGGAATTCAGGCCCTTAAAAATAGACATTTTGCAAACGACCTCGGATTTCGACGAAACCACTTTTGTTGGATCCGCAGTATCAAATTATTACTAGGTTTCAAATTTCATAATTTTTCGAACCAACATATGAGCGTGGGAAAGGAAAACGCGTTTGACCAGTTTCAGTTGATTTTAATCGACTGGAAAATGGCCATTTTTCAAACGGTATAAAAATTCGACGAAACTAGTTTTGTTAGGACCGTATCGTCAATACGAAGCTAGAAAATATTTTTCGGGAATTTTTCTAGTTATTATGTGGCCTCAGTAAATTGAAATGCGCGTTCAAATTCAATATATAGAGTTATATGTTGATTTTGATGAACACTGATCGAAACGATCGAATCAGCTTACGATACGTATCCCATTGTGTTCAGAATAGGGGTAATTAGCTATGAACGACAGGCGGTGGGCCTCGTTTTGAGGTCGAACAAAAAGGTTACTTTTTGGATAAATAAAATAATTTAAATATATATATATATATATATATTATATTATACCCTCTCTTTCACTTAACCCCCCCTCTCTTCCTTTGACCAAATCGATTTCCTTCAGAAAAAAAAAGAACGACGAACGATCGTCGAAGCCGCCACGTCCTCCCACCGCGGCCCGCCGCCGGCAAGCCCCACCTCCGACGAACTCCCCCAGCCACCCTCCGATCTTCTCCTTCCTCCCCTTTTCTTTCCTCAGCCCCTCCGCTCTCTTCTCCTCTTCTTACCGCAAACTCCACTCCCCTTCCTTTAATCCGCCGCGCGCATCACCGTCTCCCCTCCCCTCTGCCTTACCGCCATCGTTTCCCCCTCCTTCTGATTCAGTCAGCAAACTCCACGCCCCCCTTTTTCCTTCAACTACCAAGATGTGTTTTATTTACTTACATTTAAATTCAGATTATTTATTTATAAACACATTGCTTAATTTCAATTTTTAATCACATAAAGATAGGATTTTTAGTGTTATAAAAATCTGATTTTTCAATTTATAAAGATTCGATTTTTAAGTGTTATAAAATCTGATTTTTGATTAACAACGTAAAAATGTGATTTTTGTTAGTAGATTTACAATGTAAAAGATAGGATTTTCATATATGAAAATATACGAATTTTAACAAAGGAATAAAAATATAATTTTTATATAATGTAGAAATAATAAAGATTTGATCTTTATATATAAAACCGAATAATAAGAAGGTGATTTTTATTTTAATGGTAGTAAATTAAAAATGGAATCTTTATTGTTTGAGTAGCTAAGGAAAAATATAGTTTTTATGTATATAGTTTCAAAATATAATTTTTATATGATAGGAGTTTCAAAATATAATTTTTATATGATAGGAATGTTAAAAATATAATCTTTTTATATAGAATAGCTAAGTAAAAATTAGATTTTTCTATATTGAATAGCGAAGTAAAAATTAGTTTTTTCTATATTGAATAGCGAAGTAAAAATTCGATTTTTATATATTGAATAGCGAAGTAAAAATGTGATTTTTACATATGTAGAGACTACGGGCAAAGAAAGTGACAAGAGGCAAGAACGATGAAGATTTCTATCCAAGAAGAGTCGTGGGATCGGATAGCTATAAGTGAGAACTTCTCACCTTTAAATTTTATTTTTCTAGTTGAAATGTATACTAGGATGCAGACGGTGTTTAGTAGCACCCGACACCCGTCGTCCACAGACCATGGACGGCTTGTATGCTTGATTGTTTGATTTTGATGTGTAGTTGATTGTGTGATATGATGTGAAATGAAATAAAATATTTATATAGTTGAAAATATTTTATAGTTAAAAGTAGAATTTTTAACGTGTATATAAAATGAAATAAAAATAAACAAATCGGACGATTTGTTTATATACACACATTTGACTGATATTGATTGGAACGATAAATTTTACACATCGCCCAACTGCACAAATAAAATCTTTGTTTGATTGTTTGAAACCCCACACGGGTATTGGGATGATAGATGACATACACTAATCCCAATAGTTAGTTGTATGTCGATCGATTGATTGACAGACTGTTATAAGCGTTAAATATCTATATTTGATGCTTATACAATGTAGAATGCACTTTGGATGATGGTTGATTATTCATCGTTGATATTGTATACTTGTGTTGTAGAAAATCCATATAGTTAACATTATATGGTAATTGATTGGGCCTCATTCCAGTTTTGAAAAAGGAAAGTTTTAAAATAGAAATATTTGAATAGAAATATTTGAAAAAGAAATATTTGAATAGAAATATTTGAAAAAGAAATATTTGAAATAGAATATTTGAAAATAGAAATATATGAAGCCGTGTTGATTAGATGGACGCCATTTTGACGTGAACGATATTTATATCGATTTTATTCATTCTTCAATGAATATTGAATAGATTTGAAATTGAATAGATTTGAAATCCGAACTATATTGAAATGAATTGAAATTCGAATAATATTTAAAGTGAATTGAAATTCGAATTAAACTGAATTGATTTGAAATTGGAAATACACTGAAATGATTTGAAATTCGAATAGAAATGAATTCGAATTGAATTTGAATAGAAATGAATTCGAATTGAAATTTAATAGAATTGAATACGAATCGAAATTTAATTGAAAACGAATCGAAATTTTATTAAAAATCGATTTGAATTGGAATCAATTTGAAATGAATTTAAAACGAATTGGAATATTCAATCTTGATTTGAAATTGAATATGAAGTTGAAACCGTTTTGAAAATGAATTTAAAACAATTTATAAAGAACATTTTGAATTGAAATCGACGAAGTATATATTATATATATTATATATATAATATAATGGCCTGAATAGAACGCGCCGCGCCGCGGTAGTTCGCGAATTTCGACCATTGACTTCGAACGGATATTGCGGGAGATCCGACCGTCGGATTCTCCTAAAACCGGAACCGTTGGGTTCGTATCGAAAAGAGCTTTCTAACGAATATTGGAAATTAGAAACCTAACGGTTGGATTTGGAATTATGTCCAAATCAAATTTGAAAAAGGTCACTGTAAGTGCAGTTCGATGGCCATTGATGGAAATTGACTGTACGGGCCTTGATAAAATTATAAAAAAATATCAATAATTTATGTAAAATCATAAGAAATGATTTAGAAAGAATTGGGATGAAAAACTCCATATTTGAAAAGATAAAAATAGATTTTTATCGAAATGAACTAGTTTTGAACTAGAATTATAATTCTATTTATTTTTAAATAAATAAATTGAATGTTTTGAAAATAACCAGAATTTCCAATGATTGCATTGGAATGGATTTGAATCAAAATTGCCTTCGGAATATTTCGATGCTGGATTTCGTGACTATACAGATGTTGTTATGGAAATTTGAAAGATCTAAATATATATATATATATCGTTATTTCCTATACGATATTTATTGGTCGTAGAATTTGATATTGAATATAAGTCGGGATATTTTCTACTCAAAGCCTTGTATTTAATATCAAATGTGATTTGGGTTTGTCGTGAATGGTGTCTTGACTAACACTGTTCTTGAACCCAGTTGAGAAAAGATTAAATCTTTTTATTTAGATTTAATGAAGTGTACCAATTAAATAATATTTAATTGGAATTGAATTGATATTGATTTTTGGGTTTATCGTGGACAGTGTTTTAAATAACACTCGTTCTTTAACCCGATAATTAATGGAATGTGATTTTGGGTTTATCGTGAACCGTGTTTTAAATGACACTGATTCTTTAACCCAGTTAACGATTAAAACTAAGTGGAGTTTTAATGAATCTTTAATTAGATTGGAATGATCGAGAATGGAGTACCACCAGTTTTACTCCAGGCGATAGTTAAATCTTTAATTAGATTTGAACGTGAAATGGTAATTGAATTTACCGATAACACTGCGGTGTTAGATATGAAGTATTACCAGTTTTACTTCATGGGATGAATAGGTTGGGATTGGGAAATTAAAACAAATGATTACTTCGGTAAGGTTCGCTAATCCCGACTAGTTTGAATTGATAATCAAAAGTGGATTAAAGAATAAATTTAAAGAATTTATCTTTGATAAAATTAAGGGGAACCTTTCCCTAAGAATGTGAAATTTAGAAACTAACTGTAGGTTGGCTAAGCAGAGTGATTTCCTGGGTATTGATCTGATGTTGGTTTCGGCCTTCGGGGTTAATATTTGGGGGATTATTCTCTTGATTAATTTACGGTTAGTGAATGATGAATTGGAATGAGGCGTATGTTGTGTTTGTGTAACACTTATTTAAAATATACGCGAGTTATTCAGAAAGACCGGGTTTATCCCATTTTGAATAACTGATACGACGATAAGTCGAAGATGAAGACGGTGGTCGAAGACCGGAGGTCTTCACGTCGTTTGGGTGATTACTGATGATCTTGATTGGGCTGTACACCCAAGAAGATGGAAACAGTTGGTGATCGTCCAGACGTACTTGGAGATCGATGGATATGCGGGGCACTAGGTGCCTCCGGTTTCGTTCAGACCCAGAACGGACTTGTAAATGGACTGTGTGTCTAACATTGGATTTTAGTCCGTGTGATTGATTTCTATTAAATGTATATCTGTTTGGCGGCGGAGAATTTATTCTCTTGCTTAACGTCCTTCTCTGAGACGTACGAGCTCAGGGGTTATATATTGATGGATATCAAACGCATGGAGTGAAATGCCTGTGTGGCATGCCTAAGTGGCAATTGATCGAGGCTTCTGTTGAAAAGCAAAGTCTTGTGGTTGATGATCAAAGCACCGCCTGTGTGGCATAGCTTTGTGTAACGTGAATTCGCGAGCCTCACACCCCGGTTGTGAACCAAAAACGGGAGAAGGACCTCAAGGAGGGCATGCGTTTCTTTCTAGCTAGGGTGGTGTCAGTGACCTACCATCCCTGACATTTATATACTTTTCACCTGTGTGGTTGTTGCTGTTGCGAGGCGCCTCGGTTTGATCGGACGATCAAGGTCCGATGGAGTCATTTAGTTGGCTCACCTACGCCCCAAAGGGCGGGGAAACGCAGTGTTCAGGCATTTTAATCCACATCGGTGGACCGGCCCTGTCGCTCTAAGGGACGATGCGTTCTGTTCCTGAGACACGGGCTAGAGCGTCTCGAATCGGTTGTGGACTATCTTTTGCCTCGGTTCATAGATGGAAATCCAACTTCCAAATACGTGACATTTGCGGTTTTAATTGTAGAACTAGTATGGCGACATGATATATGGTACCCATGCCGTCTATGATTGATACTTATGATTTGAAGTTGTTTTATACACTATGCACTTATAATAGTATCAAATGGTTTGTTTTTCAACGTATCAAGCATTCTTGGCTATTATAAGGTAAAAACCCTATCCTCCGGCTTGCGTTGCATTGTGTGATGGGAACTGGGTCTTATAATAGCTTCATTTTTTCTTTATTTAGCATTGCGCTGTTTGTTTTATGCACTGGTATTCTTGGGAGGAAACCCATTCCGTGTTATACGGCGTGGTCCCTTGATTTACGTAACTTTAAAATAAAGATTAATAACTGTTTTAGTTCTCACACCAGTCACATGACTGACCTGGAGTTTATTGTTTTAACCTAAACTCTGGGTGCCCCTATTTTGACACGGGCAACTAGTAGTTCTGGTTTTGCAGATTTACATTCACATGATCCTGGTTTACAGCTGGAACGATATCCGGAAAGCTTTGTATCCGTATATCTCTTCTAGTTGTGTATTGTATTATTTTCCGCTGCGATGTATTTAAATGTAATTTAAATCTATGATATTTCTGTGTAATATTTATTCATACTCTGTATATTCTTGTAATCTGATGCATTGTTGTAATATACAATGAAATGTTCTTCCGTCTGCGTTCTATTTTGTTGTGTTCTCAAAACAATCAGGCGTTTCGAACGGTCTAGATCGGTTTAGCGACTGATTCGGACCGAGCGAAATTCCTTTTCGTCACAGTTGGTATCAGAGCTTTGGTTTACAAAGCTTAGAGAACAAGACACATTAGAACCGTATGAAAGAATTAATCAGATATTGGATTAGTAATATCCAACGAGAATGACTCGTTAGAGATGGGATCAGTAGTATCCTAGAACGAGTGTGAAGGGTATATTTTTAAAATAAAAACAATTTTTGTTTTGAAAATTTAAATCAACTATTCGTATTTGATTATTTATTTTATATTGATTAGGACAGTCCAGTATATAAAGATTTTGCATATACGCCTTGCAAACGTGTATTTGAAGTTTTAATGTACTGGATAGATATAGTATTACACTCTAGTCGCCCGGGGGTTATTCTGATGATTGATATATCATCATCAGAATTTATATTCGAGTGACGAACGTGTAATATCTATATATTTCCTATTGACTGGTGTGAGAACCAAAAATTAGATAGGGCCTATTGTTGTGATTTGGCATCAAAAACATGATTTTTGTATATGTATCAAAATCATGAATTTGAAACTCTAATTCACTAATTGATTGATGTTTGTGTTGTTTGTTTATTTGTTTGCTAATTTTTAGTCATTTAGCCTAATTGAACCAAATATTGAATTATATTGAAAATTGGTCACATTTGCTTGCATATACATGTGCTTACATTGAACAGGTCATAGCAAGGAGGCTAGAGCAGAGAATAAAATTTGTTTGCCCGACAAATAGGTACATGTTTACTACATAATTTACTGTTTTGTTTGGGTGATGATGATTTTATGAGCCTATTGGCTAGCCGCTTGGCTTTTTCTTTTTCTTTTTGAGATCAGAAGGCCTATATGGCAATTTCGGGATTTTCCCATGGCTTCCGGTGCAGGGGAGGTTATGGCGAAATTTTTCGAAAATTTAGGGTGTTAGCCAAATTTTTGAAAATTTGAAAATTCTCAAAAACTGAAAAGTTGGAGAATGGAAGGCAGATCGAACGTAGAGTTGATTAATCAAACCACTTTCGACTTTGTTTCTTTTCGGGGACGAAAAGTTTTAAGTGGGGGAGATTGTAACAACCCAGAAATTCTGAGCCAGTTTAAATTTTTTATTTTGGCAATTTTAGCGTATTTTGATTATTTAAAATGAATTATTTTAAATAATATCGATGAGAAATTTATTTTGAATGGAATTCGAACGTATATATTATATACGTCGTCATTAGAATATAAAATTTATATATAATTATAAAAGGAATTGAAAATGGCGCGGTAGTTTGATAATTCGATTTCAAACTTCAATTGAACGTACCGGGTGCAGAATAAGCCGGATTTTAGTGAAACCAAAAATAATGGAATCTAATTGTGAATATCTTTCCAACGAATCCGAAAAATTGAAATTTCATAGCGGGAATCAAAAGATGTGTCCAGTTGAAAATTCTGAATAGTCGTTATGGAATTCAGGCCCTTAAAAATAGACATTTTGCAAACGACCTCGGATTTCGACGAAACCACTTTTGTTGGATCCGCAGTGTCAAATTATTGCTAGGTTTCAAATTTCATAATTTTTCGAATCAATATATGAGCTTGGCAAAGGAAAACGCGTTTGACCAGTTTTAGTTGATTTTAATTGACTGGAAAATGGCCATTTTTCAAACGGTGTCAGAATTCGACGAAACTAGTTTTGTTAGGACCGTACCGTCAATACGAAGCTAGAAAATATTTTTCGGGAATTTTTCTAGTTAGTATGTGGCCCCAGTAAATTGAAATGCGCGTTCAAATTCAATATATAGAGTTATATGTTGATTTTGATGAACACTGATCGAAACGATCGAATCAGCTTACGATACATATCCCATTGTGTTCGGAATGGGGGTAATTAGCTATGGACGACAGGCGGTGGGCCTCGTTTTGAGATCGACCCCCCTTCCCCTCTGCCTTACCGCCAGCGTTTCCCCCTCCTTCTGATTCAGTCAGCAAACTCCACCCCCCCTTTTTCCTTCAACTACCAAGGTGTGTTTTATTTACTTACATTTAAATTCAGATTATTTATTTATAAACACATTGCTTAATTTCAATTTTTAATCTCATAAAGATAGGATTTTTAGTGTTATAAAAATCCGATTTTTCAATTTATAAAGATTCGATTTTTAAGTGTTATAAAATCTGATTTTTGATTAACAACGTAAAAATGTGATTTTTGTTAGTAGATTTAAAATGTAAAAGATAGGATTTTCATATATGAAAATATACGATTTTTAACAAAGGAATAAAAATATAATTTTTATATAATGTAGAAATAATAAAGATTTGATCTTTATATATAAAACCGAATAATAAGAAGGTGATTTTTATTTTAATGGTAGTAAATTAAAAATGGAATCTTTATTGTTTGAGTAGCTAAGGAAAAATATAGTTTTTATGTATATAGTTTCAAAATATAATTTTTATATGATAGGAGTTTCAAAATATAATTTTTATATGATAGGAATGTTAAAAATATAATCTTTTTATATAGAATAGCTAAGTAAAAATTAGATTTTTCTATATTGAATAGCGAAGTAAAAATTATATTTTTCTATATTGAATAGCGAAGTAAAAATTCAATTTTTATATATTGAATAGTGAAGTAAAAATGTGATTTTTACATATGTAGAGACTACGGGCAAAGAAAGTGACAAGAGGCAAGAACGACGAAGATTTCTATCCAAGAAGAGTCATGGGATCGGATAGCTATAAGTGAGAACTTCTCACCTTTAAATTTTATTTTTCTAGTTGAAATATATACTAGGATGCAGACGGTGTTTAGTAGCACCCGACACCCATCGTCCACAGACCATGGACGACTTGTATGCTTGATTGTTTGATTTTGATGTGTAGTTGATTGTGTGATATGATGTGAAATGAAATAAAATATTTATATAGTCGAAAATATTTTATAGTTAAAAGTAGAATTTTTAACGTGTATATAAAATGAAATAAAAATAAACAAATCGGACGATTTGTTTATATACACACATTTGACTGATATTGATTGGGACGATAAATTTTACACATCGCCCAACTGCACAAATAAAATCTGTGTTTGATTGTTTGAAACCCCACACGGGTATTGGGATGATAGATGACATACACTAATCCCAATAGTTAGTTGTATGTCGATCGATTGATTGACAAACTGTTATAAGCGTTAAATATCTATATTCGATGCTTATACAGTGCAGAATGCACTTTGGATGATGGTTGATTATTCATCGTTGTTATTGTAAACATGTGTTGTAGAAAATCCATATAATTAACATTATATGGTAATTGATTGGGCCTCATTCCAGTTTTGAAAAAGGAAAGTTTTGAAATAGAAATATTTGAATAGAAATATTTGAAAAAGAAATATTTGAATAGAAATATTTGAAAAAGAAATATTTGAAATAGAATATTTGAAATAGAATATTTGAAATAGAATATTTGAAAATAGAAATATATGAAGCCGTGTTGATTAGATGGACGCCATTTTGACGTGAACGATATTTATATCGATTTTATTCATTCTTCAATGAATATTGAATAGATTTTAAATTGAATAGATTTGAAATCCGAACTATATTGAAATGAATTGAAATTCGAATTATATTTAAAGTGAATTGAAATTCGAATTAAACTGAATTGATTTGAAATTCGAAATACACTGAAATGATTTGAAATTCGAATAGAAATAAATTCGAATTGAATTTGAATAGAAATGAATTCGAATTGAAATTTAATAGAATTGAATACGAATCGAAATTTAATTGAAAACGAATCGAAATTTAATTAAAAATCGATTTGAATTGGAATCAATTTGAAATGAATTTAAAACGAATTTATATTGGAATATTCAATCTTGATTTGAAATTGAATATGAAGTTGAAACCGTTTTGAAAATGAATTTAAAACGATTTATAAAGAACGTTTTGAATTGAAATCGACAAAGTATATATTATATATATAATATAATGGCATGAATAGAACGCGCCGCGCCGCGGCAGTTCGCGAATTTCGACCATTGACTTCGAACGGATACTGCGGGAGATCCGACCGTCGGATTCTCCTAAAACCGGAACCGTTGGGTTCGTATCGTAAAGAGCTTTATAACGAATATTGGAAATTAGAAACCTAACGGTTGGATTTGGAATTATGTCCAAATCAAATTTGAAAAAGGTCACTGTAAGTGCAGTTCGATGGCCATTGATGGAAATCGACTGTACGGGCCTTGATAAAATTATAAAAAAATATCAATAATTTGTGTAAAATCATAAGAAATGATTTAGAAAGAATTGGGATGAAAAACTCCATATTTGAAAAGATAAAAATAGATTTTTATCGAAATGAACTAGTTTTGAACTAGAATTATAATTCTATTTATTTTTAAATAAATAAATTGAATTTGAAATGGTTTTGAAAATAACCAGAATTTCCAATGATTGCATTTTAATGGATTTGAATCGAAATTGCCTTCGGAATATTTCGATGCTGGATTTCGTGACTATACAGATGTTGTTATGGAAATTTGAAAGATCTAAATATATATATATCGTTATTTCCCATACGATATTTGTTGGTCGTAGAATTTGATATTGAATATAAGCCGGGATATTTTCTACTCAAAGCCTTGTATTTAATATCAAATGTGATTTGGGTTTGTCGTGAATGGTGTCTTGACTAACACTGTTCTTGAACCCAGTTGAGAAAAGATTAAATCTTTTTATTTAGATTTAATGAAGTGTACCAATTAAATAATATTTAATTGGAATTGAATTGATATTGATTTTTGGGTTTATCGTGGACAGTGTTTTAAATAACACTCGTTCTTTAACCCGATAATTAATGGAATGTGATTTTGGGTTTATCGTGAACCGTGTTTTAAATGACACTGATTCTTTAACCCAGTTAACGATTAAAACTAAGTGGAGTTTTAATGAATCTTTAATTAGATTGGAATGATCGAGAATGGAGTACCACCAGTTTTACTCCAGGCGATAGTTAAATCTTTAATTAGATTTGAACGTGAAATGGTAATTGAATTTACCGATAACACTGTGGTGTTAGATATGAAGTATTACCAGTTTTACTTCATGGGATGAATAGGTTGGGATTGGGAAATTAAAACAAATGATTACTTCGGTAAGGTTCGCTAATCCCGACTAGTTTGAATTGATAATCAAAAGTGGATTAAAGAATAAATTTAAAGAATTTATCTTTGATAAAATTAAGGGAACCTTTCCCTAAGAATGTGAAATTTAGAAACTAACTGTAGGTTGGCTAAGCAGAGTGATTTCCTGGGTATTGATCTGATGTTGGTTTCGGCCTTCGGGGTTACTATTTGGGGGATTATTCTCTTGATTAATTTACGGTTAGTGAATGATGAATTGGAATGAGGCGTATGTTGTGTTTGTGTAACACTTATTTAAAATATACGCGAGTTATTCAGAAAGAACGGGTTTATCCCATTCTGAATAACTGATACGACGATAAGTCGAAGATGAAGACGGTGGTCGAAGACCAGAGGTCTTCACGTCGTTTGGGTGATTACTGATGATCTTGATTGGGGTGTACACCCAAGAAGATGGAAACAGTTGGTGATCGTCCAGACGTACTTTGAGATCGATGGATATGCGGGGTACTAGGTGCCTCCGGTTTCGTTCAGACCCAGAACGGACTTGTAAATGGACTGTGTGTCTGACATTGGATTTTAGTCCGTGTGATTGATTTCTATTAAATGTATATCTGTTTGGCGGCGGAGAATTTATTCTCTTGCTTAATGCCTTTCTCTGAGACGTACGAGCTCAGGGGTTATATATTGATGGATATCAAACGCATGGAGTGAAATGCCTGTGTGGCATGCCTAAGTGGCAATTGATCGAGGCTTCTGTTGAAAATCAAAGTCTTGTGGTTGATGATCAAAGCACCGCCTGTGTGGCATAGCTTTGTGTAACGTGAATTCGCGAGCCTCACACCCCGGTTGTGAACCAAAAACGGGAGAAGGACCTCAGGGAGGGCATGCGTTTCTTTTTAGCTAGGGTGGTGTCAGTGACCTACCAGCCCTGACATTTATATACTTTTCACCTGTGTGGTTGTTGCTGTTGCGAGGCGCCTCGGTTTGATCGGACGATCCGGGTCCGATGGAGTCATTTAGTTGGCTCATCTACGCCCCAAAGGGCGGGGAAACGCAGTGTTCAGGCATTTTAATCCACATCGGTGGACCGGCCCTGTCGCTCTAAGGGACGATGCATTATGTTCCTGAGACACGGGCTAGAGCGTCTCGAATCGGTTGAGGACTATCTTTTGCCTCGGTTCATAGATGGAAATCCAACTTCCAAATACGTGACATTTGCGGTTTTAATTGTAGAACTAGTATGGCGACATGATATATGGTACTCATGCCGTCTATGATTGATACTTATGATTTGAAGTTGTTTTATACACTATGCACTTATAATAGTATCAAATGGTTTGTTTTTCAACGTATCAAGCATTCTTGGCTATTATAAGGTAAAAACCCTATCCTCCGGCTTGCGTTGCATTGTGTGATGGGAACTGGGTCTTATAATAGCTTCATTTTTTCTTTATTTAGCATTGCACTGTTTGTTTTATGCACTGGTATTCTTGGGAGGAAACCCGTTCCGTGTTATACGGCGTGGTCCCTTGATTTACCTAACTTTAAAATAAAGATTAATGACTGTTTTAGTTCTCACACCAGTCACATGACTGACCTGGAGTTTATTGTTTTAACCTAAACTCTGGGTGCCCCTATTTTGACACGGGCAGCTAGTAGTTCTGGTTTTGCAGATTTACATTCACATGATCCTGGTTTACAGCTGGAACGATATCCGGAAAGCTTTGTATCTGTATATCTCTTCTAGTTGTGTATTGTATTATTTTCCGCTGCGATGTATTTAAATGTAATTTAAATCTCTGATAATTCTGTGTAATATTTATTCATACTCTGTATATTCTTGTAATCTGATGCATTGTTGTAATATACAATGAAATGTTCTTCCGTCTGCGTTCTGTTTTGTCGTGTTCTCAAAACAATCAGGCATTTCGAACGGTCTAGATCAGTTTAGCGACTGATTCGGACCGAGCGAAATTCCTTTTCGTCACAACCACTGCCGAGATCAAATTTTGTCAAATTAAAAGAGGAGCTGAATGTTGATGCTATGGATCCAAAGCAATGATCTACTAGAATCTTCTACATACCAGATTGAAGGAGCTAATGTCTGTGGAGCTCTAGGTCATCTCGATTGAAGAAGCTAAAGCCTGTGAAGCTCAAAATCCATCTTAATTGTAGAAGCTAAAGCCTATGGAGCTCAAGTTCACTTCGATTCTATTGATTTGTTACGGATTTATCTCTGAATCGCCCTAGCGGCGCCTTGGAGCTCAGCAAACCCTAACCCTAATACGGTTTGAGGGGGGGAGTAAAGAATGAGATATAAAACACGGCAGTATCTTCTATATTTACTCTCCCCATATTGGGTCAGTTACATCATTAGCAATATTCTGGGACAAGCCCATTTATTTACAGTATGCCATATAATACGTTGTACAGTTCTGTATTATAACAATTTACATTCTCTCACATGTAATTAGTGATAATGCAAGTTCTTTTGCTTTTCATTTCAAATACGTGCATACTTTGATTCTGATCAAATCCTCAACTTATATATATATATATATAATTCAATGTAGCTGCGAAGTCTTACTTGACATTTTACTTCTTATATCATATGCAAATGGTACGATGTCCCATGGAAAAGTCAAAATAATTTAAGAAATTTATGCTTTCATATCTGTTATTGAGCCTATGACATGATAACTTCAGGTAATAGTCTTCGCTATATTCAGCGGACTACAAGATTATGAATATATTCAATGAAATGTTACTCAAATATCTATTTACTTGTTTTTAACAGCATACGTACCTATTTCAAGCCCATTTACAGAAATACATATACATATGATTCCCCAAACATCGTATATCTTGCGATATAACTAGAGTAGCTGGTTTTAATCTCTGTTTAGCATGTCTTCTTCAGTCATGCAAGTGAGTTCTAGTTTTCTCAGCAAAAAACCAAATTTTGAGTACTTTTGGTTGTTAGCGTTAATGTTAGTGCACACAAGCTCTCTTATTGAGCATAGAAAACTAAATTGATATATTAAATGATTGCAACATTAGATTCCTGCATGTTGTCATGTACATATACCCACTGGTAATGTTGACTCGGAGAATGAAAAGAAAAGAGCCACCGCTTTACTGTTGAATAGTCATGCAATTGGAAAATTTTATGACCCTAAAAATTATATTGATTATAATTAAATATATATTTGGGGTGAATGAACAAATGAATAAATAAATCATTTTTGTGTATATGGTGTAAATATATATACTTGTGCAAACTTTGAAACAAAATTAAGGAAGACAAAAATCATTTATTTTTTGGATGCATCTACTAAAAATTCATTTGGGAGTTTATCAAAGATCATCTGCAGATCAATACTCCGTGCACTAATAATATTTTCGCTGAAATTTACAATTTGCACATGACTTCACTGTCAAAGAAAAATTTACCATTAAAATTCAGAGTTGCAATCACCACTACTATTTCCAAAATATGGAAGGAGAGATGCATATGATCTACAAGCAATGGAATATGTTAAACACCCCACCTCCGTTAGGGTCACTCTCAAAGGGAATGTCCTAATTTTGGTGGAGGTTTATAAGTATAAATCACAGATATACAAGACAGATATAATAACACATATTTTTGAACAGCGGAAAACAACAACAACTTTTATTTCATCAAAATACGTGTTACACAAACCATGCCATAATTGTCTTACAATACTTCCAAAATCATAACTGTCTTGATTACATTATTTAAAGAAGCATAAAGAAAACATAAATAAACTGCAAAAGTCCCATAATTGCTGTCCAAAGCCATAGTCCAAAACGGAAAGATCCAAGCAATACATTCTTTCTCTTCAAGCTGGATATGAAGGCTGGTCAAGCTGCGGTGTTCCCTCCCTGTGGACCTGGGGGGGGGGGGGGGGGGGGGAACGGAAGAAAATAAGACGAAAGAAAAGTAGAGTCAGACATAAAGCCTGAGTAAGTCTAGGACTATTCAGTCGATGAATAAAGAACTGGGTATGATAAGTATAAACTAGAAATGGGAAAGCACCATAAACCAAGTTAAGTTGTCTAGGGTCGAATATACTATCGTACCCCATATTAATCTCTGTACCCATATAAACTAGTTCCCAACAGGCACCCCATAATCAGGGAGAAGTGATCCATTTTATGATGATCGGCTCCTACTCGCATAGTTACATGTGTCTTACGGCCCTCGTTGTTGTAGTTACCTATGCTGATCCCACCATGGGGTGTATCAAGTCCCATGGTGGCGGCCCGACACAACCCTAGAATGCACAGGTATGTTACTGGTGCCCAGTGCCTTATTTTTCTGCGCCGGGGTGTGTGCACGCCCGCACCCCGTTAGAACCTACACTGCTACACCACCGCCGTCGATTTGACCTCTTACAATCAGCCCAGTAATCGTGCCCCACCCTGCCTAGTTTCAGGGTATCATGATACCTTGTAGGGTTACTGCTGAAAAGGGTCCCCCGCTACTAGGTTTTCTATTTCTAGCCAACATGCTAAGTTGGTTAAGTGTTTTATAAACCTAACCCCCAATCAATCTGTCTAGTTTAGCATGTTCCATTTTGATTAAGTATAAATATAATTTACTTAATCCTATCAATCCTGACTCAGCCTTAATTGTCTTATTAAAGCCTTGACCTCTCACATTAGACAGGTATTGTTGTGGCTGCCTGTTGCCGGTTGGGTCCGGGCAGTCTTACGCCACAACTCAGTCTAACCTCGGGTCCTTATTGGGCTCCGTGTTTAACCACCCACATTGGATAGGTATTGTTGTGACTACTGGACAGCCGGGCGGTTCCGGGCAGGTTTACATCACAACTCAATCCAACCTCGGGTTAAACACATCGTATTTTCTACATTTACATATTTTGTCTCTTTTCTTTTTATATGTAAATATTTGCGGCCCATTATTCAAATTTATCTTTATTGATTAAAATTTATTTATGTCACTTAATTGATTTTCAAGATTGTTGGCATGCGTCGAACATGCCAACACATATGTTCTATATTTTAGCCCAAATGTCATTACCCCCGTTTTACACGTTCGTTCAAATGTAAGGTGTGTTGGGTTTAATACTTAAACCCAATTTAGCCATATGAAAAGGGGAGGCTTATAACATGGTGTTTATAAGGTAACATAAAAAGGGGAGTGTGAACGCATGAACTTGCAACATAACGATTCAATTAACATAAGGTAGGCACATGTGAACTTGCAGTTGTAACAACATATAATATAGGCAATACTTAAACATGAATCATTCTATTCACATAATCATGGTATAAACAAAACATGAATCATTCTATTCGTGTAGTCATGGCATAAACGATACTTAAACATGAACCATTCTAATCATATAATTATGGCATAATCATAATTGAACATGAGTCCTTCTATTCATATAGTCATGGCATAAACATAATTGAACATGAATCCTACTATTCATATAATCATGATTTTTATGCTATCTATGTAACTTGTAAGTGGGATGTAATTCTAGTGTAATTCTAATGTAACTTATGTGCCAAATATATTATCATATGATTATGATAACAACATAAGCCTAAAAAACATGTTTTTAACTAGGCATAATAACAAACATAGTTTAGTCATGTTCATAAAATTAATACAAGCTTACAAAGATGCTTGCTTTTGTCACTATCACAAAATCATGATTTTTATACTTGAACTATGATGCCAATTCCAACATAACCTTCATATGAATCATAATACTTAAGTGGATCAAATTACACTAAAGATGACCATAGAATTATACATCATGTTGGCATAAAAATAAATCATATACTTGCATGAATTTCAAATAAACTATTACAACATATAGTTGTTATTTCAACATGAATCTTATACTTGCAATTATCAAATGGGTGTTGTAAATAACTACCACAAACATGTAGTTTTCAATATGAATCATATGCTTGTATGAATCCCAATCAAAATTCCACAACATGTGGTTGTCAACATAAACCATATACTTGTATGAATCAAACCATAGCATTGCCAAATCGTTTAGAATCAAAATAACATACAAATATAAGTCATTATCGCCACAATTCCATTTCGTTTCCAACGCAAATCGCGTACTTGCAAATATCCAATCGTATACCATAATATTCCCAAATCGTTTAGCATCAAAGCAACATACAAATATAGATTATTATCTCCACAATTCCATTTCTTACTTTACACAAATCAACACAATTATTTAATTCACATCGGAATAGCACTCTACTTTCAACGTATGACGAATCTTCAATTCAGGAATCTGAATTCTGAAATTGGAGATGCTATCCTTTGTTGTAGGCGTTGTTTTGATTGATTTGACGTTGCTTTAAGCTTTTGATTTATCTCCTAATTGTCTCTCTATTTTCTGACGGCTATCCTCAGTCTCTCCTCAGCAGCATGACGGTCTCATCTCCATTTTAGTTTATGTGAATTAGGGTTAGTCTTAGGTCCTTTTTATAGAGTTTCTGAGTTGATTTAGACCGTCGATGGAGCTTGGTTTAATAATAGCCGTTCGTTCAAAGAAGAGACCAACCAGGAGCTGACACCTAGCCCTAGTGACAAGGCAAGGCTCAGAAAATCGACCAAACACAGACTAGGCCAGCCAGGGTGGGCTGGGTTCGACCTGGCTCAGGGGCCAGGTCGACTCCCCAGTCGACCCCCAGGTCGACTCTAGAGTCGACCTGCCTGGGCAGGTCGACACCTAGGTCGACTCCCAGGTCGACCTGGCCTAGCAGGTCGGCCCTAGGGTCGACCCCCAGGTCGACCTGGTGGGTTTGGGCGGGAATTTTCCCGCCTACTCTGATTGGGCTGAAATTAAATTCTATTTTCGAAATTTAAATTTTCTGAAACTTCATCGGGCCATAATTTGGTCATACGGGCTCCTTTTTCAAAAACTCGGACTCTATTTCGCGTATTTTTCCGAGACGAATGCAATGGCGTATCCCGTTTCCCTTAATACTTTTATTTGAAATTTATTATACTTTAATTTGTGAATTTCACAATTATAGAATACACGGGGTGTTACATTCTCCCCCACTTAAAAGGATTTCGTCCCGAAATCATCAAGTTCAGGAAGAATGTACATCCTAACATCCAAACATCCATCTACTCATCCATCAAACACGAGCATCCATTGTCCTTAAAAGACTTCTAATGCTTCATGATAATATGCGAAGTGTGTGTGTACATGTACTTATTTAATGCAAAATCAGGCGGTCTACTGATTCAGTTGACCTCCTTAATGCGAATTATGTAAGTGCTATGAATCCATTATGTATGCAAATCCTCCTATTCATGATTCTACATGAGTGCACAATCATTCATACAAATGCAACATCCATATGACACATATTAAAGTTCAACCATATACGAATGCAAACATATATGCATATGCAATATGAAGTGATTGAGCCGATCTAAAACCTAGATTGTGTGTGTATATGCAACCACGAGCAACCACTAGCAATCACTTGCAACCACTTGCAACCATCATCCATAACATGTTTCAATTACATGTTTTCATCCAAAGGGTTTCTACCTAAAAGATAGGTTCGAGGAGATATACCTAAAAAGATAGATAAAAGCGCAACTTAAGGAAAAAAGGAAAGATCAAAGATGTACCCTCGAAAAGAAAAGGGTAGGCAGCGCGTATTCAAGCTTCAGTTTCCCAAGTTGCGTCTCCCTCGGCGTCGCTCCACTGAACTTTGACGAGCTTGACTTCGCGGTTGCGTAGCTTCTTCACTTCCGTTCCTAATATACGGGTTGGAACTTTCCTTATGGTTGCTTCGTGTTCCACTTCAACTTCTTCTAGGATATTTGGCTCTACCACTTCAGCAGACTCATGTAGACATTTTCGGAGATGTGAAATGTGAAAAACGTTGTGAACTCCAGCCAATTTTTCGGGTAGTTCTAATCTATAGGCCATTTTCCCAATTTTCTCAATGATAGGGAATGGCCCTACGAACCTTGGTGCTAGCTTTCCTGTGGTTCCAAAACGAACAACGTTCCTTAGCGGAGATACCTTAAGAAAAACTTTGTCCCCAACCTCAAATTCAAGGTCGGTCCTCCTCTTGTCGGCATAGGACTTTTGTCTGTCTTGGGCTGTCTTCATCCTTCTTCGTATTAAGTCTACTTTTTCTGAAGTCTCTCGGATCATATCTGGTCCAAGTATGAGCTTATCAGTAGACTCCCACCAACAAGTGGGCGATCGGCACGATCTTCCATATAAAGCTTCGAAGGGTGCCATTCCGATGGTTGCTTGATAGCTGTTGTTGTAGGTAAATTCTACTGAAGGAAGATGGTCTTCCCACGTCCCTCCGAAGTCAAGGATGCACAGTCTTAAAAGGTCCTCCAAAACTCTGTTTACTCTTTCTGTTTGGCCGTCGGTTTGGGGATGATAGGCTGTGCTCAAGCATAACTGTGTGCCTATCGCTTCTTGCAGACTCCGCCAAAACTCACTGGTGAAGATAGGGTCTCGGTCGCTAACAATGCTGGATGGTATTCCATGGAGTCAAACGATTTCCTTGAGGTAAAGAGATGCTAGGGATGAGGCAGTTCTTTTACTTTTGACGGGTAAAAAGTGGGCGCTTTTAGTAAGCCTATCCACTATTACCCAAATGCTAGTGTTGCCTCTCCTAGACCTAGACAGCCCATCGATGAAGTCCATTGAGATGCTATCCCATTTCCACTGCGGGACATCTAGAGGATGTAGCAGACCGCCAGGCTTTTTCTGTTCCGCCTTAACCCGTTGGCACACCATACATTTAGAAACGAATTCTGCCACGTCCTTCTTCATGCCATTCCAAAAGAAAGTTCTTTTTATGTCCTTGTACATTTTATCTCCGCCTGGGTGTATCGTCATCTTGGAGTGATGTGCTTCCTCGAGAACCTTCTTTACTAAATCCCTTTTCTGTGGGACGCATAGTCTTCCGTCTCGCCTTAGCCAACCCTTATCGTCGATGGAGTATCTGTTGAGGTGACTTGAAGTCTCACCCCTAATTAGCCTATCAATCGTCTCCACAAGCTGAGGGTCCTCGTGTTGTGTTGTCCCTATCGAGTCCACTAAAGTCGGGCGTACTTCGAGCGATGCAAGCAAGCCTGGTACAAAATCGGAGGAAGGCCTAAAGTCGAAGTTGGCTATAAACTCTAGGCTTTGTCTATCAACAAACAGTGGGCTTAAGGTCAGTTTCTTTCGGCTCAACGCGTCTGCCACTACGTTGCCTTTGCCCGGAGTATAGGAGATCTCAAAATCATACGAGGCAAGAAACTCCATCCATCTCTGTTGCCTCAAGTTAAGATCTTTCTGCGAGAAAAGATATTTCAACGATTTATGGTCAGTGTAAAGTTCAAACTTCTCACCTAGGAGATAGTGTCGCCAAGACTTGAGTGCAAAGACGATGGCAGCTAACTCAAGATCGTGGGTCGGATAGTTCTTTTCATGCACTTTCAATTGTCTCCCGCCATAAGCTACTACCCTTCCTTCTTGCATTAAGACGGCGCCTAGTCCTATCCCACATGCATCTGTATAAACAGTGAACATCTTGCTTCCATCTGGCAACGTCAAAACTGGGGTTGTTGTAAGAGCCCTTTTCAGTCGCTGGAAAGCAAACTCGCAATCCAAGTCCCAATTGAACACTAGATTCTTCTTGGTCAACTTCGTGAGCGGAGCTGAGATTTTCGCAAAATCCCTTATGAACTTTCGATAGAAACCTGCTAGTCCTAGAAAACTTCGGACCTCAGTTGCATTCCTTGGTGTCTTCCAATCCTGTACCGCCACTACCTTAGCAGGGTCCACTGCTAACCCTTGTTTGGATACTATGTGCCCAAGGAACCTCACTTCTTCTCTCCAAAAGTGGCATTTGGAGAATTTGGCTTTTAGCTAATGGACTCGCAGAGTTTCCATGATTGCCCTTAAGTGCTAAGCATGTTCCTCTTCACTCTTTGAGAAGATAAGGATATCGTCTACGAAGACCACTACAAACTTATTGAGGAAATCTCTGAATACCCTACTCATCAGGTCCACGAAGTAAGCAGGTGCATTTGTCAAGACGAAAGGCATGACAAGCCATTCAAAGAAGCCGTCTGGGGTTCTGAATGCCGTTTTATCGATACTATCTTCAGCCACCCTTAGCTGATGAAAACCGGTCGCTAAATCGAGTTGGGAGAAAACAGACGCTCCTACAAGCTGATCAAACAAATCGTCAATTCTGGGGAGAGGGTGCCTATTCTTTTTCGTTAGCTTATTGAGCTCCCTATAGTCAACACATAGACGGAGTGAACCATCCGCCTTTGTAGCGAACACCACTGGAGCGCCCCATTCTGAAATGCTCCTCCTAATGAACCCCTTTTCTAGAAGCTCTTTAATCTGTTTACTGGTCTCTTTCCTTTCCCGTGGAGCCATGTGTCTAACGGGCAACGCAACGGGCTTTGCATTATCTACAAGATATATACGGAAGTCTATCTCCCGCTTCGGAGGCAAGCCCTTCACCTCTTCGAAGACATCCGGATATTCCCGGACCACTCTAACCGATTGCAAATTTTCAACGGAGGCATCTAGCGATTCAAGGTAACTAAGCATAACCGCATACGAGGGATTACAAGAAATTTCCAAAGTATTACCGAGCTGGGTTAGGAGCCTAACAACCCTTTTCTCACAATCAAGGATGGCCCCATTACTGGATAGCCAATCCATGCCCAAAATCAAACCATATCCCAAAAAGCCCAAAACAAAGGCACTACATTTAAATTCTACGCTTAGAATAGAAATTTTCAATCCCAAACAGATCATAGACAAATGAGCTGGGCCCCCAATTGGGTTTGAAACAATTAAGGGGTCCTCTACCATACTAGTTTTTAGGCACAAAGATTCTACTAAAGCAGACGAGATAAAGGAGTGTGATGCGCCAGAATCAAATAAAGTGCGAACGGGGTTATAATAAAGATAAACTACACTTTCTACAGAAGTATTTATACCTCGCTGTTGCAGAGGTGGCGCCTCTAGCACATGAACTTGTGCCCCTGAGGTGGATCCAGCCCTCTGCCCCTGTCCTCGTTTCTTTGGGCAGTCCTTAGCCATGTGGCCTGTCTCACCGCAAGAAAAGCACCCACCATTCATCTTGGCCTTCTTTTTCCGGCAATCTTTCACTAAGTGCCCCACTTTGCCACAGAAATTACACTTCCTCTTCTCTTTGTTGCCTTTCCCGCCCTTCTTAAAGTATGTCTTCTTAGGCTGCAAACCTTCTTTCTTCCCTTGAGAGCTTTCTGCCTTTGCCTCCTTCTTGCCCTTATCCTCTTCGTTCAGCAACGCCATCTGTACCAACCTTTCATACGTAGCTCCCATGGGTATATGGGTCATGGCCAAATTGTGTAATGGCTCATTCAACCCTTTGACAAAACGGAGAGCCTTCTTGTGCGGGGTGTTGACTAGGTCCAGTCCGAACCTAGCCAGCTTGTCGAACTGATTAACATACTCTTTGACTGTCTTGTTCCCTTGCTTAAGAAATAAGAATTTTTCCAACTGCAAACTCCTTTCCGCATCTGAGAGAAATTTTGCCTCAAACCTTGCCCTAAAGTCCTCCCATGTTTCCACTGGTCTTTCTGCATTAGTGACTTCCCACCAGTAGGAAGCCTCGCCCATTAGTAGCCATACTGCCAGTTGTACTTTCTGTCTATCCTCTACCTCAAAGATGATGAATAAGTCCTCGGTTTCTTTCAGCCAATTTCTAGCTGCCACAAAGGACTCAGTTCCATGAAAATCCTCTCCTCCCATAGCTTTAAAATCTTTACATATCTTAGCAAAGGTGTTTCCCCGCGGAGGAGGTGGAGGAAGAGGTGCTGCTGCAGCTGGATGATTTCCTGCAGCTGGGGGAGGAGGAACGGTAGGACCTGGCTGAGTGGCCCTTGCTTCTAAGAACTGTCTAAACCAACCAGGTATTGGTACACCCTATGGCAAGTTAAGTTCTTCGGACATGCTGAAACAAAAAGGATAGAATCAAAACGAAGGATAAGAGATAGTTCCTATGGCTTTGGGGGGGACTTTGCCTTTTAAAATAAAATAATATTTTATCTTAAAAATGCTTCTTTAAATTTCTTTTTGAAAAATAAATTTTCAAAACTTTTTATCTTATCTGGTAAACCTATGCTCTGATACCAAGTGAAACACCCCACCTCCGTTAGGGTCACTCTCAAAGGGAATGCCCTAATTTTGGTGGAGGTTTATAAGTATAAATCACAGATATACAAGACAGATATAATAACACATATTTTTGAACAGCGGAAAACAACAACTTTTATTTCATCAAAATACGTGTTACACAAACCATGCCATAATTGTCTTACAATACTTCCAAAATCATAACTGTCTTGATTACATTATTTAAAGAAGCATAAAGAAAACATAAATAAACTGCAAAAGTCCCATAATTGCTGTCCAAAGCCATAGTCCAAAACGAAAAGATCCAAGCAATACATTCTTTCTCTTCAAGCTGGATATGAAGGCTGGTCAAGCTGCGGTGTTCCCTCCATGTGGACCTGGGGGGGGGGGACGGAAGAAAAGAAGACGAAAGAAAAGTAGAGTCAGACATAAAGCCTGAGTAAGTCTAGGACTATTCAGTCTATGAATAAAGAACTGGGTATGATAAGTATAAACTAGAAATGGGAAAGCACCATAAACCAAGTTAAGTTGTCTAGGGTCGAATATACTATCGTACCCCATATTAATCTCTGTACCCATATAAACTAGTTCCCAACAGGCACCCCATAATCAGGGTGAAGTGATCCATTTTATGATGATCGGCTCCTACTCGCATAGTTACATGTGTCTTACGGCCCCCGTTGTTGTAGTTACCTATGCTGGTCCCACCATGGGGTGTATCAAGTCCCATGGTGGCGGCCCGACACAACCCTAGAATGCACAGATATGCTACTGGTGCCCAGTGCCTTATTTTTCTGCGCCGGGGTGTGTGCACGCCCGCACCCCGTAAGAACCTACACTGCTACACCACCGCCGTCGATTTGACCTCATACAATCAGCCCAGTAATCGTGCCCCACCCTGCCTAGTTTCAGGATATCATGATACCTTGTAGGGTTACTGCTGAAAAGGGTCCCCCGCTACTAGGTTTTCTATTTCTAGCCAACATGCTAAGTTGGTTAAGTGTTTTATAAACCTAACCCCCAATCAATCTGTCTAGTTTAGCATGTTCCATTTTGATTAAGTATAAATATAATTTACTTAATCCTATCAATCCTGACTCAGCCTTAATTGTCTTATTAAAGCCTTGACCTCTCACATTAGACAGGTATTGTTGTGGCTGCCTGTTGCCGGTTGGGTCCGGGCAGTCTTACGCCACAACTCAGTCTAACCTCGGGTCCTTATTGGGCTCCGTGTTTAACCACCCACATTGGATAGGTATTGTTGTGACTACTGGACAGCCGGGCGGTTCCGGGCAGGTTTACATCACAACTCAATCCAACCTCGGGTTAAACACATCGTATTTTCTACATTTACATATTTTGTCTCTTTTCTTTTTATATGTAAATATTTGCGGCCCATTATTCAAATTTATCTTTATTGATTAAAATTTATTTATGTCACTTAATTGATTTTCAAGATTGTTGGCATGCGTCGAACATGCCAACACATATGTTCTATATTTTAGCCCAAACGTCATTACCCCCGTTTTACACGTTCGTTCAAATGTAAGGTGTGTTGGGTTTAATACTTAAACCCAATTTAGCCATATGAAAAGGGGAGGCTTATAACATGGTGTTTATAAGGTAACATAAAAAGGGGAGTGTGAACGCATGAACTTGCAACATAACGATTCAATTAACATAAGGTAGGCACATGTGAACTTGCAGTTATAACAACATATAATATAGGCAATACTTAAACATGAATCATTCTATTCACATAATCATGGTATAAACAAAACATGAATCATTCTATTCGTGTAGTCATGGCATAAACGATACTTAAACATGAACCATTCTAATCATATAATTATGGCATAATCATAATTGAACATGAGTCCTTCTATTCATATAGTCATGGCATAAACATAATTGAACATGAATCCTACTATTCATATAATCATGATTTTTATCCTATCTATGTAACTTGTAAGTGGGATGTAATTCTAGTGTAATTCTAATGTAACTTATGTGCCAAATATATTATCATATGATTATGATAACAACATAAGCCTAAAAAACATGTTTTAACTAGGCATAATAACAAACATAGTTTAGTCATGTTCATAAAATTAATACAAGCTTACAAAGACGCTTGCTTTTGTCACTATCACAAAATCATGATTTTTATACTTGAACTATGATGCCAATTCCAACATAACCTTCATATGAATCATAATACTTAAGTGGATCAAATTACACTAAAGATGACCATAGAATTATACATCATGTTGGCATAAAAATAAATCATATACTTGCATGAATTTCAAATAAACTATTACAACATATAGTTGTTATTTCAACATGAATCTTATACTTGCAATTATCAAATGGGTGTTGTAAATAACTACCACAAACATGTAGTTTTCAATATGAATCATATGCTTGTATGAATCCCAATCAAAATTCCACAACATGTGGTTGTCAACATAAACCATATAATTGTATGAATCAAACCATAGCATTGCCAAATCGTTTAGAATCAAAATAACATACAAATATAAGTCATTATCGCCACAATTCCATTTCGTTTCCAACGCAAATCGCGTACTTGCAAATATCCAATCGTATACCATAATATTCCCAAATCGTTTAGCATCAAAGCAACATATAAATATAGATTATTATCGCCACAATTCCATTTCTTACTTTACACAAATCAACACAATTATTTAATTCACATCGGAATAGCACTCAACTTACAACGTATGACGAATCTTCAATTCAGGAATCTGAATTCTGAAATTGGAGATGCTATCCTTTGTTGTAGGCGTTGTTTTGATTGATCTGACGTTGCTTTAAGCTTTTGATTTATCTCCTAATTGTATCTCTATTTTCTGACGGCTATCCTCAGTCTCTCCTCAGCAGCATGACGGTCTCATCTCCATTTTAGTTTATGTGAATTAGGGTTAGTCTTAGGTCCTTTTTATAGAGTTTCTGAGTTGATTTAGACCGTCGATGGAGCTTGGTTTAATAATAGCCGTTCGTTCAAAGAAGAGACCAACCAGGAGCTGACACCTAGCCCTAGTGACAAGGCAAAGATCAGAAAATCGACCAAACACAGACTAGGCCAGCCAGGGTGGGCTGGGTTCGACCTGGCTCAGGGACCAGGTTGACTCCCCAGTCGACCCCCAGGTCGACTCTAGAGTCGACCTGCCTGGGCAGGTCGACACCTAGGTCGACTCCCAGGTCGACCTGGCCTGGCAGGTCGACCCTAGGGTCGACCCCCAGGTCGACCTGGTGGGTTTGGGCGGGAATTTTCCCGCCTACTCTGATTGGGCTGAAATTAAATTCTGTTTTCGAAATTTAAATTTTCTGAAACTTCATCGGGCCATAATTTGGTCATACGGGCTCCGTTTTTCAAAAACTCGGACTCTATTTCGCGTATTTTTCCGAGACGAACGCAATGGCGTATCCCGTTTCCCTTAATACTTTGATTTGAAATTTATTATACTTTAATTTGTGAATTTCACAGTTATAGAATACACGGGGTGTTACAATATGCCTAAAGAGATATATGCTAAAATTATTCTATCTGAAATTACTTCTATCTTGAGGGCATTTGATAATAAGAAGAAGGTGGAGAAACAAATTACCTAGAATCAGTATAATATGGGCGAATATTTAGAGAAGCATCGGGAATGGAATCACCAAAGACAACCTCCATGAATTCTTCGAGGAGTTATTGTGTTGGGAAGAAGATAATGAGGCAGACTATGTGCTTATCTCTTCTTTTTTATTAGCATGTCTAAGTTGTACGAGGTTTAAATTTCAAATTGTGCCTTTTTAAGTTATGTAAATAGTTTATTTATTTGTCTGTACTGTTATTTTTAGGCGTAGTTTGCTTCTGTAATGCAACCAATATTTTTATCCTAATATATTACCTCTTTTTACAATATATATATATATATATATATATATATATATATTTGTGCATAGTTAAAATGGTGAAAAAATATACATGTTAGTTTGTATGTTTTGTTTAACTTGTAGAAATTTACTTAAATGTTATTAACATTGGTTTAAGTGTTATAAAGCCAAAATATACAACCCTAGGGGTAAAATTGGAATTAGCAAATGATAATAACCATAGGTGTATGCATCAATGTAAATAAAGAAAATAAAAATATGGCAAATTCTATTCAAACACCACAAGTTGCTTTACCTACACCATGGGATTTTAAATAAATTTTCAGACCAAAATGACCTTATTAAAAAAGAATCAATATTAAATAATGAAAATATATACAATTCTCCCTTGTTTGCATTATGTATACTCAGTATAATTTCTCATATAAAGTTAGTATATTATAAATTAACGTATATAGCTGGTTCAATTAATTTTATATTTCTTTTGAGGATTAAAATATATTCATATCGTTACAAGCAACATTTTTCTACAGTCAATTTTAACAGTTTTCACTTAAATTAAATATAAAATTTAAAATTTAAAACTAACTACTAAAATTAATGTTATACAGAGTACTAAATTCTTCAATCTTTCATTCAAATCTAATCATGTTTAAATTTAACATCAAAATTTAACTAGTTTAAATTTCTAATATTAAAAAAATAAGTTCAAATTTCCATCATTTAAAATCAAAAGTAATTTAAAAATAAAACAATCAAATAATGTAAGGTACTAGTTTTAATTTTTTGTTTTAGTTTTAGGTTAATATATTGCAATGAATTCTCGGTTTTATGTAATTTATTTTAAGGTTAAATAGAGGAAAGTTATGAAAATATAAAAGAGTAATTTTGTGAAAGACATGGTGTATGAAAAGAAATTTTTGGTGTATGCTATTTTATTTCATTTTACGGTGTACGTAAGGAATTATAAATGTATGAATAGAATTAGCCTAAAAATATATGCCCAGTGTTTTCATTATTCTCTAGTTCAATACAAAAAAAAGAAGGGGATTGTTAAAGGGACTCTACATTTGGTTAAGGGGAGGACCAATTTTTATTTATTGTATAATTGTTATGGGGAGGACAAAATAAATTAGCCTCCCCTTAAACATATAAATTAAAATTCCGATATTAACCCCCTATAATCCTCATTAATATAAACCATAAAACCTAAAACTTAATTAATGCTTACAATTTGATGTTGCACATAAAAATAAAAAGGTCAATTATATTCATGCACCAACAGTATCTAAACGTACACCATAAAATAAAATAAACTATCATACATCAAAAATTACTTTATATACACCGTCTTTTTTACAATACTAGCCTTATTTTTTTCTTCATCTTCCCTCTCTAAGAATTCAAATTATTTATAGAAAATAGGAAATCTATGCACTAAATAAAGTTTAAATTCAGTAGAATGTATTTTAATTTTTTGAATGTACGATAACCAATTTATTATGCTACAATAGATTTTTAATTTTAGCAAAAGTGGCCCGGCTTTTGAATCAAATGACTCTAAATTTAAACAGTTACTTGTAAAAGTTCACGCAATTCAAAATTTATGTTTCATGTTTAAACATACGTCATGTTCTTCAAATTATTTTACACATATTTAATTAAATATCGTTATTTACAATGTTTTAGTTTGATGAGTTATAATTAAAATGTAAAAATGCAATAAAGAGGAAGGGTAATTTAGTAATATATATTTTTAGCAAAATAGTGGTGTACATAAAGCAATTTTCGGTGTATGAATAAAATTTTCCAAACAAAAAAATGGCGTAGCTAATGTAATGGAGATATAAGAATGTTTCGTGAGTGATCAAAGGACATCAGATCAGGTAATTAATTGTAATTTCATATTGGAATTAGTATGGTTAATTTGAAATAAATGCAAAAATGAAAATTTTGATCTAATATGTTGTATCGAATTTGTGTAATTGAGATGTTTAGTAATTTGCACGTTCGTTATTTGTGTTGAATTTAGTAAGTTGGGGTTTAACATAAGTGATGAGCCAGGGGTAATTAGGTCTCATTTTCTTTTTCTTTTAAAATAAACTTGACCCTCCCTTAACAAAAAACTAATAAGATGGAGTCTCCTTAAAATTATCCTCCACTTAACCAAATATGGAGTACCTTTAACAATCTCCTAAAAGAAAACAGAAAATGGCAGAAAGCCCTAGTAAGCCGAATTATGGCAAATCAACAAATGAATTGTCTCGCTTCAGATTAGAGATGGATTCACGAAAGGGATGGATTCTGGATGAGAAGCAACATCCGGGAGATCGAAGGTCTAATCGAGTTCAGGAAGCACGGAATCAAGAATCGAATTTTTCCCTTTCCCCTTTGGCACTAAGTCCTCTATAGGCAACCATCTTTGTCTGTACCTCTTTCAGCATGGATAGTTTAGTGACATGAGTATGCTGATGTGCGATTTATGAGTTTATTGACGATTGTCTAAATGGATAACTGTTGATGGTTTGAATTACCTACTGTTGTTAGTTAGCTCTTAATTACTGTGCAATATGTTTTATAGTTGCATCTATATACACATATAAACATGTGTATAGCTATATATATCATAGTTATGAATGGCTCGCTACGGTGCGCGCCATAGCGCATGGTGCGACGCGGCGCTGCAACTGCGTCATTTCTTCTTGCGGCGCGGCACATATGAGAAGGAGCGGCAAAAGGCACAAAAGACACGCGGCACAAAAAAGGCGCATGACGCAAAATGGCGCGTCTTTTGTTTTGTTTTTTTTGTTTTTTGTTTATTTTTTTGTTTATTTTTTGTTTATTTTTTGCATTCACACAAAATTATTGTTGATCATATTATTGTGTTTGCTAACGTTTTGTATTTTGTTTTTATTTATTTTGTGGGTTCTGATGGATGGCTTTTCTACAGTATTATTGATCATATTATTGCGTTTGCTAACATTTTATATTTGGTTTTTATTTATTTTGTGGGTTCTGATGGATGGCTTTTCTACAGTTCTTTTCCCTGAAGAGAAATAAATATATCGATATTGAAAATTATTTTATTTTATGTAATACTCTTATATCAAATTGTAATATTACTTGTACAGAGAACATGTATTTCAATTGATTGTGTATCTTATTTTAAACACTCTGTAGATGCACCGAATAGATTATCAATAAATATTTATCATTTTTTTTATTTTTTTGCATAAAGTTATCAATCGCATCAGGGAAACAATATTACCAATCGATATGCTATTCCTCACAAATTGTATTTTGTGCTGCTAAATATAACCACATCATAACAATAAAAGGACTTGATATAATCTAATTGTTCTTATGAATCCGATAATGCAGATGTTGATTTGGAAAATATGATTATTGAATCGGATTCGGAATTCTAGTTTATTAGTAATATGTATTATTATTTTGGATTTTGAAAACTGTTATGCTTGAAATTCTATGTTAATGATGTCAAATATGATGATGTTTCTTATTGCAAAATAGTAAAAACTTTGACTGCATATATTTTTACAAAAAATATTGAACTTTTAAATTTGTTGTTATATGTTAAATTAAAAAAACAAAAATGTGCAGTAAATCAGAAAGGCACGCGCCATTTGTCGCGCTGTGCGCCAAGGCTCCAGACTGATGTTGCGCCTTTTAGCGCCGTGCGCCATTAATAAATATGATATATATATATATATATATATATATATATATATATATATATAGGGAGCGGCTATTGGGACACAAAACTGAACACATAATTAAAGACACAAAATCTGGATCGTAGGATTTGTTTGTCTTTATGTGTGAGGTGGAATTCAGGGGGAGATCTTGTGGTTGAGATTGCTTGTGTCTATATTTGTGTCACCATTTTGTGTCTAAATAGACTTTCCCATATATATATCAGTTATAAAGCAGAAAAAAGGTTTTTATTTATTTATTTATTTATAAATGTTTGGGTTTTATAAAATGATTACACCACATTAAGTTTTTTAACCCTATAATCTACATAATAGTGTTTATGGTATAGTAGGATTCATACGTATTAAATAATCCTGACTGAAGCACATCCCATTTATGAACTAGATGGAGATGAGTAAGGGGAATTTATAAGAAAAATGATACTACTCGTTCGGAAATATTTTTAGAGGCCACTATGGTTTATATTGTGAAATCATAGATTTAATATAATATCATGACAGGCCAGATTTAAACAAAAATATTTGGTTTTATTGTTGTGCTACGCTTTTGGTTGCATAAGCCACTCATGTGATAAAATTTGATATATGTTTGAATTATATTGTTATACATGATTTATTAGATATTTAGATTCATCAGATAATATGCATGTATATGTTGATATGTGTTCATATTGGATGTATGGCTGGTGTTGGTGATTCATTTTTAGATACATTCATATAAAATCTAAAATTGAATGGATATAGATGTACATATGTATATATGTATGAACATATATATATATATATGTTAAAAGTAATGTTGTCAGATGGAATTTGATTATAAAATATATATTATATTGGGGAATAATTTGCTGGAGGGCCTTGAAGTTGACTGTATATACATATGTGTGTGTGTGTGTGTGTGGGTGTATGTGTGTGTGTGTATATATATATATAAGTCAGAGAATAAAATGCTAGTTAATGATGATGTTAGTTAAATATCACCAACAGGCATGAATGTTTGGGTATCTCCAGTTTGGGTTGATATAAATACAATGGGTAATTTGGAGTTAAGTGGATAAGTATATACATATTTAGAGACATGAATATGCTTATGTATATGTGTATATCTGTTAAAGATGTTAGAAGAAATATTTTTCTATTTCTCTGAAAATAGTTTAAACACTATTGGGTGAACACTCGACCAAATTATATAATTGTTTGGGTAGTTTTAATCTGTTTGGGTGATGATTAGTTTAAAACTGGAAAATACAATAGAAGTTGTATGCTGAAGTGTTTAATATCTAAATGATTTATAAAATGGATTGCCCAGTAAGAGTGAAAACTGCTTAAATGATATGATCATCTATATGGTATGGATGTATATGTATACATACTGAAAGATGGATGTGTATATATGTACATTAGAAATGATCTGACAGAGGATGTAGATGTATATTTATACATGTAGGGAGATGTATGTATACATAAATAATAGAATTAAGTTGCTGGTTAAGATTGATAAAATGTTAGTGATATGTACATGAATGTATTATATATGAATAACTGTCATGGCTGACTAGAATAGAAGTTTGTTAATTTCTGAACTTGATTAAGTTAGATATGTATAGTTTTTGGTGAATATATATAACCAGATAAACACCTTTGTTTAGACAGCTTTAATTACTTAAGAAGATACTTGTCTGAAACAGTGAGGCACACAATAGATAATGTACCCTAAGTATCATATATATATATGTATATATATATATATTTGTATATATATGTATATATATATATATATATATATATATAAAGTATAGATTAGTGGTTTATTGCCAAATGATTTATAAAATACACTTATACCAGAACATACACCTGACCCTTGTATGTTTTTATGCATACGGGGTGTCTCATTTTATAATGAGGTAGCTAGCTCTAGTATGGTGTTACAGGTAGGAAATCACATTTTCATTTGGATTGAGGGACTGGAGTTTGTTGTTCCAACTTCCAAGTGTATAAAAAGTGATAAGTAGTGCTGTGGTCGATGCCTAGGAAGTTTGCTTATGTCAAAACTGTCACATTGTAGATCGTGTGACTTTTATGTAGATAGCAAGAGACTTCAGACTTGTATTTGTCAAGTTACAGTACTTTATATTATTTAGTGTTACAGCATAATGGTTTAAAATGTCTGGAAGTGTTCAATATATGTAAAGAAATGATAAATCAAGTTATGTAATGAATTAGAGACATTTTCTCTGTTCTATTTGAATAAATATTGTAGTTGTATCTAAGAACTGAATGTGTCATGTTATAGCCATGTATACTAAAAATTGTGAACTGGTTTATTTGGATAATTGTGGAAGATAATTTGTTCTTTTAAATGCTTTATTACTTCTGAGTTCAAGGGAATTCATATGATAAAGAAGAACAAGTTTAGTTATTTTAACCATGTTTCAGCTGTGTGTCATTAATTATTATTTTAATTAATCTAATGCCCCTTTACTACTTAATATAACTCTGATATAGGTAAAGGAGACTAGTCTATATGCTTATACACAGGTAAAATTTTGAATTATATTGATATCTTTATATTGGTGTTGAGCGATCCTGAAGTTGAAGGGTTATAGAAAGATAACCCTTGAGTAGAGGACCCATGACTATTGTAATTTATGTTTTAATAAATGAAAATTGTTTTGAAATTGTTATGGGGACCTCTCAGTTTATTTTATGCAGCAGCATGTGCTTCAGAGGTAATTGAATATCAACGAATTTGTGTTGAAATTAAAATAACAATTGTTGAAGCACATAATTGGATTGAGCGTAGTTTGCGGGGAAAGGAAGAGTGTTGGGCTTTGTGTAAGGATGATGGTGGAAGCATTCATGTCATGATGACAAATGCTTCTGAAAGTTTTAATGGTGTACTTAGAGGTGCACAGACATTGCATGTCAAAGCTTTAGTTGCTTGCACGTTTTTCAATCGGTAGATTATTTTTGTAAACGAAGAGATTTTGGTATGTCAACGACGACGCAGTTAACCTCAAAATGGGAGACAAAAATAGCTGAAAGGGCAAGTGAAGCAAGACGTTGTCGTATTGTCCGATATAGTGGAGGCGAGTGGGGAGTGATTACACATTTTGGCAATGAGTACAGTGTACTAATCGATGGAAACACATGTTCTTGTACATGCAACATTCCGATACTGCAACAAATTCCATGTGAACATGTAATGGTGGCTTGTTCAAATGTAGCCAATGGCGCTAATCGATTTCATCGTGACTTTGCTTCAAAGTGGTATTTAGTCCAGAATTACTTCGCAGCTTACAAACCAGAATTTCATTTCGTTCCATATAATTGTTACTAGAGTGAATTTTAAGGACTGGTTGTATTTCCACCAACAGTGTGTAGAGCACCTGAGAGACCTAATTCAACAAGAATTAAAGGAACTATGGATGAAATGTGGGTTCCTAAAACGAATAGATGCAGTAAGTGCAAAGTGATAAGTCATAAAAGAAGTCATTGTAATTCAGTAAATTAGGCTTTAGTGTTGAAGTTTATGTTTGAATGACTAATATTATTGTTGTTTATAGAAGAATTTATTTCTTTTGTACATTGATGACAATTTGCAATGAGCATATATTCATCACCTTCATTGTACATTCAAGCAATACATACATTGACTAATACATTGTTGCAAACTACATTAACATTTGGACACATTGATACATGCTACAAGTCCAAACTACTCATTGGGATATCGTGGGAGCTTGGATTCTAAGTCCGAGTTAAGTAGTTTCAAACAGAAAATTTCCTTTTCCAAATGTAATTTTTGTTCCGCCATCTCCTTTTTAGTCGTTCATTCTCATCCTGCATCTCCAATGCATACTCATGACCTCTTCGGCACATCGGATGATCAACCCACTCGCTATAATTACAAACTCGGAAGGTGTTCGGATAAAGGAGGGTCATATCATACCGACTACATTTGTAGATCCTACACCCTGTACTAACGCTTCTATTTTTGTTCACAATCACGCAACAGTCTGACTTGCAATAACAATATTTTCTTCGTACTAGCTCCCCAATTTCTAGTGCTCGGCCTCGATTGACATATTTACCTCCATCCACCATGACGAAATACTTTTATAGTGCACCAGGGTAATGATCTGGGAGTTCAAACAATTCGGACATTTTCGTTTCGGGGCAAATTTCTTTACCCGGTCGATGAACAGTTGGTGATATTGGAGCTTGCGGTAGAGGAGCAACATCCATCATATTCTCATATGATCCTAACTCTAGACTTTCTCAATACTTCATTAAAGTGTATCGTCAATTTCCCCTTGATCCATCCTACCTAATGATGAAATAAAATTTGGGTAAAACTAATTATATAACATTCAATGTATGAGAATTTGAAAAAAAAATGTAAGTACCTTTGAATATGAGCTAAATCCTGCTAAAGAGAACAAGTGCACCAACCTTTGCTATCTAATATTTGAGTAGAAGTGAAAGTGGATTATTGGGTTGTTCTTTGTGAAGGGGTTTGGTAAAGTTGGAGGATGGAAAAGTAAGTGAAAATGGATTTACAAAAGGAAGTGAAAAGTAAAGTTAGAGCATGTATTCGAGGCACAATCCTGAATTATGCCCCGGTATTTTTTTTACAAATAAACAGAGAAGAGAGCAAATATGCTCTCTATTGGCTTATAGGCGCAATCCCAGATTGCGCATGTAAGTAAACAAAGAGCAAAGTGCTCTATAAAAACCTAGGGCGCAATCCGTGTAACGACCCGAGGAATTCGACGCCCGAATTCCAAAAAATAATACATAAACCCGTATTACTTGTCTGAACTCAAGTATCGAAAACACCAGATAGTTAATGAAAAAAATAGAGGGTGAGATAAGAAAAAAAGAAATATTAGAATAGAAGAAGAAGAATACAACAACATTAGAGTCTCACATCGCAGCAAAATAAAATATAATATAGAAATAAAACTTTATTCAAAGCTTTGAAGTAAAAACTTACAATCATCAGGGTACAACAATACATTTGGATAGTTAATATAATTTGTCCTCATATACAACACACAGAGGAATACATACCTCCAGCTTATCTTCGGACTTCACAGCATCCGATAACATGAACCTGAACAACCCGGTCTAACCCGAGCATTTTACAAACGCCGGATCAGTCTGGTGAACGAGAGTGAGAAAAATCGCTAAGTTTAAAAACATCACCCAACTTGATTTTAAAGTCAAACTGTTTCTTTTTGAAATCATAACTTATTCTGATATTATAATAGTGTCCAAACACAATTAAATAACAATCCAGCGGAACATTTGCATCTAACGTTCCACATATATAGTATACAATTAAAAACTGCGGGCTCTTATTGGAGATTGGATTTCCAACTATAACAAGGTATGGAACCACCTTCCAATATTGTATCTCTAGAGGCGAATACAATGGGTTCAACAAGAACATCTTGCAACCCAGCCACACATGACCGACCACTCATTTCACTTGAGTGTATCGAATGTATATCACCAACGGTTGGGTGCGGCCCACTGTTTCCCGATAAGGGACAACATAGAAATAGATTAAAAAAGGAAATAAATTTTCTCTAGATAGGTGATTATACACCCTACTTGGGAGCTACCCACTTAGCCATGCTACTGGCCGATTTTTGTCATTTCCCATTTGAAGAGGCTTTAGGTTTTTCACTACCTTTAGAAAAATACACCACCATTCACTTTGAATGTAACATTGTTAGATGCACCAAACCGCTAATTCACGTCCACAAAAAAATACTCTGGTCATTAAGCTAAGAGAACGTCCGTTCTCCGCCACTCAGAAATAGGTTTGTAAAAATCAATGTACGTGATTCTTAAGAAATATTCTATCAGACATTCGTCCATACAAGTCATCCAGATACAGGATGAACCGAAGGCACCCTCCTACCACATCCTAGGTGTCACCCTATAGATTAGTAGCGAGTAGTCCTTGTAATCCGTAGATTCCATTCATGACAGAATCACTGTCGAAATATCTCTGGCCGATAAACAAAAGAAATTCAATAAGTGGCTCTTCCACTCCTGAAGATCAACAGTTTTCAATTTCTCTATCTTCGGAAATCATTTTCTACATATTCGCTAGTTTCAGAATGGTTTTCAAACATAGACTTGATCACGGCCTTTCCGTACCAATAATCATATAGGTCAGATTTGATAGTCGATTATTTAACTATCAGATAAAACAACCATTCAATCATAAAATAAAAATAGATTTACTAGTTTAGTACTCAGCATCTCTTGGCTTCTTGAATTAAAATAATTAAACAAATTGTTAATTTAAACCTTAAAACTCTTTTAGATATTTCAACATAGCATTTCACTTCTTATTTAACATAAAATTTTCTTCAAAATTATTTACCATATCTTTACTCGTTATCCACAATCAGAAATCACTTAAACTTATCACACGTAAAACATTGTTACATTTTCACACAATTTCCTTTTTTTTTTTTTTATATTGGCGATATCATTATATACATGTAACGACCCGGATTTTTGGTCAATATTTAGTATGGTTTTTAATTATTAAATTAATAATATAAAGGGATTTTTATATTGAATTATCGATATACGATTTATTTCGAATATATAATTATCGAAATACGAGAACTGAAATAATTCAATTGGGAATTTTAAACTAAATTGAAAACAATTTAGATAATTTGTAGAAATTCGATTTAAAAGGAATCGATGATAATAATTTATTATCAAAGAATTTATTTTAAATTATTTTGGTTATTATATATATACACACGTTTAAATTAAATATAAGATATATTCGGTTAGTTCAGAATAGTGTTACACTGTTGAAACAACAGTGGCTACGTTAAAATAGCGGTTCACGATTTTTAATTATGAACCCCGATTTATTTGATCAGTGGATAGGATCAAAATCAAATCGATATCTGTTTAAAAAGAATGAAAAATCTCTTTAATCAAATCAGAATCTGTTTAAATTCCTTAAATGGATTTGCCATGTATGTTACCGACCAAAACATTTATTTACAGCGTACTTTATGTTCTCCTTTCCCCTATAAATCGCGACCATACCCTCTCATTCATTTTCTGTAAATCGATTCAAGCTTCAATCACAAACAAAAATGGCCGCTCCATTTCCATCAATCAAAATCGAAATCAATCTGCTCTTTATGCTTGGAAGGTCGCGACTTCAGACTCGTGGAGTTTGCATTCAAGCTCGGACCAGGAAAAGGAAATCGCGAGGCATGGGGTTCTGGAGTGTTGGGATTCGCGTTCGATTTGGAGAACTGGGGTGTTCGACTGTCTGACTGTCGAGCTAAGGACCACCGCGAGTTCAAAGGGGCGAGCTGATTTCCGAAGTCCAACTTAGGGCCAGAGACACTCACGAGTTTCAAAAGTGGTGGAGCTCGTGTTCTTTGCAACTGATCGGATTGGTGATGCCAGAGGGTGCTTGGGTTAACTGGAAGTCGAATTGGATGTCGGGGGCAGATTGGAGAGGGTGCGACATTGTTCAAAGCTTTCAACAGTAGATTGAGTTTTGGGTTTCCATTCGAAAGTGATGGCTTGGCGTTGGTTCATGATGGAGAGTAGCATCCTGTGGAGTTGGTAGCTAGCATCAAATGGGCGATTTTGGGTAGGGTTCGATGTTTGGAAATGGTGCAGGCACGGGACTTGACAAGTTGTGGAGTTGGTGGAGAGTTTGAGCAGCGTTGCCACTGGGAGAAACTAAGGAGATCAGGGCTGCGATGTTGGAGTGTTTACAAAGGGCGTCGAGTCGCTAAAAGGGGGATCAACAGATGGTGTTTTGCATGCCATTAACGTTGGTAATGAGTGAAACTTGGATAGGTAATTAGAGGTGGGTTTGCAAGTGGTCAAACCTAAGTCAAAGGGCATGGGTTCAGTGTGAATAACCGAAGGAAGATGAAGCCGTTGTGACAAAAAGGAAGGGATGGAATTAAGGTATTTTTATTTCTTTGATTTGTTAAAATTAAAAATTTAAATAAGAAAAAAATAACTTAATTATTCATTTTAGTTAAATTGATAATATCATAATCGATTAATAAAATAAATAATTGTAGGGGCTAAACAAATAAATTCGAGTTATTTGTAGCTGCGACGGTTCAACAACTAATCTGGTATTCGACAAATAAATTTCCGGTGAGTAAATCTCACTCACAGTTTTATATTTAAATTTATTTTTATCGTAAAAATAAATTTGTTGGTTGCTTGGGTGCATGAATGAATTGTTGAATTTTTGTGGTTATTGGATTTTTCCCGCAATACTATTAGCGGATGCTCGCAGTATTATTAGCGGATGACCCTACGCCCACGTATATAAGTGGATCCCCTTTTTATACCACGATACCCTGCCACGAAGCAGGATGGGTATTATTTCTGTTGACTAACGTCCGTGGATGCAGGAAAAACAGGTTGGAGGGATCCAACTAGATTCCTCAAAAATATTTTTATTTGTTCGTTTTCACATATATTATCATATATGATGTGTGGGTCGATAATTGAGTGGTTTGATTATTTAAATATCACTGGGGCCTAAATGTTGATATTTAAAAATATTGTGAAAAGGAAATCTCCAGTTTTAAAAAGGCAATTCTATTTTTCTAAAATAGAATTTGGAATTTGAATAGAACAAAAATATTAACGTGTTTTGAATAATTAAAAACAAGTAGTTCATTTATAAAAGAAGTTATAAATGAAGTGAAATGGATTTTCATTGGAAAATTTAGAAAATATAAATACAAGTGTGGATTTAGAAAAGAGAAAATTATTTTTCCAAAGTAGAATTTAAATTCAAAAATAAATTTGAAATCGAGACTTGTTTTAAAAAGAAAACAAGTAAAATAGATGCTGCTTGTAAATGAAAAGTGGAAAATTTTCATTTAGATAATTCGAATATTTAAATTCAAATGTGAATTTAAAAATAGAAATGGGAAATCGGTTTAAAGGAAAGAACAATGGAATTTATTCTGATGTCAGAATATAAATTAGGCTAGAATAAATCCGTAAGGATTTATGATTTTAATTCGATTAAATCGAATTTTATTTAAATAAAAGTCAAATTGAAACTAGAAATTTAATATACAGAATTTGAATAGAAATCTCAAATGTAATTCAAATATGGAATTGGAATATAGAAAATATAAAGGAAATTCAAATATAGAAAATATAAAGGAAATTCAAATATAGAATTTGAATATCGAAAGTGAAATGGAATTTAAATAAAGGAATTTTAAATATGGAATTTGAATATAGAATTCAAATAGATTGAAATGATATTTGAAAATAGAATTTCAAAATAGAATTTAAAATGGGAATTTGAATATAGAAATTCAAATGAAGTTTGAAAATAGAATTTGAATAAGAGAAATTCAAATAGAATTTGAATAAGAGATTTGAAATAGAATTTGAACATAGAAATTCAAATGTAATTTGAATATAGAATTCAAATAGAATTCAAATGGGATTTGAATATAGAAAATCGAAGTATAAATAAATATATTACCGAGTAAGGAGAAATTGACAAATTTTAGATAATCGAAAATATTATGTTGAATTGAAAGTTTTGATATATATTAAAAATATATCAGAATGAAGTTGAATTTATTATAAACGAAGTTAAAATGTTTATATTTATAAATATAATTAAAACGAGCTCCCCGCAGCGCGGTAGTTCGTAAATTGGCGATTCGAACTTCAATTGAGTATACAGAACTCAATTGAAGTCGGAATTCTTTGAAACAAGAAACGTCAGGACCAATTTGATAATAGTTTTCTAATGAAAGAGAAAATTCTAAATTTCGTCGAATAGATTTTGAGTTATATCCAAATCAAATTTTCAGAAAAACAGCGTCATAACCATTTAAAAACCATAACGGTTTATTTAATTTTATAAAAGGATTTTAAGCGAATAAAATCCGAATTTCTATTTAGAAAAATGCAGATTTGAGTTATAAAATATATCGGAACTCAAGTGGAGTAATAAATTGATTTTTGAAACAGAAATCAGATTTTTTTTTTATTTTCGAATAGAATTAACTAATTTGAATAGTAATTAGTTAATGAGACTTCGAATTGATATTGGGCTTTGAAGAAGTAAATTCGATTTGAAAATTTATATTCGAAATCGAAAAGGAAACTAGAATTGAAATTGAAATTCAATTTGGTTATGAGCAAGTTAAATATTTTGTTTGAACATGTTATGTTCAAATAAAGAAGCGAAATTGGCAAAATAGCTAATTAATTAATAAATGAGCGGAACTGAATTCAAACGATTGTATTGAGTTGAATTGAATTGGGAACAGGTGAGCATGTGTTAGACAGGTATGGGATGAAGTATATGAAGATTTTAATTTATGTGCCCGACAAAAAAGTACATGTTTAAATTCATATATGAGATTTTATGCACAGTATCGGCAAGTCGCTTGGCTTTTCTTTTCCTTTATGGATTGATGAGGGCCATGGGAGGCTATTTGAAATATCCCGATGCTCTCGGTACAAGGAAGGTTATGGCGAATTTTTCCGGAAATTAAGGAGTTAGAATATTTTTTTAAGATAATTTGATAGTTAGAAATCAACGTATCGATATATATAAAATTCGATGAGAAAATGAACTTGAATGTATAATATTATAAACCAAAAGGGAAATCTATGAATTAGAAATAGAAAGCGAACCATATACATGTTTTAAAAATGAATAATTGGGTTTTATAGTGTGTTTATTTGAGGTAAGTGGTTTTACCGTTTTGAAGTTGAGGATGTTTTCAGTCAAGGTCTGGGAGGTAATTTTTCCCCAACTTGATTTGATTTCATTTTTAATTGATAAATAGCATGATTCAGTCTTGAACAGAAGTGTTTGAAAAAGAGTTAGTTGAATAAAATATTTTGGGTTGTTGTAACGATGTTTTACACAGCATTCGTTTTAACCCAAGTGATGAAAATTTTGGAAATATAAAAGTAAATATTTCCTGAGTATAATTAAAATAGTCGGGATAGAGATAAGTGATTGAAATTGTTTTCAATTGCAAATAGAGATATTTTCTAATATATAGAAAATAAAAGAAGTTGATATTTGGAAACGTTTTCCAAATGGCATAAGAGGCCAAGATGATTATTGAAAATATTTGGTTAACAAATATTGATAGGGAAATAGAGAAGAGATTTAATTAATGAAATATTAATTAAAGAGCCCAGTGATTTGTTTGATATGTTGGATGAACACTTGTTTTTCTTCGATAGTTAAATCATCGACTATCGAAACACTTGTTTGTATTCGATAGTTAAATCACAGACTATCGAAGTTTTTGACCATCGTTGTCAATATGGAGAGACCGGTTGGATTATTATCCGTGAACCACTCCGTATTGGCAGTAGCGTTGCGAATCAGATTATATGAAAATAACCGAAGATGGAGTGAATTGTAAGGGCTTTTTCTATAAATAGAAATTGTGCCTTCGGTTTCGTTCAATCCCAGAACGAACGTATATGGACGAATGTCTGACAATGTATTTCCAATGATCTAATGGGTTAGTCTGTATAAATATATATATGGTGGCAACGGATTTATTCCCTTAGCATAACATCCGGAATATTTGTGCAAATCAATTAGTGATTAACGGATCTGACATTGTGGCATTCAAAGTAATTGTGTTATAAATGAATGGAAAGTGAGCGTAGCCTCAGGCCTCAACAACCGGGAAATGACAAAAATCGGGCAGGCAGCATGGCTATGTGGGTCGCTCCCATTAGGGTGTATTATCACCTATCTAGAGATTCATTAAATTCCTTATTCTATTCCATTCGGGAAACGGTTGTTGATCCCAACCGTTGGTGACATACATTCGATACACTCAGGCGAAATGAGTGGTCGGTCATGTGTGGGCCGGGTTGCAAGACGTTCTTGTTGAACCCAGTGTATTCGCCTCTAGAGATACACTATCGGAAGGTGGTTCCATACCTTGTCGTGTTGGAAATCCAATCTCCAATAAGCGCCATGCGGTTTTTGATTTTATATTATATATGGAGCGTGAGATGCAAGTGTTCCGCTAGATTGTTATTTATTTGATGTAGACATTATTATAATATCACTGGATTTGATATCAAATTATTTTGGGTTTTCGTAAGGTAAAACCGTCCATATTTATGTGTGGCCTGGTCTTACTAATATCTTTTCTTTCGAAAGGATTTTGAAAGTTAAACAAATGGTTGGAGTTTACTCACACCAGTCCCATGACTGACCCATAGTTTATTTTGTTTGTTTTCCCTAAACTCTTGGGTGCCCAAATTTGTACGGGCAGTCAAGTAGTCGGGATTTTTCAGATTCACTTGGAAGAGCTGGAAGCAAGAGGCTTCACCCGTTAGCTATAGACTATCTTTTTTTTCCTCTGTGTACTATGTTGTATTTGGAAACAGGTGGTTATAACTGTTCCAGGAATAACTGTTGTGCTATGATAATGGTATGTATATCCAGATACTGATTTGTATTTCAAAAGTTATGTTATATAATATATTTTATTCGTTCCGCTGTGAGCTGTATCTTCTCTGTTTTCTTCTATTCTAACATTTCTTTCTTTCTATTTTTCATCCTCTAACTTCTTTCTAATAATGATTCGTAATTCTGTGAAACTTGGGTTGGACGTGTGGTGTTATTAGTCAACTCAGATAGTACGGATTTGCGGGTCGTTACAGTTGGTATCAGAGCTTAGGTTGAGCGAATACCTAGGCTTGTGTGGCATGTGCTCATTAGAGATAGGGTCAGTAGTACCCTAGAATGAGTTTAGTGTATATATGAGAGCGCATATTTGTAAATTGATATAAAAACTGTTTTATATTGTGTTGGCTAGTCTGTTGAGCTATTTATGAATTCTGATCGAATTGTGGGATGCCACGACTTCGATAAGAGTTTGTAAATACTTGAACAGAAGATTGAACACAGTATCGTTTTAAAGTGGGTAAATGAAATAATTTTACACAAAATTCTTTTTTGATAGAAAAGGAATAATTTTCTGAAATTATTATATGTGGATGTGTTGGTTGTTATTATAATCCGTTAAGATTATAAAATTTGGAATGGTTATCTAAAACCAAATAGAATTTGTATATGAATAATATATACAAATAAGATGAATTTAAATTAAATTCAAGCCAGAATTTGGAATTTAAATCCTGGGAAGTTGGAAAATATTTTCTGAAGTATATTAAAAGGATATAGCTTTGTTTTGAAAAGATCGTTTGAATAAAAATCATATTTGAATGGATTTTGAAAGTGCTAAAGCATTGAAATCACTTCACCGGCTGGGAAATAATTCTAATGATGGTCGCGACATCATCAGTGTTCATTTTCGAGTTTCTAAGTGATGGATTGCTACCTTAGAAAATTTTTGATGGGAATTTGTTTGAAAGAAAACAAGTTTAGTTGAAAATTCAAATGTTTTGAATTTGAAAAGATTATAAATATATGTATATATATTTAAGTGATTTCAAAAGGATTTGAAATGAAAACCCTGGGATTTGGATTCTGGAAGTGGAATTTAACTTAAGCTAGTTAAATGGATTAAAGTGAATCAATCGACTAGAATCAATTTGAATAGGTTTATTGGAATATAGGTTTGATAAAAATGGATTGATCGTAGATCATTCGAATTAAATGAGGGAAAACCAAAAGTTTTGGTGGAACTAAAATTTGTTGAAATATACTGAGTTTCAACATAAGTGAGATTTTGAAAAGTAATGGACCATTTTTCCTACCTTAGCAATTTCGAGGACGAAATTATTTTAAGGGAGGAAGAATGTAACGAACCAGATTTTTGGTCAATATTTAGTATTGTTTTTAATTATTAAATTAATAATATAAAGGGATTTTTATATTGAATTATCGATATATGATTTATTTCGAATATATAATTATCGAAATAGGAGAACTGAAATAATTCAATTGGGAATTTTAAACTAAATTGAAAACAATTTAGATAATTTGTAGAAATTCGATTTAAAAGGAATCGATGATAATAATTTATTATCGAAGAATTTATTTTAAATTATTTTGGTTATTATATATATATATACACGTTTAAATTAAATATAAGATATATTCGGTTAGTTCAGAATAGTGTTACACTCTTGAAACAACAGTGGTTACGTTAAAAAAGCGGTTCACGATTTTTAATTATGAACCCCGATTTATTTGATCAGTGGATAGGATCAAAATCAAATCGATATCTGTTTAAAAAGAATGAAAAGTCTCTTTAATCAAATCAGAATCTGTTTAAATTCCTTAAATGGATTTGCCATGTACGTTACCGACCAAAACATTTACTTACAGCGTACTTTCTGTTCTCCTTTCTCCTATAAATCGTGACCATACCCTCTCATTCATTTTCTGTAAATCGATTCAAGCTTCAATCACAAACAAAAATGGCCGCTCCATTTCCATCAATCAAAATCGAAATCGATCTGCTCTTTATGCTTGGAAGGTCGCGACTTCAGACTCGTGGAGTTTGCGTTCAAGCTCGGACCAGGAAAAGGAAATCGCGAGGCACGGGGTTCTGGAGTGTTGGGATTCGCGTTCGATTTGGAGAACTGGGGTGTTCGACTGTCTGACTGTCGAGCTAAGGACCACCGCGAGTTCAAAGGGGCGAGCTGATTTCCGAAGCCCAACTTAGGGCCAGAGACACTCGCGAGTTTCAAAAGTGGTGGAGCTCGTGTTCTTTGCAACTGATCGGATTGGTGATGCCAGAGGGTGCTTGGGTTAACTGGAAGTCGAATTGGATGTCGGGGGCAGATTGGAGAGGGTGCGACATTGTTCAAAGCTTTCAACAGTAGATTGAGTTTTGGGTTTCCATTCGAAAGTGATGGCTTGGCGTTGGTTCATGATGGAGAGTAGCATCCTGTGGAGTTGGTAGCTAGCATCAAATGAGCGATTTTGGGTAGGGTTCGATGTTTGGAAATGGTGCAGGCGCGGGACTTGACAAGTTGTGGAGTTGGTGGAGAGTTTGAGCAGCGTTGCCACTGGGAGAAACTGAGGAGATCAGGGCTGCGATGTTGGAGTGTTTACAAAGGGCGTCGAGTCGCTAAAAAGGGGATCAACAGATGGTGTTTTGCATGCCATTAACGTTGGTAATGAGTGAAGCTTGGATAGGTAATTAGAGGTGGGTTTGCAAGTGGTCAAACCTGAGTCAAAGGGCATGGGTTCAGTGTGAATAACTGAAGGAAGATGAAGCTGTTGTGACAAAAAGGAAGGGATGGAATTAAGGTATTTTTATTTCTTTGATTTGTTAAAATAAAAAATTTAAATAAGAAAAAAATAACTTAATTATTCATTTTAGTTAAATTGATAATATCATAATCGATTAATAAAATAAATAATTGTAGGGGCTAAACAAATAAATTCGAGTTATTCGTAGCTGCGACGGTTCAACAGCTAATCTGGTATTCGACAAATAAATTTCCGGTGAGTAAATCTCACTCACAGTTTTATATTTAAATTTATTTTTATCGTAAAAATAAATTTGTTGGTTGCTTGGGTGCATGAATGAATTGTTGAATTTTTGTGGTTATGAGATTTTTCCCGCAATACTATTAGCGAATGCCCGCAGTATTATTAGCGGATGACCCTACGCCTACGTATATAAGTGGATCCCCTTTTTATACAACGATATCCTGCCACGAAGCAGGATGGGTATTATTTCTCTTGACTAACGTCTGTGGATGCAGGAAAAACAGGTTGGAGGGATCCAACTAGATTCCTCAAAATCATTTTTATTTGTTCGTTTTCACATATATTATCATATATGATGTGTTGGTCGATAATTGAGTGGTTTGATTATTTAAATATCACTGGGGCCTAAATGTTGATATTTAAAAATATTGTGAAAAGGAAATCTCCAGTTTTAAAAAGGCAATTCTATTTGTCTAAAATAGAATTTGGAATTTGAATAGAACAAAAATATTAACGTGTTTTGAATAATTAAAAACAAGTAGTTCATTTATAAAAGAAGTTATAAATGAAGTGAAATGGATTTTCATTGGAAAATTTAGAAAATATAAATACAAGTGTGAATTTAGAAAAGAGAAAATTATTTTTCCAAAGTAGAATTTAAATTCAAAAATAAATTTGAAATCGAGACTTGTTTTAAAAAGAAAACAAGTAAAATAGATGATGCTTGTAAATGAAAAGTGGAAAATTTTCATTTAGATAATTCGAATATTTAAATTCAAATGTGAATTTAAAAATAGAAATGGGAAATCGGTTTAAAGGAATAAACAATGGAATTTATTCTGATGTCAGAATATAAATTAGGCTAGAATAAATCCGTAAGGATTTATGATTTGAATTCGATTAATTCGAATTTTATTTAAATAAAAGTCAAATTCAAACTAGAAATTTAATATATAGAATTTGAATAGATCGAAAATTCAAATAGAAATCTCAAATGTAATTCAAATATGGAATTTGAATATAGAAAATATGAAGGAAATTCAAATATAGAATTTGAATATCGAAAGTGAAATGGAATTTAAATAAAGGAATTTTAAATATGGAATTTGAATATAGAATTCAAATAGATTGAAATGAAATTTGAAATGGGAATTTGAATATAGAAATTCAAATGAAGTTTGAAAATAAAATTTGAATAAGAGAAATTCAAATAGAATTTGAATTAGAGATTTGAAATAGAATTTGAATATAGAAATTCAAATGTAATTTGAATATAGAATTCAAATAGAATTCAAATGGGATTTGAATATAGAAAATCGAAGTATAAATAAATATATTACCGAGTAAGGAGAAATTGACAAATTTTAGATAATCGAAAATATTACGTTGAATTGAAAGTTTTGATTTGATATGTATTAAAAATATATCAGAATGAAGTTGAATTTATTATAAACGAAGTTAAAATGTTTATGTTTATAAATATAATTAAAACGAGCTCCCCGCAGCGCGGCAGTTCGTAAATTGGCGATTCGAACTTCAATTGAGTATACAGAACTCAATTGAAGTCGGAATTCTTTGAAACAAGAAACGTCAGGACCAATTTGATAATAGTTTTCTAATGAAAGAGAAAATTCTAAATTTCGTCGAATAGATTTTGAGTTATATCCAAATCAAATTTTCAGAAAAACTGCGCCATAACCATTTAAAAACCATAACGGTTTATTTAATTTTATAAAAGGATTTTAAGCGAATAAAATCCGAATTTCTATTTAGAAAAATCCAGATTTGAGTTATAAAATATATCGGAACTCAAGTGGAGTAATAAATTGATTTTTGAAACAGAAATCAGATTTTTTTGATTTTTGAATAGTAATTAGTTAATGAGACTTCGAATTGATATTGGGCTTTGAAGAAGTAAATTCGATTTGAAAATTTATATTCGAAATCGAAAAGGAAACTAGAATTGAAATTGAAACTCAATTTGGTTATGAGCAAGTTAAACATTTTGTTTGAACATGTTATGTTCAAATAAAGAAGTGAAATAGGCAAAATAGCTAATTAAAGAATAAATGAGCGGAACTGAATTCAAACGATTGTATTGAGTTGAATTGAATTGGGAACAGGTGAGCATGTGTTAGACAGGTATGGGATGAAGTATATGAAGATTTTAATTTATGTGCCTGACAAAAAGGTACATGTTTAAATTCATATATGAGATTTTATGTGCCGTATCGGCAAGCCGCTTGGCTTTTCTTTTTCTTTTTGGATTGGTGAGGGCCATGGGAGGCTATTTGAAATATCCCGATGCTCCCGGTACAAGGGAGGTTATGGCGAATTTTTCCGGAAATTTAGGGTGTTAGAATATATTTTTAAAGATAATTTGATAGTTAGAAATCAACATATCGATTTATATAAAATTCGATGAGAAAAAGAACTTGAAAGTATAATATTATAAATCAAAAGGGAAATCTATGAATTATAAATAGAAAGCGAACCATATACATGTTTTAAAAATTAATAATTGGGTTTTATAGTGTGTTTATTTGAGGTAAGTCATTTTTCCGTTTTGAAGTTGAGGATGTTTTCAGTCAAGGTCTGAGAGGTAATTTTACCCCAACTTGATTTGATTTCATTTTTAATTGATAAATAGCAAGATCCAGTCTCGAACAGAAGTGTTTGAAAAAGAGTTAGTTGAATAAAATATTTTGGGTTGTTGTAACGATGTTTTACACAACATTCGTTTTAACCCAAGTGATGAAAATTTTGGAAATATAAAAGTAAATATTTCCTGAGTATAATTAAAATAGTCGGGATAGAGATAAGTGATTGAAATTGTTTTCAATTGCAAATAGAGATATTTTATAATATATAGAAAATAAAAGAAGTTGATATTTGGAAACGTTTTCCAAATGGCATAAGAGGCCAAGATGATTATTGAAAATATTTGGTTAACAAATATTGATAGGGAAATAGAGAAGAGATTTAATTAATGAAATATTAATTAAAGAACCCAGTGATTTGTTTGATATGTTGGATGAACACTTGTTTTTCTTCGATAGTTAAATCATCGACTATCGAAACACTTGTTTTTATTCGATAGTTAAATCACAGACTATCGAAGTTTTTGACCATCGTTGTCAATATGGAGAGACATGTTGGATTATTATCCGTGAACCACTCTGTATTGGAAGTAGCGTTGCGAATCAGATTATATGAAAATAACCGAAGACGGAGTGAATTGCAAGGGCTTTTTCTATAAATAGAAATTGTGCCTTCGGTTTCGTTCAATCCCAGAACGAATGTATATGGACGAATGTATGTCAAGGTATTTCCAATGATCTAATGGGTTGGTCTGTATAAATATATATGGTGGCAACGGATTTATTCCCTTAGCATAACATCCGGAATATTTGTGCAAATTAATTAGTGATTAACAGATCTGACAATGTGGCATTCAAAGTAATTGTGTTATAAATGAATGGCAAGTGAGCGTAGCCTCAGGCCTTAACAACCGGGAAATGACAAAAATCGGGCAGGCAGCATGGCTATGTGGGTCGCTCCCATTAGGGTGTATTATCACCTATCTAGAGATTCATTAAATTCCTTATTCTATTCGATGCTGTCCCATTCGGGAAACGGTTGCTGATCCCAACCGTTGGTGATATACATTCGATACACTCAAGCGAAACGAGTGGTCGGTCATGTGTGGGACGGGTTGCAAGACGTTCTTGTTGAACCCAGTGTATTCGCCTCTAGAGATACACCATCGGAAGGTGGTTCCATACCTTGTCATGTTGGAAATCCAATCTCCAATAAGCGCGATGCAATTTTTGATTTTATATTATATATGGAGCGTGAGATGCAAGCGTTCCGCTAGATTGTTATTTATTTGATGTAGACATTATTATAGTATCACTGGATTTGATATCAAATTATTTTGGGTTTTCGTAAGGTAAAACCGTCCATGTTTATGTGTGGGCTGGTCTTACTATTATCTTTTCTTTCGAAAGGATTTTGAAAGTTAAACAAATGGTTGGAGTTTACTCACACCAGTCCCATGACTGACCCAGAGTTTATTTTGTTTGTTTTCCCTAAACTCTTGGGTGCCCAAATTTGTACGGGCAGTCAAGTAGTTGGGATTTTTCAGATTCACTTGGAAGAGCTGGAAGCAAGAGGCTTCACCAGTTAGCTATAGACTATCTTTTTTTTCCGCTGTGTACTATGTTGTATCTGGAAACATGTGGTTATTACTGTTCCAAGAATAATTGTTGTGCTCTGATAATGGTATGTATATCCAGATACTGATTTGTATTTCAAAAGTTATGTTATATAATATATTTTATTCGTTCCGCTGTGAGCTGTATCTTCTCTGTTTTCTTCTATTCTAACATTTCTTTCTTTCTATTTCTCATCCTCTAACTTCTTTCTAATAATGATTCGTATTTCTGTGAAATTTGGGTTGGACGTGTGGTGTTATCAGTCGACTCAGATAGTACGGATTTGCGGGTCGTTACAATACATATATGTATACACATTCTCAAGTCTTTTCATTTCCGTTACTTTGGAAATCCCATTATATATTCTCAAATCTTTTTATTTCCATCACTTCAACACTCATTAGTCCCTGACCATAAATTGGTAAGCGAATAATTTCCTAAGTATCAACCCCGAAGACCGAAATCAACATCAGATTAATATTCAGAAAATCACTCAACTCAACCAATCTCCCATTAGGTTCCAATTCTTATCTTAACTCGTTATCAACCCATGCTATTCCATCTCTAATTCATTTGACCATTTTCCACTTTGAAAATCTCGTTTCAATTCCATCTCTTTCAATTAATTCATTATTAAGTATCTCCAACTCAAAATCAACACCTCGACTTCACATCTCTTTTATAAATCTTATTTACAACCTCGAGTTTGGTATAAATCTCTTTTATATCTCAATTTATTTTACTTAATTCAAATGTTAAGTAAATATTTATTTAAGCTATCGTGTTTGCTTAAAATCCTTTTTATAACTTAGTTATAAAAACATGGTTTTAATGTACACCCATTCATTAACTCCTTTCAAACCTTAACTGTGTTTCATTTCGAACCTGATTACTTTTTTAAATGAATTTCATTTAAATAATAATCACTTAAATCCTTATTAATTAAAATAATAGTTTACTTCATTTTTAACTACTGTTGAAGTAGTTAAATTCTTTATTAACTAAATATATAATAAATTTCCTTTTTAGTAAATTCTTATTAAAATTAAACAACTTCAATTAATTCTCCCTTTAAATTAATTAATAATATAATTAATTTAAATAACTTCATTTAATTATTTCTTAGAACAATTAATCAAATTCTTAACCATTATTTTAATTTCTACTCATTTACTTATAAATCTTATCTACATAAAAATTTGCATTATAAAATCACTATATAATTATTTATAAACTTAAATGATTAATAATAAATATTTATTTCCTTTTTAACAAATTACCATTTAACTTAATAGATTTCAAAAAATTATCTTCAGTTATAAAAATAAAATGTATAACTTCATTCATGTCGATTTACCTGACGGTAAATCCATATTTATAAACAATTGATTTTTAAGCCATCTGAAGCCATTTACTCAACCAATAAATTTGAGGAATCTAGTTGGATCCCTCCAACTTGTTTCCCCTACATCCAAATACATTATCTAAAATAATATTATTCAACAGATGTAATATTCAGTAATAAATAAATAACAGTAATCCATACATCCATATTTTAATTTAATACATTTATATTATTATAAACATAACCGACAAGCTAAGTTACCTTATTTGGAAATAATCGTTAAAAATAACGATTGGTTCAAATTAAATTAAACAAACATTTAATTTAATCAGTTCAGTTCAACACACACACACACACACACACACACACACATATATATATATATATATATATATATATATAACATCCATCAAACAATTAACAAATATAACATACAAATAATAAACCAGACTTATATAAAATATAAGTGGGGATAACTGAGTGAGTTTAACTCACTTTGATTTCGATTATCAATACTATTTTCAGTCAAATTAAACGAGCGTTTAATTTGACTATGAATCTCAATATTCTCCAATTCTTTCCAAGTCAATTCCAAACTATCGAGTTCGTTGATGCAGTCCTAAAGCAGCTCAATTCTGTTAATGTGTGTGGAGAGTTGAAATAATATAACCATATGATTTTAGTAAGATAATTCACTTCTTTAATTAAAATATATTTACGTTTAAATATAAGGTTAATAGCCGATTACGTGTACCCTTTATTCAAGTATGTCCCAAAGCAGTTCTCCTTTTTCATGCAAAATATTCGAACCAGGTATTAATAATGTAATACTCTCCTTCCTGCTGCTTAATTTGCCTGACCTTCACTTTCTTCCTTTATTCAACACATTTGAACATGCACCTATACACCACAAAATTCTCCCATACATTCCACGTGTAGCTTGACTTCTACTTCAATCTCCATTCTGCCTTAATTTGTTTACAGTAATCAACACTCCAGGCCAAGTTGTTTTCCCTATTTTCAATTCACTTCCAGACAAAAAGAACAAACTTGTTTCTCGTGCTTACTTCGGTTTCCACTTTCTTGTTTTTCTTTAGACCTTAAACCAAACACCACGCACGATTTGATCACCTGCCTCCTCCATTCTCTTTGTCTCCACGCAAGTACAAACTTGCCCATGTATAACAAGCTGCTGCGTCCCCATTTGTATTTACAGTCCACAAACGAGCATGTTGACCCATATATTCTTGTTTCCAAACACTATAGCATGGCCACTGTTCATTCAACATTCCCACATGCATTGTTTCAAGTTCCCACCAATGCACGTTCTTCTTCACGCACAATATTGAATACTACTGTGTAGAAAAAAGACAATCTCCCCAACTTAAAATGCTTCCCACTATTTTCAATATGCCTATTTTCTTTATTTGTTTATTTCTTGCGTTAAAAAACAACTGCTTCCAATCATTATTCATGCGATCTACCACGTTACTGTTTGCCTACCTTTCATCTTGATTTGCAAAACAGGCGCCTCATATTACTCTTCACGTTTTAAACTCCCTTGTCTTCATTTGAAATAGCCCATCATGCTTCCTGTTCATTACTTGAGGAACCCAAAACCATGAGCTAACATTTGTTCACCGCGTCGCCCATCTCTTGTCCGTAGCAAGATCTTCTAGCACCAAACGGTGCGCCTCAACCCTCCCATTCATCGCCCGAAGCAACATATCACCAAACTCCTCCTTCCCCAGCAATTTAGCCACAAACTTGCCCCCCTTTCAACCTAGATATCGGCCATCACAGAGCACAAAAATAGATCACAACCATTGAGGTTGTAGCGCTCGTCTAAACGAGCATTTTTGCTGTAGACAAGTATTTGAATCGATGGAAGGACGAGGAGATAATTTGGTGAGAAGAAGGGAAGATTATGGTCATTGATTTTGTAGAGATGGCGGTGCAGAAAGATTGACCGCGTGAAAGAAAATTATTAGGGTTTGGTAAAAGTTTAGGGTATTTATAGGGTATAGATTTAATGTTTTACTAATTAACCGAAACTTAGCCACGAAGTATCATCTAAAAACCATCATATACGATCACCAAATCGAGATGAAACTTCTAATACTAGCATAGAAAAATATTCCAGATACGATGGGACATGTTTTGTCGAATTCCGAGGGGGTTTGTAAAAGGTCCTTTATAAATCACAGGTGAAAAACACGTGTTTAAATTTTCCATGATCACACAATAAATCCAAATAACTTGAAACTTGAAACAATACTAGAGTTAATCATTATGGATTTAATAAAATTAATTTCGCTGAAAGTGGAGTTCGTTTGACAATCCGTTAGTAAAATTACGCGTGAAACAACGCTATTTTGGACATCCAAAATATTCAATCTCCAAAAATAACAAACGATATATCCATCCTGACTCTAAATGTCATTTCGAATTCAACGAAATTATTTTGTGGCTTAATTTGATCGTTATCTCGAGTTATGGTCAAAAACCCTTTTAAATCGATTTAAATTATTAAATAAATCGTTAAAATTTATAAATAATTCTATAGCAACTATTTGAAAATTTGAATAAGACATAACTAACAATCTATAACATGAAATCTCCATTTTTCTCTTCCATTAGAAAAATATGATCAAATTGATTCAAACTTTCTTATTTCATGGAATTTCGACTTATATCGGATTATGTATATTCAATTGAAATTGAAAACTCAATATTACGAACTACCGCGCCATATCGAGCTCGATTTATAATTATATATAAATTAAACATTTAAGCTTCGTTATATAAATGAACTATATATTTTTAATCCATTTAAAATTCCAAATCAATATTTAATATAGTAAAATAAATTAAATATCCAACTACCAAAAATACGAGATGTTACATTCCTTCCTCCTTTAAAGAATTTCGTCCCTGAAATTACTAAGTTAGAAGAAATATTACAACCCATTATCTTTTCTAAAATCCAATTTAATTTAAATCAAAAACCAATCTATTATTAATAAAAAAATTCAAAAATATTGAAAATTTTCTAACACTTTAGATTCCTGAAATAATTCGGCAAAGTCTCCCCTGTAAGGGTGACTTCTGCGATATCGCAGGATCAACAAATATATATATACGTTGACCCATCCGTTCGGAAAACAAAATTCAAAAACCAAAAATTTATATTTCGCGTAAACGTACCTTATACGAGCGCTATTGAGCATAATTGCCCAATTTATTACAATATACTTAACCAAAATCAACCTCAAAGCTTTTTAACAGCTGCACTCAACTCAATTCATCATGTATGTAACCAATACATGAAATTATAAATAACATTCATTAATCAACAGGTTAACAACACAAAATTCCAAAACTAAACAAAGATTAAATCATCCAATTTCAATTTATATATGATTCAATTCCAATTTATAATGTTGGAATTCACTTTCTTAACTCTCAAATTCATTCGCCTTTTTATTAATTCACAGATGAATTATATTCAGCCAATCTAACACACAATTAACAAACGATACACACCCAGTATAACCAATCATTCAACATTGATTAACTTTAACTATTATTCAATATTAATATTTACTTGGGTTTCACAGATTATAATTATCAATTGATTTATATCAGATTGATTTCTATTCAATCATTAATAATTAAATTCCAAATTTATCTTATTTTATTCCAATATCTATTTTTAACTTCATTTAACCAAGTTAATTCCAATTCATATTCAATTGACTAAATTATTTTCAAAATTAGTTCATTTCCATTTCAAATTCCAAATTCTATTTTTCATTCCAAATATTATCTGATTTCTCTTCAAAATTTATTTAACTTATTTTAAGTTAAATTTTGATTCATTTAAATTCCCAAATTAAAATTCTCATTCACAAATTCCACATGCGAAATATTCTAGTTATATTAAACCATTCCAAATTTTTAATCCAATTTGAATTTCATTCAAATCAACCAAACAAATCACTATCTCAATAATTTGAGAAAAATTATTTATTTCCTATATAAAAATATAATTTAGGCAAAATTATTTCATTTACCCTCTTTACAAAACAATATCACATCTATTTGTCAGTTCAAAATTGAACTAGTCAAATAACACAATACAAAACATTTTTATATAAAATTTACAAACACGCTCTCATATATATCCACCCCAACTCAATCTAGGGTATTACTAACCCCATCTTTATCGAGTTACGCCAAAGAGCCATGGTTATTACTAATCCTTATGCTCTGATACCACTATAACGACCCGGGGAATTCGACGCCCGAATTCCAAACAATAATACATAAACCCGTATTACTTGTCTGAACTCAAGTATCGAAAACACCAGATAGTTAATGAAAGAAAATAGAGGCTGAGACAAGAAAGAAAGAAATATTAGAATAGAAGAAGAGGAATACAACAACATCAAGTCTCACATCGTAGCGGAATAAAATATAATATAGAAATAAAACTTTATTGAAAGCTTTGGAATAAAAACTTACAATCACCAGGGTACAACAATACATCTAGACAGTTATTATAATCTGTCCTCATACACAACACACAGCAGAATACATACTAGACTGTATCATACACCTAAACTCCTCCGGCTTATCTTCGGACTTCACAACATCCGATAACCTGAATATGAAAATCCCGGTCTAACCTGAGCATTTTATAAACGCCGGATCAGTTTGGTGAACCAGAGTGAGAAAACTCGCTAAGTTTAAAAACATCACCCAACTTAATTTTAAAGTCAAACCATTTCTTTTTGAAACCATAACTTATTTTGATATTATAATAGTGTCTAAACACAATTAAATAACAATCTAGCGGAACGCTTGCATCTAACATTCCACATATATAGTATACATTCAAAAACCGCGGGCTCTTATTGGAGATTGGATTTCCAACTATGACAAGGTATGGAACCACCTTCCGATAGTGTATCTCTAGAGACGAATACACTGGGTTCCAAAAGAACATCTTGCAACCCGAACAAACACGACCAACCACTCATTTAGCTTGAGTGTATCGAATGTATATCACCAATAGTTGTGTGCGACCCACCGTTTCCCGATATGGGACAGCATCGAAATAGATTAAAGAAGGAAATGAATTTTCTCTAGATTGGTGAATATATACCCTACTTGGGAGCTACACACTTAGCCATGTTACCTTCCTGATTTTTGTCATTTCCCACTTGAAGTGCCTTGAGGTTTTACACTATCTTTAGAACATTACAACACCATTCACTTTGAATGTCACATTGTCAAATCCGCCAAACAACTAATTGACGTCCACAAAAAATACTCTGGTCGTTTAGCTAAGAGAACGAATGTTCTCCGCCACTAACTGAAATACATTTGCAAAAATCAATGTACGTGATTCTTAAGAAATATTCTGTCAGACATTCGTCCATACAAGTCATCCAGGTATAGGATGAACCGAAGGCACCCTCCTACCACATCCTTGGTGTCACCCTATAGATTAGTAGCAAGTAGTCCTTGCAATCCGTAGATTCCAATCACGATAAAATCACGGTCGAAATATCTCTACCTGCTAAATCAGAGAAATTCAACGAGTGGCTCTTTCTCTCTTGAAGATCATCAGTCTTCAATAATCATCTTATACGTATTTGCCGGTTCAGAATGGTTTTCAAATATAGATTCGATCCCGGGATTTCCATACCAGTAATCGTATAGGTCAGATTTGATAGTCAGTTATTTAACTATCAAATAAAACAGCCATTCAATCATAAAATATATAGATTTACTAGTTTAGTACTCAGCATCGCTTGGCTTCATCAATTAAAATAATTAAACAAAGGGTTAATTTACAACTTAAAACTCTTTTCGATATTTCAACATAGCATTTCACTTCTTATTTAACATAAGATTTTCTTCAAAACTATTTACCATATCATTACTAGTTATCTATTGAAACACCCCACCTCCGTTAGAGTCACTCTCAAAGGGAATGCCCTAATTTTGGTGGAGGTTTATAAGTATAAGTCACAGATATACAAGACAGATATAAGAACACATATTTGTAAACAGCGGAAAAACAACAACTTTTATTTCATAAAAGCAAATACGTGTTACAACAACATCACCATAATTGTCTTACATCTTTTCCAAAAACATAACACTTTCATAATCTGTCTTGATTACATTATTTAAAGAAGCATAAAGAAAACATAGATAAAACTGCAAAAGCCCCATAGTGGTTGTCCAAAGCCATAGTTCAAAAAGGAAAGGTCCAAGCAATACATTTCTCCTCTTCAAGCTGGATGTTAAGGCTGGTCAAGCTGCAGTGTTCCCTCCCTGTGGACCTGGGGGGGGGGGGGGGCGGAAACGGAAGAAAAGAAGACGAAAGAAAAGTAGAGTCAGACATAAAGCCTGAGTAAGTCTAGTACTATTCTGTCTATGAATAAAGAATTGGGTATGATAAGTATAAACAAGAAGTGGGAAAGCACTATAACTTGGTTAAGTTGTCTAGGGTCGAATATACTATCGTACCCCATGTTAATCTCTGAACCCATATAAACTAGTTTCCAACTGGCACCCCATAATCAGGGTGATGTGATCCATTCTATGATGATCGGCTCCTACTCGCATAGTTACATGTGTCTTACGGCCCCCGATGTTGTAGTTACCTATGCTGGTCCCACCATGGGGTGTATCAAGTCCCATGGCGGCGGCCCGACACAACCTTAGAATGCACAGGTATGCTACTGGTGCCCAGTGCTTTATTTTTCTGCGCCGGAGTGTGTGCACGCCCGCACCCCGTTAGAACCTACACTGCTACACCACCGCCGTCGATTTGACCTCTTACAATCAGCCCAGTAATCGTGCCCCACCCTGCCTAGTTTCAGGGTATCCTGATACACCTTCTAGGGTTACTGCTGAAAAGGGTCCCCCGTTACTAGGTTTTCTATCTCTAGCCAACATGCTAAGTTGGTTAAGTGTTTTCTAACCTAACCCCCACCAGTCCGTTTAGTTTAGCATGTTCCATTTTGATTAAGCCTTTAGTCCACTTAATCCTAACAATCCTGACTTCGCTTTAATTGTCTTATTAAAGCCTTGACCTCTCACATTAGACAGGTATTGTTGTGGCTGCCTGTTGCCGGTTGGTTCCGGGCAGTCTTACGCCACAACTCAGTCTAACCTCGGGTCCTTATTGGGCTCCATGTTTAACCTCCCACATTGGATAGGTATTGTTGTGACTACTGGACAGCCGGGCGGTTCCGGGCAGGTTTACATCACAACTCAATCCAACCTCGGGTTAAACACATCGTATGTTCTACATTCACATATTTTGTCTTTCTTCTTTATTTTCTTATATGTAAATATTTGCGGCCCATTATTAAGTTAATGGTGTAAAGGTTACACCAATCATGGGCCCAACCCATACTTGAATTTGGGCCCTTCTACTTTATGTTTTCATTTATTAATTAAGTTAACCCAACGTTATTTTCCCCCGTTTAACACGTCCGTTTATTATATATATGTTGGGCTTAGCCCTTTTTAAGCCCAACTTAGCCATGCGAAAAGGGGAGGCTTAAAGCGAGATTACATACACAAAAAGGGGGAATGTGAACGCATGAACTTGCAATGTGACGTTGGAACTACAAAATAGAAATTGGTGTACTTGCATAGTAGTAACATATACTTTGGTCATAAAGCATAAGTGACATGAATCAAACCATGTAAACTTGTAGTTAAGTTAAGAATATCACTATTGACACATAGGCTTAACTACAACATAACCCTATATTTTTTTATTCAGGCATAATGTCAAACATAAGCAAATCATGTTCATAAGATTACTACATGTTTACAAAGGTGTTTACTTTTGTTACTAACACAAAAGTATAGTTCAACTTAGTCATGATTAAATCTTTTCACATACCCATGGCATAAATATTTCTAACATGAAATCATGATTTTCACTTTAGTCATGCAAACTTGCAAAAAGGGATTTTTGAATCTAACCTAGCTATGTGCCACACATGTCATCATATAATTCTTGTTAACAATATAGACCTAACATGGATTTCAATTATGCAAAATATCAATCATAGCCTAGTCATATTCATAAGTTTGCAAATAGGTTTTCTAGTACAAAAGCATGGCTTAATACATAGATCATGATGCCAAAATTTCAACATAGTTTCATATGAACTATAATAACCCAAATTTGTTCCAATTACGTACAAAATGATTTTTGTACAAAATATACATTATGATGGCATAGTAGCAAAACCCCAAACTTGCATGAATTTCAATTAATCAACTACATACATGTAGCTTCAACATGGATTACATAATTTGCGAATATTCCAAACGTATACTTGCATAAAACTACTGCAAACATGTAGTTTTTCATAATGAATAACATAATTCGAGAATATCCAAACGTATACAATATTCCAAATCGATAAGAATCATAGTAACGCACAAATATGAATTACTTTATCGCCACAAATCAAATATACAAACCAACACAATTATTTGTTCATACCAAAGTAATACTCTACTTACAATTGTGTGGCGAATTCTCAAATTTAGGGATTTGAAGATGCGATTCCTTGTTGATTTGATTTGTTTAGGTTGCTTGATGCTTTAGGATTTGCCTCCTAATCCTCTCTCCAATTGGTGGCTACTCTTAGTCGTTCCTCAGCAACATGGCGGCTTTGTTCTTATTTTTGAATGAATAGATTAGGTTGAGTCTAGGGTCATTTTTATAGGGTTTATGAACTGATTAGGACCATTGATGTTGCTTGGTTTGATCGTAGCCATTCATACGAAAGAGAGACCAATTAGAGCCTGCCACCTAGCCCTAATGACAAAGCAGACTACAGAAAACCGACCAACATAAAATAGGCCAGTCAGGTTGGGCTGGGTTCGACCTGGCTCTGGACCAGGTCGACAGCCCTGTCGACAGCCCTGTCGACCTGGCTAGACCAGGTCGACAGCCCAGTCGACCTGGGTGCCTTAGGCGGGTGTTCTTCCGCCCTGGCCCATTGGGCCCCATTTTGGAATTTAAACTTAATTTTCTGAGCTATTTTATTCTGTTTGAATTTTAAACTTAATTCAGAAACTTCCGAAGGCCATATCTTCTTCATACGGACTCCGTTTTTCGAAAACTCGGACTCTATTTCGCGTATTTTTCCGAGACGAACGCAATGGCGTATCCCGTTTCCCTTAGTTCTTTGATTTGAAATTAATTATACTTTAAATTTGTGAATTTCACAGTTATAGAATTCGCGGGGTGTTACATTCTCCCCCACTTAAAAGGATTTCGTCCCCGAAATCTTCAAGTTATGAGGAATGTATATCCTAATATCTAATCATCCATCTACTCACCCATCAAACACGAGCATCCATTGTCCTTAAAAGACTTCTAATGCTTCATGATCATATGCGAGGTGTGTGTGTATATGTACTTATCTAATGCAAAATCAGGCGGTCTACTGATTCAGTTGACCTCCTTAATGCGAATTATGTAAGTGCCATGAAACCATTATGTATGCAAATTTTCCTATTCTTGATTCTACATGAGTGCACAATCATTCAATACAAATGCAGCATCCACATGACAACACATTAAAGTTCAACCACATACGAATGCAAACATATATGCATATGCAATATGAAGTGACTGAGCCGATCTAAAACCTAGATTGTGTGTGTATATGCAACCACGAGCAACCACTAGCAATCACTTGCAACCACTTGCAACCATCATCCATAACATGTTTCAATTACATGTTTCCATCCAAAGGGTTTCTACCTACAAGATAAGGTCGAGGAAATATACCTAAAAAGATAGATAAAAGCGCAACTTAAGGAAAATGAAAGATCAAGGTTGTACCCTCGAACAGAAAAGGGTAGGCAGTGCGTATTCTAGCTTCAGTTTCCCAAGTCGCGTCTCCCTCGGCGTCGCTCCACTGAACTTTGACGAGCTTGACTTCACGGTTGCATAGCTTCTTCACTTCCATTCCTAATATGCGGGTTGGAACTTTTCTTATGGTTGCTTCGCGCTCCACTTCGGCCTCTTCGAGGATATTTGGCTCTACCACTTCAGCAGACTCATGTAGACATTTTCGGAGATGTGAAACGTGAAAAACGTTGTGGACTCCAGCCAACTTCTCGGGTAGCTCTAATCTATAGGCCGTTTTCCCAATTTTCTCGATGATAGGGAATGGCCCTACGAACCTTGGTGCCAGTTTTCCTGTGGTTCCAAAACGAACAACGTTCCTTAGCGGTGATACCTTGAGAAAAACTACGTCTCCAACCTCAAATTCAAGGTCGGTCCTTCTCTTGTCGGCATAGGACTTTTGTCTGTCTTGGGCCGTCTTCATCCTTCTTCGTATTAAGTCTACTTTCTCTGAAGTCTCTCGGATCATATCTGGTCCAAGTATGAGCTTATCAGTAGACTCCCACCAACAAGTGGGCGATCGGCACGGTCTTCCATATAAAGCTTCGAAGGGCGCCATTCCGATGGTTGCTTGATAGCTGTTGTTGTAGGCAAATTCCACCAAAGGAAGGTGGTCTTCCCAAGTCCCTCTGAAGTCAAGGACGCATAGCCTTAAAAGGTCTTCCAAAACTCTGTTCACTCTCTCTGTTTGGCCGTCGGTTTGGGGATGATAGGCTGTGCTCAAGCATAACTGCGTTCCTACTGCTTCTTGCAGACTCCGCCAAAACTCACTGGTGAAGATGGGGTCTCGATCACTAACAATGCTAGATGGTATTCCATGGAGTCGAATGATTTCCTTGAGGTAAAGTGATGCTAGGGATGAGGCAGTTCTTTTACTTTTGACAGGTAAAAAGTGGGCGCTTTTAGTAAGCCTATCCACTATTACCCAAATGCTAGTGTTGCCTCTCCTAGACCTAGGCAGCCCATCGATGAAGTCCATTGAGATGCTATCCCACTTCCACTGTGGGACCTCCAGAGGATGTAGCAGTCCGCCAGGCTTTCTCTGTTCCGCCTTAACCTGTTGGCACACCATGCACTTAGAAACGAATTCTGCCACGTCCTTTTTCATGCCGTTCCAGAAGAAAGTCCTTTTTATATCTTTGTACATTTTATCTCCGCCTGGGTGTATCGTCATCTTGGAGTGATGTGCTTCCTCGAGAACCTTCTTTACTAAATCTTTTGTCTGTGGGACGCATAGTCTTCCGTCCCGCCTTAGCAAACCCTTATCGTCGATGGAGTATCTGTTGAGGTGACTTGAAGTCTCACCCCTAATTAGCCTATCAATTGTTTCCACAAGCTGAGGGTCTTCGCGTTGTGCTGTCCCTACTGAATCCACTAAAGTTGGGCGCACTTCGAGAGATGCTAGCAAGCCTGGTACGAAATCGGAGGAAGGCCTAAAGTCGAAGCTGGCTATAAACTCTAGGCTTTGTCTTTCAACAAACAACGGGCTTAGGGTCAATTTCTTTCGGCTTAACGCGTCTGCCACTACGTTGCCTTTGCCCGGAGTATAGGAGATTTCGAAATCGTACGAGGCAAGAAACTCCATCCATCTTTGTTGCCTCAAGTTAAGATCCTTCTGCGAGAAAAGATATTTCAACGATTTATGGTCAGTGTAAAGTTCGAACTTCTCACCTAGGAGATAGTGTCGCCAAGACTTGAGTGCAAAGACGATGGCGGCTAACTCAAGATCGTGGGTTGGGTAGTTCTTTTCGTGCACTTTCAACTGCCTCCCACCATAAGCTACTACCCTTCCTTCTTGCATTAAGACGGCGCCTAGCCCTGTCCCACATGCATCCGTATAAACAGTGAACATCTTGCTCCCATCTGGCAGCGTCAAAACTGGGGCTGTTGTAAGAGCCCTTTTCAGTCGTTGGAAAGCAAATTCGCAATCCAAATCCCAATTGAACACTAGATTCTTCTTGGTCAATTTCGTGAGCGGAGCTGAGATTTTCGCAAAATCCCTTATGAACTTTCGATAGAAACCCGCCAGTCCTAGAAAACTTCGGACCTCAGTTGCATTCCTTGGTGTCTTCCAATCCTGTACCGCCACTACCTTAGCAGGGTCCACTGCTAACCCTTGTTTGGATACTATGTGCCCAAGGAACCTCACCTCTTCTCTCCAAAAGTGGCATTTGGAGAATTTGGCTTTTAGTTGATGGACTCGCAAAGTTTCCATGATTGCCCTTAAGTGTTGAGCATGTTCCTCTTCACTTTTTCAGAAGATAAGGATATCATCTACGAAGACCACTACGAATTTGTTGAGGAAATATCTAAATACCCTACTCATCAGGTCCACGAAGTAAGCAGGTGCATTTGTCAAGCCGAAAGGCATGACAAGCCATTCAAAGAAGCCGTCTGGGGTTCTGAACGCCGTTTTATCGATGCTATCTTCAGCCACCCTTAGCTGATGAAAACCGGTTGCTAAATCGAGCTGGGAGAAAACAGACGCTCCTACTAGCTGGTCAAACAAATCGTCAATTCTAGGGAGAGGGTGCCTATTCTTTTTCGTTAGCTTGTTGAGCTCCCTATAGTCAACACATAGACGGAGTGAACCATCCGCCTTTGTAGCGAACACCACCGGAGCGCCCCATTCTGAAATGCTTCTCCTTATGAACCCCTTTTCTAGAAGCTCTTTAATATGTTTACTGAGCTCTTTCCTTTTTCGTGGAGCCATGTGTCTAACGGGCAACGCAACGGGCTTTGCATTATCTACAAGATATATACGGAAGTCTATTTCCCGCTTCGGAGGCAAGCCCTTCACCTCTTCGAAGACATCCGGATATTCCCGGACCACTCTAACTGATTGCAAATTTTCAACAGAGGCATCTAGCGATTCAAGATAACTAAGCATAACCGCGTACGAGGGATTACAAGAAATTTCCAAAGTATTACCGAGCTGGGTTAGGAGCCTAACAACCCTTTTCTCACAATCAAGGATGGCCCCATTACTGGATAGCCAATCCATACCCAAAATCAAACCATAACCCGAAAAGCCCAAAACAAAGGCACTACATTGAAATTCTACACTTAGAATAGAAATTTTCAATCCCAAACAGATCATAGACAAATGAGCTGGGCCCCCAATTGGGTTTGAAACAATTAAGGGGTCCTCTACCATACTAGTTTTTAGGTGCAGAGATTCTACTAAAGCAGACGAGATAAAGGAGTGTGATGCGCCAGAATCAAATAAAGTGTGAACGGGTTGATCATAAAGATAAACTACACTTTCTACAGAAGTATTTATACCTCGCTGTTGCAGAGGTGGCGCTTCCAGCACATGAACCTGTGCCCCTGGGGTGGATCCAGCCCTCTGCCCCTGTCCTCGTTTCTTTGGGCAGTCCTTAGCCCTGTGGCCTGTCTCACCGCAAGAAAAGCACCCACCATTCTCCTTGGCCTTCTTTTTCCGGCAGTCCTTTACTAAGTGCCCCACTTTGCCACAGAAATTGCACTTCCTCTTCTCTTTGTTGCCTTTCCCGCCCTTCTTAAAGTCTGTCTTCTTAGGCTGCAAACCCTCTTTCTTCCCTTGAGAGCTTTCTGCCTTTGTCTCCTTCTTGCCCTTATCCTCTTCATTCAGCAATGCCATTTGCACCGATCTTTCATACGTGGCTCCCATGGGTATATGGGTCATGGCCAAACTGTGTAATGGCTCATTCAACCCTTTGACGAAACGGAGAGCCTTCTTGTGCGGGGTGTTGACTAGGTCAAGCCCAAACCTAGCCAGCTCATCGAACTGATTCACATACTCTCTGACTGTCTTGTCCCCTTGCTTAAGAAATAAGAATTTTTCCAACTGCAAACTTCTTTCCGCATCTGAGAGAAATTTAGTCTCAAACCTTGCCCTAAAGTCCTCCCATGTCTCCACTGGTCTTTCAGCATTAGTGACTTCCCACCAGTAGGAAGCCTCGCCCTTCAATAGCCACACTGCCAATTGTACTTTTTGTCTATCCTCTACCTCAAAGATGATAAATAGGTCCTCCGTTTCTTTCAGCCAATTTCTAGCTGCCACGAAGGACTCAGTTCCATGGAAATCCTTTCCTCCCATAGCTTTAAAATCTTTACATATCTTAGCAAATGTGTTTCCCCGTGGAGGAGGTGGAGGAAAAGGTGCCGCTGCAGCTGGATGATTTCCGGCAGCTGGGGGAGGAGGAATGGTAGGACCTGGCTGAGTGGCCCTTGCTTCTAAGAACCGTCTAAACCAACCAGGTATTGGTACCCCTTCTGGCAAGTTAAGTTCTTCGGACATGCTGAAACAAAAAGGATAGATTCAAAACAAAGGATAAGAGATAGTACCTATGGCTTTGGGGAGTGGACTTTGCCTTTTTTTTTTTTTTAAAAATGCTTCTTTAAATTTCCTTTTTGAAAATAATTTTTCAAAACTTTTTATCTTATCTGGTAAACCTATGCTCTGATACCAAGTGAAACACCCCACCTCCGTTAGAGTCACTCTCAAAGGGAATGCCCTAATTTTGGTGGAGGTTTATAAGTATAAGTCACAGATATACAAGACAGATATAAGAACACATATTTGTAAACAGCGGAAAAACAACAACTTTTATTTCATAAAAGCAAATACGTGTTACAACAACATCACCATAATTGTCTTACATCTTTTCCAAAAACATAACACTTTCATAATCTGTCTTGATTACATTATTTAAAGAAGCATAAAGAAAACATAGATAAAACTGCAAAAGCCCCATAGTGGTTGTCCAAAGCCATAGTTCAAAAAGGAAAGGTCCAAGCAATACATTTCTCCTCTTCAAGCTGGATGTTAAGGCTGGTCAAGCTGCAGTGTTCCCTCCCTGTGGACCTGGGGGGGGGGAAACGGAAGAAAAGAAGACGAAAGAAAAGTAGAGTCAGACATAAAGCCTGAGTAAGTCTAGTACTATTCTGTCTATGAATAAAGAATTGGGTATGATAAGTATAAACAAGAAGTGGGAAAGCACTATAACTTGGTTAAGTTGTCTAGGGTCGAATATACTATCGTACCCCATGTTAATCTCTGAACCCATATAAACTAGTTTCCAACTGGCACCCCATAATCAGGGTGATGTGATCCATTCTATGATGATCGTCTCCTACTCGCATAGTTACATGTGTCTTACGGCCCCCGATGTTGTAGTTACCTATGCTGGTCCCACCATGGGGTGTATCAAGTCCCATGGCGGCGGCCCGACACAACCTTAGAATGCACAGGTATGCTACTGGTGCCCAGTGCTTTATTTTTCTGCGCCGGAGTGTGTGCACGCCCGCACCCCGTTAGAACCTACACTGCTACACCACCGCCGTCGATTTGACCTCTTACAATCAGCCCAGTAATCGTGCCCCACCCTGCCTAGTTTCAGGGTATCCTGATACACCTTCTAGGGTTACTGCTGAAAAGGGTCCCCCGTTACTAGGTTTTCTATCTCTAGCCAACATGCTAAGTTGGTTAAGTGTTTTCTAACCTAACCCCCACCAGTCCGTTTAGTTTAGCATGTTCCATTTTGATTAAGCCTTTAGTCCACTTAATCCTAACAATCCTGACTTCGCTTTAATTGTCTTATTAAAGCCTTGACCTCTCACATTAGACAGGTATTGTTGTGGCTGCCTGTTGCCGGTTGGTTCCGGGCAGTCTTACGCCACAACTCAGTCTAACCTCGGGTCCTTATTGGGCTCCATGTTTAACCTCCCACATTGGATAGGTATTGTTGTGACTACTGGACAGCCGGGCGGTTCCGGGCAGGTTTACATCACAACTCAATCCAACCTCGGGTTAAACACATCGTATGTTCTACATTCACATATTTTGTCTTTCTTCTTTATTTTCTTATATGTAAATATTTGCGGCCCATTATTAAGTTAATGGTGTAAAGGTTACACCAATCATGGGCCCAACCCATACTTGAATTTGGGCCCTTCTACTTTATGTTTTCATTTATTAATTAAGTTAACCCAACGTTATTTTCCCCCGTTTAACACGTCCGTTTATTATATATATGTTGGGCTTAGCCCTTTTTAAGCCCAACTTAGCCATGCGAAAAGGGGAGGCTTAAAGCGAGATTACATACACAAAAAGGGGGAATGTGAACGCATGAACTTGCAATGTGACGTTGGAACTACAAAATAGAAATTGGTGTACTTGCATAGTAGTAACATATACTTTGGTCATAAAGCATAAGTGACATGAATCAAACCATGTAAACTTGTAGTTAAGTTAAGAATATCACTATTGACACATAGGCTTAACTACAACATAACCCTATATTTTTTTATTCAGGCATAATGTCAAACATAAGCAAATCATGTTCATAAGATTACTACATGTTTACAAAGGTGTTTACTTTTGTTACTAACACAAAAGTATAGTTCAACTTAGTCATGATTAAATCTTTTCACATACCCATGGCATAAATATTTCTAACATGAAATCATGATTTTCACTTTAGTCATGCAAACTTGCAAAAAGGGATTTTTGAATCTAACCTAGCTATGTGCCACACATGTCATCATATAATTCTTGTTAACAATATAGACCTAACATGGATTTCAATTATGCAAAATATCAATCATAGCCTAGTCATATTCATAAGTTTGCAAATAGGTTTTCTAGTACAAAAGCATGGCTTAATACATAGATCATGATGCCAAAATTTCAACATAGTTTCATATGAACTATAATAACCCAAATTTGTTCCAATTACGTACAAAATGATTTTTGTACAAAATATACATTATGATGGCATAGTAGCAAAACCCCAAACTTGCATGAATTTCAATTAATCAACTACATACATGTAGCTTCAACATGGATTACATAATTTGCGAATATTCCAAACGTATACTTGCATAAAACTACCGCAAACATGTAGTTTTTCATAATGAATAACATAATTCGAGAATATCCAAACGTATACAATATTCCAAATCGATAAGAATCATAGTAACGCACAAATATGAATTACTTTATCGCCACAAATCAAATATACAAACCAACACAATTATTTGTTCATACCAAAGTAATACTCTACTTACAATTGTGTGGCGAATTCTCAAATTTAGGGATTTGAAGATGCGATTCCTTGTTGATTTGATTTGTTTAGGTTGCTTGATGCTTTAGGATTTGCCTCCTAATCCTCTCTCCAATTGGTGGCTACTCTTAGTCGTTCCTCAGCAACATGGCGGCTTTGTTCTTATTTTTGAATGAATAGATTAGGTTGAGTCTAGGGTCATTTTTATAGGGTTTATGAACTGATTAGGACCATTGATGTTGCTTGGTTTGATCGTAGCCATTCATACGAAAGAGAGACCAATTAGAGCCTGCCACCTAGCCCTAATGACAAAGCAGACTACAGAAAACCGACAAACATAAAATAGGCCAGCCAGGTTGGGCTGGGTTCGACCTGGCTCTGGACCAGGTCGACAGCCCTGTCGACCTGGCTAGACCAGGTCGACAGCCCAGTCGACCTGGGTGCCTTAGGCGGGTGTTCTTCCGCCCTGGCCCATTGGGCCCCATTTTGGAATTTAAACTTAATTTTCTGAGCTATTTTATTCTGTTTGAATTTTAAACTTAATTCAGAAACTTCCGAAGGCCATATCTTCTTCATACAGACTCCGTTTTTCGAAAACTCGGACTCTATTTCGCATTTTTCCGAGACGAACGCAATGGCGTATCCCGTTTCCCTTAGTTCTTTGATTTGAAATTAATTATACTTTAAATTTGTGAATTTCACAGTTATAGAATTCGCGGGGTGTTACATCTATAATCAGAAATCACCTAAACTTATCACTCGTAAAACAACGTTAGATTTTCACACAATTTCCTTTTATTTCCTTTAAATTGGAGATATCATTATATACATATATGTATACACATTCTCAAGTCTTTTCATTTCCGTTACTTTGGAAATCCCATTATATATTCTCAAATCTTTTTATTTCCATCACTTCAACACTCATTAATCCCTAATCGTAAATTGGTAAGCGAATAATTTCCTAAGTATCAACCCCGAAGACCGAAATCAACATCAGATTAATATTCAGAAAATCACTCAACTTAACCAATCTCCCATTAGGTTCCAATTCTTATCTTAACTCGTTATCAACCCATGCTATTCCATCTCTAATTCATTTGACCATTTTCCACTTTGAAAATCTCGTTTCAATTCCATCTCTTTCAATTAATTCATTATTAAGAATCGCCAATTCAAAATCAACACCTCGACTTCACATCTCTTTTATAAATCTTATTTACAACCTCGGGTTTGGTATAAATCTCTTTTCTATCTCAATTTATTTTACTTAATTCAAATGTTAAGTAAATATTTATTTAAGCTATCGCGTTTGCTTAAAATCCTTTTAATAACTTAGTTATAAAAAATAAGGTTTTAATATACACCCATTCATCAACTCCTTTCAAACCTTAACTGTATTTCATTTCAAACCTGATTACTTATTTAATGAATTCATTTAAATAATAATCATTTAAATCCTTATTAATTAAAATAACAGTTTACTTCATTTTAACTACTGTGTAGTTAAATTCTTTATTAACTAAAAATATAATGAATTTCCTTTTTAGTAAATTCGTATTAAAATTAAACAACTATTCGTTAAATTATTCCATTTGATTGATTAAAAGTAAATTAACCAAATAACCAATTTCAATTAAAATAATTGAATTAGTCAACTCAGCCCATGATTATCTCCTTAATTAACTTCAATTAATTCTCCCTTTAAATTAATTAATAATATAATTAATTTAAATAACTTCATTTAATTGTTTCTTAGAACAATTAATCAAATTCTTAACCATTATTTTAATTTCTACTCATTTACTTATAAATCTTATCCACATAAAAATTTGCATTATAAAATCACATTATAATTATTTATAAACTTAAATAATTAATAATAAATATTTATTTCCTTTTAACAAATTTCCATTTAAATTAATAGATTTCAAAATTTATCTTCGGTTATAAAAATAAAATATATAACTTCATTCATATCTATTTACCTGATGGTAAATCCATATTTATAAACAATTTATATTTAAGCCATCTGATGCCATTTCTCAACCAATATCACCCATTGGTTAAAAAAACAACCGTTGAACTTCAGTTCAACAGTCAACAACCAAATCAACTGTCCAATCCATGTTGGTGAAACAGTTCATATAATTGTAATATGAAAATAATAATAAATTTGTGGAATCCAGTTGGATCCCTCCAACCTATTTTCCCTACATCCAAAAACGTTATCTCAAATAATATTGTACAACAGATGTAATATTAAGTAATAAATAAATAACAGTAATCGACACATCCATATTTTAATTTAATACGTTTATATTATTATAAACATAACCAACAAGGTAAGTTACCTTGTTTGGAAATAATCGTTAAAAACAACGATTAGTTCAAATTAAATTAAACAAATGTTTAATTTAATCAATTTAGTTCAACACATATAAATATATGTATATAACATCCATTAAACAATTAACAAACATAACACACAATTAATAAGCTCTACTTATATAAAATATAAGTGGGGGTAACAAAGTGAGTTTAACTCACTCTGATTTCGATTGTCGATACCATTTTCAGTTAAATTAAACAAGCGTTTAGTTTGACTATGAATTTAGTAGTCACCAATTCTGTCTAAGTCAGTTCCAAACTATCGAGTTTGTTGATGTAGTCCTAATGCGGCTTCATTTTGTTAATGTGTGTGGAGTGTTGTAATAATATAACCATACAATTTTTAGTTAAATAATTAACTTCTTTAATTAAAATATTAATTAAAATATTTACGTTTAAATATATGGTTAATAGCCGATTACATGTACCCTTTATTCACGTATTTCCCAAAGCAGTTCTCCTTTCCCATGTGAAATATTCGAACCAGACATTAATACTATAATAGTCTCCTTCCTGCTGCTCAATTCGCCTGACCTCCACTTTCTTCCTTTATTCAACACATTTGAACACACACCTGTACACCACAAAATTCTCCCATACATTCCACGTGTAGCTTGACTTCTACTTCAAGCTTCGTTCTACCTTAATTTGTTTACAGTCTTCAACACTCCATACCGAGTTGTTTTCCCCATTTTCAATTCACTTCCAGACAAAAAGAATAGACCTATTTCTCATGCTTACTTCTCTTTCCACTTTTTTGTTTTGCTTCAAACTTTAAACCAAACACCACGCACGAGTTGATCACCTGCCTCCTCCATTCTCTTTGTCTCCATGCAGGTATAAACTTGCCCACATATAACATTCTGTTGCGTCCACATTTGTATTTATAGTCCATAAACTAGCACGTTGACCCATATATTCTTGTTCCCAAACATTATAGCATGGCCAATGTTCATTCAACATGCCCACACACATTGTTTCAAGTTCCCACCCATGCACGCTCTTCTTCACACACACCACTAAATACTGCTGCATAAAAAAAACAATCTACCCAACTTAAAAATGCTTCCTACTAATTTCGATATACCCATTTTCTTTCTTTATTTATTTCTTGCGTTAAAAACTAACTGCTTCCAGTCATCATTCATGCGATCTAGCACGTTACTGTTTGCCCAACTTTCATCTTGATTTGCAAAACAGGCACCATGTATTACTCTTCACGTTTTAAACTCACTTGTCTTCATTTGAAATAGCCTATCGTGCTTCCTGTTCGTTGCTTCAGGAACCTAAAACCATGTGCCAACATTTGTGCACCCCGTCGTCCATCTCTTGTCCGGAGCAAGATCTTCCAGCACCAAACTCTGCGCCTCAACCCTCATATTCATCGCTCGAAGCAGCAGCTCGCCAAACTCCTCCTTCCCCAGCAATTTGGCCACGAACTTGCCCCCCTTTGAACCCAGATATTGGCCATCACAGAGCACGAAAACAGATCACAATCGTTGAGGTTGTAACACTCGTCTAGACGAGAATTTTTGCTGTAGACAAGTTTTTGAATCGATGGAAGCGTAACAACCCGCATTTTACGTATCGGAAGATCGTAAAATATTTTTATTTTATTCCCTGGGGGTTGGATCATTCTCATATTTTAATATGTTACTTATGGGATGTGAGATATTTCCATAATTTTTACTGATTTTGTTTGTGACCATTTTGCCCCTGTCAGTCTTGTACAAGGCATAACTTTTGACTCAGGTCGAATCAGAGAGTGAGACCTGTGCCATTGGAAAGGAATTGATGATTGCCATTCTATAGAGTGGTTACATTAAAGATTTGGCTCAGCGGTTTGAGAGAAATCGTTGTTTTAAGGTTTTTCAGTGGATTGTTCAGGTTTGGAGAGCCTAATGGGCTGAATTGGGGAGGCCCACTAGTGGGCTGGTGGAATCCTATAAATAGGGGGTGAGAGTGGAGGGAAAAGGTTTACTTCCCATTCTCTCATTTTGAGGCATTGATCTCCTTCTTACTCTAACACTTTTCCACTATTGAAAATCCAAATCAAAGGATGGAAATCATAGATCTACACCATTGGAGGCTAGATCTACATCATTTCAAAGGTGAATTCATCGGATCGAGGAGTTTGGTTTGAATTGCTCACTGTCCGGATTCATAATTCTATAGCTTGTATTGGATAATCGATGAGTGGATTACATCTCTCATATGGATTCAATAAAGTGTATGAGTAGTAGATCATGTTTTTCATCAAATTCAAGTTTTTCCTTAGATCTAATCATTGGTAAGTTCATTTTCCTATAGATCACCCTATGATTCGATTTAGCAAGTGTAGTTAGGTAATTTCTATGATATTTCATACTAATGTGCAAGTTAGATCCATGGTTTTTGTTCATATGCATATTTGTGGTGATTTTGGTGAATTTGACATTATCATTGATAGAATCGTAATATTGATGATATTGTTGATTTCATAACATGCTTGTAATCCTTTTTGATGAATTGGATGAGTTAGTTTCGTCAGATTTATCGTTTGGCGAAGTTTTGGTCGAAATCGGAGTTGAATTGTAATATGCAGGCTTTGGATCGGCCATAAGTTGGATCGGTCATAAGTTGGATCGGCCATAACTTGGATCGGACAGAAGTTGGATCGGGCTGAAGTTGGACCGGACAGAAGTTGGATCAGACAGAAGTTGGATCGGACTAAAGTTGGACCTGACAGAAGTTGGATCGAACAGAATTTGGATCGGACTGAATTTGGATCGGACCAAAGTTGGATCGAGCATAACTGGATTAGGCTATTCTGGTCAGCCATTTTTGATTAGCCGTTTTTGCCATTTTTGGTCGGACATTTCCGGTGATGATGTGACTTCAAAGTAAATTCAATTGGGAACTTAGGAAGTGTTGAAAAGTGTTTGTTGCTCATTATATGCAACAAATGGGGAGACAACTCAAGGATGTATTGAGTTCGTGTGAAGTGACAGGTCTAAGGTGTTCTAAGCTAATTAATAGTCGTAATTGATAACGACTAGAGAGACGAAAGTCGAGGAATTTTCGTTATCATAGGTTCTAGCAGACTCAAAGCAGAGGTACAATTGAAGACCAATTGTAGGTCAAGTGCCTTGGGCATCGTGTATGGCCTGGACACGTGTTGAGTATAGCGTATAGCATGTGTTGAGTATAGCATGTGGAGTTTTGCTAGTACCAGGGCGTCGTGTGTGATCCTTGACAATTTACGGTAAATTGTTAGCCAGTCATACGATAACGAAGTTTCCAAAGCAAGGTTGGCAGTGATAGCCAGAGTCAGTCATGGACAATTGAATGCATGTTGTGATCATGATTGAGTTGCTTTGTCATTTATGAATGGATGCTTTAATTGCCATGATTGAATTGTTATTCCTTTGGGTGTATGGATTGTAAAGGCCATCACTGTCATGTAATGGAGAAGGAACTTTAGAGTTCTTCTCTGAAGCTGGGTAGATTAGTTGATTATTTACCCATTCTCATATACTTTATTGATGAAATTTGTTAGCTATTTTATCGCTCACTAAGACTGTTGTCTGACTCAAGGTTTTATGTTTCCTCTTATTACTTTGGGCTGTTCATCCAGTTGTGGATGGGCAGACTGAGTAACAGGTGGTAGGTATTGCTTTAGTGAGGACGACGATGCTGATCGATGGCGAGCAGGAGGCTCACATACCACTTTTATTACTACCTAGTTTTTTTTCCGATGTTTGTTATTTCTCTAAGTGTTGTTGTGAGGAAAATTGTACAAACACTATTATTATTATCCACGTGTATGGGAAATACTTTCTAGTTGTCATGAAATTTTAGTGCTTTCTGCTTCACTATCACTGCCTGTTGTATATGTTCTATTATATTTTATCCTTGCGCTGTGAGTTTACGACATGTTCCGCTTGTGTTACCTACTATGATGATCGTCCATAGCTGCCGTGCACACCTTTCAGCGCATTATTCCTCTTGTTTAGTGCAGGGGTTATAGGCGGTCGTCACATTTGGTATCAGAGCTCTGGTCAACGATTTTGGCCAAAGTTCGAAGATGTAATTACGTATGAGAGACATACTTGTAGATTTCAGTTGGATGCTTACTATACACAGTAGCATATATAGTAGTAATGGTTGTTTTCCTTTAGCAGTTTTTCTTGAAAGTGGCTAATTATTCTAAATTGCAGATTTAGAATAAGTAGATGAGAAACAAGACACGCTGCTAGGGGAGCTAATACTGGAGGGGGAAATGGTGGTGAACTTAGTTACCCGGCCATGTTTGAAGCCATGGTAGAAACAATTTTGCGAAGGGTACCCACTCCAGTGGCAGCAACTGTAGATGTTGGTGTGCGAGTTCCTAAAGTAGTAGATTTTGCAAAGCTGTGCAAGGACTTTACATCTCTAGGGGGAAAACCATTCAAGGGAACTGAACCAGCTTAGGAGGTTCAGAGATGGATGGATTCATGTGTCTATATCTTTGGAGACTTGGGTATTGAGGATGCAATAAAGAGAAAGCTTGCATCGAGGCAACTGCAGGGCAAGGCCATGGAATGGTGGAATTCTGTTACACTCAAGACTCTAGAGGAAGAAATTTCATAGGAGCAATTCCAAGCTAAGTTCGAAGCAAAGTTTATCTCCACAACTCAAAAATCTGCTCTATTCAAGAAGTTCGTAGAGCTGAAACAGAATGGTCATTCTGTGCTTGAATATATTTCTGATTTCGAAACCTTGTCTAGATATGCTCGTTCATACATCGATACACCATATCAGAAGAACGAGAAATTTGTCTTGGGTTTGGATGCTGATATCGGAAAGCCATTAGTGGACCATCTTGATAATTCATTTGGGAAGATTGTGGAAAAAGCTATTCGTCATGAGAGCTTGTTTCCTAAAGAAGAAAATGTTGTTGTTGCACCTAAGGAGGAACAGAAGCCACAGCAGGGTGGTAATAATAAGAAAAGGAAGCAATGGCAACAGAAAGGAAAGGATGGCCAAAAGAAGTCAAAATGGAGAAGTGACTTGCTTCCATTATTGGCAGAAGGGTCATTTTGTTAGTGAATGCAAGAATCCTAAAGCTAAGAAGAAGTGCTTCAAGTGTGGAAAGCCAGAACATGAGAAGAAAGATTGTCCAGAATCAGCCAAAGGAAAGCAAGTGGTTAAGGCCTCTTCTTTGGGGGTAGCGCCATCATCTTCGAGGGCTCCTACTGCTGAGGAGAAGGAAAAGGGTGTCGTGGTGTAAGGTACTCTTTCTGTTCATGGTGTTTCAGTTCGAGTTTTGTTTGAAACTGGAGCATCTCATCCATTCATTTGCAATGAGCTTGTGTGCCGTTTGGGTTTGGAACCCGAGATATGTGATAGACCTTTCGTAGTAACTAATCTAATTGGAGGTTCGTCAAATCTTTGCATGATTTGCCGAGGTCTAGTATTGTCGAATCATGGTTGCTATTTTGTGTGTGATTGCTTTGTTCTTAATTTCTCTGGGTTTGGAATCATCTTTGGCATGGATTGGCTCAAGAGGTATGCAGCAAGGGTGAATTGCGAGAAACTAGAGGTGAGAGTCAGGGATGTGGAAGGGAGAAAAGTGTTGATAAAGTGTAAGCGCAAAGAGGGTGTCTTCGTTAGCTATCTATATTCGCTTGTGATTCCACAAGAAGACTTGTCATCTATGTTGATCGTTAATGAGTATGAGGATGTCTTTGACGCGGTCAAAGGGTTGCCGCTGCATCATGAGATCGAGTTTAGGATCGATCTGGTCGAGGGTGTTAGACCAATTGTTATGCCTCTTAGGCGGATGACGCCTAAGGAACGGCGAGAGTTGGAGGTGCAAGTTCGTGACCTTCTAAGGAAGGGATTCGTTCGGAGAAGTATTTCCGAATGGGGTGCACCCGTCGTGTTTGCAACCAAGGCAGATGGCTCGTTAAGATTGTGTGTGGACTATCGTGAGTTAAACAAGGTGACTAAGAAGAACAAGTATCCATTGCCAAGAATTGATGACTTGTTCGATCAGCTTCACGAAGTCAAAGTGTTTTCTCAGATGGATTTGGCAACGGGATTTCACCAATTGAGGTTGTCTAAGGATAGTGTGCCAAAGACTGCTTTTAGGACACCATCCAGTTTCTTCAAGTGGTTGGTGATGCCATTCTGGTTGACAAACGCGCCAATATATCTCGTGGATCTTATGAATAGGGTATTCAGAGATCAGTTAAATAAGTTTGCGCTTGTGTTCGTGGATGATATTCTGGTTTACTCTAGGAATGAGGAAGAACACAAGACACACTTAAGGGTTGTGTTAGGGATCTTGCGAAAGCATCAGTTGAAAGCTAAGTTCTCGAAGTGTCACTTCTGGAAGGATGAGGTGAGATTCTTAGGCCATGTAGTTTCTGGAAAAGGGATAGCGGTTGACACTGCTAAAGTTGCATCAATCCAGGACTGGGATCGACCTAAGAATGCAACGTATGTTTGGAGTTTCCTTGGGTTGGCTGGATATTATTGACGGTTTATCAAGGATTTCTCCAAGATAGTTGCACCGTTGACAGGATTGACGAAGAAGAACGAAGTGTTCACATGGGATGCAAAGTGTGAACAAGCATTCGAAATCCTAAAGGAGAGACTGACAAGTGCTCCTGTGTTAACCATTCCAAATGTGAATGAAGAGATGGTGGTATACTCCGATGCATGTGATACTGGGCTTGGAGTATTACTAATGCAAAAGGATAAGGTTGTGGCCTACGCGAGTCGACAGCTAAAGCCGCATGACAAGAATTACCCAACTCATGATTTGGAGTTGGAAGCGATTGTGTTTGCTCTGAAGATGTGGAGACATTACCTGCTGGGAGTCCGATTCGAGTTGTTTACGGGTCACAAGTCGTTGAAGTATCTTTTCTCCTAAAAGGATTTAAATCTTCGGCAGCAACGATGGTTAGAGTTCCTGGCATTGTATGATTTTGATATAGCCTATACTCCTGGTAAAGGTAACGCAGTTGCAGATGCGTTGAGCCGAAGACAAGCAAGTTTGGGAGCGATGTTTTCGGAATGGAAGAGCCTTGAGTATTTGGCAAGGTTTGATTTCAGGCCAAGGTGTGAGTTGGAACCTGAAATGTTGGCAAGCTTATCGATAAGACCTACTCTCATCGAAAGGATTGGCGAGAGCCAAAAGCGAGATGCAAAGCTTGTCGATTTCGTCCAGAAGCTAGAACTAGAAGATAGAGAGTTCGAAGTCAATCGAGAAGGTTGGCTTCGGAAGCAAGGGTGGTTAGTTGTTCCTGATATCGATGGATTGAGAGATGAGGTTCTGAGAGAATGTCATCACTTGAAGTTGACGATTCATCCCGGTGGTAATAAGATGTATCAGGACATGAAGAGAATTTACTACCGGGAGGGGATGAAGCAAGATATTGGGAAGTTCATTTCCAAGTGCATGAACTGTCAGTTAGTGAAAACTGAACAGAAGAAGCCAAGTGGTTTGCTTCAGCCGTTGGAAGTTCCTATGTGGAAGTGGGAGCAAATATCAATAAATTTAATTGATGGACTACCTAGAACCAGGGCAGGAAATGAAGGAATTTGGGTCATTGTGGATCGCTTGACCAAAAGTGCAAGATTCATTCCTGTCAAGTCGACTAGGACGACATCAAAACTAGCTGAACTTTATGTGAAATGGATAGTTCGATTCCATGGTGTTCCAAAGAGTATAGTGAGTGACCGAGATCCAGTATTCATGAGTGGATTTTGGAAGAGTTTGCAAGAAGCTTTGGGAATCGAGTTGTGCTTGAGTACGACAAATCATCCCCAAATTGATGGTCAGACTGAGAGATTCAATCGAGTTTTGGAAGATCTCCTAAGAGCTTGTGCATTGGATTTTGGAGGATCATGGGAGGACCATCTACATCTGGTTAAGTTTGCATATAATAAAAGCTATCAGTCTAACATTGGCACAGCACCATACGAGGCGTTGTATGGGAGACCGTGCAATTCTCCAGCATGTTGGTTAGAAATTAGAGATAAGTTGGTACTTGGGCCAGAAATGATAAGAGAGACCTCGGATCGTATCGAGATCATTCGGCAAAGAATGAAGGCAGCCTAAGATCTCCTAAGAGCTTGCGCATTGGATTTTGGAGGATCATGGGAGGACCATCTACATCTGGTTAAGTTTGCATATAATAAAAGCTACCAGTCTAGCATTGGGATGGCACCATACGAGGTGTTGTATCGGAGACCATGCAATTCTCCAGCATGTTGGTTAGAAATTAGAGATAATTTGGTACTTGGGCCAGAAATGATGAGAGAGACCTCGGATTATATCGAGATCGTTCGGCAAAGAATGAAGGCAGTGAAACGACCCGTAACTTCCCCGTGAAGGAAAGCGTCGGATAGTTCGAGAACAAACCACAACAGAACGCATACAGAAGAACATTTCATTGTATATTACAACAATGCACCAGATTACAAGAATATACAGAGTATAAATGAATATTACACAGAAATATCAGAGATTTAAACTACATTTAAATACATAGCAGCGGAAAATAATACAATACACAACTGAAGGGGATATACGGATACAAAGCTTCCCGGATATCGTTCCAGCTGTAAACCAGGATCCTGTGAATATAAATCTGCAAAACCAAAACTACTAGCTGCCCGTGTCAAAATAGGGGCACCCAGAGTTTAGGTTAAAACAATAAACTCCAGGTCAGTCATGGGACTGGTGTGAGAACTAAAACAGTTAATCTTCATTTTTAAAGTTAGGTAAATCAAGGGACCACGCCGTATAACACGGAACGGGTTTCCTCCCAAGAATACCAGTGCAATAAACAACAGCGCAATGCTAAATAAAGAAGAATGAAGCTATTATAAGACCCAGTTCCCATCACACAATGCAACGCAAGCCGGAGGATAGGGTTTTTACCTTATAATAGCCAAGAATGCTTGATACGTTTAAAACAAATCATTTGATACTATTATAAGTGCATAGTGTATAAAACAACTTCAAATCATAAGTATCAATCATAGGCGGCATGGGTACCATATATCATGTCGCCATACTAGTTTTACAATTAAAACCGCAAATGTCACGTATTTGGAAATTGGATTTCCGTCTATGAACCGAGGCAAAAGATAGTCCTCAACCGATTCGAGACTGCCTAGCCCGAGCCTCAGGATCAGAGCTCGAGTGACCCTTGGATCCTCAGGGCCAGTCCACCGATGTGGATTAAACTTAAACCCTGAACATGCGTTTCCCCGCCCTATGGGCGTAAACGAGCCAACTAAATGACTCCATCGGTTCGAGAACGACCGATCAATCCGAGGCGCCTCGCAACAGCAACAACCACATAAGTCAAACTCGTCAGGGCGTGTAAAACCACTGACGCCACTTCTAGCTAGGAAGAAACGCATGCCCTCCCTGACGTCCTCTCCCGTTTTTGGTTCATACCGGGTGTGAAACTCGCGAATCAAACGTTACACAAAGCTACGCCACAAAGGCCGTGCTTTGATCATCACCACAAGACTTTGCTTTTCAACAGAAGCCTCGATCAATTGCCACTTAGGCATGCCACACAGGCAATTCACTCCATGCGTTTGATATCCATCAATATATAACCCCTGAGCTCGTACGTCTCAGAGAAGGGCGTTAAGCAAGAGAATAAATTCTCCGCCGCCAAACTGATATATATTTAATAGAGATCAATCACACGGACTAAAATCCAATGTCAGACACACAGTCCATTTACAAGTCCGTTCTGGGTCTGAACGAAACCGGAGGCACCTAGTACCCCGCATATCCATCGATCTCCAAGTACGTCTGGACGATCACCAATTGTTTCCATCTTCTTGGGTGTACAGCCCAATCAAGATCATCAGTAATCACCCAAACGACGTGAAGACTTCCGGTCTTCGACCACCGTCTTCATCTTCGACACCACGTCGAATCAGTTATTCAGAATGGGATAAACCCGGTCTTTCTGAATAACTCGCGTATATATTATAAAAGTGTTACACAAACACAACATACGCCTCATTCCAATTCAGAATATTCTTTTATCCAAATATTCCTATACTTTGGGAAAAGTTCCCATTAATTTTATCCAAGATAAATTCTTTAAATTTATTCTTTAATCTCCTTTGAATATCAATTCAAACTAGTCGAGATTAGCGAACCACACCGAAGTAATCATTTATTTTATTTCCCAATCCCAACCTATTCATCCCATGAAGTACAACTGGTTATACTTCATATCTAACACCACGGTGTTATCGGTAAATTCAATTACCATTTCACGTTCAAATCTAATTAAAGATTTAACTATCGCCTGGAGCAAAACTGGTGATACTCCATTTTCGATCATTTCAATCTAATTAAAGATTCATTAAAACTCCACTTAGTTTTAATCTTTAACTGGGTTAAAGAATCAGTGTCATTTAAAACACGGTTCACGATAAACCCAAAGTCACATTCCATTGATTATCGGGTTAAAGAACGAGTGTTATTTAAAACACGGTTCACGATAAACCGAAAAATCAATATCAATTCAATTCCAATTAAATATTCTTTAATTGGTACACTTCATTAAATCTAAATAAAAAGATTTAACCTTTTCTCAACTGGGTTCAAGAACAGTGTTAGTGAAGACACCACTCACGACAAACCCAAATCACATTCGATATTCAATACAAGGCTCTGAATAGAAAATATATCGGCTTATATTCAATATCGAATTCTACGACTAACAAATGTCGTATTGGAAATAACGATATAAATATATATCTTTCAAATTTCCATAACAACCCCTGTATAATCACGAATTCCAACATCGAAATATTCCGAAGACAATTTCGATTCAAATCCACTCCAATGCAATCATTGGATATTCTGGTTATTTTCAAAACCCCTTTTAAATTCAATTTATTTATTTAAAAATAAATAGAATTAGAATCCTAGTTCAAAACTAGTTCATTTCGATAAAAATCTATTTTTATCTTTTCAAATATGGAGTTTTTCATCCCAATTTTTCCCAAATCATTTCTTATGATTTTACACAAATTATTACTATTTTTAATAATTTTATCAAGGCCCGTACAGTCGATTTCCATCAATGGCCATCGAACTGCACTTACAGCGACCTTTTTCAAATTAAATTTGGACGTAACTCCAAATCCAACCGTTAGATTTCAAATTTCTAATATTCGTTAGAAAGCTCTTTTCGATACGAACCCAACGGTTCCGGTTTTAGGAGAATCCGACGGTCGGATCTCCCGTAATGCCCGTTTGAAATGAATGGTCGAAATTCACGAACTGCCGCGGCGCGGCGCGTTCTATTCAGGCCATTATATTATATATATAATATATACTTCGTCGATTTCTATTTAAAACGAATTATATAAATAGTTTTAATATTCGTTTCAAAAGCAATCTCAACTTCCATTTCAATTCAAATCAAAATTGAATTCTTCTTTATAAATTCGTTTCAAAATTCATTTCTATTCAATTCAAATTTCAATTCAATTTGAATTCATTTCAATTCGCTTTCAATTCAATTTGAATTCGTTTTCAATTCAATTCATTTCGAAATCGTTTTCAATTCAATTCATTTCGAAATCGTTTTCAATTCAATTCATTTCGAAATCGTTTTCAATTCAATTCATTTCGAAATCGTTTTCAATTCAATTCATTTCGAAATCGTTTTCAATTCAATTCATTTCGAAATCGTTTTCAATTCAATTCATTTCGAAATCGTTTTCAATTCAATTCATTTCGAAATCGTTATAAATATCGTTCACGTCAAAATGGCGTCAATCTAATCAACACGGCTTCATATATTGATATTTTCAAATATTCCATTTCGAATATTTCTATTTCAAATATTTCTATTTTAAAGCTGGAATGAGGCCCAATCAATTACCATATAAAGTTAATTATATGGATTTTTCATACAACACATGTATAATAGAATTGAAAAATAATCAACCATCAACCAAAGTGCACTACACTGTATAAGCATCAAATATAGATATCTAACGCTTATAACAGCCTGTCAATCAATCGATCGACATATTTAATCAATCAGGATGAGTGAACTTCAAATTTCATCCCAACACCCGTGTGGGGTTTCAAACAATCAAACACAGATTTTATTTGTGCAGTTGGGCGATGTGTAAAATTTATCGACCCAATCAATGTCATTCAAATAGGTGTACATAAACAAACCGTCCGGTTTGTAAATGAATATTTTATTTTATTCACTTCACGTTAAAAATTATATTTTTAACGACAAAACATTTTATTCCAACATATGAATTTCTATTCAGTTCATTCTTTAAATAAAATGATATTTTTATTTTCTAACTTATTTTAGAAAATTTAGGCGGCATAACGGCACGATACTAGAAACGGGACGAGGCCTAGCCTTATCCCCGGTCTAGTGAAGGCCCACGCCATTCACACATCAATCAAATCAATTTCAATTCACCCAATAATTCAATTCAAACCAATTAGACTAACCAACTACACAACCAAACAATTTAACAAACAAGCCATCCATGGTCTGTGGATGACGGGTGTCGGGTGCTACTAAGCACCGTCTGCATCCTAGTATATATATATAACTAGGAAAAGAAATTGAAAGGTGAGAAGTTCTCACCGAAAGCTATCCCAACTTCACGACACTTTATTGACAGAAATCTTCCTCGTTGTTGCCTTTTTCATCTTCGTTGCCCGTAGTCACTATATATATAAAAATCACACATTTTTATATTTCGATGTCTTTGAAATAAAAATCACATTTATACTTATTCACTTTCAATTTAAAAATCATATTTCTATAATCACTTCATATATTTAAAAATTGAATTTTTACTATGCTATTCAATATATAAAAATCATATTTTTACTTTGGTGTCATATAGATAAAAATTCCATTTCAAAAATATTGATTTCGCCTTTACAAAAATAAAGTTTCCGCCTTTTCAAAAATATAGATTTCATCATTATAAAAATCATCACTTTACTTCAACGTATATAAAATAAAAATCAGATTTTTATTTCGCTACATATACAAAGATGATATTTTTATATTCTCTATCCTATAAAGATTATATTTTTAATACTTTAAAAATATAAAAATCATATTTTTAATATTTCTATATAGTAAAGACTATATTTTTAATACTTTACTAAAATAAAAACCATATTTTTATTATGCTAAAAATATAAAAATCATATTTTCTATAACACTTTTTAATTAAACTAAGCTAAGCATTTAAAGTAAATTAAAATAAAAAGCTTACAGCGCTTTCTAGGGGGAGAAGAGGGTTTGTCGTGGCCAGAGGGGGTGGAGAACTTGCGGCAGAAGGAGGGAAGGGGGTCGCGGCACTTGGGGAGGGCGAGGCGGACATGGCGGCGATCGGCAGATTAGGGGGGCCACGGTGGGGGTCCTTGCGTCGGTCTAGGGTTATAGATAGAGGGAGAACGAGAATCGAGAGAGGAGGAAGAGAGGGGGGAAGGGATCGACGCTGGCTGGAGGTGCGGTGGAGGAGGGCGTCGCCGACGAGGCGCGGTGGTTTCCGTCGACTTCGAGAGTTTTTTTTTCCTTCTTTCTGCTGGAATGATTTTGAACGTGGTGGGGGGGGCATCGGTTATAAGGGGAGGAAGGGGGTTTTCTTTTTTATTTATTTTTATTTATTATTTTATTATTTTTAAAAGTTGACTTTTACATACGTCATCAAAACGAGGCCCACCACCTGTCGTCCACAGCGTTTAACCCCCATTCCGAACACAATGGGATATGTATCGTCAGCTGATTCGGCTGTTACAATCAGTTTCCGTTAAATTTACATTTAAATCACTATATTGAATTTTAAACGTACATTTCAAATTACCGGGGCCACATACTAACTCGAAAAATTCTGGAAAAATATTTTCTAGCTTCGCATTGACGATACGGTCCTAACAAAACTAGTTTCGTCGAATTCTGAGACCGTTAGAAAAATGGCCAATTTCCAGTCGATTAAAATCAACTTAAATGGTCAAAACACGTTTTCCTTTGCCACGCTCACATATTGATTCAAAAAATTATGAAATTTGAAACCTAGCAATAACTTGACATCACGGACCCAACAAGAGTGGTTTCGTCGAAATCCGAGGTCATTTGCAAAATGTCCATTTTTAAGGGCCTGAATTCTATAGCGACTATTCAGAATTTTCAACTGGACATATCTTTTGATTCTCGCTACGAAAATTTGATTTGTCGGATTCGTTGGAAAGATATTATCAATTTGATCCTAATATTTTTGGTTTCACTAAAATCCGGATTGTTTTGCACCCGGTACATTCAATTGAAGTTTGAAATCGAATTATCGAACTACCGCGCCATTTTCAATTCTATTTATAATTATATATAAATATTTATATTCTAACGACGACGCGTATAATATATACGTTCTAAATATATTCAAAATAAATTTCTCGTCGATATTATTTAAAATAATTCATTTTAAATAATCAAAATTCGCTAAAATCGCCAAAATAAAAATTTTAAACTGGCCCAGATTTTCCGGGTTATTACAGGTAGCCTAGGAAGAAATTAGAGATAAGTTGGTACTTGGGCCAGAAATGATAAGAGAGACCTCGGATTGTATCGAGATCATTCGGAAAAGAATGAAGGCAGCCTAAGATCGTCAGAACAGTTACGCCGATAAGCATCATAAGGACTTGGAATTCGACGTTGGCGATATGGTTTTCATGAAGGTTTCGCCGTTGAAGCATATGGTGAGATTTGGAAGTAAAGGAAAGTTAGCTCCTAGGTTTGTGGGATCATTTCCGATAGTCGAGCGAATTGGAAAGCTTGCATATAGATTGGGGTTACCTGAGAAGATGTCGAGTGTGCATAATGTTTTCCATGTGTCGTTTCTGCGGAAGTTCGTGCATGATTCGAATGAGGTGGTATCTCTAGAGCAGTATGAAGACCTAGAAGTGGAAACCGTAGTTGCGAGACCTCGTAAGCCGCTTTGTTTGTGGAGAATGACACGAAACAGCTTAGGAGGAAGACGTTTAGGCTAGTCAAGGTACAATGGAGTGAAGATGGTGATGATTGTACATGGGAGACGGAAGAGAGCATGAAGTCGACTCATCCAGAACTCTTCGTCGGTAGGACCTTTTGATATCATATCATCGTTATATCGTTGTATCTTATTATTGTGTGGTAGAATTCCGCGTGCTAGGATAAGGCTATGGATGCATGGCTTGATGGTTTCTAGTTTGGGTGATAGAATTGGCTTGTCAAGGATGATAGCATGCAGAATTGTTAGGGTTACTTGTGTTTATTTGGAATTTCGGGGGTGAAATTCTTAAAGAGGGGGGGGGGGGGAGAATGTAACAGCCCGCATTTTACATATCGAAAGATCGTAAAATATTTTTATTTTATTCCCTGAGGGTTGGATCATTCTCATTTTTTAATATGTTGCTTCTGGGGATGTGAGACATGTCCATAATTTTTACTGATTTTGTTTGTGACCATTTTTCCCCTATTAGTCTTGTACAGGGCATAACTTTTGACTCAGGTCGAATCAGAGGGTGAGACCTGTGCCATTGGAAAGGAATTGATGATTGCCTTTCCGTAGAGTGGTTACATAAAGATTTGGCTTAGCAATTTGGGAGAAATCGTTGTTTTAAGGTTTTTCAGTGGGCTGTTTAGGTTTGGAGAGCTTAATGGGCTGAATTGGGGAGGCCCATTAATGGGCTGGTGGAATTCTATAAATAGGGGGTGAGAGTGGAGGGAAAAGGTTTACTTCCCATTCCCTCATTTGGAGGCATTGATCTCCTTCTTCCTCTAACATCTTTCGACTATTGAAAATCCAAATCAAAGGAGGGAAATCATAGATCTACAACATTGGAGGCTAGATCTACATCATTTCAAAGGCGAATTCATCGGATCGAAGAATTTGGTTCGAATTACTCGCTATTCGGATTCATAATTCTATCATTTTAGCTCATATTGGAGAATCGGTGAGTGGATTACATCTTTCACATGGATTCAATAAAGTGTATGAGTAGTAGATCATGTTTTTCATCAAATTCAAGTGTTTTTTCTTAGATCTAATCAATTCATTTTCATATAGATCACCCCGTGATCCGATTTAGCAAGTTTAGATAGGTAATTTCTATGATATTTCATACTAATGTGCAAGTTAGATCCATGGTTTTTGTTCATATGCATATTTGTGGTGATTTTGGTGAATTTGACATTATCATTGATAGGATCGTAATATTGATGATATTGTTGATTTCATAACATGCTTGTAATCTTTTTTGATGAATTGGATGAGCTAGTTTTGTCGGATTTATCGTTTGGCGAAGTTTTGGTCGAAATCGGAGTTAAATTGCAATATGCAGGTTTTGGATCGGCCATAAGTTGGATCGGCCATAAGTTTTATTGAACAGAAGTTGGATCGGAGAGAAGTTGGATCGGATAGAAGTTGGATCGGACAGAAGTTGGATCGGACTGAATTTGGATCGGACCAAAGTTGAATCGGGCATAATTGGATCGGGCTATTCTGGTCAGCCATTTTTGGTCAGCAATTTTTGCCATTTCTGGTAGGTAATTTCTGGTCGGACACTTCCGGTGATGATGTGACTTCAAAGTAAATTCAATTGGGAAGTGAGGAAGTGTTGAAAAGTGTTTTTGCTCATTGTATGCAACAAATGGGGAGACAACTCATGGATGTATTAAGTTCGTGTGAAGTGACAGCTCTTAGGTGTTCTGAGCTAATTAATAGTCGTAACTGATAACGACTAGAGAGACAAAGGGCGAGGAATTTTCGTTATCGTAGGTTCTAGCAGACTCAAAGCAGAGGTACAATTGAAGACCAATTGTAGGTTGAGTGCCTTGGGCATCGTGTACGGCCTGGACACGTGTTGAGTATAGCGTGTAGCATGTGTTGAGTATAGCATATGGAGTTTTGCTAGAACAGGGGCGTCGTGTGTGGTCCTTAACAATGTACGTCAAACTGTTAGCCAATCATACGATAACGAAGTTTCCAAAGTAAGGTTGGCAGTGATAGCCGGAGTCAGTCATGGATGTTTGAATGCATGTTGTGATCATGATTGAGTTGCTTTGTCATTTATGAATGGATGCTTTAATTGCCATGACTGAATTGTTATTCCTTTGGGTGTATGGATTGTAAAGGCTATCACTGTCATGTAATGGAGAAGGAAATTGAGAGTTCTTCTCTAAAGCTGGGTAGATTAGTTGATTATTTACCCATTTTCATATACTTTATTTATGAAATTTGTTAGCTGTTTTATCGCTCACTAAGACTTTTGTCTGACTCAAGGTTTTATGTTTCTTCTTATTAGCTTGGGTTGTTCATCCGGTTGTGGATGGGCAGACTCAGTAACAGGTGGTAGGTATTGGTATAGTGAGGACGAGGATGCTGATCAATGGCGAGCAGGAGGCTCACGTACCAGTTTTATTACTATCTTGTATTTGTTCCCGCTGTTTGTTATTTCTCTGAGTGTTGTAGTGAGGCAAATTGTACAAACACTATTGTTGTTATCCACGTGTATGGGAAATACTTTATAGTTGTCATGAAAGTTTAGTGTTTTCTGCTTTACTATCACTACCTGTTGTATATGTTCTATTATATTTTATCCTTTCACTGTGAGTTTACGACAGGTTCCGCTTGTGTTACCTACTATGATAATCGTCCTTAGCTACCGTGCACACCTTCCAGCGTATTATTCCTCTTGTTTAGTGCGGGGGTTATGGGCGGTCGTTACAGGAAGGGCGAGGAGATAATTTGGTGAGAAGAAGTGAAGATTACGTTCATTGATTTTGTAGAGATGGCGCTGTAGAAAGATTGACCGCGTGAAAGAAAATTATTAGGTTTGGTAAAAGTTTGGGGTATTTATATGGTATAGATTTAATATTATATTAATTAAAGGAGACTTAACCACGAAGTATCGTCTAAAAACTGACATATACAATCTCCAAATCGAGATGAAACTCCTATTCCTAGCATAGGAAAGTATTCCGGATATGATGGGACATGTTTCGTCGAATTTCGAGGTCGTTTGTACAAATTCCTTTATAAATCACAGGTGAAAACACGCATTTAAATTTCCAACGATCACAAAATAAATCCAAATAACTTGAAACTTGAAACACCACTAGAGTTAATCATTACTTGAAACACTACTAGAGTTAATCATTACGGATTCAATATGAGTCAGATATGAGATAGAACTTATCCAGAAAAGGGTTCAAAAATCAAAATTTCATAAGGCGGCAAATTTCCCACTCTATGGGGTCGACCCCTCTAAGGAGGTGTGGACACCAGGGTCAACCCCCCTACAGGGGTGTTGACACCCCTAGGGATGACATGGCAGTCGGTTTCTGGAGGCTGGCAGCTATATATACGGGTCCATTTCTCTTGTTTTCTTCACTGGAATTCAATGGAGGCCAAAGGCTGCTGGTGTCTGAATTGAACTGGATTTGTTATCTTCTACAACTATCAACTTAAGAAAATCAGTTATAGATTCAAAATCCATTCTTTTTCTATTTTCTAATCCAAACTCTGTGAGTTCCTAGTTGCTTTTAGATTTAAATATTTAAAAGTAAACATGATATGACTATAGTTTGGATTTGTTCATATGACTAAATTACACCAGATCCACTGTAAATTGTGAACATATTACATTCTGAATTGGTTAGGATTTGGATCTCAATCTTTATCTTATCATATCTATTGTAACTTCTATGACATTCTATGATGTGGAACTTGATCTTATTTGTGTTAGATCTATTTTTAATTATTGGATCTGAATTATGTGGACATCTAAATTATTAATCAGATCTAGTTTATCATCTTGTGCCTATCACATTAGATCTGAACTAGCTGGACATCTAAATTGTTAATTTAGATCTTATTATGCTTATTATGACATCATAGTTATGTTAGAATTAGTTAACTGCCACAAGTTCATCAGATTTATGCTTATATGTCCACCTTATCACCATGCTAGTTTATGTTTATGCCAGAACAATCACCTTTGTCATATTCCCATCACTTTTGCCTTTTTATTGTTTATGACTATGCTATTATCTAGTCTAGGCATGCCGCGAATTTCGTGAATGCGCTTGTTAGGAGACGGGGAAAAAAAGGTTAGAATTGGACATATAATTCAAAATGGGGAAAAAGGGGCATAATCACCTATAAAGACATAGGTGACAATTTGGATAATAATGAAATGTCTAAGATTACAATAAGAAATTGTTATTGCACTTATGACATGAGGTTAGGTTGCATTAGTGGTGGAAGTCTGCCCGGACCTGACTGGCATATCCAACAGCCACTAATGTTGGACCTAATGTGAGAGGTCTAGGTGCGCAAATACGAGACGGACTCAGACACGAGGTTAGGCCCAACTTTTGGAATAAGTCTGCCCAGACCCGACCGGCGTATCCAACATGCACAAGTAGTAGGCATAATGTTGGTAGTCTAGCCCATTATAAACCATAAATGGATATGGTAACAAATTGGACTGCTTAACCTAATATAATCCATAGGGATTGTATGATTATGAACTAAAGTTGGGGTTAAGTAAAATTGGTTGGACAGTTGGTGGGTTAAGCAAATTTGAGGGGGTAGGTAATATTTACATATAGGCACGCAAATTTAACCCGATAAAGTTATGTAATTAAAGACACCTAGTGGTATACATAACCGATGGAAATAATAAAGATATGTAATTAAAGTCACCTAGTGGTATGCATAATCAAATGGAAAACCTATTGGGGGATACAAGATAAAGGGGAGAGCCTGTACCATATTGTGTGGGACCTGTTTCATCAAGTAAGCTGGAGTAGGTATCTAACATGTACTCCTAACTAGGTAGGAGAAGGGGCATGCTTAGTGGACTGATTGCAAGAGATCCATACGTAGAGGACGTTGTGGGCAGCGCAAACAAACCGGGCCATGTGCGTGCATGAGCCGGGTAGAGGGGGATAAAATGACCATGAAACCTATAAATATAAAGCTATGCATATCGGTGCAGGGTTTCCACTTTAGGACGTGAAACATCCTACGGTGGGGCCGGCACAGAGTATCTACACGAATTAGGGAGCCGATCGATTAGGGTAGTAGTTAGGGTACACTAGGACATATGCCTAAGTCTAGCACCTTATAGTGGAAGGGATCATCTCATTCTGGATATACTAGTAATAGTGCAGAGTAATCATTAGAAGCTTGTACACCTTATCCTGTTCACCTTGTCATACTTGCCTTTTATGCAGTAAGCTCTCTCTTATCCACTTTATATGCCTGTCTTGCTACTTTTATTTATTTACTTGCTAAAAGTAACCAGACTCGCTAGACTTTATGTCTGACCCTTTTTTTTTCTCCTTCTTTCTTTCGTTTCCCCCCAGGTTCTCAGAGTGGAAACACTTAGGCTTGACCGTGATTCTGCTTACTTTTGTTGGAGCTGCTGAGATGTATGGCTTAAGCTCCTATCCTTGTTTCTATGGCTATATTTTTTTTTGGGGAATTTTATTTCTTTTATGTACTCTAATATTTTTGAAGTACAAGACAGTAGCTTTTATGTTGTAATGGGCTTTTGTATTTCAGACATGTGATATTTTTGGACCACAGTATCTTATGATAAATAAAGTTTTTATTATGTTGTTATTTTATATGTCTGTCCTGTAATATTTCCGTTATGTTTACTATAACGCTTCACGAAACTTAATGCATTCCCTTTGCCAATGACATTAACGGACGTGGGGTGTCACACTTGGTATCAAAGCTGAAGGTTACCAGATTATATAAAAGTTCGTGAAAGCCATTTTCAAAAAGGTTTTAAAAGAAAGTATTTTCAAAAAGGAAATTCTGTTTTGAAAAACATTCCCCAAAAAGCCATAAGTAATATCTTTCGATCCCTTGTCTGAATCTCTTTCGTTTTCTTTTTCAGCATGTCTGGGGAAGCTAACATTCCAGAGGGCGTTACGATTCCAGGATGGTTCCGTAGGTATCTGGAGGCCACGGCGCCTGCCGAAGGCCAAGGCAACGTACCTCCCCTAGCTGCACCCGTTGTTCCTTCTCCTCCTCCGCGTGTAGACAACTTCTCAAAGATCTGCAAAGATTTCCATGCTATGGGAGGGAAGCCATTCCATGGAACCGAGACATTTGTGGAGGCAAGGAACCAGCTTAAGGAGACCGAGGTCTTGTTTGTAATCTTCAAAGTAGAGGATCGAAGAAAGATTCAGTTAGCCTCTGGGCTATTGAAGGATGAAGCTTCATTTTGGCGGGAGGTAACCCAAGCAGGCCGTATGGTGGAAACCTGGGATGACTTTAGATAGAGGTTTGAGATGAAATTCCTTTCCCAAGCTGAGAAGAGCATGAAGATGGAGAGATTCTTAGCACTCAAACAAGGGAATCTGACGGTTAAAGAGTATGTGAACAAATTTAACCAGCTGGCAAGATTTGGACTTGAACTGGTAGACACTCCACATAAGAAGGCTTTGCGGTTTGCTAAAAGGCTAAATGAACCCCTTCATGGGTCAGCCATGTCCCATATTCCAATGGGAGCCACTTCTGAAAAGACTGTCTATATGGCCTTAATTTACGAGGAAGATAAGGGAGAAAAGAAGGAAGTAAAGGCTGAGGAAACAACTCAAAATAAGATGGTGTGGCCTAAGAAGGGGAAACAACAACAATAGCAGAAGAAAGGCGGGAAGAATGACAAGGCCAAGGATAAGAGGAAATGTAACAGTTGTGGGAAAGAGGGTAACTTAATCAAAGACTGTAAAAGAAGGAAGAACACTTTCTTTAATTATGGAGAAGTCAGACACTTTGCTTGGGAGTGCCCGAAGAAACAAGGATCACAGGACAATGTCAAAGGGAAGGAACTTCTGGAGGGCAGGTGCATGCTCTCGCGACTAGTGCTCCTGATAGAGGTAGAAAAGTTTCCGTGGAAGGTTTAATTTCTCTTTCAAACCATCCTATTAGAACACTTTTTGATTCCGGCGCTTCACATTCATTTATATCTAGTTCTATGATTGAATCTCTACGCTTAATTACTAGTATGGTAGTGGATCCCGTAGTTGTCTCAAACCCTATTGGTGGTTCGACTCATTTATCTATGATTTGTCGGGGTTTGAAAATATCTGTGTTAGGCGTCGAGTTTGAGTGCGATGCATATGTGCTCGGGTTTATGGGCTATGGGTCGATTCTAGGAATGAATTGGCTTACCACATATGGTGCCATTCTGGATTGTGAGAAGAGGGTCGTTAGGCTCCTGACTTGTCATGGGAGGACCCTCGAGATTTCTTGTGACCCAAAAGGATCGGTTATGCTTAGTTTCCTAGAGTTTCTTGATGCATCTATCAATGATCTGCAATCTGTTCCAGTAGTTCGAGATTATTCTGATGTTTTTGATGAGGTACGGGGTTTACCTCTGAGGCGCAAGATTGATTTTCGCATATATCTGGTGGACAATGCAAAGCCAGTTGCATAACCAGTGCGCCATATGGCTCCAAGGGAAAGGAGGGAGCTGAGTAAGCAAGTAGGGGAGCTACTTGAGAAAGGATTTTTCAGACGAAGCATATCTGAATGGGGTGCTCCAGTTATATTCACAACTAAGGCAGATGGTTCACTTCGTTTGTGTGTGTACTATAGAGAATTGAACAAACTCACAAAGAAGAATAGGCACCCACTTCCAAGGATAGACGACTTATTTGACCATCGGGGACTCGGTATTCTCTCAGTTAGACTTGGCCATGGGGTTTCATCAATTGAGGGTGGCTGAGGACAGCATAGACAAGACTGCTTTTATAACTCCGGATGGTTTCTTCGAATGGCTAGTTATGCTTTTTGGGTTGACAAATGCATCCTCCTATTTTGTTGATCTGCTAAGTAGGGTGTTTCGGGAGTTTCTAAATAAATTTTATCATGATCTTTATTGATGATATCTTGATCTTCTCCAAAATCGAAGAAGAGCATGCCCAACATTTGAGAGAAGTTTTGAAAACTATTCTGCACATCAGCTTAAGGTGAAGTTCTCCAAAAGCCATTTTTAGTGAAAAGAGGTGAGATTCTTATGGCATGTGGTCTCCAAAGAAGGGATAGTTGTAGATCCCGCAAAGGTAGTTGCAGTGCAAGATTGGCAAATTCCGAAAAATGCAGCAGAGGTGAGAAGATTTCTATGGTTGGCAAGTTATTATAGGAAGTTCATTAAAGACTTCGCAAAGATATCAACCCCACTCACCAGGCTGACAAAGAAGAATTTGGCATTTTCATGGGATATAGATTGTGATGTTGCTTTCCAACGACTGAAGAGGGCTCTGACAATAGCCCCAGTTTTGACCTTGCCTGATTGAAGTAAAGTGTTTACCGTTTACACTGATACATGTGGTACAGGGCTTGGTGCGATTCTAATGCAAGAAGGGAAAATAGTGTGTTATGGGGGTAGACAGTTGAGAGTTCATGAGAAGAACTACCCCACCCATGATCTAGAGCTAGCTGCCATAGAATTCGCGTTTAAGACTTGGCGACATTATTTACTTGGAGAGAAGTTTGAGTTATACACCGATCATAAATCTCAAGTATCTGTTCTCACAAAAGGATCTTAACTTAAGGCAACAAAGGTGGATGGGGTTCTTAGCTTCTTATGATTTTGAAATCTCTTATACCCCTAGCAAGGGTAATGTGGTAGCTGACGCACTAAGTAGGCAGAGGATGGCCTTAAGTCTTCTGTTTGTGGAGAGGAAGAGCTTGGAGTGCATATCAAATTTTGACTTTTGACCCTCTATCGAGATTTTGCCTGATTTGTTTGCATCGCTAGAAATACGACTAACTCTTATGGATCAGATAGGAGCTTCGCAGCAAGGTGACCCACAGATTTTATATATCATGGGTAAGCTCCGAAAAGGGGAGACTTCTAGTCACCTCGGTCGATATACCATATACGAAAATGGGTGGTTGCGATGAGATGGAAGGCTTTGTGTCCCTCAAACTGGAAGCTTGATAAAGGCAGTCCTAGAAGAAGCCCACCATTCTAAGATGACTATTCATCCAGGCAGTGATAAGATGTACAGAGACATGAAGAGGGTTTTCTTTTGGGCTAGGTTGAAGAAAGATATGTCTGAATTTGTTTCTCAATGTCTAGTTTGCCAGCAAGTTAAAGCTAAGCAAAAGAAGTCCGGTGGTTTACTTCATCCTTTGGAGGCTCCACAGTGGAAATAGTAGAGCGTCTCCATGGACGTCATAGATGGGTTGCCTTGGTCAAAGAAAGGCAACACCAGTATTTGGGTGGTAGTGGACAGATTGACTAAGAGCGCTCATTTCATTCCAGTGAAGAGTAAGAGGACAGCATCATGATTGGCAGCGATTTATATTCGTGACATAGTTCGTATTCATGGAGTACCTTCCACATCGTAAGCGATTGTGACCGCGTCTTTACCATAGAATTTTGGAGGAGCTTACAAGAAGCATTAGGTACACAGTTGTGTTTGAGCACCGCTTATCATACTCAGACCAATGGGCAGACGGAGAGGGTGAACAGAATTCTTGAAGATCTTTTAAGGCTGTGTATCTTGGACTTCGAAGGGACTTGGGAAGAGCACTTTCCTTTAGTAGAGTTTTCCTATAACAATAGTCATCAAGCTAGCATCGGCATGGCACCCTTCGAAGCATTGTACGGACGACCCTGTAGATCACCAAATTGTTGGTGGGAATCTACAAAAAGATTATTACTTGTACCAGATATGGTTAGGGAAATGTCCGAGAAGGTTGACCTTATTCGACGACGGATGAAGACAGCCCAAGATAGGCAGAAATCCTATGCAGACAAGAGAAGGACTGACATCGAATTCGAAGTCGGAGACTTATTTTTTATCAAAGTGTCACCTCTGAGGAATGTGGTTCGCTTCAGATCGGTAGGGAAGTTGGCACCAAGGTTTGTGGGACCATTTCCCATAACCTAGAGGATTGGCCACATGGCTTATAAAGTAAAGCTTCCAGAAAATTTATCTGGTGTTCATGATGTTTTCCGCGTTTCTCATCTGCGGAAGTGTTTGCATGACACTACGAAAGTTGTTGAGCAAGTATATATTAGAGGAAGTAGAAGTGGAACGGGAGGCAACAGTTAGACGAGTTCCTACCCGTATTCTTGGATCAGAAGTTAAGAAGCTATGCAATAAAGAGATCAAGTTGATAAAGGTTCAATAGGGAGATAACCCAGAGAATGTGACTTGGGAGTCCGAAGACAAGATTTAGGCTTCATACCCTTTTCTTTTCGAGGGTATGTTCTCAACTCCTTTTCCAAAATTTTATCTGCGCTTGTTTCTATCATCTGAATATATCCTATCCTTAGTATTTTCAACCTTTAGATAGGAATCCTATGGATGTAAACATTTGTTTGAGACATGTTATGTTTGATGGATGCAAGTGTTTGCCAGTGACTGCCTGTGGATGCATATACACACACATTAGGCAGTAGATCGGCTCAATCACTCTTATACTGCATATGGATGTGTGTGCATTTTCTTTTCTTTTATGGATGGAAATGGGTGTATTAACATATGGATGTTGCATTTGGACGAATGAGTGTGCACACATATAGAACTCACATATTATAATAGGATTATTTGCATACATATTGGATACATGACACTAACATACATTGCATTATGGAGGTCAACTGAATCAGTAGACCGCCTGATCTTTGCATTAGTATTGGGACATATACACACACCTTTGCATATATTCACATAAGCATTAGAAATCTTTAAGGACAATGGATGCCAGTGATTGATGGATGAGTAGATGGATGATGGATGGTAGGATATGCATTCTTCTCAACTTAGCGATTTCGGGGACGAAATCCTTTGAGTAGGGGGAATGTAATACCCTGTATCTTTAACAACACTAAAAGAGGAAAAATTAAATAATAATTAATTTAATATTCAGAATTAAGGGAAACAGACTACGCCATTGCGTCCGTGTCGAAATTCTGGTCAAGGTAGACATTTGGTTTGCATAAACGAACACGGTATGAAGAAGTTATGAGGATTTTAAGTTCATATATGCGCATAAGAATTATATATATACATATGAGTCAAATATGAGACAGAACTTATCCAGAAAAGGGTTCTAAAATCAAAATTTCATAAGGCGGCAAATTTCCCACCCTAGGTGGTGTCGACACCGAGTCGACCCCCTTACAGGGGTGTTGACACCCCTAGGGATGACGTGGCAGTCGGTTTCTGGAAGCTGGCAGCTATATATATGGTTCCATTTCTCTTGTTTTCTTCACTGGAATTCAATGGAGGCCAAACGCTGCCGGTGTCTGAACTGAACTGGATCCGTTATCTTCTACAACTATCAACTTAAGCAAATCAATTAGAGATTCAAAACCCATTCTTTTTCTATTTTATAATCCAAACTATGTGAGTTCCTAGTTGCTTTTAGATTTAAATATTTAAAAGTAAATGTGATATGACTATAGTTTGGATTTGTTCATATGACTAAATTATACTAGATCCACTGTAAATTGTGAATATATGACATTCTGAATTGGTTAGGATTTGGATCTCAATCTTTATCTTATCAGATCTATTGTAACTTCTATGACATTCTATGATGTGTCTTGATCTTATTTGTGTTAGATCTATTTTTAACTATTGGATCTGAATTATGTGGACATCTAAATTATTAATCAGATCTAGTTTATCACCTTATGCCTATCATATTAGATCTGAACCAGTTGGACATCTAAATTGTTAATTTAGAGATCTTATTGTGCTTATTATGACACAATAGTTATGTTGGAGTTAGTTAACTGCTACCAGTTCATCAGATTTATGCTTATATGTCCACCTTATCACCATGCTAGTTTATGCTTATGCCAAAACAATCACCTTTGTCATATTCCCATCACTTTTGACTTTTTATTGTTTATGACTAGTCTATTATCTAGCCTAGGCATGCCACGAATTTTGTGAATGCGCTAGTTAGGGGACGGGATAAAAAGGTTAGAATTGGCATAATTTAAATAATGTTTATATGAATTGGACATATAATTCAAAATGGGGAAAAAACGAGCATAATCACCTATAAAGATTAAAGACATAGGTGAGAATTTGGATAACAATGAAATATCTAAGATTACAATTAGAAATTGTAATTGCATTTATGACACGAGGTTAGGTTGCATTAGTGGTGGAAGTCTGTTCGGACCCGACCGGCATATCCAGCAGCCACTAATGTTGGACTTAATGTGACAGGTCTAAGTGCGCAAATATGAGACGGGCTCAGACACGAGGCTAGGCCTAACTTGTGGAATAAATCTGCCCAGACCCAACCGACATATCCAGCATCTACAAGTTGTAGGCCTAATGTAGGAGGTCTAGCCCATTATAAACCATAAATGGACATGGTAATAAATTGGACTACTTAACCTAATCTAATCCATAGGGATTGTATGATTATGAACTAAAGTTGGGGTTAAGTAAAATTGGTTGGACAGTGAGTGGGTTAAGCAAATACGAAGGGTGGGTAATATTTACATATATGCCCACAAACTTAACCCAATAAGGTTATGTAATTAAAGACACCTAATGGTATACATAACTGATGGAAATAATAAAGATATGTAACTAAAGTTGCCTAGTGGTATACATAATCAAATGGAAAACATAGTGGGGGATACAAGACAAAGGGAGAGCTTGTATCATATTGTGTGGGACCCGTTTCATCCAGTAACCCGGAGTAGGTATCTAACATGTACTCCGAACTAGGTCAGAGAAGGGGCACGCTTACTGGACTGATTGTAAGAGATCCAAATGTGGAGGACAGTGTGGGCGGCCCAAGCTGATCGGGCCATGTGCGTGCATGAGCTGGGCAGAGGGGGATAAGACGATCGTGACACCTATAGATATGGGGTTGTGCATATCAGTGGAGGGTTGCCACTTTAGGACATCATATATCCTACGGTGGGGCCGGCATAAAGTATCTACGCGGTTTAGGGAGCCGATCGATTAGGGTAGTAGTTAGGGTACACTTGGACGTATGCCTAAGTCTAGCACCTTATAGTGGAAGGGCTCATCTCATTCTGGATATACTAGTAATAGTGCAGAGTAATCATTAGAAGCGTATACACCCTATCCTTTTCATCTTGTCATACTTGCCTTTTATGTAGTTATCTCTCTCTTATCCACTTTATATGTCTGTCATGCTACTTTTATTTATTTACTTGCTAAAAGTAACTGGACTCACAGACTTTATGTTTGACCCTTTTTGTTTCTCCTTCTTTCTTCCGTTCCCCCCAGGCTCTCAGGGTGGGAACACTCAGGCTTTACCGTGATTCTGCTTACTTTTGCTGGACTGCTGAGATGTATGGCTCAAGCTCCTATCCTTGTTGATATGGCTATATTTTGTTTTTAGGGAATTTTATTTCTTTTATGTACTCTGATATTTCTGAAGTACAAGATAGTAGCTTTATGTTGTAATGGGATTTTGTATTTTAGACATGTGATGTTTTTGGACCACGGTATCTTATGATAAATAAAGTTTTTATTCCGTTGTTATTTTATATGTCTGTCTTGTAATATTTTCGTTATGTTTACTATAATGCTTCATAAAACTTAATGCATTCCCTTTGTGAGTGACATTAACGGGCGTGGGGTGTCACTGTGCTCGGGTGTATTGTGACTTATTCCTCCAGGTTAAGAGAGGGCGTGGTAGTGAATTCCGAAGTGGAGCTTCGGGACTAGACGTAGGGCGGGAAGTCCGAACCAGTATAAAATTCTTGGTGTCTTTACTTATTGTATTTATTTTTTATTTATGATATATCTCTATAGCTTAGTTTTACCTACGTAATTATTGTAGTTTACTAGGTAGTATAAAATTCCTAGTGTCTTTTGCTGGTGTTTTTACTTACTGTATTTATCTTTTATTTGTGATATATCTCTATAGCTTAGTTTTACCTATGTAACTATTGTAGTTTACTAGTTAGTATAAAATTTCTAATATGTTTACTTACTACATTTATCTTTTATTTGTGATATATCTCTATAGCTTAGTTTTACCTACGTAACTATTATAGTTTACTATTAGTTTATTTTTTCCACTATATCCATATAAAGATCCTGCTTAAGTCGTACACACTGACTTTTCAATTAGTAACATAGCAAGGTCATCATTTAACCATAAAACCATTATCTGATACGTAGTTAATATGGATAAGAGAACTAGTACCGGCAATAATACTGGATATACTGAAGGCCAATCTACTGCAAGACCACCCTTTTTTAATGGCATGAACTATAGCTATTGGGCTATACGAATGAAAATATATATGCAAGCTGATAATTTTGTTGCTTGGAACATTACACAAAAAGAGTATACACAACTCACTAGTCTATATACTGAATGGTCTGCAAATGAAAAAGTAGAGTCTACCGTCAATGCTAAAGCCATGAATATGTTGCATTGTGCCTTGGATAGAAATGAGTTTAACTGGGTTTGTATGTGCATCACAACATACGAAATCTGGAGAACACTCAAAGTTACTCATGAAGGAACTAACAAGGTCAAACAAAGTAAGATATACATGCTTAAGAACCAGTTTCAAAATTTTAGGATGAACGAAAATGAGTCCATAAATGACATGTATTCACGTTTTCAAAACATTTATCATTCTTTATTAGGATTAGGAGAAAAGTACTTTAATTTTGATATAGTTTCAAAAAATTTGATGAATGGGAAAGAAAGGTGTTAGCTAGCGAAGAAGCTAATGATCTCTCTGCCATGAAAACCAAAGAGTTAATCGGTAATCTCATGTCCTATGAAGTAAATTTGCAAGCAAAGAAAACATATGTACAAGACAAGAAAATTTTAGTTTTCCATGCTGAGAAAGAAGATTCAGAGTCAAACAAAGAGGATATTGCTTTTGTAGCATAGAATTTTAGAAAGTTTCTAAAATATAGAAAAGGCTAGAGCATGAATGTGAAAAAGAATTCATCAAAAGTGCCTGATCCGGCACTAGTGGAATGCTTTAATTGTCACAAAACCGGAGATTATCAAAAGAATTATCCAAAATTGGAGAAAAATAAAAATAAAAATGAAAAATAAAAAGACGAGCATTATCAGTCACTTGGGATAATTCTGATTCATCATCCTCTGATAGCGACAGCGATAGTGACAACGAGCGAGCAAATATATGCTTCATGGCAAAGGATACCGAGGTCCCACTCAACAAAAATAGAGGAAAATGGATACTCGACATTGGTTGCTCAAAACACATAACAGAAGATAAAGAGAAGCTAACAAATATCATTTATTCAAAAGGAGGTATTGTCACGTTTGGAGATAATTCCAAAGGATATATTATCGGCAAAGGCGATGTGAGAAATTACGGTATATCTAATTTACCTCTCATTTTTGATGTTTTATCAGTTAAGAACATAAAACTTAATTTATTAAGTATTAGCCAATTATATAATAAAGGTTTAAAAATATCTTTTTCTGAAAATAAATGTAGTATATTAGATTCAAATCAAAATCTTTTTTTTGAAGGGAATAGAGATAAAAAATATATATTTTAAATATGGCAATTAACAATAATCCAAGTATGTGTTTATTAGCCAAAGGTAATGATCCTTGGTTATGGCACAAACGATTTTGTCATATTAATTTTAAAACAATAAACAAGATTTCTAAAAATGATCTCGTAAGAGGATTTCTCAAAATAAAATTCAAAACTGAAAATTTGTGCGATGCATTTCAACTTGGAAAATTAACTAAATCTTGTTTCAAAACTAAAAAGGTTATATCGACATTACAACTGCTTGAATTACTACACATGAAATTTGTAGTGACCCGTATTTTAGCAAGATAATAATTTATTAATTTAATTATATAATTGGTGATTTAGAGAAGTTAATGATCGTTTAATTAAATAATATTGAATATTTAATTAATAATTATAATATAATAATATATTATAATGTCGAAATAGTCGGAAATAGTGAAATTCACAATATCGTGTGAATTGAATAGCATACGAGATTTGGTGGAGTTTCGATTCGAAATATAATAACGAATATATTCAATGGACGACAGTTTGAACGTATAATTATATTTTAATTAAAATCGAGCGCGTAACGACGCGGCAGTTCGCTATTTGGCGATTCGAACTTCAAATGAATGTACAGGATTCGTTTTAAGCCGGATTTCTATGAAACAAGAAACGTTGGGAGCTGGTGGAGTATATCTTTCTAGTGGAAGAGAAAAATCGGGATTTCGTCGTGTAGATTTTGAGTTATGTCCAAATCAAATTTCAGAAAAGTCGCTATGGAATTCCTTTATAATTTGCAACGCTTTATATACGTTATAAAAGGATTTTTCAATGTAAAGTGAATATCGATTCAATCTGGACTTGGAATAGAGAGTATATAATTTTCCTGGAGCTGTATGATATTCCTCGGTAATTATATACGATAATATAAATTTATTTTTATTTAATTTAATTATATTTAAATATATTTATATATTTAAATGGGTCATCCAGAGCTTTAAAAATAGCCACTTTTGCAAACGAAGTCGGAATTCGACGAAAATAATTTTGTTGGATTCGCAATGTCAAATAGTTGTTAGATTTCCAGTTTCGTGATTTTTAGAGGCACTGTGTGGCCGTACGGATTTTTAGAGTGAGAAACAGTCAGTATTTTGACAGTTAAAAATACGCTGTGTGAGCATACGGAGTCGGAATTCGACGAAACCAGGTACTGGGGTATAGTATCAATTGGGAGAAAATGGGGTTGATCGGAGTCAGAAGAGGTTGGACCTGTTCATCCAGGTACTGGGGTCGCGACGACCTAAGCAGGATCGAGTTCGATCTTTTGGTATTGGGGAGATGCGGTTTCGACAGAGGAGTGGAATGGTGTTGGTTGTTTGAAGTTTAGTGGTGAGACAAAGGAGAAAACGAGATGGAAGGATTGAAGAATGGTGTTCGGTGATGGTTTATAGGAGAAACATGTTTTCTGAGTTTGGGGAAGATGGATGTAGGGAGCGGGCTGGGCTAGAGTGAGGTGGGCTGGTGATTTTTTATTGGGCCGGAGAAGAAATAGAAGTTAAGCCCATTATTTTTAATCGAGTTTTATTTTAAATTTGTTCAAACTTTAAAATCGAATATCTTGATCATACAAGATCAGATTGACGAACCGTAAGTCGCGTTGGGATCGTATGGATGGGAGCAACACAATGAGACTGACCGGGAGCGAATCCGAGCTCGTTACAATTTATGGCGAAATAAATTGTCCAACTGAGTCAAATAACGCAAACCGATTATTTAACGGTTAACGCGTCAATGTGAGTAAATCTCACCAACTCTAAACAGTTTATAATTTTATGTTGTATCTTTAGAACTGTTAGAAATTGTCTGATTTACTGTGTGTTGATTGTTTGATTGAACTGCTAGTCAGTTAGTTAAATTTCTATATTGATTCTGTTTAACAGAATATATCAGATGGAACTGAAAGTGATGTTATCTTTATTGTCTAACATCTGTGATGCAGGGAAACAGGTTGGAGGAATCCGACTGGATTCCTCAACAGTTATTTTACTGTGATTTATATATTGTGATATATAATGTGATATATAATCTGTTGGCGATTATATGTGTTTGGACGATATTGATCATCGTGATTTGATACGATTGAATACCATGACATACCGGGATGTTGATAAAGGAATTTTCAAAGTGATATTGAAAATAGAATATTTATAAATTGGAATATTTATAAATTGGAATATTTATAAATAAGAGATATTTATAAATGGAATATTTATAAATAAGGAATATTTATAAATTTGGAATATTTATAAATAGGAGACATTATAAAAAGGAAATAATTACAAAACATTTCTTTCTGAATGGAAAGGCCTGTGTGGCGAGTTTGGGGATTTTCCCGATGCTCCCGATACAAAGGAGGTTATGGCGAATTTTCCCGGGAATTTAAGGAGTTAAAATATTTCAAGAATAAATTTGAAAAGGAAATATTGGTAAACCATTTACAAATAGAATTGAAAAGGAAACATTATAAAAAGGAAATCATTTTTTTTAAAAGTGTAGAACCGTTATTTAAAAGTAAATCTGTTCAAATGAATAAAACATTGTTAAAAAGGAAATCTTTATAAAGTGAATAAAGTAAATCGAATATGGTATTCGAAGTTAGTTAATCGAATATGGTATTCGAAGTTAGTTAATCGAATATGGTATTCAAAAGTTAATTAATCGAATATGTTATTCGAAAGGGGTTAGTCGAGTCGAGTTAGTCAGGTAGAGTTAACCAGTTAGAGTTAACCAGTTAGAGATAACTAGTGGAGTTAATTAGTTAGAGTTAATCGATTAGAGTTAAAACGAACTAGAGTTAATCAAATATAGTTATTTGAGACAGAGTTAGTCAAACATAGTATTCATGGTAAGTTGCCATCTTGTACGACTGCTAGCAAAATTCGCAGGGCTGTAAATAGCCTACGGCGGTCGGATGTTTCCTGAGGGAATCAGGCGTAACCATTGTGATCGCTGCGATCTAGAGTCAAGCGAATGGAGTTTAATCGAATATTAGTTATTCGATAGGAGTTAATCGAGTTGATCGAGTTGAGAAATAAGTTAAGTTAAATAAGTTGAGTTGATCGGGTGGTTCGACCAAGTTAGTCGAGCCTAGTTAATCGAATCGAATTGGTCGAACCAAGTCAGTCGAGTTAAGTTAGTCAAGTTAGTCGAGCCTAGTTAATCGAATCGAATTGGTCGAACCAAGTTAGTCGAGTTAAGTTAGTCAAGTTAGTCGAGCCTAGTTAATCGAATCGAATTGGTCGAACCAAGTCAGTCGAGTTAAGTTAGTCAGGTTAGTCAAACCTGGTTGGTCGAACCAAGTAAGTCGAGTTAAGTTAGTCAAGTTAGTCGAGCCTAGTTAATCGAATCGAATTGGTCGAACCAAGTCAGTCGAGTTAAGTTAGTCAAGTTAGTCGAGCCTAGTTAATCAAATCGAATTGGTCGAACCAAGTAAGTCGAGTTAGTCGAGTCAAGTTAAGTTAGTCGAGTTAAGTTCGTCGAGTTAAAGTTATCGATGTTAGTTTCATCGAAAGAAGTTATCGATGTTAGTTTCATCGAAAGGAGTTATCGATGTTAGTTTCATCGAAAGGAGTTATCGATGTTAGTTTCATCGAAAGGAGTTATCGATGTTAGTTTCATCGAAAGGAGTTATCGATGTTAGTTTCATCGAAAGGAGTTATCGATGTTAGTTTCATCAAAGGGGGTTATCGATTATAGTTTAATCGAAGTGAGATGTTCAAATATGGGATATTTGAGAGGAAGAGTTATCGAATATTTGTTATTCGAAGAGAGATTATCGAATATCGTTTATTCGAGAAGGAGTTAATTGAATATAGGTCATTCGAAGAAGAGTTAATCAAATAGAGATTTCTCGAAGAGAGTTAATCGGCAAATTCGATTATATCGAATTCGGGAAAGTACTTATACTTTCCAGTGTCTAAATAGAGATTTATTTATTTATAAATAAATAAGTGTTAGGTTAATTATTCACTAATAGGAATAGAAGTTATAATTAAAGTTAGATAATTCGAAAGTAGGGATTATAACGTTATCGTTATAACCAATGTTTTAAATATAGAAGTGGACTAGAAAAATTGAATCCGAGAAAGGCGTAAAGAAGTTGTTAAAGATTAAAAGATAAACTTTGACCATTTCGAAGTTATAACGTTGTTCAGTTAAGGTCTGAGAGGTAATTATACCCCAACTTGAGTGACTTCCTTCTTAACTAAGAAATGGTAAGGTTGGATCGTAAAGGAGTTTTGGAAATGTTTTCCAAACGAGAATCAGAAATGTTTTCTGATAAAAGAAAATAAGAATTTAGAATATTGGGGAACAGGAGATAAGTAAATAAATGAACTAAAGAGATTAATGTTAAATGATGTTTGTTCGATATAATTTCCATCTGGGAATAATATCGTTGTTTGCACACTTGTTTTTCTTTGATAGTTAACTCACCGACTATCGAAGTTTTGACCATTTTAACGTTGTTAATATGGAGAGACCGGTTGGATTATTATCCATAGAACCACTCTGTATTGGCATAAGCGTCGCGAATCATATATGCCAAAGATAATTGAAGACGGAGTAAAATGCAAGGGCTGTTGTATAAGTCTTAGATAACAGTGACTAAGATGGATATACGGAATAGTGCCTTCGGTTAGTCCAGTCCCAGGACAACTTGTATGGACGAAGGTCTGACAGAGTATATCCAATGAACCGCGTAAGTTGATCTGTTCAAACGTATTCATGTTTGGTGGCGGAGGAATTCGTTTCTCTTAGCTGTATACCCGTGTTATTTTTGGATAAGTCAATTTGTGATTTGGCGGGTATGACGATGTGACATTTCTAAGTGAATGAAGATGGATGTCTGACATAGTATTTCCAGACGGTCACGTACATTGATTTCTTCAACTATACCAAGAGTGGAAGCGGAGAAGGAAACTTCTTTTAGCTGACACGTAATGTATGGTTGAAGACGCCAATTAGTGATTTCGATGGATTTGACAATGTAGCATTCGAAATGAATCTGAGGTAATGATAAAGCGTAGCTTCTAGCCTCATCAACCGGTAAATGACAGAAATCGGGCAGGCATCATGGCTAAGTCGGTCGCACCGAAGTAGGGTGTATAATCACCTATCTAGTGAATATTCATTTGTTTCTTAAATCTATCAATGCTGTCCCATATATATACGGGAACGGTTGCTGATCCCAACCGTTGGTGATGTACATTCGATACACTCAAGCGAAATGAGTGGTCGGTCATGTGTGGCTGAGTTACAAGATGTTCTTGTTGAACTCCAGTGTATCGTTCCTAGAGTACACTGATCGGAAGGTGGTTCCATACCTTGTCATAGTTGGAAATCCATTATCCAATACGTGCTTGCGATTTTGATTGTATACTGTATATGTAGAACGTGAGATGAAAGCGTTTCTGCTAGTTGATATCTATTTGTACATAGACATTATTATAATATCAAAAGGTTTTTGATATGAAGATATTTTGGATTCTCATAATGGAAAAACCCGTTCCGTTCTGCGGCGTGGTCTTATGAGATATCGTTTACTTGTTCATATACCTGTTTAAACTGTTTTACTCATACCAGTCCCATGACTGACCCGGAGTTTATTTTGTTTTCCCTAAACTCTTGGGTGCCTAAATTTGTACGGGCAGTCAAGTAGTCGGGATTTTACAGATACACTTGGAGAACTTGGAGCAGGAGGCTTCAGGATTCTATAGCTATTATTATTTCCGCTGTTGTTGTAAGTGTTGTACTCTGATAAGTGTTATTGTATACATATACTGATGTTATTTCAAAGATATGTTATGTTATATTTTATTCGTTCCGCTGTGAGATTCGTGTTTACTCTGATGATGATGTTCTTCTTCTTCTTCTATTCTATAAGTTCTATCTTATATATTCTCACCTTCTAATTTCTTTCATTAATTACCGGGATTTTTCGATGTTTTGGTTATCGACGTCGAGCTTACGTCGATAACCAAAGTCGCCGAAAATCCGGGTTACTACAGTTGGTATCAGAGCTTAAGTTAAGAATTACTTGGCTCAGTGGCGTGACTCGGTAGAGATAGGGTTAGTAATATCCTAGACTGAGTTTGAGTGTATATATACGAGTGCGTATTTGTTAGTTAATATAAAGTGATTTATATTGTGGAGATTTATTGGTTGAGTTGTTTGTGAATTCTGGTCGATCGGTTTGATCCACTGTATCGATGGGGGTTACTAAACACTCGAATACGATGAACCATCATGGTATGTTTTGGAAGAGGGTAAATGGAATAATTTTACCCGAATATATTTGATATAGTATATTGGTTGTGTTGGTTGTTATTATAATCGAGTAAGATTATAAAAAGGTAAAATGATTATAAATGACTAATCAGAATTCATATAAGTAAAGTATATGAAATAAAATGAAGAAAAATCTGAATTTAAATCAGATTGGAATTAAAATAAGGAAATTTTAAGTTCTTGGGAGATTTTGAAAATGTTTTCAATCTGAAAATGATATAGTATTGAACTCACTTGTTCGCTGGAAAATAAACTCCGATGGTGCATCATCGGTGTTCATTTTCGAGTTCTAAGTGACGGACTACTACCAAAGGTTTTGTTTTTGAATTGTTTTGAGAAAACAAGTTGTTTAGAAATTCAAAGGTTTTGAATTGGCATTGTAATTTCAAATTGATTTGAAATAGACCCAGGAAATTAAGTTTCAGAATTTAATTTTAACTTATGAAGTTAAATAGAACAAGGTAGTAGAAATAAATTGAAATATTAACTTGAACTGAGTTAAATAGAATTGAATTGGATTAGAGAATAATCTGTTATGGAATTGGGTTGATGAGTTAAGAATTTGAAATTTGATATTGGGGTTCGAATGAAATTCGATTTGGATTTGAGGATATGAACTGATTTGAAATTTGATGGAAATAACACTGGTATATGCTGAGTTGATAGCATATGGAAGTGATAGAGTTGATATTCCCGACAAAAGTTACCAGTTTATATTATATATGGATATGAGATTTATGAGCCGAATTGGCAAGCCGCTTGGCTGTTTGATTTTCTTTTGGGTTAAAGAAGGCCCAGAGAAGCGAGTTGGAGTTTGAGATATTGACCAGTACAAAGGAGGTGCTGGCAAAAAATTTCGAAAAGTTAAGACGTTAGAAAATTTTTGAAAATTTAGTTAGTCAGAATAAATTAATATTTTAGTCGATATTAATTGGTTCAGTTGAAACCGGAGATAAGAGGTAAACAGATAAATTTTACCCAGTAGATAGGGTCATCCCCTAGCTTAGCAATTTCGAGGACGAAATTTTATTAAGGGGGGAAGATTGTAGTGACCCGTATTTTAGCAAGATAATAATTTATTAATTTAATTATATAATTGGTGATTTAGAGAAGTTAATGATCGTTTAATTAAATAATATTGAATATTTAATTAATAATTATAATAATATATTATAATGTCGAAATAGTCGGAAATAGTGAAATTCACAATATCGTGTGAATTGAATAGCATACGAGATTTGGTGGAGTTTCGATTCGAAATATAATAACGAATATATATAATCGACGACAGTTTGAACGTATAATTATATTTTAATTAAAATCGAGCGCGTAACGACGCGGCAGTTCGCTATTTGGCGATTCGAACTTCAAATGAATGTACAGGATTCGTTTTAAGCCGGATTTCTATGAAACAAGAAACGTTGGGAGCTGGTGGAGTATATCTTTCTAGTGGAAGAGAAAAATCGGGATTTCGTCGTGTAGATTTTGAGTTATGTCCAAATCAAATTTCAGACAAGTCGCTATGGAATTCCTTTATAATTTGCGACGCTTTATATACGTTATAAATGGATTTTTCAATGTAAAGTGAATATCGATTCAATCTGGACTTGGAATAGAGAGTATATAATTTTCCTGGAGCTGTATGATATTCCTCGGTAATTATATACGATAATATAAATTTATTTTTATTTAATTTAATTATATTTAAATATATTTATATATTTAAATGGGTCATCCAGAGCTTTAAAAATAGCCACTTTTGCAAACGAAGTCGGAATTCGACGAAACTAATTTTGTTGGATTCGCAATGTCAAATAGTTGTTAGATTTCCAGTTTCGTGATTTTTAGAGGCACTGTGTGGCCGTACGGATTTTTAGAGTGAGAAACAGTCAGTATTTTGACAGTTAAAAATACGCTGTGTGAGCATACAGAGTCGAAATTCGACGAAACCAGTTTCGTTGGGACCGTAATGTCGAACTCTAGCTACATGTCCAGTTTCGTGATTTTTGGGCATAGTGTGTGATCACACGAATTTTTAGAAGTCAGAAATGAATATAAAAGGATTAAATAAAAATATTAATATATTAATATAAAAATATCTAGATATTTTTTCCCTTATAAATACCCCCTAACAACCCTTAAAACCTAAGTCCTCTCTTCATTGTTAGTCAACGGATTTTATTTCCGCCGTTCTTCATTTTACAGGAAAATTCCACTTCAAAGAAAAATCAAAATCAATTCAAGATAATTTCTATAAATCAAACTACATATAGATTGGAGATCCTCATATCATACTCTTCAATTCCATACCACTTTTGAGTTGTGCGATTCGGGATTTGTGAACCCGATAATTTACAGCGTTAGTCGCTTCGTTCTAGGGCTCGAAATCTTTGGTTATACAAGCATCGATGCAAGGTTTCAATATCGGATTCAGGTTTGTTGTAGTGTATAGTATCAATTGGGAGAAAATGGGGTTGATCGGAGTCAGAAGAGGTCGGACCTTTTCATCCAGGTACTGGGGTCGCGACGGCCTAAGCAGGATCGAGTTCGATCTTTTGGTATTGGGGAGATGCGGTTTCGACAGAGGAGTGGAATGGTGTTGGTTGTTTGAAGTTTAGTGGTGAGACAAAGGAGAAAACGAGATGGAAGGATTGAAGAATGGTGTTCGGTGGTGGTTTATAGGAGCAACGTGTTTTCTGAGTTTGGGGAAGATGGATGTAGGGAGCGGGCTGGGCTAGAGTGAGGTGGGCTGGTGATTTTTTATTGGGCCGGAGAAGAAATAGAAGTTAAGCCCATTATTTTTAATCGAGTTTTATTTTAAATTTGTTCAAACTTTAAAATCGAATATCTTGATCATACAAGATCAGATTGACGAACCGTAAGTCGCGTTGGGATCGTATGGATGGGAGCAACACAATGAGACTGACCAGGAGCGAATCCGAGCTCGTTACAATTTATGGCGAAATAAATTGTCCAACTGAGTCAAATAACGCAAACCGATTATTTAACGGTTAACGTGTAATAACCCGGAAAATGTGAACCAGTTTAAAATTTTTAAATTAGGTTATTAACAAGAAATTGGAATAATTTAAATAGCCTATTTCAATAAAATATAGAATTTGGTATAATATTGCAGTTTGAAATTTTGATTACAAACTTTGTCTGACTGTACCGGGTGGAAAATATAACAGATTTTAACGAAACTGAAAATATTTAAATCTGTTTATCAATACCTTTCTAACGAATCTGAAAAATCGAAATTTCATAACGGAAATCAAAAGTTATGGCCAAATGAATTTTCAGAAAGGTCGCTATATAGTATATATAGCCCTTGAAAATTGAGATTTTGCATACGACCTCGGAATTCGACGAAACCACTTTTGTTGGGTCCGGGATGTCAAATTATTGCTAAGTTTCAAATTTCATAATTTTTGAAGCTAGTATGTGAGCGGGGCAAAAGATAGCGTGTTTGGTCAAATTCTGTTAAAATGGGTCGACCTAAAAATGGCCGTTTTGCAAACGAGCTCAGAATTCGACGAAACTGGTTTTGTTAGGACCGTATCGTCAAAACAAAGCTAGATTTATTTTTCTGGAATTTTTAGATTCAGTTTGTGGCCCTGGCAAATTGAAATGTACGTTTAAATTAAATATCGAATGTTTTATATTTTAATTTGAAAAATAACTGACTGTAACAGTCGAAATGGCCAACGAAACATATCCCATTGTGTTCGGAATGGGGTTATTTAGCTAGGGGCGACAGTCGTTGGGTTTGATTTCGAGGTCGTTTGTGGAAGGGGGTATTTTTGGAATTAAATAAATTAAAAATTAAAATAAAAAGGGCATCAACCAATCAGAATTCATCTCCCTCCTCGAAACCTCTGTCGCGACGTGGAAACCCATCCGAATCTTCTCTCTTCAATTTCTCCGCATCCACTCAACGAAATCAAGCAAACCCAGTTCCAATTTGAAGAGCGTTCAGAGATCTTCAAATCCATAGTAATTTCACGAATTATCATTGAGTATTGGGAGAGATATCGAGTCGGGAAGCTCCGACCTTTGCGCCGCCGCCGTGCCCTCTAGGAGGCGTCGAGCTGGCCATCTCAGGTGTCATCGGGAAGCTCTCTCCTTCCTCTTCGACGTAGTGCTGGCCGTTCGTCCTAAAGCTTCGTGGTTTAGCCGAAAAATTCAACCCTAGTTTCGAAATCAAAAAAGGGTATACGGATGAAACTATTTTCCACTGATTTTTACACTTTAAAGCGTTGTAAACTTGTAAAAATCATATCTTTTTGCTATGTTAACGAAATTCGATGAAACAGGAGACACCGTGACCGCAAGGAGGCTCTCTACATTCTAGAAGAAGCCGCGGATTTTTCTGACCTTCCTACGATTTTTAGCACCGCAATAACCAATGTGAGGAATCTAAACTGTTTGTGTGAATGAAATCGCGTTGTATAAATTATATAAGCTAAGTGTAAATTATATACGCATTGTATACCTCATGTACATGTGTTGTATAAGTTATATTAGCAATGTATAAATTATACAAGCGTTGTTTGAAACATATATGCTTTGAATTGTGATGAAATGCAAGTTAATTATTATATTATATATATATATATATATACTCCCCTCGTCCACAGACCATGGACGATATTTATTGCTTGTGATTGACGTGATATCATATGGTTTGACGAATGGTTGGAAATAATTGTTTGTGGTTGATATTATGGTTGAAAAATACCTTTGTGGTTGAAAAATACCCTCTTGTGGTTGAAACTAAATAGAATAGGATTGTGGAATTGAAAATAAAACATGCCGCCTGCGTGCGAACTAGATGCATGATCCCCATTGTCAAAAACCGCGAGGTTTTAAGGTAGAGCGAGGAGCCGTACTAGGGACGGTCCCGGTTTTAACTACCCTGCCGTTATGCTGCCGAAATTTTCTGAAATAATTATGTGTTAGAATAATTTTCATTCATTGAAATTATTTACATATTCTATATCGAATATTCATGTGTTGAGTTGCAATTCATTCGTTGAGTTGAAATTCATGTGTTGAATATAATTCGAATTTAAACAAATGGCTTTAGCGATAAAAATCACATTTTTATATATATACAAACTATATCGAATATTCATGTGTTGAGTTGCAATTCATTCGTTGAGTTGAAATTCATGTGTTGAATATAATTCGAATTTAAACAAATGGCTTTAGCGATAAAAATCACATTTTTATATATATACAAACTATATCGAATATTCATGTGTTGAGTTGCAATTCATTCGTTGAGTTGAAATTCATGTGTTGAATATAATTCGAATTTAAACAAATGGCTTTAGCGATAAAAATCACATTTTTATATATATACAAACTATATCGAATATTCATGTGTTGAATTGCAATTTGTTCGTCGAGTTGAAATTCATGTGTTGAATATTATTTGAATTTAAACAAATGGCTTTAGCGATAAAAATCACATTTTTATATATATACAAACTATATCGAATATTCATGTGTTGAATTGCAATTTGTTCGTCGAGTTGAAATTCATGTGTTGAATATTATTTGAATTTAAACAAATGGCTTTAGCAATAAAAATCACATTTTTATATATATATAAACGATATAGAATATTCATGTGTTGAATTGCAATTTGTTCGTCGAGCTGAAATTCATGTGTTGAATGTTATCGTCTTCTAAAAATAAAATGAATCGACAATGAAAACTATATTTTTATAGTGAATAAGAAGTGTTAAAAATACACATGTGTCGAATAAATATTTTTGATGATAAAAATATTCCTTTTATCATGTATACGCTTAGTTAAAAATACACATGTGTCGAATAAATATTTTTGATGATAAAAATATTCCTTTTATCATGTATACGCTTAGTTAAAAATACACACGTGTTGAAATAAATAATAGTTTGCTAGAAATATTATTATTAGCTTTGTTCTGCATATATATACATGTGTTGAACAGGAAAAATGGATTAGCTGTAGAGTAAAGAAATTATTTGCGTGCCCGACAAATAGGTAAACCTTGATGAGTTGGCTGCGCAATTTTTTTTTTATATATATCAACTCCTGTGAATGCCATTGGATGCGGAGTGCTGGTTTTTCTGTGTGAAATAATAAACAACGCCATAGGATAGTAACAAATAATTTTGAACTACACTACATGGCATACTTCTTGACGATAGGCATACTTCATCATATTCCACATAAGCAATTGGAGCTTGTGTGAAGAGGTGGAAGATTTACCATACGAGCAAGAGGCTTGTATGGCGATGACTATATACTACAGGTTGAACTGATGACTGATATGGACTATATAAATTATAACGATAAATTGCCAGATTAATAAAAACCCCACACGGGTCTGGAGTTGACAATAATCACGTCGCTCTAGTTATTAGATACGGCACATGGACTATTTATTTCCACACGGAAACGGAGTGACGGGAATGTATTCTCTGGAGTGATTATAAGTACATGCTCCACCGTAAACACCAAAATATATCACTAAAAATATGTGAATGCTTTTTAGGATTTATTGGGTACCTAATACGGCCCAATAAATTTCCAAACCCCTCCCCGTACAAAGGAGGTTATGGCGAAATTTTTCGAAATATTAAGGCGTTAGTGAAATATTTGAAGTGAAAACGAAGTTGAAAATATAAAATGAACTATAGTTGAAACTATGGAATGAACTATATTTATATATATAAATATAAATATAATTAAAAGGAATGGAGGCCATGCAGTTCGCGTTTCGGAATCGTAATTTGAAACGATTAGTATGAGAAATCCGACCATCGGATTTTCCCGAAACCGCGACCGCTGGGTTCGCCTTGGAAATATCTTTCCAACGGCACCAACCATGTAAAAATCCAACGGTTGGATTGTCCGGAATGTTTAATTCAAATCTGAAGAAAAACAGCGCCAGAATCGTTTATATTTATATATAAATATAATTAAATTTAATCGAATAACGACGCTGCAGTTCGAATTTTGAAACCGTAACTTCAAACGACTAGTGTGGAAGATCCAACCGTCGGATTCTCACGAAACTGGAACCGTTGGGTTCGCTTTGGGAATATCTTCCCACTGATATAGACTTTGTAGAAATCCAACGGTTAGATTTTCCGATATGGGTAAAACAAATTAGGAGAAAAGCAACGCCAGTGCCACAGCACGACCTAAAACGTCGTTTAATTAAATATGGCCATTTTTAAATAAATAAAAATGGTCGAAAAATCATTATAAAATATTATAAGCAACATAGGTTGCAAATAAACCAATTGGGCTTGAATTGTTTGATATTTGATGGTTGTATGTATATGACATGAAAATAACACTAAAGAACCGAAAGATGGATGTCGAATAATATAACCATAAAATGAATCGATTTAAATTCTAATGACGCGGATTATTTGAAAAGGCCGAGCTAACCCTCATTTCAAATAATTTATCGAGCGATTCGAATTGGAAAATGCAAAGACGATTCAAGACCGACGATCTTCGTATCGGTTGGATGGGCGCTACTGAGGTTCCTAACCGGAGTAGCTACCGGAAGGGGACGGAAGTAGTAGCCGTCTGAACGTATGTGTTGATTGGACGGGTATACGAGGAATTTGACGCCTCCGGTTTCGTTCAGTCCCAGGACGGACTTGTAAATGGACTGTGTATCTGACATCGGATTTTGTTCTGTACTGATTGATCTCTGTTAAATATATATCTGTTTGGCGGCGGAGAATTTATTCTTTTGCTTAACGCCCTTCTCTGAGACGTATGAGCTCAGAGGTTATATATCGATGGAAATCAATCGTATGGAGTGGACTGCCTATGTGGCATACCAAGATGCTGAGATCAAGGCTTCTATTGCAAAGCAAAGTCTTGTGGATGATGATCAAAGCAAGGTCTACGTGACCTAGCTTTGTGTATTTCGTAGATTCGCGAACCTCACACCCCGGTATGAGTTAAAAACGGGATACGGACTACAGGGAGAGCACGACGTTTCTTTCTAGCTATGGTGGTGTCAGTGACTTACCAGCCCTGACATATATATCTATTTTTCACCTTTGTGGTTGTTGGAATGCGAGGCGCCTCGATTATAGGTCTGTAAGGACCGGGAAACGTGTGTTCAGGAATTGCCAATCCTTTAACGTAAGTGAGGACCGGCCCTGAAGCATCCAGGGGTTACCCAGAGTGTGTAGTCCCGAGGCATTTGCTAGAGTGTCTCGAAGCGGAGAGGAGCTTGCCCCTTGCCTCGACTCATGACGGAAATCCAATTTCCAATACGAGATAACAGATTCGATTGTAACTTATATATGGCGACATAGTGGCATGGGACGCTCATGTCGCCTATGATTGATATTTATGATGCTATTCGTTTTTGAAACATATATGCACTAGTAATAATATCAAATGATTTTGCTTTATACGTATCAAGCATATTTGGCTATTATAAGGTAAAACTCTATCCTCCGGCTTGCGTTGCATTGTGTGATGGGTCCTGAGTCTTATAATGGCTTCATTCTTTCTAAAAGCATTGCGTTGTTTTAAAAGAATTTACTTTGTTTTAAATGCACTAGCAATCACTGGAGTAAACCCGTTCCGCAAAAGTGGCGTGGTCCTATGATTTGCTATTTACTGTTGTTTAACTGTTAAATAGATTCCTCATACCAGTCCCCATGACTGACTCGTTGTTTGTTCACTTTGCAAACGCGGGTGCCCTTATTTTCACACGGGCAGCCTAGTACACAGGTGACAGGTGGTTTTTGGTTCTGCACAGCTGCATAGCGTGCACTTTTGGCTCATGGCGAGGCTGACTTCGTAGAGATGACTTGATATTTTCCGCCATTACTGTACTTACATTATGATTCCGCCACTGGCGATGCAGACTGATTTACTTTCCGTATTTCTCACTATATGTATATGTATTCCGCCTTCGGCGATGTAGACTGATACTCTTATTATGTCTCACTGCATGTATGTATTCCGCCACTGGCGATGATGACTGATCACTTTCCTTTTATTTACTAAGTATATCCCACGTTATGCTATTCTGATATTCCTACATGTTGTGATTCCGCTGTCATATCCATGTAAAATTTATTTTATTTATTGTTTCTGCTATTATCTGTACTCTGCTATGATGATTAATGTGTTATTTCCTAATGATTATCCTTAATACCGCCCCTCGGATTTCGGGATCGTCACAGTTGGTATCAGAGCTTTGGTTAAACTTAGTTCCGGGATCTAACACATTAAACACCTCGTCAGAATAGAATCAGTAGTGTTCTAATGCGGGTAGCTCATTAGAGATAGGATTAGCAATGTCCTAGAATGAGCTAAGCAGATTAGCAAAACAATTTGATCAATACATCATCATTATCTTTCCTTGTATTCCCTTGCTTTATCATTTATGAAAATTATCAAATCTGTGAGCTTGACTCTTTTCTTGCTTATACAGTACTCTTAGATGGCTACACGTGGAGCAGCAGCTAGAGGAGGCCGTGGAGGCCGAGGAGATGCAGCAGGAGGACGGGGGAATATCCCCGTAGTAGTGGAAGGCCCTATTATTCCGCCACCAGCACCAGAAGACTTTGAGCTCGACAAAGTAGCAAAGAGGTACAGAAATCTTGGAGGGAAACCTTTTACTGGCACTGGCACAGTGACCGAAGCTATCGCTTGGCTGAAAACCTGTGAGAAAATCTTCGAAGGTATGGGTATGGGAACTAACAACAAAGCCCGACTTGGCATTTGGCTCCTTCAGGAAGAAGCAGAGCTGTGGTGGGATGCCATTACCTCTGGGGATGCAGCTGGTACTATTCGGACTTGGGAGCAGTTTAAGACTTTGTTCAATGAGAAGTTTGTACCGGAACAAGCTCTTGAGAGGATGAGAGAGCAGTTTGCTAATCTCCAGCAGGGAGACCTCTCTATTCAGGACTATCTAAATAAGTTCACCCAGCTATCGCGCTATGCTCCAGAACTGATTTTAACCAACAAAGCCAAGAATAAGAGGTTCATATTTGGGCTGAAGCGCAAATACCATGATAGAGCTATGAGCAACATCAAACTCTCCTTTACAGAACTTGTAGAGATGGCTTGAAACTACGAAGACATGGATGAGAGACATGCTAGCCAAGACCGCGCTAAAAGCCAAGCAGGGAATAAGCGCAAGGCTTCAACAGACCAACCCGAATCTAGCATTACCGCGGCCGCTACTCAAAAATCCGCAAAGATCCCGAAAGGAAACTGCTACAATTGCGGGAAGCCCGGTCATTTTTCTAATGTATGCAAAGCCCCAAAGAAGCCAAAGGCAAATGACTCAGCCGAATGCTACAACTGCCACAAGAAGGGGCACTACAGCAGGAACTGTCCTCTAAAGCAGAATGCACAGGTGGCCCATGTCTATGACGGGAAGACCCCGCCAGCTACCACCGATGGATCAGGTAAACCCGATGTCTTGGGAGGTACCCTTACTATTAAAAATATTCCTGTTTCTGTACTTTTTGATATTGGTGCATCACGTAGCTTCATATCTGGTATCCTTGTTAACAAACTAAAATTGAAACGAAGAAAACTTAAGGAACCAATCAAAGTACAAAACCCGATAGGAGGTTCAGTTGGTCTCAGTTCATACAGTAGGGTGCCTATCGCTTATTCTTGCTATAAGTTCTCCTTTGATTCGATTGTTATGGACCTTTCCGAATTTGATGTTATACTGGGACTTGACTGGTTGACAAAATATAAGGCCGAAGTTAGATGTGCCAAAAGAATCGTTAAAGTCGAAACGAAGCTTGGACCTATATATATACCATGTCATGGCTCAGAAATTAATAGAACAGAATTTTGGTCTTCTTTAGAAGTTATTCCCCCTTCGATAGAAAAGATACCGGTCATGAAAAACTATGCGGATGTGTTTGAAGAAGTAGAAAACTTACCGCCGCAAAGAGAAATTGAATTTAGAATAGATCTAATTCCTAACGCCCGACCAGTAGTACATCCAATAAGAAGAATGGCCCCGAAAGAAAAAGAAGAGTTAAGTAGTCAAACCCGAGAATTGCTTTGGAAAGGTCTAATCAGACCGAGCTTTTCAGCTTGGGGAGCCGCAGTAGTATTTGTCCCGAAATCAGACGGTACTCTAAGACTTTGCGTTGATTACCGAGATCTCAATAAACAGACACTGAAGAACAAATATCCTTTGCCCCGAATAGACGATCTGTTAGATCAATTAAATGGAGCAACCGTATTCTCCAGAATGGACCTAGCTACAGGTTTCCACCAATTGCGTATAGCCGAAGACTGTGTTCCTTTGACAGCCTTCAGGGGTCCCGATTTATTCTACGAATGGTTAGTAATGCCATTCGGTTTGTGTAACGCTCCGGCATACTTCGTCGATCTTATGAACAGAGTGTTCCGTGGTGTGTTGAATAAATTTGTTCTAGTCTTCATCGATGACATTCTGATCTACTCTAAGTCGGAAGAAGAGCATGCAAAACATTTAGAACAAGTGTTGAAAATTCTGAGGAGAAATGTCTTGAAAGCTAAATTTTCTAAGTGTGTCTTCTGGCAGAATGAAGTTAAATTCCTTGGCCATGTCGTGTCAAAAGAAGGAATTGCTGTAGACCCAAGCAAAATTACAGCGATTCAGAACTGGAAACAACCTACTACTCCCACAGAAGTACGAAGTTTCCTTGGATTAGCTAGTTACTATCGGAAGTTCGTTCAGGATTTTTCAAAGATATCAGGAGTATTGACAAAGCTTACAAAGAAGCATGAGAAATTCAAATGGACTCCCGAATGTGAAGGAGCTTTCCAAGAACTAAAACTGAAGTTGACAACTGCTCCAGTATTGACAATAATAGAAGGTAATCAAGACTTGAATGTATGGACAGATGCTTCTATTAGAGGGCTAGGCGCAGTATTAATGCAAAAGGGCCAAGTGATCGCTTATGCCAGCCGTCAACTAAAGCCGCATGAAAGAAACTATGCTACTCATGATCTTGAGTTATTAGCTATCGTGTTTGCTTTAAGAATATGGAGGCATTATTTACTGGGCGAGAAATTCGAACTATTTACCGATCATCAATCCTTGAAATACCTGTTTACCCAGAAAGATTTAAACCTGAGGCAACAGCGTTGGTTAGAATTCCTTGCAGCATACAATTTTGAAATTATATACACTCCAGGGAAAGCCAATGTTGTAGCAGATGCGCTCAGCAGAAAGAATGAAATCATTGCCAGTTTTATCATTACTTCTTCCTTGCAAGATAAGATTACTATTCTTCAGAAGGACGATGAATTCATTAAAAGGATTAGCCAGCGGATCCAAGAAGGAAAACCCTCAGATTTTAGCCTTGATAGCCAAGGAGTCCTAAGATTAAAAGGGCGAATTTGTGTACCTAGGATCCCAGAGCTTAGAAGAGAAATACTTGATGAGTGCCACAAGTCCAAGTTAAGTATCCATCCCAGTGTGAGCAAAATGTATTACGATATCAAACGCACATTCTGGTGGAAGGCGATGAAAAGAGATATTTCAATATATGTTAGCAGATGCTCCACTTGTCAGCTAGTTAAGAGTGATCAGCAGAAATTGGCTGGATTATTACAACCATTAGAAATTCCAGGATGGAAGTGGGAACAAATTTCGATGGATTTCATCGATGGCCTGCCGCGAACTAGAAAAGGAAACGACAGTATATGGGTAATCGTAGATCGCTTCACGAAGACTGCCCATTTCATACCTGTCCGATCCAACAGAACGGCTCAAAGTCTGGCACAGATTTACTTCAGAGAAATAGTTAAACTACATGGAGTGCCACTCAATATAGTCAGCGATAGAGATCCCCTATTTACTAGCAAATTCTGGGAAGCCTTCCAGACAGAATTGGGAACCAAATTAAACCTAAGCACCGCTTATCACCCTCAGACAGACGGCCAAACTGAGCGGGTGAATAGAATTTTAGAAGATCTATTGCGGGCTTGCGTTATAGACTTTGGGGGCTCATGGGAAGATCATTTACATTTAGCCGAATTCTCTTACAACAATAGCTATCAAGCAAGTTTGGGAATGTCTCCATTTGAAGCATTATACGGTAGACCGTGCAGATCTCCCGCATGTTGGGTAGAACCTGGCAACAGACTTGTGTTAGGGCCCGATATGATTCAAGAAGCATCGGATAAAGTCGATTTCATTAAGAAGCGATTAAAAACCGCACAGAGCCGACAGAAAAGTTATGCAGATGCGAGAAGAAGGGATATATCGTTTGCCGTTGGCGATTATGTATATTTAAGAGTTTCTCCAATGCGAGGAGTAATCAGATTTGGCAAGACTGGGAAGTTGGCACCGAGATTTATTGGTCCCTTTCCTATACTTGAACGGATTGGAACTCTTGCATATAGGGTTTCATTACCTGATTGGTTGCCTGGTGTACATGATGTGTTCCACGTATCTCAACTCAGAAAACATGTTCATGATCCAGATCTTGTTGTGGAAGAAGCAGCGCAACAGGATATTGACATAACTCCAGAATTAGCACTCAAGAGGGAGCCATTGAAGATAGTTGGCAAAGAAACTAGAGAGCTAAGGAGGAAAAAGATTCATTTAGTCAAAGTGCAGTGGAGTAGTGATCCTAGAGACTGTACTTGGGAGACGGAGGAAAGCATTAAACAAGCCTATCCCAAATGCAGAGTGGACATCTCTGACTAACTCCGGTGCAAGGTACCTTTACAATACTTTGCATTTACATTTTATTTCCTGCTTAGCTGTTATTTCCTTTTCGAGGACGAAAAGTTTTAAGTGGGGGAGATTGTATAACCCGGAAAATGTGAACCAGTTTAAAATTTTTAAATTAGGTTATTAACAAGAAATTGGAATAATTTAAATAGCCTATTTCAATAAAATATAGAATTTGGTATAATATTGCAGTTTGAAATTTTGATTAAAAACTTTGTCTGACTGTACCGGGTGGAAAATATAACAGATTTTAACGAAACTGAAAATATTTAAATCTGTTTATCAATACCTTTCTAACGAATCTGAAAAATCGAAATTTCATAACGGAAATCAAAAGTTATGGCCAAATGAATTTTCAGAAAGGTCGCTATATAGTATATATAGCCCTTGAAAATTGAGATTTTGCATACGACCTCGGAATTCGACGAAACCACTTTTGTTGGGTCCGGGATGTCAAATTATTGCTAAGTTTCAAATTTCATAATTTTTGAAGCTAGTATGTGAGCGGGGCAAAAGATAGCGTGTTTGGTCAAATTCTGTTAAAATGGGTCGACCTAAAAATGGCCGTTTTGCAAATGAGCTCAGAATTCGACGAAACTGGTTTTGTTAGGACTGTATCGTCAAAACAAAGCTAGATTTATTTTTCTGGAATTTTTAGATTCAATTTGTGGCCCTGGCAAATTGAAATGTACGTTTAAATTAAATATCGAATGTTTTATATTTTAATTTGAAAAATAACTGACTGTAACAGTCGAAATGGCCAACGAAACATATCCCATTGTGTTCGGAATGGGGGTATTTAGCTAGGGGCGACAGTCGTTGGGTTTGATTTCGAGGTTGTTTGTGGAAGGGGGTATTTTTGGAATTAAATAAATTAAAAATTAAAATAAAAAGGGCATCAACCAATCAGAATTCATCTCCCTCCTCGAAACCTCTGTCGCGACGCGGAAACCCATCCGAATCTTCTCTCTTCAATTTCTCCGCATCCACTCAACGAAATCAAGCAAACCCAGTTCCAATTTGAAGAGCGTTCAGAGATCTTCAAATCCATAGTAATTTCACGAATTATCATTGAGTATTGGGAGAGATATCGAGTCGGGAAGCTCCGACCTTTGCGCCGCCGCCGTGCCCTCTAGGAGGCGTCGAGCTGGCCATCTCAGGTGTCATCGGGAAGCTCTCTCCTTCCTCTTTGACGTAGCGCTGGCCGTTCGTCCTAAAGCTTCGTGGTTTAGCCGAAAAATTCAACCCTAGTTTCGAAATCAAAAAAGGGTATACGGCTGAAACTATTTTCCACTGATTTTTACACTTTAAAGCGTTGTAAACTTGTAAAAATCATATCTTTTTGCTATGTTAACGAAATTCGATGAAACAGGAGACACCGTGACCGCAAGGAGGCTCTCTACATTCTAGAAGAATCCGCGGATTTTTCTGACCTTCCTACGATTTTTAGCACCGCAATAACCAATGTGAGGAATCTAAACTGTTTGTGTGAATGAAATCGCGTTGTATAAATTATATAAGCTAAGTGTAAATTATATACGCATTGTATACCTCATGTACATGTGTTGTATAAGTTATATTAGCAATGTATAAATTATACAAGCGTTGTTTGAAACATATATGCTTTGAATTGTGATGAAATGCAAGTTAATTATTATATTATATATATATATATACTCCCCTCGTCCACAGACCATGGACGATATTTATTGCTTGTGATTGACGTGATATCATATGGTTTGACGAATGGTTGGAAATAATTGTTTGTGGTTGATATTATGGTTGAAAAATACCTTTGTGGTTGAAAAATACCCTCTTGTGGTTGAAACTAAATAGAATAGGATTGTGGAATTGAAAATAAAACATGCCGCCTGCGTGCGAACTAGATGCATGATCCCCATTGTCAAAAACCGCGAGGTTTTAAGGTAGAGCGAGGAGCCGTACTAGGGACGGTCCCGGTTTTAACTACCCTGCCGTTATGCTGCCGAAATTTTCTGAAATAATTATGTGTTAGAATAATTTTCATTCATTGAAATTATTTACATATTCTATATCGAATATTCATGTGTTGAGTTGCAATTCATTCGTTGAGTTGAAATTCATGTGTTGAATATAATTCGAATTTAAACAAATGGCTTTAGCGATAAAAATCACATTTTTATATATATACAAACTATATCGAATATTCATGTGTTGAGTTGCAATTCATTCGTTGAGTTGAAATTCATGTGTTGAATATAATTCGAATTTAAACAAATAGCTTTAGCGATAAAAATCACATTTTTATATATATACAAACTATATCGAATATTCATGTGTTGAGTTGCAATTCATTCGTTGAGTTGAAATTCATGTGTTGAATATAATTCGAATTTAAACAAATGGCTTTAGCGATAAAAATCACATTTTTATATATATACAAACTATATCGAATATTCATGTGTTGAATTGCAATTTGTTCGTCGAGTTGAAATTCATGTGTTGAATATTATTTGAATTTAAACAAATGGCTTTAGCGATAAAAATCACATTTTTATATATATACAAACTATATCGAATATTCATGTGTTGAATTGCAATTTGTTCGTCGAGTTGAAATTCATGTGTTGAATATTATTTGAATTTAAACAAATGGCTTTAGCAATAAAAATCACATTTTTATATATATATAAACGATATAGAATATTCATGTGTTGAATTGCAATTTGTTCGTCGAGCTGAAATTCATGTGTTGAATGTTATCGTCTTCTAAAAATAAAATGAATCGACAATGAAAACTATATTTTTATAGTGAATAAGAAGTGTTAAAAATACACATGTGTCGAATAAATATTTTTGATGATAAAAATATTCCTTTTATCATGTATACGCTTAGTTAAAAATACACATGTGTCGAATAAATATTTTTGATGATAAAAATATTCCTTTTATCATGTATACGCTTAGTTAAAAATACACACGTGTTGAAATAAATAATAGTTTGCTAGAAATATTATTATTAGCTTTGTTCTGCATATATATACATGTGTTGAACAGGAAAAATGGATTAGCTGTAGAGTAAAGAAATTATTTGCGTGCCCGACAAATAGGTAAACCTTGATGAGTTGGCTGCGCAATTTTTTTTTTATATATATATCAACTCCTGTGAATGCCATTGGATACGGAGTGCTGGTTTTTCTGTGTGAAATAATAAACAACGCCATAGGATAGTAACAAATAATTTTGAACTACACTACATGGCATACTTCTTGACGATAGGCATACTTCATCATATTCCACATAAGCAATTGGAGCTTGTGTGAAGAGGTGGAAGATTTACCATACGAGCAAGAGGCTTGTATGGCGATGACTATATACTACAGGTTGAACTGATGACTGATATGGACTATATAAATTATAACGATAAATTGCCAGATTAATAAAAAACCCACACGGGTCTGGAGTTGACAATAATCACGTCGCTCTAGTTATTAGATACGGCACATGGACTATTTATTTCCACACGGAAACGGGGTGACGGAATTTATTCTCTGGAGTGATTATCAGTACATGCTCCCCCGTAAACACCAAAATATATCACTAAAAATATGTGAATGCTTTTTAGGATTTATTGGGTACCTAATACGGCCCAATAAATTTCCAAACCCCTCCCCGTACAAAGGAGGTTATGGCGAAAATTTTCGAAATATTAAGGCGTTGGTGAAATATTTGAAGTGAAAACGAAGTTGAAAATATAAAATGAACTATAGTTGAAACTATGGAATGAACTATATTTATATATATAAATATAAATATAATTAAAAGGAATAGAGGCCGTGCAGTTCGCGTTTCGGAATCGTAATTTGAAACGATTAGTATGAGAAATCCGACCATCGGCACCAACCTTGTAAAAATCCAACGGTTGGATTGTCCGGAATGTTTAATTCAAATCTGAAGAAAAACAGCGCCAGAATCGTTTATATTTATATATAAATATAAATATAATTAAATTTAATCGAATAACGACGCTGCAGTTCGAATTTTGAAACCGTAACTTCAAACGACTAGTGTGGAAGATCCAACCGTCGGAATCTCACGAAACTGGAACCGTTGGGTTCGCTTTGGGAATATCTTCCCACTGATATAGACTTTGTAGAAATCCAACGATTAGATTTTCTTGATATGTGTAAAACAAATTAGGAGAAAAGCAGCGCCAGTGCCACAGCACGACCTGAAACGTCGTTTAATTAAATATGGCCATTTTTAAATAAATAAAAATGGCGAAAAATCATTATAAAATATTATAAGCAACATAGGTTGCAAATAAACCAATTGGGCTTGAATTGTTTGATATTTGATGGTTGTATGTATATGACATGAAAATAACACTAAAGAACCGAAAGATGGATGTCGAATAATATAACCATAAAATGAATCGATTTAAATTCTAATGACGCGGATTATTTGAAAAGGCCGAGCTAACCCTCATTTCAAATAATTTATCGAGCGATTCGAATTGGAAAATGCAAAGACGATTCAAGACCGACGATCTTCGTATCGGTTGGATGGGCGCTACTGAGGTTCCTAACCGGAGTAGCTACCGGAAGGGGACGGAAGTAGTAGCCGTCTGAACGTATGTGTTGATTGGACGGGTATACGAGGAATTTGACGCCTCCGGTTTCGTTCAGACCCAGGACGGACTTGTAAATGGACTGTGTGTCTGACATCGGATTTTGTTCTGTACTGATTGATCTCTGTTAAATATATATCTGTTTGGCGACGGAGAATTTATTCTTTTGCTTAACGCCCTTCTCTGAGACGTATGAGCTCAGAGGTTATATATCGATGTAAATCAATCGTATGGAGTGGACTGCCTATGTGGCATACCAAGATGCTGAGATCAAGGCTTCTGTTGCAAAGCAAAGTCTTGTGGATGATGATCAAAGCAAGGTCTACGTGACCTAGCTTTGTGTATTTCGTAGATTCGCGAACCTCACACCCCGGTATGAGTTAAAAACGGGATACAGACTGCAGGGAGAGCACGACGTTTCTTTCTAGCTATGGTGGTGTCAGTGACTTACCAGCCCTGACATATATATCTATTTTTCACCTTTGTGGTTGTTGGAATGCGAGGCGCCTCGATTATAGGTCTGTAAGGACCGGGAAACGTGTGTTCAGGAATTGCCAATCCTCTAACGTAAGTGAGGACCAGCCCTGAAGCATCCAGGGGTTACCCAGAGTGTGTAGTCCCGAGGCATTTGCTAGAGTGTCTCGAAGCGGAGAGGAGCTTGCCCCTTGCCTCGACTCATGACGGAAATCCAATTTCCAATACGAGATAACGGATTCGATTGTAACTTATATATGGCGACATAGTGGCATGGGACGCTCATGTCGCCTATGATTGATATTTATGATGCTATTCGTTTTTGAAACATATATGCACTAGTAATAATATCAAATGATTTTGCTTTATACGTATCAAGCATATTTGGCTATTATAAGGTAAAACTCTATCCTCCGGCTTGCGTTGCATTGTGTGATGGGACCTGAGTCTTATAATGGCTTCATTCTTTCTAAAAGCATTGCGTTGTTTTAAAAGAATTTACTTTGTTTTAAATGCACTAGCAATCACTGGAGTAAACCCGTTCCGCGAAAGTGGCGTGGTCCTATGATTTGCTATCTACTGTTGTTTAACTGTTAAATAGATTCCTCATACCAGTCCCCATGACTGACTCGTTGTTTGTTCACTTTGCAAACGCGGGTGCCCTTATTTTCACACGGGCAGCCTAGTACACAGGTGACAGGTGGTTTTTGGTTCTGCACAGCTGCATAGCGTGCACTTTTGGCTCATGGCGAGGCTGACTTCGTAGAGATGACTTGATATTTTCCGCCATTACTGTACTTACATTATGATTCCGCCACTGGCGATGCAGACTGGTTTACTTTCCGTATTTCTCACTATATGTATATGTATTCCGCCTTCGGCGATGTAGACTGATACTCTTATTATGTCTCACTGCATGTATGTATTCCGCCACTGGCGATGATGACTGATCACTTTCCTTTTATTTACTAAGTATATCCCACGTTATGCTATTCTGATATTCCTACATGTTGTGATTCCGCTGTCATATCCATGTAAAATTTATTTTATTTATTGTTTCTGCTATTATCTGTACTCTGCTATGATGATTAATGTGTTATTTCCTAATGATTATCCTTAATACCGCCCCTCGGATTTCGGGATCGTCACATAACGCGTCAATGTGAGTAAATCTCACCAACTCTAAACAGTTTATAATTTTATGTTGTATCTTTAGAACTGTTAGAAATTGTCTGATTTACTGTGTGTTGATTGTTTGATTGAACTGCTAGTCAGTTAGTTAAATTTCTATATTGATTCTGTTTAACAGAATATATCAGATGGAACTGAAAGTGATGTTAACTTTATTGTCTAACATCTGTGATGCAGGGAAACAGGTTGGAGGAATCCGACTGGATTCCTCAACAGTTATTTTACTGTGATTTATATATTGTGGTATATAATGTGATATATAATCTGTTGGTGATTATATGTGTTTGGACGATATTGATCATCGTGATTTGATACGATTGGATACCATGACATACCGGGATGTTGATAAAGGAATTTTCAAAGTGATATTGAAAATAGAATATTTATAAATTGGAATATTTATAAATAAGAGATATTTATAAATGGAATATTTATAAATAAGGAATATTTATAAATTTGGAATATTTATAAATAGGAGCCATTATAAAAAGGAAATAATTACAAAACATTTCTTTCTGAATGGAAAGGCCTGTGTGGCGAGTTTGGGGATTTTCCCGATGCTCCCGATACAAAGGAGGTTATGGCGAATTTTCCCGGGAATTTAAGGAGTTAAAATATTTCAAGAATAAATTTGAAAAGGAAATATTTGTAAACCATTTACAAATAGAATTGAAAAGGAAACATTATAAAAAGGAAATCATTTTTTTTAAAAGTGTAGAACCTTTATTTAAAAGTAAATCTTTTCAAATGAATAAAACATTGTTAAAAAGGAAATCTTTACAAAGTGAATAAAGTAAATCGAATATGGTATTCGAAGTTAGTTAATCGAATATGGTATTCGAAGTTAGTTAATCGAATATGGTATTCGAAAGTTAACTAATCGAATATGTTATTCGAAAGGGGTTAGTCGAGTCGAGTTAGTCAGGTAGAGTTAACCAGTTAGAGTTAACCAGTTAGAGATAACCAGTGGAGTTAATTAGTTAGAGTTAATCGATTAGAGTTAAAACGAACTAGTGTTAATCAAATATAGTTATTTGAGACAGAGTTAGTCAAACATAGTATTCATGGTAAGTTGCCATCTTGTACGACTGCTAGCGAAATTCGCAGGGCTGTAAATAGCCTACGGCGGTCGGATGTTTCCTGAGGGAATCAGGCGTAACCATTGTGATCGCTGCGATCTAGAGTCAAGCGAATGGAGTTTAATCGAATATTAGTTATTCGATAGGATTTAATCGAGTTGATCGAGTTGAGAAATAAGTTAAGTTAAATAAGTTGAGTTGATCGGGTGGTTCGACCAAGTTTTCGACCAAGTTAGTCGAGCCTAGTTAATCGAATCGAATTGGTCGAACCAAGTCAGTCGAGTTAAGTTAGTCAAGTTAGTCGAGCCTAGTTAATCGAATCGAATTGGTCGAACCAAGTCAGTCGAGTTAAGTTAGTCAGGTTAGTCAAACCTGGTGGTCGAACCAAGTAAGTCGAGTTAAGTTAGTCAAGTTAGTCGAGCCTAGTTAATCGAATCGAATTGGTCGAACCAAGTAAGTCGAGTTAAGTTAGTCAAGTTAGTCGAGCCTAGTTAATCAAATCGAATTGGTCAAGTAAGTCGAGTTAGTCGAGTCAAGTTAAGTTAGTCGAGTTAAGTTCGTCGAGTTAAAGTTGTCGATGTTAGTTTCATCGAAAGAAGTTATCGATGTTAGTTTCATCGAAAGGAGTTATCGATGTTAGTTTCATCGAAAGAAGTTATCGATGTTAGTTTCATCGAAAGGAGTTATCGATGTTAGTTTCATCGAAAGGAGTTATCGATGTTAGTTTCATCGAAAGGAGTTATCGATGTTAGTTTCATCGAAGGGGGTTATCGATTATAGTTTAATCGAAGTGAGATGTTCAAATATGGGATATTTGAAAGGAAGAGTTATCGAATATTTGTTATTCGAAGAGAGATTATCGAATATCGTTTATTCGAGAAGGAGTTAATCGAATATAGGTTATTCGAAGAAGAGTTAATCAAATAGAGATTTCTCGAAGAGAGTTAATCGGCAAATTCGATTATATCGAATTCGGGAAAGTACTTATACTTTCCAGTGTCTAAATAGAGATTTATTTATTTATAAATAAATAAGTGTTAGGTTAATTATTCACTAATAGGAATAGAAGTTATAATTAAAGTTAGATAATTCGAAAGTAGGGATTATAACGTTATCGTTATAACTAATGTTTTAAATATAGAAGTGGATTAGAAAAATTGAATCCGAGAAAGGCGTAAAGAAGTTGTTAAAGATTAAAAGATAAACTTTGACCATTTCGAAGTTATAACATTGTTCAGTTAAGGTCTGAGAGGTAATTATACCCCAACTTGAGTGACTTCCTTCTTAACTAAGAAATGGTAAGGTTTGATCGTAAAGGAGTTTTGGAAATGTTTTCCAAACGAGAATCAGAAATGTTTTCTGATAAAAGAAAATAAGAATTTAGAATATAGGGGAACAGGAGATAAGTAAATAAATGAACTAAAGAGATTAATGTTAAATGATGTTTGTTCGATATAATTTCCATCTGGGAATAATATCGTTGTTTGCACACTTGTTTTTCTTTGATAGTTAACTCACCGACTATCGAAGTTTTGACCATTTTAACATTGTTAATATGGAGAGACCGGTTGGATTATTATCCATAGAACCACTTTGTATTGGCATAAGCGTCGCGAATCATATATGCCAAAGATAATTGAAGACGGAGTAAAATGCAAGGGCTGTTGTATAAGTCTTAGATAACAGTGACTAAGATGGATATACGGAATAGTGCCTTCGGTTTGTCCAGTCCCAGGACAACTTGTATGGACGAAGGTCTGACAGAGTATATCCAATGAACCGCGTAAGTTGATCTGTTCAAACGTATTCATGTTTGGTGGCGGAGGAATTCGTTTCTCTTAGCTGTATACCCGTGTTATTTTTGGATAAGTCAATTTGTGATTTGGCGGGTATGACGATGTGACATTTCTAAGTGAATGAAGATGGATGACTGACATAGTATTTCCAGACGGTCACGTACATTGATTTCTTCAACTATACCAAGAGTGGAAGCGGAGAAGGAAACTTCTTTTAGCTGACACGTAATGTATGGTTGAAGACGCCAATTAGTGATTTCGATGGATTTGACAATGTAGCATTCGAAATGAATCTAAGGTAATGATAAAGCGTAGCTTCTAGCCTCATCAACCGGTAAATGACAGAAATCGGGCAGGCAGCATGGCTAAGTCGGTCGCACCGAAGTAGGGTGTATAATCACCTATCTAGTGAATATTCATTTGTTTCTTAAATCTATCAATGCTGTCCCATATATATACGGGAACGGTTGCTGATCCCAACCGTTGGTGATGTACATTCGATACACTCAAGCGAAATGAGTGGTCGGTCATGTGTGGCTGAGTTACAAGATGTTCTTGTTGAACTCCAGTGTATCGTTCCTAGAGTACACTGATCGGAAGGTGGTTCCATACCTTGTCATAGTTGGAAATCCATTATCCAATACGTGCTTGCGATTTTGATTGTATACTATATATGTAGAACGTGAGATGAAAGCGTTTCTGCTAGTTGATATCTATTTGTACATAGACATTATTATAATATCAAAAGGTTTTTGATATAAAGATATTTTGGATTCTCATAAGGGAAAAACCCGTTCCGTTCTGCGGCGTGGTCTTATGAGATATCGGTTACTTGTTCATATACCTGTTTAAACTGTTTTACTCATACCAGTCCCATGACTGACCCGGAGTTTATTTTGTTTTCCCTAAACTCTTGGGTGCCTAAATTTGTACGGGCAGTCAAGTAGTCGGGATTTTACAGATACACTTGGAGAGCTTGGAGCAGGAGGCTTCAGGATTCTATAGCTATTATTATTTCCGCTGTTGTTGTAAGTGTTGTACTCTGATAAGTGTTATTGTATACATATACTGATGTTATTTCAAAGATATGTTATGTTATATTTTATTCGTTCCGCTGTGAGATTCGTGTTTACTCTGATGATGATGTTCTTCTTCTTCTTCTATTCTATAAGTTCTATCTTATCTATTCTCACCTTCTAATTTCTTTCATTAATTACCGGGATTTTTCGATGTTTTGGTTATCGACGTCGAGCTTACGTCGATAACCAAAGTCGCCGAAAATCCGGGTTACTACAAAATTATTCGGACCAACTCAAGTTTAGTTCATAAATCATAGTAGATATGTGTTTGTAATTGTTAATTTTTCAAGATATACTTGGACCATGTTTTTAAAGAATAAATGTGATACATTTGATATCTTTAAAACTTTTGTCAAACAGATTCAAAACTTAACTGATTTAAAAATAAAGAATATACGAAGTGATCATGGAGGAGAATTTGATAATGAGAAATTTGATTTATTTTGTCAAAAGAAAGGATTTTTTCATAATTTCTCTTTTCCTAGAACTCCACAACAAAATGGAAATGTTTAACGTAAAAATAGAACCTTGCAAGAATGTGCCAGAACATTATTAAATGGGAGCACACTACCAAAATATTTTTGGGCTGAAGCAGTTGCTACAACTTGTTATGTTTTGAATCATGTCTCCATTCGACCTCTTACTAAAAACACTCCATACGAACTTTTTACTAGAAGAAAACCAAATATTTCATATTTTAAACTATTTGGTTCAAAATATTTTATTTTAAATACAAAAGATCAGCTTGGAAAATTTTATTTAAAATCTGATGAAGGAATATTCTAAGGATATTCTGAGCGAAGCAAAGCTTATCGTATTTTCAATAAGTGAACCGGTAGAATAGAAGAATCACTTCATGTTTCATTTGATGAAAACTTTGTTCAAAATTCATTTAATACAAATATTTTGAAAAATAATTCTTCTTATGACGATGATATTGTTATATATAGAGAAGATGAAAACATTGTTCATAATAACATAGAAAACAATACTACAGAAATTCAAGATAATATCGATAATCAAAATATTCATGTTAATGAAGTTAGATCTCCACCAAGGATATTACGAGACCATCCAACTCAAAATATTATTGGAGAAATAAATTCAAATGTAAGAATAAGAAGTCAACTTAATTTAATAAGTAATGTAGCCTTCTTATCAAATATCGAACCCAAAAACCCTAAATAAGCATCTACAGATGAAATTGGATAATTTCCCTGCAAGAAGAATTAAACCAGTTTGAACGTAATGAAGCCTGGGAATTAGTTCCAAGACTGAATAATCGAACTGTTATTGGAACAAAATGGGTTTACAAAAATAAAGCAGATGAACTGGGTGATATTACTAGAAATAAAGCTAGACTTGTTGCACAAGGTTACAATCAAGAAGAAGGAATAGATTACGAAGAAACTTTTGCTCTAGTCGCACGACTAGAATCAATCCGAATTCTATTAGCATACGCATGTCATCATAACTTTAAACTATATCAGATGGATGTTAAAATCACTTTCTTAAATGGTTATACTAAAGAACGAGTATATGTTGAACAACCTCTGCTATTTGCTCATGAAAAATTTCCTGATCATGTTTTCAAATTGAAAAAGGAATTATATGGTTTGAAACAAGCACCTCATGCTTGGTATGAACGTCTCAAAAACTATTTATTAGATTTAGGATTTCAAATTGGAAAGGCTGATCAAACACTTTTCATTAAGAAAACAAATAAAGATATTATAATAGTACAAATATATGCCAATGACATTATTTTTGGATCAACAAATGATCAATTATGTCAGGAATTTTCAAAAATAATGACTAGTGAATTTGAGATGTCAAACATGGGAGAACTATCTTACTTTCTGGGTTTGCAAATTAAACAATTATCAGATGGAATTTTCATTAACCAAGAAAAATATTGTACTAATCTAATAAAATGTTTTGGAATGGAAAACACTTCAAGTAAACCTACACCAATGAGCACGACGACACACTTAGATAAAGATGAAAATGGTAAAAGTGTCGATCAAAAGTTATATTGAAGCATGATAGGTTCACTTCTGTATTTAACTGCTAGTAGACCGGATATTATGATGAATGTTTGCTTATGTGCTAGTTTTCAAGCTAATCCAAAAGAATCACATTTAAGGGCAGTAAAACGTATATTGCGTTACTTTAGTAGGACCTGAGATTTTGGACTTTTCTATCCGAAAGATTGTTCCTTCGAATTAGTTTCATATAGTGATGCTGATTTTGGAGGATCACGGACGGATCGTAAAAGTACAAGTGAAACTTGTCACTTTATCGGTAAATCACTTATATCTTGGTTCAGCAAGAAACAAAACTACGTTTCACTGTCAGCATGTGAAGCTGAATATATATCCGCTGCACTAGCTTGTGCTCAAGTAATATATATGCAGCAAACACTAAAATATTTTAACGTAAACTTATCTAATTCCATAATTTATTATGACAATACAAGCGTGATAAATTTATCCAAAATTCCGGTAAACCATTCTAGAACTAAACACATTGATATAAAACACCATTTCTTGAGAGATGATATTGAAAAACAAATCATCAATTTAGAGTTTGTAAACTCAGAAAATCAAATTGTTGACATATTTACTAAACCCCTTTTAGAGAATTCTTTCATAAGACTTCGACGGGAATTAGGAATTGTGTCTTTCAAAGATGTCTGAAAGATTATTCGACTACTTTGTGTTTATAGTGTTTAATTGCTTTTTAATCGATGACAAGGGGGAGAAAGTTATATTTTATATGCTTACAATGATGAATCTATTCATTTATTGAAAATATATGTGCTAACATTTTGTTGTAAGAATCAAAACGGTAAGTTTATAAATTTATGAACCAACAAAATGTTGCAGAAATTCCGAGGGAGTCAAATATTCAAGGGGAGAAATTCAAAACTTTTTAACAAGCATGCAATATGTTGTCATCAATCAAAAAGGGGGAGAATGTTGAAAATAAGAATTTTGATTAATGTCAACAAAGAGAAGACCAATGAAAATCATGTCATCGAGATAAGGTTATACACACACACACGTATTGAGTCATGTTAGAACTATGTTAAAATCTATCCTCAAGTATAACACATGTATTGAAACAAGGTATATACATATATTATAAGGCATTAAAAAAAGCCATGACTATACAGACTCAGCTGTACCAGTCGACTAGTAAAAATATGACCAGTCGACTGATCAGCATGTTTCTGTATAGTAACGAATAGTTTTAAAAGGTTTTAAATCCAAATGTTTTTACAGTATGATTCAACCGGTTGACTGTTGGTTTTTAGACCAGTTGACTGATTCGAAACAGAAGCCTTTGTTATGAAGAGTCACCTTCTTTCATAAAGAGATTTATCTTCAAATACGAATGGAAATGGATGCAACTTTTTGCTGAAACCTTTCATGAAGGAATGCTACTCTTTTACTATTATATAAGCATTACAAACATGTTTTCCAAACCACTGATTCTCATTCTATTCTCTCTATTTTTTGATTTGCACTTCTATATTCATTGCATTCTAAAGCTCTCTCAAATTCAAGTTACTTGTTGAATCCTTGATAACATTTCACATCTCTTGATTTGACAAGCAACAATCTTCCTTCAATCTTCCCAAACATATCAAATACTTGGGAGGATAAGATTATAGGAAGGGTGTACTTCATCATGACTATTCCGCATTGATTAGAGAACACATTCAAAAGTCAAAACACTTGTAAATTGTGAAGTCCTGTGTGGGTGCTCAGGCATGGACATCCTTGTTGGTGCTCGGGTGTATTGTGACCTATTCCTCTGGGTTAAGAAAGAACGTTATAGTGAATTCCGAAGAGGAGCTTCAGGACTGGACGTAGGGCGTAAAGTCCGAACCAGTATAAAATTCCTGGTGTCTTTACTTACTGTATTTATCTTTTATTTGTGATATATCTCTACAACTTAGTTTTACCTGCGAAACTATTGTAGTTTACTAGTTAGCTTATTGTTTCCGCTATATCCATATAAAGATCCTACTTAAGTCGTACACATCAACTTTTCAAATCAAACGTTTAAACTTCGTTATATAAATGAACTATATATTTTTAATCAATTTAAAATTCCATATCAATATTTAATATAATATAATAAATTAAATATATGAATACCAAAAATACGGGATGTTACAATTCGGGAGTGTACTAGTATACACGTGTACCAGCGTAATCCGAGATTGCGCTATTAGTGAAAAAAGTGGGCTAAAACAAAACAAAATCCTGTGCATTATTGCTTAAGCTGCAGTAGTATTCATTCAAGACAATGTTTTTTTGTTGCAGGTACTAGTTATGAAGCATATTATATGTGTAATCGTTACATAGGAATGGCTACTCGGGATAATTATGAACTGTATGCATTACATATTTTTGAATAAAAAATCTTTCTATCCATGATAGTTATTAATTTATAGAATTAGTTATCCTTTGCAATTTGGTTTATTTTCAATATATATCAAGTGAAAATGCATTACTTGATGCAACGTTTAATTATTTATAGAATTGCTTAATAATATTTTTGCATTATACAACTATATGTAAAAGTGCTTTTTGTATCTATTATTATGTTTTTGTATTAAAATTAAGAAAACAACAAGGTGACATATATAACTTTCATTTTCCATTAGCCAGATTGGAAAAATGTGATTCTCTATTGCAAAAGGGTTGAGAGATATGAGTTGCACTTAAAGACAACAAAGGTAGCCTGTTGCAATGTTTAACGGGTATTGAGTGAACTTAGTTTATGGATCTATTTTTGTTTATGAAAATTATATAAACTTCAGTCACAAATGATGTCTTTGTTTATGATATTATGCTAAATAGTTTATGTAAATATTTAGTAGTTATGTGATTATATTTTTTTTGTTTGAATATGTTTTTACTACTAGTTGCCTGAAATATATTTGAATGCACATGATGTGTATTCATAAATATTATGATAGTATATCAGAATATTAATGCTGTATAAATTAAAATAACAGAAGTTGGTCATCAATTGGTGTTGTCATTACTCTTGAAACTTAATAGCAGTACTTATTTATTGTTGTTGAAAACATAAAATACAAATGCATGTTCTTTTTGATAGCAGTATGTAAGCACTGTTATAAGTTAATAACAACGTTTATTAACTGTTGATGAAAATAAAAAGTAAAACCGGTAAAATGCTCCACAACAGAGTGTCAACGCTCTGGTAATTTATAACAACAACCATGGAAACATGGTAAAATTATTAATAGCTCATTATAAACGCTATAAAATAGAGTTATCAACAGTGTTTTTGTTATGTTGTTACACATTATGGATATATGACTACACGTCGTTATACAACATTTCTAACAATGTTGTTATATCATATTGCAACATTTTTCAAACGCTGTAAAAAGCTATTTTTGGTGTAGTGAAAGGGGGAAAAGTGAATATAGGGCTTTAATTCAAGGGGGTCTTGGGGATGGTGGCTGGGTGAAGCCAGGGAAGGCTGTAGGTAGGCGGTAAAGGTCGGGTGCCATGGCAAGAAGGAGAATGGATAGTGTAATGATTTTAGGATTTAGGGTTCTGACTCTATATTTATATTTTGAAATTCAAAATAACATATACGAAAAGAAAATAGAGAAACAAATTAAGAAAACAAATTACCTTGGGATTTAGTTTATAGGTATGGAAACTCAGATTTATGGAGGGCGAATTTTACAAAGAGAAAGTTGATTTACAAAGAAAGACGGAAGGCGAATGATACCCCAGTGAATAAAAAATGAGAAACACAGAGAAAGAAAACACGTATTATAACCTACTAAAATCTCTTAAATTTCAAACATGAAATATTAGTGAGGTGTAAGGTGGAAAAACTTCCCCAATAAGCCAAATAAACATTTTAATGAAGAGCAAAAGAGTTCATGTAAGTACGAACGCACAAACGATGTCCGTTTGCGCATTTTATAACTCATATCTAGAGCAAACAGAAACTGATTTTGATGGAACAAAAAATTCTTGACAACTCATAATTTAGAGTAGAATCATAAAAAAATAAACTTTCAAATTTTTGAACTTTCAAAATTTCAACTCAAATTTAAATTTTGATCGAAATTGACTTTTTTAGAAAAAAATCATTTTAATAAATTTGGCAAACATATTACTCAATGTTGCAAGTTTATTATTTTAATTTAAAATTTTAGAATGAACTTAAATTCAAATAATAATATAAATCAAGTAAACCCAACAATTAAGGTCTACATTGAGAACCATTTGATTCTCTTTATCAAATTATACCTACTTATGTTTGTATATAGAAATCCAATTAATTTATTTCATAAAATTCAATAAAAAAAATTAAATCTTAAATTTTCAAATTTAAAGTTTCAATTAATTCGTCATTTAAAAATATATCAAAACTTCAGGTTGTTACAGTCTCCCCCATTCGAACCTTTTCGTCCCTAAAAAGGAACGATGTTAATAGCCTAGGTACCCTAGGTATTGATTTTAATGACAACAACCATATAAACATTACTACTAACATATCTTTGAGTTGTGCAGTTACATTAGATATATTATGAAGATATTTATAAAGATAAACAAGAATACAAAAGAAGAATTACATAGGAAGGATAATCAATGCAATTGAAGACTAAAAGCTATTAGAGAAGAATGCTGAAGAACAAAGGTGTTTAAAGTGATGAGGAGTTGGTTGAATCTTAGATATATCTTGTTAAAGATCCCATGGCAATCATACTTGAAGATAATCAACCATTTACCTCAACCGAATCACCAAAATCCACAAATATAAGGAAATTTAAAGTGCAGGAAATTTGCGACACTTGTAAGTGTTGCTGGCATATTTGCAACACAAGTATGTCGATATACTCTTTTTTGTATGTCGACATATAACGGCTAGTCCAGATTTTGGAACTCAAATTGAGTGGTTATTTCCCTCTACCCTTTCACCAAAAGGCACATCCTTTCATACACTATTTAAAGGCCTCAAGTAATGAATTTTTACACGTTAATTTCACATTTTCTTCTACTCCTTCTTCTCCATTTATTCTCTACAAAATTCCATTGAAAACTGTCCTATTACTCTTGCAAATTCACTCACTTTCACTCCTATTCTTCATTGATTTGCAAGACACACAATACTAGAGAGTTGCACTTGAATTCATATCATTCTCTCTCTGATTTAATCCTATTTCCTCAAATAATTCAATGATATATTGCCATTGGAGATCTATATGATCATTGTATCAAATCTGCAAGAATCTGGATAGAAGATACGTCTACTTGCCATTGTTTATTGCTTTTGTTAAGGAGAAGGTGTATCTTGGAGCCCGTGAAATCAAGATTGTAAAGGTGTTCTTGCTACCCATGGAAAGCAAGTGATTATAGTGAAATTCTGCACGGTGGAGTGCAGGACTCGATGTAGGATTGGTTAATCCGAACCAGTATAAAAATCCTGGTGTTATTTACTTTACTGCATTTTATTTTATTACTCATTTCTTTTTATTTGAATTTGAATAGATATAGTTTATATATCTATTGTCTGAGTAGCCTTAAGGTGCTAACAATTGGTATCAGATGGTCTTTCAAAAAGTTCATAATCTGATTTTTGAAAAATTATAATGGCTAGTGACACTAGTAACACCATTATTAGTTCTTATAGAAGGGAAATCTACCACTAGACCTCCTCTATTTGATGGCAGTAATTATACTTACTGGGCTTGTAGGATGAAATTTTATTTGCAGTCTAATGGTTTAGATATTTGGAATATCACCCAAGTAGAATACATAGATCCTCAAACTGAATATTCAAAATGGACACTAGACCAAATGACATAAGCATTTAATAATTCTAAGGCCGAGAGCATTTTATTTTGCTCTTTAGATAGAAATGAGTTCAATCGAGTTTCTATATATAATTCTGCATATGAAATTTGGAGAATACTGAAGTCACACATGAAGGCAGCAGTAAAGTAAAACAAACAAAGATATCTATGCTGACCCACCAATTTCAACCTTTTCAAATGAAACCAAATGAATCTATTTCTGATATGTATTCTAGATTTCAAGATATTGTACATGCCTTAATATCATTAGGAAAGAAAATTACTGAAGAAGACCAAGTCAGAAAGATCTTGAATTCACTTCCTAGTGAATTGGATCAGAAGACTCTGGCAATCGAAGAAGCCAATGATATTAGTATTATGTCAATAAAAGAATTAATTGGTAATCTAATGTCCTATGAAGTGCAGTTGCAGCTTAGAATAGAGAATCAGGGAAATGAGTAGAAATCACTGACATATAATGCAATGATTGATAACGATGAACCAGATGATGATATTGTTGATGATGACATCGGGTTTATTACCAAGAAGATCAAGAAATTCTTGAAGTACTGGATAACGAAGAAACTTTGAAAAACTAACAAAAATAATTCCAGAAATGGGAATGTTGTTAGATGTTTCAAATGTGATAAACCTGGTCATTTGAAAAGAGATTGTCCCAACTTGAGAAAACCAAAGCACATTTCAAATACTTTCAATAAGGAGAGGAAACAGGCATTCAATGCAACTTGGGATGACTCATCATCAAGCAATGGTGATTCAGAAATAGGAAGTGCCAATGTATGCTTCATGGCAATGGATGACTAGGTATGGAATTTTGATAAAGAAATTACTAAAGATTTAAATGATATGCATCAAAGTTATGAAATACTTAGGAAAGAGTACAATAATAGTTTGGCAGAAATAGATAGATTAAAAATATTTAATGAAAAGTTGAATAAAGAAAAACAACGTCTAGAAGATGAAATGGAAAGATTTAATAGCCATAGATATGGAAAGGATTTAACACTTAGAAGTTTTGAAAAACTGAAAATGAGTCCTTAAAATCAGAAAATCTTTCAATGAAGTCACAGATCATTGATCTGAATAAGAAAATAATATCTCTAGACAATGTTATTCTTAACCATAGTAAGGATTTTGATAATCTGAAAACTGATATTGATAAATTTAACAAAGGAAAGGATAATCTAGAGAAATTATTATCTGCATCTAAAAACAATAGGAAAGCATGGACTTGGATATACTCCTAAGACTAAATCAAAGAAAGATAGTACTCAATGTACTAAGTTTGTTAAAGCCACCAATTTCAAACTAAAACCTAGGAAATTAAAGTTAGATCCTCCAAATAGGTTCATTAATTTATGGGTTCCAAATTGGTTAGATAATACTGAAAAAGAACAATATATTGATAATTTTATTAATAAGGTTCATTTATCTAATGATTATATTTTGAGAGGGCATTCAAACTCTTCATGGGTTTGGCATCCCAAAACTTAACCCCATGGACCCCAAAATAAAAAGGGTACCAATGTGCATATTTTATAATTTTTCAGGTACCAAATAGTCGATGCTCAAGGCATATGACAAGAAATCTATTGAACCTTGGATAAATATGAAAAGGGTTTGTTATTGGCATCAGCAAAGTCGGTAACTCTAAAACTCATCTGATTATTTAGTTTATTTCATGTTTTTATTTCCCCACTTGTTTTATTTATATTGAAACTCTACATATTGTCTAGAAGTTAATTAAACAATTATTTTTTACCTTTTTATTGATGACAAAGGGGGAGAAAAGGTATAAATATACTAGACAAAATGATAAGGGAAGTGCACAGAGTTTGGGGGAGTCAACAGATTTAGGGGGAGTCAAATATAAAAAGTATTATATTTTATATCTTAAATATTTATATGGTTGTCAACATCAAAAAGGGGGAGATTGTTAATACCTTAAGTACCCTAGGTATTGATTTTGATGACAACAACCATATAAACATTACTATAACATATCTTTGAGTTGTGCAGTTACATTAGATATATTATGAAGATATTTATAAAGATAAACAAGAATACAAAAGAAGAATTACAGAGAAAGGATAATCAATGCAATTGAAGACTAAAAGCTATTAGAGAAGAATGATGAAGAACATAGGTGTTTGAAGTGATGAGGAGTTGGTTAAACCTTAGAATATCATGTTAAAGATCCCATGGCAATCATACTTGAAGATAATCAACCATTGACCTCAACCAAATCACAAAAATCCACATATATAAGGAAATTTAAAGTGCAGGAAATTTGCGACACTTATAAGTGTTGCTGGCATATTTGCAACACAAGTATGTCGACGTACTCTTTTTGATATGCCGACATATAACGGCTAGTCCAGATTTTGGAACTCAAATTGGGTAGTTATTTCCCTCCACCCTTTCACCAGAAGACACATCATTTCATACACTATTTAAAGGCCTTTGGTAACGAGTTTATACACGTTAATTTCACATTTTCTTCTACTCCTACTTCTCCATTTATTCTCTACAAAATTCCATTGAAAACTGTCCTATTACTCTTGCAAATTCACTCTCTTTCACTCCTATTCTTCATTGATTTGCAAGCCACACAATACCAGAGAGTTGTTCTTGAATTCATATCATTCTCTCTCTGATTTAATCCTATTTCCTCAAAGAATTCAAAGATATATTGCCATTGGAGGTCTATAGGATCATTGTATCAAATCTGCAAGAATCTGTATAGAAGATACGTCTACTTGTCATTGTTTGTTGCTGTTGATAAGGAGAAGGTGTATCTTGTAGCCCGTGAAATCAAGATTGTAAAGGTGTTCTTGCCACCCGTGGAAAGCAAGCGATTATAGTGAAATTCTGCACGGTGGAGTGCAGGACTGGATGTAGGATTTGTTAATCTGAACTAGTATAAAAATCCTGGTGTTATTTACTTTACTGCATTTTATTTTATTTCTTTTGATTTGAATTCGAATAGATACAGTTTATATGTCTAGCGTCTGAGTAACCTTAAGGTCCTAACAAACGAGGCAGGGAAAAATGTAATCAAGTAATTTAATATATTTTTAAAATCAAGTTATGTGTATTTGTCAGTTACTTAGTTTTATAGTTTGATATATATATTTGAATCGAAAGTTTAGGTATTTCCCAATATTACAAAATGATTTTAAGTATTCACTTAACGTCTCAATTGCCACAATATATCCGTCTCACTTTCAAAGCCTGACAATAAACACTAAAGATGTCATGGTAATCATCCAAATCATGTTTAAGCGACTATAGTTCAATTATATATCTACTTAGTATTTATAGGACTTTGTACATATGTTGATCAGACTTATATCCCCATATCACTAAGTACTCGGTAGTCCAATCTTAATATCACAAAAAATAATTGAAACTTTTTCTTTAAAACAAAATTTCCAAATATATTTATTATAAAATTTATTTCAAATCACTTACCATATATTTCAAATAGGGAAAATTATATTATTAATACTGTATACATAATTGTAACAACCCGAAATTTTGGAACCAATTTAAAAAATTTATTTTAGCAATTTTAGTGAATTTTGAAAATTTAAAATAATTTATTTTAAATAATAACGATTAAAAATTTATTTAAATCGAAGTTAGAACGAATATATTTATTTTAACTATAAAAGGAGTTTAAAATAACGCGATAGTTTGAAAATTTGAATTTGAACTTTGATTGAACGTACAGGATTCAAAATAAATTAGATTTCAGTAAAACCAAAAATATTTAAATCTGTTTAAAAAAATCTTTCCAATGAATCTGAAAAATTGAAATTTCATAGCAGGAATAAAAAGTTATGCCCAGTTAAATATTCAGAATAGTCATTATGGAATATATATATATATATAATAAATAGCCATTTTGCAAACGACCTCCATTTTCGATGAAACCACTTTGGTTGTATCCGGAATGTCAAATTATTTCTAGATTCATAATTTTTGGAATTAATATGTGAGCGCAGTAAATATAAATGTGTTTTGTCAAATTTAGTCAATTTGGATCGACCAGAAAATGGCCATTTTGCAAAAGGTCTCCAAATTCGACGAAATCAATTTTGTTAGGACCGTACTGTCAAAACATAGTTAGATTTATTTTTCGGGAATTTTTAGAGTCGGTATGTGGCCCTAGTAAATTAAAATGTACGATCGAATTAAATAACTAAATGATTTATTTTTTAAATTAAAGAAAAGTGGGCTAAGACGATCAAACAGGCTGACGAAACTTATTCCATTATGTCCGGAACGGAGGTATTTGGCTAGCGACAACATTAGTTGGGCTGGATTTGGAGAAATTATGAATTAATGGGCTTCTTTGTAAATTAATGAATTAAATAATTAAAATATTATAAATATACCCTTATATTAAAACCCTAACCCTAAGCAAATGAGAGCAGCCTCTAGTTTGGAATCAACGCACCAAATTCTCCCATTTTGATTCACGAAAATATTTCCATCCTCTCACTAATCCAACCAATTTCTAAAACAAAAATTGATGAGCTTCATGTGACCTTGAATTTCATATGGACAAGATTGAGTTTCATAGGGTATCGCTCTCGATTTTGGTCCCTAAACCTGCTGCGCTCGAGTCCAAATCCGAATTGTTACAGCTGGTATCAAAGCTCTGGTTAGCTCAAATCTTTGGGGTATAACTCGTTAGAACTGAACAAAAGACTCATCAGAGGTAGGACTAGTAATATCCTATAAAAGAATACTCATTCGAGATAAGATCAGTAGCATCCTAGAATGAGAAAACTCGTTAGAGATGGGGTTAGGAATGCCCTAGAATGAGTTGAGAGTGACAAGTTTATAATTAATGTATTTGTGATTTTATATATAATCTGATTTTAGAAATATGATTTTTGAATATATAGAAGTTATATATATTTGAAAAGTTAATCAACTAATTGATTGATGATTGTGTTGTGTGATTATTAGTACAACTAATAAAATTATTGAAACCAATAAAAAAATGAAAGTTGAGTTGGTTAATTAAACAACTTTAAGCTTCGTTCCTTTTCGAGGACGAAAAGATTTTAAGTGTGGGAGATTGTAACAACCCGCAATTTTGGAACCAAATAAAAAAATTATTTTAGCAATTTTAGTTAATTTTGAAAATTTAAAATAATTTATTTTAAATAATAACGATTAAAAATTTATTTAAATCGAAGTTAGAACGAATATAATTATTTTAACTATAAAAAGAGTTTAAAATAGCGCGTTAGTTTGAAAATTTGAATTTGAACTTTGAATGATTGTACAGGATTCAAAATAAATCGTATTTCAGTAAAACTGAAAATATTTAAATCTGTTTAAAAATATCTTTCCAATGAAACTGAAAAATTAAAATTTCATAGCGGGAATAAAAAGTTGTGCACAGTTAAATATTCAGAATAGTCGCTATGGAATTTATATATATTTTTTAATATGATAAATAGCCATTTTGCAAACGACCTCCATTTTCGACGAAACCACTTTGGTTGGATCCGGAATGTCAAATTATTGCAAGATTATAATTTTCGTAATTTTTGGAATTAATATGTGAGCGCAGTAAATATAAATGTGTTTTGTCAAATTCAGTCAATTTGGATCGACCAGAAAATGGCCATTTATCGAACAGTCTCCAAATTCGACGAAATCAATTTTGTTAGGACCGTAACATCAAAACATAGTTAGATTTATTTTTTAGGAATTTTTAGAGTCGGTATGTGGCCCAGGTAAATTAAAATGTATGATTAAATTAAATAACTAAACGGTTTATATTTTAAATTAAAGAAACGTGGGCTAATACGATCAAACGGGCCGACGAAACGTATTCCATTGTGTTCGGAACTGGGTATTTAGCTAGGGGCAACATTAGTTGGGCTGGATTTGGAGAAATTATGAATTAACGGGCTTCTTTGTAAATTAATGAATTAAATAATTAAAATATTATAAATATACCCTTATATTAAAACCCTAACCCTAAGCAAATGAGAGCAGCCGCCAGTTTGGAATCAACGCACCAAATACTCCCATTTTGATTCACGAAAATCTTTCCATCCTCTCATTAACCCAACCAATGTATAAAACAAAAATTGATGAGCTTCAAGAGACCTTGAATTTCATATGGACAAGATTGAGTTTCACAGGGTATCGCTCTCGATTTTGGTCCCTAAACCTGCTGTGCTCGACCCAAAATCCAAATTGTTATAGCATAATTTGGCCATATGTTAATTTGATGGATCAAGCATCTTTTTGCTAATGCATCAGTCATTGATTCAACGATGGATTGAGCAGTTCTAAAAAGTGGATCGGGAGGTCTTCAGTGTCGTGGATCGGGCACATATATTGTGCCATGGATCGGTCATTCTCATTCAATGGATCGGGCACGTATCTAGTGCCTAAATCGGGCAATTGCTTCCCATGATGGATCGATGCAGATTTTACCAATGGATCAGACAATAAACCATGGATCGGGTAAGCCTCCCCTTTGATGGATCGGGCAAAAGCCATTTGACCTGGCTAGGCGCTGCACATTGTAAAAAATGAGATAGAGTTGATGGCGCATCGAGGGATCTGCTTGATTTTATGGAATGAGCATTAAGACCGGATCCATAGATGGATCAGATATATGTGGTGCTGCCACATGGCATGGATTGGACATCTGATCCATGTCCTGCACACATAAATTACGACTTTTCCACTCCACTCCAAATCACGCCTATAAATACCCCGTCACTTCTTACATTGAACAGAACAAATTTCTTCACCCCGAAGAGCTGCCATTTTCATTTCTCAACATCAAGCAATCATCTCAAATTCCATTATAGCTTCATCAAACTTCGATCAAAAATCTCCATCATCATCGTGAAATCATCAAAGATCGTCAAAGTGCTTGATTATCTCAGATCTACTTCAATAATCTCCATAACTAAAGAGATCTAAGCGTTTCTACAATGAATTCAAGAGACTAAAGAAAAGAAAAGAGAATTGTAAAAGAGATAAAAGATGTATGAAGAGAAAATGATTATGCACCTTGTAGTGATGAGAATCGTAATGGAATCCCCGATTAAAGTGGACGTAGGTCAGATCTGAGGCCGAACAACTATAAACACTTATTTTGCTCTTAACTTTGTTTAATCATTTGCGAAGTGTTGAAATACACCTTGGGGTGCTAGTGCAATTTTTTTCATTAACATTTTTGGCGCTCACCGTGGCGCCTGAACCCACGACCATAAGGTTAAGAACCTTGGTTGATTTTTTTGGATTGTAAAGATTGAAAGCCCGTCATTCTACGATTGATCCATACAATCTAGAAGTCAGGCCCGGTCAAAGAATTCCTACAAAGTTTGTAAGTTTGTTTGAAATCATGGCACCGTCAAAGAAGGGTAGTAAGTCTGTTAGAGGATCGGATAATGTTTTTAATGATGCTGCAACTCCTCAAACAAATCATCCAGCTTATTCTCAAACTTCGGCAGTTGGTGTTTCTCGGGAAGAGTTGGATATTGTTGTTGCTAGCTTGACTCAGCAAATGGAGACTGCAAACAAAGCAATGATGTATAGGCTAGAAGCTCTTTTCGTTGCTTAGGCCAATGCAGCGAATTAGAAAGTTGAAATTAATCTTGAAGATAATGCTAACTCTTCTGCCTCATATCTCAACCGTGAGTACATTATTGAAGAAGTTGACGATTCAGATGATGACATTGAATATTCTAAACCTAATGCCAAGAGACATTCCGAGAGTTGTACTTTGCGCAAAGTGGCTAGTCCCATCAAAGGGCACCTCCCCAAGCAGGAGGCTCAAGGCCCCGAATCCCAAACCGAGATCGCTTGCTCCGGCGAGCATCTGGTAAAGGTGATGACGTTAGCCCCGTGGGTCGACACGATGATGAAGAATGTCTTTCGGAGATGGTGAGGCAGATTATGAAGGAGAGCATGGAAAGGAATAATGATGAAAGAGAAATTGATTTCACTCCAAGCAAAATTCAACTTACTGAAAGAATTCGGAAGGCATAATTTCTGAAGAAGTTTGTTCCTCTGACCTTGCCAGCTTATGGTGGAACTGGCGATCCTAACCAATTCCTGTACAAGTACGACCAGCATATGAATGGTGCATAGGCCACAAACGAAATCAAGTGCTTATACTTTCCCATTTACTTGGAAGGAGTAGCGTCACTTTGGTTCATGAAATTGTCGCCAAAGTCCGTGGATCGTTTCTCTGTTCTGCCGAAGAAATTCAGGGAATAGTTTAGGTTGTATACAATGAAACTCAAAGACATGATGTCGTTGACTGATTTAGAGCAAAGACCGGGTGATTTAGTTAGAGTCTTTCTTACTCGCTTCAATGCTGCCATAACTGAAGTGGGGAATCCATAGCCCCGTATGGTGTTGATGGGATTATACAAAGCCGTGGATAAGAAGTCTGCACTCGAGAGATGAATGAAAATGAAGAACCCTAATACCCTTGAAAAGTTTTATAAGAAGGCTAAGGAATTTACCAGTGTAGAAGATGACCCTTCTCCTGCTCAGAATGTTGTTGAAAGTAGTGCTGTGCCAAAAAAGAAAGATAACAGTGCTCAAGGTGGTCAAAAGAATAATGTGGGACATAAGAGCGGAAATGATGGGAAGGACAATAGGAATGGAAAGAAGCTCCGATTCTTGAGCCTCTCAGAATTGATTCCTCTGACAGACACCACAAAATTATCTTTACTACCACTAAAGACACAGAGAATTATCCAAATCCGAGACCGCTAAAGATTAGGGAAAACTAGATGAAGTTTAAAAGGTTTGTCACTTCCATAATCAGCCTATCCACAACACAAATGAATGCAGACATCTCAGGAGTTTGATCGAAGAATTGATAAGGAAGAATAAGATTCAACAATAAGTGAAAAAGTCGCAGACTGCTAATTCTTCCTCAAATCCCCAAGGGAAAAGTGCACCTGCAGTCAACCTAGTTCAAGTAGTTGAGCTCTAGTGCAAGCTAGCTAAAGGACGTTGATTAATAACATTTCTGGAGGTCTTCATCCACCATGTAGTAGACGGGGAGATATTAAAAGATTTGCACATGCATTGAAGTAGGTCCTGAAGGAATAGCGGTGTTCGATCATGAGCAATACTATTTCTGTGAAGCAGCAAAAGATCTCTTATGAAGACATTGTGTTCAGAGAGAAAGATGTAGAAGGTGTGATAACTCCTACTATCGACCCGATGGTTGTGACAATCAGGATAGGCCCAACAATGGTTAAGAGGGTGCTTGTTGATTGCGGCACCTCCATTAATGTTCTGTTCCGGAACACTTTTAACCAGGTGAAGCTTTTCATGGCTGATGTGAGAGCTTGTCAAACAAAGATCCAGGGGTTCACGGGAAAACCAAAGCAATCAATTGGTGTTACTGACTAGCTTGTCGAATTAGGAGAAGGAGAAAGGAGAGCTATTATAATGCAAAACTTTGTGCTTGTAGTCGAACTTTATGCATATAATACATTCCTGGGCAGACCAGCTCTAGCCGATTTCTGAATTGCCTTAGCCCCTTGGTGTTTAACTATGAAGTTTTCTAATAATAAGGGCGTTGGTGTGATCACAGGAGACCATGATACTGCTAGAGAATGCTATCTCACTGAGTTGCGTGAAGCAAAGAAGAAGGATAAGGGTAAGAGTGTGGAGGCTCCTCTCCGCGTTCGTGACCCCATTTTATAGCGACTAGGGCACGACCTCTGCACTGGAGATCATAGTGGGGCTCAGAAAAAGACTGATCCTCAAAAGCCAGTGCAGGAGATAATCAAGCGGCGCCAACATAAGTCATAATTTCCATATCAGTTCATCTAAAAGATCCTAATCGGGTGTTGAAGATGGGATCTCAGTTGGGCCAGAAGTTGCAAAAAGATTTAGTTGTTTTCTTGAAAGCAAATATGGACGTATTATCTTGGAGTAATTCTGATATGTGTGGGATTTCACTCGAAGTAGTGGTTCATGCATTAAACATTGATCCAAGCATATCACCCATGAGATAGAGAGAAGAATTCAAGGCCCCGAGAGATCGATGGATCTCAAGGAAGAAGTGGATAGGCTGATGGAAAATCGCTTTATTCGAGAGTCAACGTATCTGGATTGGGTGTCAAATCATGTGTTAGTGAAGAAACCAATGGCAAATGGCAAGTATGCATCGATTATTTAGACCTCAATAAAGCATTCCCAAAAGATAGTTTCTCGTTGCCCAGAATCGATCAGCTTGTAGATGTGACAGCAGGGCATAAGCTTTTATTATTCATGGATGCTTATTCAGGCTATAACCAGATTATGATGCATGAACCAGACCGGGAGAATAAAAGCTTTGTTACAGATGTTGGGTTGTACTGTTACAAGGTAATGTCATTTAGGTTAAAGAATGCTGGAGCGACTTATCAACGTCTCGTCGATGCGATGTTCAAGTCTCATATTTGAAGGACTATGGAAGTCTATGTGGATGACATGCTGGTAAAGTCAAAAAAAGCATATGATCATTTGGAGAAACTGACTGAGATGTTTCGTATCTTAAGGAAGTACGATATGAAGTTGAATCCTCTTAAGTGTTCATTCGGAATCGCATCTCGCAAATTCCTTGGGTTCATGGTCAATTCCAGGGGCATCGAGGCCAACCCTACTCAGATTTTAGCATTGAGAGAACTGCGGGCTCCTAGGACAAAGAAAGAACTTTAGAGCTTGCATGGGAAGGTTGATGTTTTAAGGCGCTTCATTTCAGTGGCAACAGATAGGTGTATTCCACTATTTGATGCATTGAGAAAAGGGAAGAAGGACTTCCAATGGACTCCAGAATGTCAGACGGCTTTTGAGGAGTTATTCAAACATATGGAAACACCTCCGATGTTGTCGAAGCCTAAAGATGGAGAAGATTTGTTCTTTTATTTAGCTATTTCATCACATGCCTTAAGTGCAGCTTTGGTCAGAGATGATTCAAAGATTCAAAGGCCAATATTTTATATCATCAAAGGCTTATCGGGGCAGAGTTGAACTATCCAAAGTTGGAAAACTTTGCATACTGTTTACCTATTGCCTCGAAGAAGCTCAGGCCATAATTCTATCAAGGTGCTCATTAACTAGCCGTTAAAGCAAATCTTGTTCCGTCCAGAGACTTCGAGGAGATTACTGAAGTGGAATATTGAACTCAGTCAATATGACATCACTTATCATCCACGAAGAGCAATCAACGGGAAAGCTTTGGAGGATTTCATTACAGAATTCACTGACAAAGACGATGAGAAGAAAGAGCCTGTGCAGGTGGTGGTTCAACGAAAGTTGTTTGTTGATGGATCTATGAATGAGTATTGTTCCGGGGCCGGAGTGGTGCTAGAGACTCCCAAAGAACGCTCAGTATGCTATGCATTGAGGCTCGAATTTCCATCAACAAACGACGATGCAGAGTATGAAGCTTTGATAGCCGGATTGAGGATAACAAAGTAGCTCAATCTGAAAGATTTACAAATATTCAGCGATTCTCAGTTGGTGGTGTGTCAAGTCAAATGAGAATTTCAAGCTAAAGGAGGAAATTTTCTAGCTTATTTGTCTAAACCTTGGGAGCTTCTCAACAATTTAGACTATTACACCATCACTCATACTCCGAGGGAGGAGAACATGAAGGCGGATTCACTTGCCAAATATGCTAGCTCAGGAAATGCTCAGTTGTTGGGGTTAGTGCCCATCGAAGTTCTATCCAATCCGAGTATTCAAGATGCTGATATTGTCTGGGTCATGGAAACTGCCGAAGAGCCACTCATGGATGACCCCAATCAAGGACTATCTTCTCAATGGGAAACTTCCCACATATCATAAGAAGCGAAGGAAGTTGTTACGGAAGGCACCTCTATTTCTTATGCAGGATGGTTGGTTATACAAAAGGGGTTTCTCTATGCCTCTACTCAGATGTGTTACCAAAGAGGAATCCAAGGCAATTCTGGCAGAATTACATGGTGGAGAGTGTGGAGGACATTCAAGTGGACAAACATTGGCCAAGAAAATTATGCGATATGGTTATTTCTGGCCCGACATGAATCGAGACTCTACAACGTATGACAGAAAATGTGACAGATGTCAGAGATTCACCAAGATTCCTAGAGTGCCATCTATAGAGTTGACTCAAATGGTCAGTCTATGGTCGTTTGCTGTCTGGGGCATTGATCTGATTGGAGCGTTTCCTACTGCCAAATCTAGTATGAAGTATGCCATTATTGCTGTAGATTGCTTCACAAAGTGGGCCGAAGCAGAGCCACTGGCCACCATTACCTCAAAGAAAGTCATCAACTTTGTCTTAAAGAATATCATTTGTAGGTTTGGTGTTCTGCAGAAGATAATCACAGATAATGGGACTCAGTTTGAAAGCGAAGGTTTCAAAGCTTTCTGTGCCAAGTATAAAATCCAGTAGAGTTTTACAGCTGTAGCCTATCTGCAGGCAAACAGGAAGGTGGAAGCAATCAATAAGATAATAAAGTCAACCATCAAGAAGCATTTTGAGAAAGCAAAAGGTGGTTGGGTGGATGAGCTCCCTCTTGCACTATGGGCATATTGAACAACTTATAAATCTACGACCGGGCACACTCCTTTTTCCTTCATATTTGGTTCTAAAGTGATGATTTCGATGGAGCTAGAGATTCCTACTCACCGCAGAATTCATTTCGACCAAGCATAGAACGATCAGCTGCAGCTAGAGGCACTCAATCAACTTGAAGAAAGAAAGAAGGGAGCAGAGCTTTGAATCGCAGCACATCAAAGGAGAGTAGCCAGACACTTCAACATCAAGGTTCACTAGAGGACTTTCGAGGTTGGTGACCTTGTGCTGAAAAGTGTGATGACTGCCACAGGTGTGTTTTGACCAACCTAGGAAGGACCATATGTTATTAGTCAAAAGCTTCTGGATGACACCTTCAAACTCTCAACAGTTGATGGAATCCCCATCCCACGAGCTTGGAATTCTGACCATCTATGTCATTATTTTACTTAGTTGCTTTGTTTAATTTCTTGTAAAAATAATAATTGTAAATATTTTTGCGAGTCTTGTAATTGAACATCATCATGAATGAAAAGCATGCATGCTTATATCAAAAATACTTTTGCCATTTTTTGTCAAACAGTTCAAAAATTGCTTAAACACGATTTAATATTGTAGGTCATCAAAAGAGCGCTTGCTTCTTCAAAATCCGATGATACTTACAAATCATCCCAACGAAAATAACTCAAGTGTTGAGTGCCCCCAACGTCCATCTACGCATACACGAGGATGTGGAGCACCCCCTTGAAGGTTTAAAGGAGGGAATCGCTAGGATTCCAACGATCAGAAGCACGATAAGTAGATGAAAGGATACAAATTGAAAGTCCCACCAAAGGGGTACCCCTCCTAGTGAGAGGTACAAGGCATTGGTTCTCCAACCAAGATAGCTTGATGAGACAAGTGTTTGGTAAAAGGACAGGCACCCACCCCGTGGAATAACGCAATAAAGGAGGCTTCCAACAAGTTGCAAGTTGCACCAAAAGGGCACCTCACCAAGTGTGAGACTCAGGGCCCTGATCTTTTAAGCCGTGAATCTCTTTCTAAGTTAAGCATCCGGTGAAAGAATCGGCGTCTACCCCGTGGAACTATGCAAACACCCAAGACCTTTATGAAGGCACCCTCTCTGAGTCTTTGACGCGTCGATTAATCAGTTTAATTGGAGATGAAAGTCTTCATTACCTGAATTAACCAAGATGGATTGTAGATGAAGTTGGGCTCTAATCAAAGACCTCTCCAGGGGAACCCTCTCCGAGTCTCTAACGCTTCAGTTAATCAGTTTAATTGGAGATGAAAGTCTTCACTGCCTGAATTAACCAAGCTGGATTGTAGACGAAGTTGGGCTCTAAACAAAGACCTCTCCAGGGGTACCCTCGCCGAGTCTCCAACGCTTCGGTTAATCAGTTTAATTGTAGAAGAAAGTCTTTACTACCTGAATTAACCAAGTTGGTTTGTAGACGAAATTCGGCTTTAACCAATGACCTCTATGAGGGCTCCCAATCCGAGTTGTTAATGCTCAAGCTAACCCACTGGCAGTAGACGAAATTCTTCGACACTTGAATTAACTAAGCTGGATTGGGACGAAGTTGGACACTTTAAACCTAAGAACTTACAGAGGGGCACCCGATCTAGTCTACCGACGCTTAAATATCGGTTAGTAGTAGACGAAAGTCTTCGACGCTTGAATTAATTAAGTTGGATAGTGGACATACATTAGGCCATAATATTAGACCTCTCATGTGGGGGCACAATTACATAAGACTTCTCCAAGAAGACGCACCAAGTCAACCAACGAAGCCGGGTTTCCTGGATGCAACGACAGGCTCCGAAGCTCTCAAAGAAATGGCAGAAGTAAAAAATACTTCGCCAACAAATTAGAAGCTTCGAGTGTCCTAGTCAAATTCAATGAAACTCAACAAAGTAGATAGCATCCAGTATATGCAATTCGTGATGACCTATGGTATGGGGGCAACACAACCACATTGGAATGGAATAATTCTCTTAAAGCATACCACAACTCATTACGACTTCAGAACAAATAAAAGACTTATATCCCGCAAATAGATGAATATGCAAAAGCATGATAAAGCTGAAGAAAAAAACCTAAGGTACACCGAACTAGAAGCATTATTATTACATCAAAGCAATTCTCAAAATCAAGTCTTCACAAATTTAAAGGCGAGGATCGACACTCAAATAAACATCCAGCCAAAGAAAACTACAAATAACAAAGCCAAATAAAGCAAAGCAGATAGCCAAAAGCTCTAATCATCCTTCTTCCTGCCTTTAGAAGCACTGCCAGACCTTAGTGTAAGCTTTGGAACTCTGGAAGGAGGAGGTGTACCATCAGGCTGTCCTTTTCCCTCGGTCTCTTCATCATCCTTTGGATACTCGCGAGAAGAGAGAGCAAGTGTCTTCTTTTGAGCACTATGTTTTTCTCTGCGTTTCTTAGATGGAGTTTTACTCTTTTTCCCTAAGCGGCCTTTTTTACCCTTGTCCGGGCTTCCATCTATATCTTTAATCCCCTCTGTCGCTCCTGGCGAGAAGTCCGGGTCATCCAAATTAACAATTGCATCAATCTTTTCTGCTTATGACCCGGTTTGAATAACAGAGGTGGGAGTAAAGTCTGTATCCATAGAAGAATCACACAGAGGAGGATTGTTGGTCGAAGCAGTTGTCGCCAGCAAGGTTGAAGATCTAGAAATGGCCGTAGTCCCCGTCACTTCAGCAATATCGAAAGAAGGCTTCGGTGTAATCAGGCCTAATGCATATAAATGGTAAGCAAGAAGCTCATTGTATCCTTGTGGAGTGATAAAGTAATCCAAGTCCAATAAGACTTGTTTAATGTCAACTTTACATGAGGCATGAGTGCTTCTATGATCCACTTCATAATCATCTGGGTTGTCATCATTGCCTTCGTCATCTCCTGCATGCTCCTCAACGGCTTCTTTCCTTTCTTCATGGTTGGCAGAGGGATCGGTGGAAGGCATAACGACAGCCCTGGGATCAGAAGCGATTATAATATCAGTAGAGGTAGTACAGGTGGTGGTGGCAGCTGTATCCGGGGCATGCAACCCCGAAGATCCAATACCAACTGTCAAACCACGCTCTCTCCTGAGCTCCTCTTTCCCCTTGGCTAGGGCAGCACGAGAACCGTCATCTAGAAGGGACTTCAAGAGTTCTTCCTCAGTATAGTTGCTGTCCTCAAGCTGCGCAAACATGTCTTCACAAACCTCAGCTAATGTGATTGAGAATTTATCTCCCAAGAAAGATAATGTAACACCCCACTCCCGCTATAGTCACTCACTAAGGGAATGCCATAGCATCGGTGGAGTATTTTAGTGAATATAGAACAGAAAAATTACAACAAGACAGATATAAACAGTACTTGAAATTTGAAACATCATCTCATAACAGCGGAAATAAAACATGTCTGGTTACATCATAAAACCACAATAAAAGTCAGTACAATATCCATCAAAATAAAGAAGTACATAATCCCACTCTCATACAATAGCCAAAACAAAAGAAAAGATAACTGGATAACTGGAGCTTTACATCTATCCAAGCTCCTAAAGACTGGAACAGCAATCCGATCAAGCTCCACTACTGCTAGGATCCACCGTAGGACCTGAGGGTTGGGAAAAAGATAAAAACAACGGGGTCAGACATAAGTCTGAGCGAGTCCTATAACTTTAACAATACAATCGTTAAAGTAAACAGAGGAGACATAAACTGATATACGGTAACTAATGGGGATTAATGGCTGCACTAAGCAGTCAACTGAACTAAGATAAAAGATAAAGACGCATCTACCCTTCCAAAGGTAAATTACTAAACTGCACCACACCAGTCGTTCCTAACTTAAAGGTTGATCCCACCCATGGACTTATAAAATTAACTTAATAGTACTTGCGTACCCCTAGGTGACCAAGTAGACGCCACTGGGCCCTACAATCCACTAGGTGTACACATTACTCCCCATTCGATCGGCTCCCTAACGTAGATACCCGTGCTGGCCCCACCATGGGGTGTACCATTCCCCAACGTGGCAACCCGATATATTTAACGGTGCACGGCTTATATCTACACGATGCAACAACGGCTTACCTACCAGCCCGGGCCCACTCACGCATATGAAGCCCGTTGGACTTGCGTTGCCACCGCTAACCCGTTTGCCTCTTACAGTCAAGCCCAGTATGCGTGTCCCGTCCTCGACATGGGTCGAGCCCACAAAGATATGTATGGGTTACTGGTTGAAATGGGCCTCCCACAAGCTACCCACCTAAGCTTGTCCCTTAACCCTTTAATCATGTCTTAATTACATGTTTCCACTTTGGTTAAGTATTCTAATCGTATTTTCCTATTGCCACCCAAGGCAACCACTAGATTTCCTCATGCCACCCAAGGCACCCACTTAACCTCTCATGTCCCTCTACATGCTAATGTGGTTAAGTGTTTCTTAATTAATTAATTAAGATCGTAACCTTTGTAAAGACCTCTCACATTAGACTGTCTTTTATGACCGCTGGTTAAGCCGGTTGGGTCCGGGCAGCCTTATGTCATAACCGAGTCTAACCTCGTGTCTTTACATTAATCACGTATTTAGTTTGTGCCTAAGACCTCTCACATTGGGCTAACATTTGTAGCAACTGGTTAAGCCGGTTGGGTCCGGGCAGTTTTACGCTACAACTGAGTCCAACCTCGTGTCTTAGTCAATTAATTACACCTAATTAATCACCCTCATAATTTAAATTAATTATCCCTAATTAATATTAAGCTTTTCATAACATGGGTAGACCTAACTCAATAGGTAAATTCCCATGGGGTAGACCTAACTCAATAGGTAAATTCCCAACACATAGTATGGGTACACCTAACTTAATAGGCAAATTCCCATACTATGTTCCTTTATTTTATGTTATGCATAATTATATTAATTTCACACAATCTTATTAACTTATGCATTTAATTACCCCATCGTTCCCACGTAATTTCGTTCTCATGACATAACACATATAAAAGATGTCAACTTGCATATGAATGAACATGTTTCAAAGGTGCCATCTTGCATATTAACAAACACATAATTTGCATATGAACTTGCATAATATGTCACATAACTTGCATATAATCTTGTATAACATGTCACATAACTTGCATATAATATGTCACATAACTTACATATTCACTTGCATAATATACTTGCATATTAACCCATAGACTTGCATAATGTGTCATCATGAACTTGCATATTAACAAACATGTAACTTGCATATTAACAAACATGTAACTTGCATAGCATATCTTGCATATTAACATACATGTAACTTGCATATTAACAAACATGTAACTTGCATAGCATATCTTGCATATTAACATACATGTAACTTGCATATTAACAAACATGTAACTTGCATAGCATATCTTGCATATTAACATACATGTAACTTGCATAGCATATCACCATGAGCTTGCATAACATGCATATGATCACATAGCCCACAACTTGCATATTTAGCATCATGCAAACATAACATACACCATATTAAACTTTCATAAACTTACATACTCAACATGCATAAACATGCATAAACATACATACTCAACATGCATAAACATAAGATTAATGCTAACATCATATCATATGATTCAAGACTCATTAATCCACATACAAAACCATAAATCCCATCACATCTCATCTACTTAGTTTAACAAAAGATCATCAAAGTGATAGAAACTCACTACTAGCAATTTTGCACTCCAAATGAAGAAGATTAAGATGCTTAGAATGGATTAGAGGTTGATTAGAGAGTGATTAGCTTGCAACCCTCTTCATTGATTTGTGGAGGCCATGATCAAGTTTCATTTTGCCATAGTTTAATTACAAGATTTAATTATGAATGAATTAGGGCTAGGTTAGGGTCTTATTTATAGGATTAGGTAGTGTTTTAGGCCCTTAGATTAACCCTAGATTTGATTAGGACCCTTAGATTTCGGAACCCTCTAGAACATAGCCCAAGACTCAACCAAGACCAGACCTGGTGCACCCAGATCAACAGGGCCGACACCCTGTGTCGACACTCCTGTCGACAGGGCTGTCGACACCCCTGTCGACACCCCTGTCGACATGCCTGTCGACACGGGGCTAGGCGGGAATTTTTCCCCCCTTCCCTCTTTTGGCTCCAAACTTGTTTTAGAGCCGAATTTTAAATCTGTTTTTAAATTTAAATTTTCTAAAAACTTCTTTGGGCCATAACCGGGCCATACGGACTCCGATTCTCGAAAACTCGGACTCTATTTCGCGTATTTTTCCGAGACGAACGCAATGACGCAGCCCGTTTCCCCTGGTTCTCACATCTGAGATTAATTATACTTTAATTTCTAACCATTAGTATTAATTGAAATTCGGGGTGTTACATTCTCCCCTCCTTAAAGGATTTCGTCCCTGAAATCTCTAAGCTAAGGAGAACGTATCCTACCAACCAAACAACCATCTACTAAACCATCAACCATAAGCAACCATTATCCTTAGAAACTTCTAATGATGTATGAACATATGAAGAAAGTGCGTGTATATGTTCGTATACTAATGCAAAATCAGGCGGTCTACTGATTCAGTCGACCTCCTTAATGCAAACCATGATAGTGCCATGCATCCAATATGTATGCGAAACCCTATTGACACATACAATTTCTATATGCGTGCACAACCATACACCAAAATGCATCATCCATATGATAACACAGCCATGATACATCCATCAATCTAACTACCACATCCATTTATGCGATATGCAATATGAAGTGACTGAGCCGATCTAGTGCCTAATGTGTGTGTATATGCATCCACGAGCAACCACTAGCAATCAATTGCATCCACATGCATCCATCAACCATAACATGTTTCAAACACATGTTTCAACCATAGGTTTTACCCTATCTAAAGGTCATAGGTACTAGCGAGAAGATATACTAAAGATAAGATAAGTACTAGACAAGCGATAAAGGAGAAGTTAAAAGACATACTCTCAAAAAGAAATGGATACAAAGAACGCATCTTCGCTTCCGTCTCCCAAGTAGCATTGCTTTCGTCACCTCCCCATTGCACTTTAACTAGCTGAACTTCCCTGTTCCTCAACTTCCTAGTTTCTGACCCAAGGATGCGAGTAGGAGCTCGTCGAATCGTCGCATCACGCTCTACCTCTACATCTCTAAGCAAGCTCGGCTCTACCACCTCTGCGGTCTCATGTAAGCACTTCCTCAAATGTGATACATGGAATACATCATGAACACCACTAAGTCTGTCGGGCAACTCCACCCTATATGCCATCCGTCCAATCCTTTCCTTAATAGGAAATGGCCCAACAAACCTCGGTGCTAACTTCCCAACGGACCCAAAGCGAACAACATTTCTCAATGGAGATACTTTGACAAAAACCATGTCCCCAACCTCAAACTCAAGATCCGTCCTTCTCTGATCCGCATAAGATTTCTGTCTATCTTGCGCTGCCTTCATCCTTCTACGAATCAAATCAATCTTCTCTGAAGTCTCTCTAACCATATCTGGCCCAAGCAAGATCTTATCCGTAGATTCCCACCAACATGTAGGAGATCGACAAGGCCTTCCATAAAGAGCTTCGAAAGGTGCCATGCCAATACTAGACTGAAAGCTGTTATTGTATGCGAACTCCACCAAAGGAAGATGTTCTTCCCATGTACCTCCAAAATCCAAGATACAAAGCCTCAAAAGATCTTCTAAGATACGGTTCACCCTCTCGGTCTGACCGTCCGTCTGAGGATGATATGCGGTGCTCAAACACAACTGAGTCCCTACCGCCTCTTGCAAACTTCTCCAAAACTCACTAGTGAAGATAGGATCTCGATCACTCACAATGCTGGATGGTACGCCATGCAATCTAACAATCTCTCTAACATAGACTGAAGCAAGCCATGGAGCGGTCCTCTTACTCTTTATGGGTATAAAATGGGCACTCTTGGTAAGTCTGTCTACCACAACCCAAATTCCCGTATTGCCCTTCCTCGATCTCGGTAACCCATCGATGAAATCCATCGAGACACTATCCCACTTCCATTGCGGAACTTCCAATGGGTGTAGCAACCCACCGGGTTTCCTTTGCTCCGCTTTAACTTGTTGGCACACTAAGCATCTAGCCACATACTCGGCCACATCTTTCTTCATACCGGCCCAGAAGAAAACTCTCTTCATATCTTGGTACATTTTGTCTCCACCGGGATGAATAGTCATTCTTGAACAATGTGCATCATCCAAAATAGCCTTCTTCAAACCCTCATCTTGCGGTACACAAAGTCTACCGTCTCTATGCAACCATCCCCTATCATCTATGGTGTATCTACCCAAATGGTTGGACGACTCCCCCCTTATCAGCTTCTCTACCAACTCAACCAACTGTGGGTCGCCTCGCTGAGCCTCGCCAATCCGTCCCAAGAGAGTAGGTCTAACCTCCAAGGATGCCAACAAACCAGGTACAAAGTCAACAGAAGGTCTGAAGTCGAACAAAGAAAGAAACTCCAAGCTTCGCCGTTCCACGAACAATGGACTCAAAGATAGCCTTTTTCTACTCAAGGCGTCTGCCACCACGTTACCCTTGCCAGGGGTATACGCTATCTCGAAATCATAGGATGCTAAGAACTCCATCCACCTTTGCTGTCTTAAATTTAAATCCTTCTGAGAGAATAAGTACTTCAACGATTTATGGTCAGTGAACAACTCGAATCTCTCACCAAGAAGATAATGGCGCCAAGACTTAAGTGCGAAAATAATCGCGGCCAACTCTAGATCATGGGTAGGGTAATTCTTCTCATGCACTCTCAATTGCCTTCCCCCATAGGCTATTACCCTTCCCTCCTGCATCAAGACTGCGCCTAATCCTGTCCCACAAGCATCGGTATAAACAACAAACGGCTTACTCCCATCTGGAAGCACTAAAACTGGAGCGGTGGTCAAAGCTCTCTTTAACCGTCGGAAAGCATCATCACAATCTACGTCCCATGAGAAAACCAGATTCTTCTTCGTCAAGCGGGTTAATGGGGATGATATCTTCGCGAAGTCTTTGATGAACTTCCTATAATATCCTGCCAACCCCAAAAAACTTCTTACTTCGGTAGCATTTCTAGGAACTTTCCAATCCTGGATAGATACTATCTTTGCGGGATCCACAGCTATCCCTTCCTTAGAGACCACATGCCCTAAGAATCGCACTTCTCTTCTCCAAAAATGACATTTAGAGAATTTAGCTTTAAGACTATGTGCTCGAAGAGTCTCCAACACTTCTCTGAGATGTAAGGCATGCTCTTCTTCACTCTTGGAAAAGACCAAGATGTCATCCACAAAGACCACTACAAACTTATTCAGATACTCCCTGAACACTCTACTCATTAGATCAACAAAGTATGCAGGGGCGTTTGTCAACCCAAATGGCATCACAAGCCACTCATAAAAACCATCCGGAGTCCGGAAAGCAGTCTTCTCTATACTGTCTTCCGCCACTCTCAACTGATGAAACCCTGTAGCCAAGTCCATCCGCGAAAACACTGAGGCGCCAACCAACTGATCAAAGAGATCATCTATTCTCGGTAATGGGTGTCTATTCTTCTTTGTGAGCTTATTAAGTTCTCTATAATCCACACAAAGTCTGAGGGACCCATCCGCCTTCGTGGCAAACACTACTGGAGCTCCCCACTCCGATATACTTCGCCTTATGAACCCCTTCTCAAGCAACTCCCCTACTTGCTTATGAAGTTCTCTTCTCTCACGAGGAGCCATGTGGCGCACTGGCAAAGACACTGGTTTGGCATTATCCACCAAATAAATTCGGAAATCTATCTCCCGCTTCGGAGGCAAATCCTTCACCTCTTCAAACACATCCGGATATTCCCGGACCACTCTGACAGAACGCAAACTCTCGACCGAAGCATCGAGTGATTCAAGATAACTTAGCATAACAGATTCCATGGGATTACAAGAGATCTCGAGAGTATTACCCAAGCGGGTCATAAGCCTGACAATTCTCCTTTCACAATCAAGAACGACACCATTACTGGATAACCAGTCCATGCCCAAAATCAACCCATAGCCCGTGAAGCCCAATACAAAAGCATCACATCTAAACCCAACGCTAAGTATAGAAATCTTCAAACCCAAACATATCATAGACAGATATATGGAGCCCCCAATTGGGTTTGAAACAACCAAGGGATCCTCAACTAGACTGGTGTCTACGTGCAGTGACTCAACTAACGATGATGAGATAAAAGAATGCGATGCGCCAGAGTCAAACAAAGTACGAACTAGATGATCAAACAGAAAAACCAGACTTTCAACGGAAATAGTTCTACCTCTCTGCTGAATCGGTGGAACTGAGAGAGCCTGAACTTGCCCCCCTGACTGAGGTGGTGCTATAAGAGCTTGCACCTGACCTCCTGAGGTAGACCCCGTCCTCTGCCCCTTCTTTGGGCAATCCTTCACAAGATATCCTGCCTCACCACAATGAAAGCAACCGGTCTTCTTCTTTTTGCGACAATCCTTGCTGAGGTGGCCTGGGGTCCCACAATTGAAGCACTTCTTCTTCTTCTTCTTCTTGTCACCATTACCTTTTCCACCCTTGCCTTGTTGTTGTTGTTGCGGTTTCTTCTGATCCCCCTTCTTCTCTGGTGCCTTAGAATTCTTATCATCCTCATGCATAAATGCCATGTAGACAAGCTTCTCAAAGGTGGCCCCATAGGAATGTGAGTCATAGCTATTCCTTGCAATGGTTCGTTCAAGCCTCTAACGAACCTCAAAGCCTTCTTCTCCGGTGTATTCACCAACTCTATGCCAAACCTTGCTAATTGATTGAATTTGTTGACATATTCTTTCACCGTGAGATTCCCTTGCTTCAAATTCAAGAACTTCTCCATAAACAGATTCTCTTCCGCCCTTGAGAGAAACTTAGCCCCAAACCTTTGCTTGAAATCTGCCCAAGAGTCAACAGGGCGTTCTCCATTAGTGACCTCCCACCAGAATGAGGCCTCTCCCTTCATTAACCAAGCTGCCAACTTGACTTTCTTTCCCTCTTCCACTTCAAAGATATCTAGCAACTCTTCCACTTCCTTAAGCCAATCTCTAGCCTCTACGAAAGTCTCTGAACCTAGAAAAGGTTTTCCTCCTATAGCCTTGAACTCCTTACAAATCTTAGCAAAATTATCCACTCTAGGCTGAGGAGGAGGAACGGTTGCCTCTGGTGTAGTAGCATTGGCTGGACCCGCAGCCGCGGCCCTAGCCTCTTGTAACCTCCTATACCATAGTGGTATAACTAAACCCTCCGGGATGTTAAGATCTTCAGCCATGCTGAAACGAAAGAGGAAAGATTCAAAAAGGAGATTCTGAAAGATAACGATAGGGCTATTGGGGATTATGCTTTTCTTTTTCAAAAACTTTTCTCTTAAAAGACATGTTTTTGAAAATATTTTTTTTTTCAAAAATGTTCTTAGAAAATAGTTTTTCTAAAAATTTTATCTGTTCCGGTAACCTTAAGCTCTGATACCACGTGTAACACCCCACTCCCGCTATAGTCACTCACTAAGGGAATGCCATAGCATCGGTGGAGTATTTTAGTGAATATAGAACATAAAAATTACAACAAGACAGATATAAACAGTACTTGAAATTTGAAACATCATCTCATAACAGCGGAAATAAAACATGTCTGGTTACATCATAAAACCACAATAAAAGTCAGTACAATATCCATCAAAATAAAGAAGTACATAATCCCACTCTCATACAATAGCCAAAACAAAAGAAAAGATAACTGGATAACTGGAGCTTTACATCTATCCAAGCTCCTAAAGACTGGAACAGCAATCCGATCAAGCTCCACTACTGCTAGGATCCACCGTAGGACCTGAGGGTTGGGAAAAAGATAAAAACAACGGGGTCAGACATAAGTCTGAGCGAGTCCTATAACTTTAACAATACAATCGTTAAAGTAAACAGAGGAGACATAAACTGATATACGGTAACTAATGGGGATTAATGGCTGCACTAAGCAGTCAACTGAACTAAGATAAAAGATAAAGACGCATCTACCCTTCCAAAGGTAAATTACTAAACTGCACCACACCAGTCGTTCCTAACTTAAAGGTTGATCCCACCCATGGACTTATAAAATTAACTTAATAGTACTTGCGTACCCCTAGGTGACCAAGTAGAGGCCACTGGGCCCTACAATCCACTAGGTGTACACACTACTCCCCATTCGATCGGCTCCCTAACGTAGATACCCGTGCTGGCCCCACCATGGGGTGTACCATTCCCCAACGTGGCAACCCGATATATTTAACGGTGCACGGCTTATATCTACACGATGCAACAACGGCTTACCTACCAGCCCGGGCCCACTCACGCATATGAAGCCCGTTGGACTTGCGTTGCCACCGCTAACCCGTTTGCCTCTTACAGTCAAGCCCAGTATGCGTGTCCCGTCCTCGACATGGGTCGAGCCCACAAAGATACGTATGGGTTACTGGTTGAAATGGGCCTCCCACAAGCTACCCACCTAAGCTTGTCCCTTAACCCTTTAATCATGTCTTAATTACATGTTTCCACTTTGGTTAAGTATTCTAATCGTATTTTCCTATTGCCACCCAAGGCAACCACTAGATTTCCTCATGCCACCCAAGGCACCCACTTAACCTCTCATGTCCCTCTACATGCTAATGTGGTTAAGTGTTTCTTAATTAATTAATTAAGATCGTAACCTTTGTAAAGACCTCTCACATTAGACTGTCTTTTATGACCGCTGGTTAAGCCGGTTGGGTCCGGGCAGCCTTATGTCATAACCGAGTCTAACCTCGTGTCTTTACATTAATCACGTATTTAGTTTGTGCCTAAGACCTCTCACATTGGGCTAACATTTGTAGCAACTGGTTAAGCCGGTTGGGTCCGGGCAGTTTTACGCTACAACTGAGTCCAACCTCGTGTCTTAGTCAATTAATTACACCTAATTAATCACCCTCATAATTTAAATTAATTATCCCTAATTAATATTAAGCTTTTCATAACATGGGTAGACCTAACTCAATAGGTAAATTCCCATGGGGTAGACCTAACTCAATAGGTAAATTCCCAACACATAGTATGGGTACACCTAACTTAATAGGCAAATTCCCATACTATGTTCCTTTATTTTATGTTATGCATAATTATATTAATTTCACACAATCTTATTAACTTATGCATTTAATTACCCCATCGTTCCCACGTAATTTCGTTCTCATGACATAACACATATAAAAGATGTCAACTTGCATATGAATGAACATGTTTCAAAGGTGCCATCTTGCATATTAACAAACACATAATTTGCATATGAACTTGCATAATATGTCACATAACTTGCATATAATCTTGTATAACATGTCACATAACTTGCATATAATATGTCACATAACTTACATATTCACTTGCATAATATACTTGCATATTAACCCATAGACTTGCATAATGTGTCATCATGAACTTGCATATTAACAAACATGTAACTTGCATATTAACAAACATGTAACTTGCATAGCATATCTTGCATATTAACATACATGTAACTTGCATATTAACAAACATGTAACTTGCATAGCATATCTTGCATATTAACATACATGTAACTTGCATATTAACAAACATGTAACTTGCATAGCATATCTTGCATATTAACATACATGTAACTTGCATAGCATATCACCATGAGCTTGCATAACATGCATATGATCACATAGCCCACAACTTGCATATTTAGCATCATGCAAACATAACATACACCATATTAAACTTGCATAAACTTACATACTCAACATGCATAAACATGCATAAACATACATACTCAACATGCATAAACATAAGATTAATGCTAACATCATATCATATGATTCAAGACTCATTAATCCACATACAAAACCATAAATCCCATCACATCTCATCTACTTAGTTTAACAAAAGATCATCAAAGTGATAGAAACTCACTACTAGCAATTTTGCACTCCAAATGAAGAAGATTAAGATGCTTAGAATGGATTAGAGGTTGATTAGAGAGTGATTAGCTTGCAACCCTCTTCATTGATTTGTGGAGGCCATGATCAAGTTTCATTTTGCCATAGTTTAATTACAAGATTTAATTATGAATGAATTAGGGCTAGGTTAGGGTCTTATTTATAGGATTAGGTAGTGTTTTAGGCCCTTAGATTAACCCTAGATTTGATTAGGACCCTTAGATTTCGGAACCCTCTAGAACATAGCCCAAGACTCAACCAAGACCAGACCTGGTGCACCCAGATCAACAGGGCCGACACCCTGTGTCGACACTCCTGTCGACAGGGCTGTCGACACCCCTGTCGACACCCCTGTCGACATGCCTGTCGACACGGGGCTAGGCGGGAATTTTTCCCCCCTTCCCTCTTTTGGCTCCAAACTTGTTTTAGAGCCGAATTTTAAATCTGTTTTTAAATTTAAATTTTCTAAAAACTTCTTTGGGCCATAACCGGGCCATACGGACTCCGATTCTCGAAAACTCGGACTCTATTTCGCGTATTTTTCCGAGACGAACGCAATGACGCAGCCCGTTTCCCCTGGTTCTCACATCTGAGATTAATTATACTTTAATTTCTAACCATTAGTATTAATTGAAATTCGGGGTGTTACAGATAAGCTACCGCGTCACATGACGCTATAAGTATAGAATTTAAAATTTTAAACATGTGCTTGCTTCGCAGTTGCCTTGCCCGCAAGAGCCTGGTCTTTTTCCTGCTCCAGTTTTTCTACTTTAGTCTTCAGCAAAGAAATCTCTAAGCCCTGAGCAGTATTTTTTTTTCATGAAGGCTAGCATTATCTTGCTAATAAGTTTCAACAGTTTGTTGCTCTATGGCTAATTGGATCTCAGCGGTCTTTTGTGTCGAATGAGCATCTTTGACTTTAGTAGTTAGCAAAGTTTCCCTCTTTTTAGCGGTAATAAGCTTATCTTTAAGCCTTTGGTTCTCAACTTCCAACTCCTGGTTCTTCTGGGTGAGAGATGAAATGCTGGCATCACGTGCCTTGAGGGTTCTTTTCCACTTTTCTTTATCATTATCCATCGTAAGCATGGCCTCGCAGTTAAGTCTATTAACTCATTGAAGTTCGTCAGCTAGTTTGTACCACATGGATATCTTCTCGACATTACCCTTAACTACATCCAGTTGCTTCTCGATATTACCTTTCACTGTATCCAGGTCCTTAAGCATCTCTGCATTGTCCGTTGGCCTGACGTCCAGATCAAAGCGGACTCCTTTCAAGAACCAGGTAGAGAACCGCTTAGTAAGTGTGTTGGGTGTTGGGTCCAGAGTATGTTTTGGCCTTTGGATAATCTGGTGTATATCGTCAAGCGTGGGGGTAACTAATGGAGGTAGAAGAGGCATAATGCTGGTAGAAGTTTGAATAGCGGTGGCATGACCTTTGTCAGTCTTGGACTTCTTATGTGAACTGCCATCGCTAGGATTCTTCCCCTTGTTATCCCTTTCCCTCTTCATATTACCACCATCCCTCTCTTGCTTATCCTGATCATAGCGGCTATCATGATCTTGCCTGCTCTGCTCATGCTCATACCGACGATCCTGTTCTTCTCAATCCTTCCTCGCTCTTCTCTAGTCATCAGTCTCTTCATAATAGCGAGGTTGTGTATGATGCTGAAGGATGTAATTATAGCACTTGAAGTCTTCAACGTAAGAGCAGAGACTTATTGTTTTTACCTAAAACAGAAAAAACAAGGGTTCAATACTTTAAAGTAGGAAGCACTGGGGCAAAACAGAAAGCATAAGCAGAATTTCAAAGCTCTAAGTGTGTGTTGTGTGTGCTCTAGCACACATCAATCTAGGAACCACTTTTGGTTTTTGAAGTCAAAGCGGCTGTGGTTTCAAAGATAGATTTTTGGGACGAAGGAGTCATAGCCAGCCTATAAGCTACCTTTGTCACTAATGCGAAATTTTCGGGAGTAGTAATACCACTCGTTGTAAGCTCGCTTGTCGTTACACTGTGATCGCTCAAAGCCTGAATACATTCGTAAAGTTCTCCTCAGTGGTGGTTGCAAATGTGGGGTCAACATTAGCTCTCTCACCAGCAATGTCACCTCTGTTCATAATCTCTCCTTCCTCAACCTGCTCCTTAGTCGTCTCAGGGCTTTTACCCCCCACGATGTCTAAATTCTTCTTCTTCAATAGGAGACAACTGAGGCTGAGTAGATGGCTCAGCTCCAATAGCAGGATTGGTGCACTTCTTTAAAAAAGACTCTTCAGTCAAATCTTTCGATGCAATACCCCCTCAAGAAGGTGAAGCACCTGATGCTTCAGGTGTAGAGTGAGGAATTGAAGAAGTTACTCCAGAAGGAAAAGATCGTGAAGGGTCTAGCTGATTATATTGGTGAACAAATCCTTCCGTGATTAGAAACTTTATGCTTCTCTCTCCATTTTTGACAGCTCTCAAAATTTCAAAGGTAGATTGATTAGCAATAGATTCTTTGTCAGGAGAGGGAAGTTCTGCAAAATAAAGGGAAGATTTAAAAGCCAAGACTTAGATAAAAATTGGATGAAGCAGCTCTGAGTAAATATATTCACTTCCTTCGATCCAGAGCTCATAAAAGCTTTCGGGACATCGAATGTAAAAATATTGTTTTAGGAACCCCCGAACTATGTCTGGCAAGTCGCAGATAAGCTTGGAGTTTCGGGCTCCTTCAACAAAAATGGTTGACGAATGTTATTTCCTCCTTTTGAAAACGCATAAAGAGCAAATATTTTGAAAAGTAGGCACACATTTCTTTGTCCTCATGAAAAGCACATAAATCCCTATCAAGATGGCATGGCGATTTGCGTGTAGCTGAAACAGGGTAATGGCTAAATGCTAAAGGATCATCACTGAGAATGTGTTGAAAAGTGGGACGACTCCATTTACTAATATATAACAGTTGACTATAACATAGCCAACGGGAAAAAGATCAGTAAAGTCATCCTTTCCCGATAATCTTGCATCAGCTTTCGGGATGACAAACTGAGTGCATAAATGTTTGAACGAACGTAACGAAATCGCTATAGAGTGCCTCTCAGAAGGTGATTTGGTAAGAGGACAAGCCAAAGGAAAGTCATGACTGACATCTGGACTAGGAGCAGTAGTCGTTGTAGTTTCAGAAACCGTAGCAGAAGCCCAGGCTTGAGTAGGAATAGTTGTGTTCTCATATTGTTGGCGAGATTGTTATCATGTTACCATTTTTATACAAGGAATCGTATTTGAAAATAAATCGCAAGTGCATATTTCCTAAGTGAGAAGTGTTGTGCATGATTATATATGTCATTAAAAAAGCGAAGCTTGGAACTTACAATCAGTGTGTGCTGGTTAGTTGATTTCAAGCGTCATTGCAAATTCAGATTAGAATGATGTTTCTATACAGGCAGCGTTTGGAAAGTTATAAATGATCAAATGAAATGGCTCTGTGTAGATATATCATTCAGTCTAAGTCAAAAAAATTGCTACTGTAAAATATTAATGATTAACTAATTTGTTGTCGATAACAAAATGTTATCCCAGAAACGTGCAAGTGTTTTTTGTTGTTACAGGTCCAGTTGTAGCAGTAAAAAAGCATGTGTAGCTTGTTGATTATAAGTTCGAATTGTTGACGATTGCTTTGAAAAAGTTTGTAATGCTTCGAGGAAGGCTCAACAACTAAGGAAATCCTCAAGTGGTATGATCTATCATCCGTAACCGATCCATTATGGATCGGGCATGACCAATCCATCATGGATCGGGCATGACCGATCCATAGTGGATCGAGAAAGAACGATCCACAGTGGATCGAGCATGACTGATCCACAGTGGATCGGGAAAGACCGATCCATAGTGGATCGGGCAAGACTGATCCATCGTGGATCTCGCATGACGGATCCATCCAAGGCTTAGCATAAGTTGAAGTGCGATTCAAACAGCTCGAGCAGCGTCCCAAACAATTCAAGTAGCAGGTTCACGCATCACGCTAAGGATCATGGATGTCAAAACACGACTCAACAACATAAAGTAATCGATAAAGAAAGATTCACATTGTTGCAACAGCAAAATCGGAAATTCTTGCATCATTCAAACTCGAACAACCAAATGCGAACCAAAGCTTGAAGCAGTGCATACAAGAATTTCTATACAGCGTTGAAATCAGAACATACAAAACCTCAGATTCAACCCAAAAATCAACGCAAATTGTAATACATATGTTTGGATCTCAGTTCGTTCAACTAACGGCTAATAGTCATGGGATCAAGATCAAATTTCAAGAAGTAGAACCTGCAAATTGTCAGATCTGATCGAAACTGAAGTTTAAAGTCAAACACGGATGGTGGTTTAATCGGATTTAACCTGAAACACAAAATTTTGAAGCCGTGTACACCTAGTCAATACAATTGATCCCAAAAATCTGATCTAAACCCTAAATACCCAAAATCATTTTGGCATAAAGTTCAAAACACCAATTTAAAGAAAAATAACAAGCCGAAGCCTTAAATCGAGTTACAACAACGGTCGACACGGCGATTCGATTTTAGATCTAAAAAGGAGGAGGCTCATGACTAATTCTTGAATCGGGTATGATCAGATTTGGTTGGTTGCAAGTTGAAGTTCGTTGATGATCGATGTGGTTAGCAGTGACAAATTTGACTAACGATGGAACAGCGAGTTAGAGATTAGAGCGATTTATTTAAAGAGAAGTTTCCACCATTAAAATCCTTTTTCGGCTGGAAGGATAAAGTGGAAAAAATGAGATAGTCAAATTTGAAAAAGAAAGTAAAGGCAAGAATATTGGGCTTTTTTGATCCACTAAGTGCGCCCTATCGGGTCCATCAGGGATTGCTGGCATATGGACCATCATTTGGAAGTGTCTGTGATTGACGTATTATGTGTGCATTACGATCCACATAAAAAATACATATATATAATAATATAATAAGTATTCTGATCAATTTTATTGACTTTATTAACTTTAAATATTGTTTTGGCATGCTTCGCATCTGTTTATTGAGATTGATACCCACTGTGAGGGACCGAGAAGCAAAGACAATATATATATATATATATTATTCAATGTAGCTATGAAGTCTGAATTGACATTTTACTTCTTATATCATATGCAGATGGTACGATGTCCCGTGGAAAAGTCAAAATAATTTGAGAAATTTATGCTTTCATGTCTGTTATTAATCCCATGACATGATAACTTTAGGTAATAGTCTTCATCATATTCAGTGGACTACAAGATTATGAACATATTCAATGACATGTTATTCACATATATAATTATTTGTTTTTAACAGCGTGCATACCTATTTCAAGCCCATTTACATAAATGAATATACATGTGATTCCCTAAACAGAGTTTAAGCCGATTTTAATCTCTGTTTAGCAAGTCTTCTTCAGTCATGCAAGTGAGTTCTAGTTTTCTCAGCAAAAAACCAAATTTTGAGTACTTTTGGTTGTTAGTGTTAGTGTAAATAAGCTCTCTTACTGGGCATAAAAAACTAAATTGATATATTAAATGATTGCAATATTAGAATCATGCGTGTTGTCATGTACTTATATTGTAACAACCCGCATTTTTATGTGTTAGAGGATTGTAAAATATTTTCATTTAATTCCCTTAGGGTTGGATCATTCTCATATTTTAATATGTTGCTTATAGGGATGTGAGACATGTTTTTAACAATTTTATTTGTGACTATTTTTCCCTTGTCAGTCTTGTACATGGCATAACTTTTGACTCGGATCGAATGAGGTGCTGAGATGTATCAGGACATGAAGCGTTCTTACTGATATGGACATGAACAACGGGTTGTTCCTGATACGGACGGACTGAGGGATGAGGTTCTAAGGGAATGTCATCACTCGAAGTTGACGATTCATCCTGGTAGTAATAAGATGCATCAGGACATGAAGCGATCTTACTACTGGGAAGGGATGAAAGGAGATATTGGAAAGTTCATTTCATTGTGCATGAAATGTCGGTTGGTGAAAGCTAAACAGAAGAAGTCGAGCGGATTGTTTTAGCCATTGGAAGTTCCTATGTGGAAGTGGGAGCAAATTTCAATGGATTTTGTCAATGGACTACCTAAAACCAGGGCAGAAAATGAAGGAATTTGGGTCATCATGGATCCTTTGACCAAAAGTGCAAGATTTATTCCTATCGGATCGACTAGGACAACATCGAAGTTGGTTGAGCTTTATGTTAAATGGATAGCTCTATTCCATGGTACCGCAAAGGGCATAGTAAGTGACTGTGATCCGTTGTTCATGAGCGGATTTTGGAAGAGTTTGCAAGAAGCTTTGGGAACCGAGTTGTGTTTAAGTATGGCTTATCATCCCCAGACTGATGGTCAAACCAAGAGGATTAACCGAGTTTTGGAGGATCTCATAAGAGCTTGTGTGTTGGATTTTGGGGGATCGGGGGAAGACCATCTACGTCTGGTTGAGTTTGCATATAATAATAGCTACTATCAAGCATTAGGATAGCACCATACGAGGCGTTGTATGGTAGACCGTGTCATTCTCCGGCATTTTGGTTAGAAATTAGAGATAAGTTGATACTTAGGTCAAAGATGATCAGAAAGACATCAGATTCTATCGAGATCGTTCGACAACAAATGAGCGCAGCCCAAGATCGTCAGAAGAGTTACGCCGATAAGCATCAGAAAAATTTGGAATTCAGCATTGATGATATGGTTTTCGTGAAGAAGTCGCCATTGAAGCACGTTGTTCGGTTCGGGAGCAAAGGAAAGTTAGCTCCAAGGTTTGTTGGATCGTTTCCGATAATCGGGCGAATTGGGAAGCTCGCGTATAGGTTGGAGTTACCTGAGAAGATGTCGAGTGTGCATAATGTTTTCCATGTGTCGTTTCTTCGGAAGTGTGTGCATGATTCGAATGTGGGGGTACCTACAGATCAGTAAGAAGACCTAGAGGTCGATTCCACAGCTACGAAACCTCGTAAGCCGCTTCGTGTTGTGGGGAATGACACGAAACAACTTAGGAGGAAGACGGTTAAGTTGGTCAAGGTACAATGGAGTGAGGATGATGACAATTGTACATGGGAGATGGAAGAGAGTATGAAGGCGACCCATCCACAACTCTTCGCCGGTATGACCCATTAGTATTGTGTCACCTTACCTCATGGTAACCTTTACTATTGTGGTTATGATTGTTGTTAGAGTTCAACATGCTAGGATAAGGCTATGGATGTATGGTTTGATGGATGCTGGTTTGGGTGATAGAATTGGCTACTCACGGATGATAGGTATGTAGAATTATTTTGTTTTCTTGTGGTTGCTAATGGTTGTTGGAATTTCGGAGGCGAAATTCTCAAGGGGAGAGAATATAACTACATGCATTTTTTACGTATCGGAGGATCATAAAATAGTTTTATTTAATTCCTTGAGGTTTGGATCATTCTCATATTTTAATATGTTGTTTAAGGGAATGTGAGACATGTCCACAATTTTTACCAATTTTATCTGTAACTATTTTGCCCCTATTAGTCTTGTACATAGCTTAACTTTTGACTCATACCGAATCAGGTGCTGTGATCGGTCTCGTCGGAAAGGAAATGATGTTTCCTATTTTGTAAATTGGTTACTTTAAATATTTGGGTTAGCGGTTTGGGAGGAATTGCTACTTTAGTGTTTCATGGTTTGCTATTCAGGTTTTTAGAGCCTTAATGGGATGAGTTGGAGAGGCCCATTAGTGGGCTAGTAGGAGGCTAAAAATTGAGGGTTAGAGGTATGGAGAGAGGGTTACTTTCTTCATTCTCTCATTTGGTTGAGCTTGTGATTGTTTCTTTCTCAAACAAATATACCTTTCCACCATTAAAATTCTAGATCTACATAAGAGAATCGAAGATCTACATCGTTTGAAGCTAGATCTACATCGAGTGAAGATTGATTTCATCAAATTAGAAGATTTGGAGAACATTCTTCGCTGTCCGGAATTGAGATTGATCGTATTTGTGTTGTTTTGGAGATTTGGTGAGTGATTAGCATCTCTCGCTCGGATTCAATCAAGTATATGAGTTGTTTGATTACTTGTTCATCATTTCGAGTTGTTTTTGCATAGATCTAATCAAGGTAAGAATGGTTTTAAGTCAAACCACCATAAGAACTAATTAGCAACTTAAATTGGTAAGTTTTCATGTAATTTTTATGATAATTTTTATTTGGGATGATTGATGATTATTGTGTGAATTGTTGTTGGATTTTGGTTGAATTGATGGTTGGAAACATGTTGGAATCGATTGGATTTGAACTCGAGATTTGTTTCGAAATTCGAAAAGCAGATCTAGTCGTTTTGGCGGGAAAGTTGGTTGGATACGATTTGCTTTGTTGGATCGGTTTGGCTATGGTTGGATCTTGTTGCATTTTGGCGGGAAAAATGGTGGATCTCGGTGATGGCATGTCAAAGGAGGATGGATCGTTGCTTAGAGAACAAGACAAGGTAGATCGGCCATGAAGAGGAAGATCAAGCTCATGGATCATGGTCAAAGTTCATAGATCGGGCGCGATCGATGATGGAATGGTGGTAAAGGGTTTTGGACGAATTGGATGCTTGGATTGTTGCACAAGAAAGGTTCCATCGGAAGTGGTCCATCGGTAGTGGTCCATCGGCAGTGGTCCATCGGTAGTGGTCCATCGCCAGTGGTGCATCGGTAGTGGTCCATCGCCAGTGGTGCATCGGTAGTGGTCCATCTACAGTGGTCCAATGGAAGTGGTTCATCGGTAATGGTCCGTCGGCAGTGGTCCATCAAGTATATGACCAAATGATGTTTATTTTTGTTGGCTCGACGATGATTCTAACTTCGACACGAATTCAAGGTGGAATGTTCGAAGTGATGTGATGTGTTCGTTGATCGGTGTAAAGCAACGAATGTGAAGACAACTCTAGGGTGCTAAGTTATGGATAATGGTAACTCAAGGGGGACTTGATCTGTGAAAGTCATCGGTGATGATGACTAGAGATGCAAAGGCTTAGAGATTATCGTCGTCATTAGTTCTAGCGAACTCAAAGCAGGGGTACTTTAGGCAATCATGAAGGGCCTTGTACCTTGGGCAGTCGTGAAGGGCTAGTTGTCGAGATTTGAGAAGACAAACATACGAGTCGTGAAGGCATATGGAGTTTTTGCTAGAACCGGTGTTTACCATTAGCCGTTAACATATGGAAGGAGGTCGTCATACGATTAACGATGATTTCAAAGCAAGATTGGCAGTGATAGCCAGAGTCAATCATGGATGTTGGATGCTTGGTTTTTTTTGTACCATCTCACGTACATCATTTGACATCGAAGGAGATGTTTCTTGGGTGCTTATTTGATATTGATTTAGGCCTCTGGGGATTGTGCTTGAGGTATGTTGAGCTCGATTAGTATGGTTTATGTGAGATATATAATTTGGTTGTTATGATTTTTATTGCTTTGTTACTTCTGATTGGCATTAATAGATAGTTGTTTTGGTTTCCATGGATGTATGGTTGAAATGATTGCATGTAAAAGCTATCACTGCCAGATACGGAAAAGACAGATGTGGGTTCTTCTCTGGAGTTTTGGGTAGATTGGTTTGTTAGTCTACCTATTCTCATATGATTTATTTATGATGTTAGATAGTTGTTACATCGCTCACTAAGACTGTTGTTTGACTTAAGTTTTTATGTTTCCCTCTTATTACTTTGGGTTGTTTATCCGATTTTGGATGGGCAGACTAGGTGATAGGTGATTAGTAAGACGATGCTGTTGTGCGATGATGAGCAGGAGGCTGGCATATTACTTTGTTATTACCTAGTATATTTGTTTCTGTTGTTTGATGAGTGTTGTAGTGCGACTTCATGTACAGACTTTGATGTTATATCCAGTTGATGTATGGATGATCTTTCAGGATGTTATTAAAGTTTAAAATTTGTTATATGATGCTCCACTATTATTGCCTATTGTGTATGTTCTATTATACTTTATCCTTGCGCTGTGAGTTATACGACATGTTCTGCTTGTATTTTACCTACTCCTATGATCATTCATAGCTGTCTGGCACATCTTTCAATACATTATTCCTCTTGTTTAGTGCAGAGGTTATGGGCGGTCATCACATTTGGTATCAGAGCTCTGGTTAACGATTTTAGCCAAAGTTCAAGGACGTAATTACGTAAGAGAGACGTGCTTGTAGATTTCTGATGGATGCATAGTATATAGTGGTATATAGTACAATAGCGCTTGGACTTCATTGCAGTTTTCTTGCATGTGGGCTAATCATTCTATATTGCAGATTTAGAATGAGTAATTAATTGTCGAGACACTCCTAGGGAGGAGACTATTCCTGAAGAGGGTGATGGCGGTATACCGGATTACCCACCTATGTTCGTGGATAGGATGACAGTGAACTTAAGGAGTGTACCCGCTCCAGGAGCAACCGCGGTAGATGTTGGTGTTCAAGTGCAAGTACCAAGGGTTGTGGATTTCGTAAAGCTATGCAAGGAGTTCACTTCTCTTGATGGGAAATCGTTTAAAGGGACAGAGCTGACTGAAGAGGTTCAGGGATGATTAAAAGCTTGTATTCGAATTTTTAGAGACTTGGGCTTTGACGACGCAACCAAGAGAAAGCTTGCATCGAGCAGCAACAGGGTAGAGTCGTGGATTGGTGGAACTCAATCATGCTTGAGACACCAGAAGATGAGATCATGAAGGCTCAATTCCAAGTCAAGTTTGAGACAAATTTATTTCGACCGCTCAGAAGTTTGTTCTTTTCAACAGTTTGGGAGTTAAAGCAGAATGGTCGACCAGTGCTGGAGTATGTTTCTGATTTTGAAGCTTTGTCTAAGTATGTTCGTTCGTATATTGTGACTCTTTATCAGAAGAACGAAAAGTTCGTTATGAGCTTGTGTACCATTTGGGATTGGAACCTGATGATTGCAAGAGACTATTGATTGTGACTAATTCAGTTGGGGGTTCGTCCAACTTGTGTATGCTTTGTCGTGGTCTAGTGTTATCAAGTCATGGTTGCTCCTTTTAGTGTGATTGCTTTGTTTTGAACTTTGCTAGGTTTGGGATCATCTTGGGCTTGAATTGGCTCAAGCGGTATGCGACAAAGGTGGATTGCGAGAAGTTGGAGGTGACAGTCGGGAATGTGGAAGGGTGAGTGGTTGTGATTCGATGTGAACCCGAGGATGGGGTCTTCCTAAGCTTTTTGTACTTGATTGTGATTCCATAGGAAGACTTGTCATGCGTACTGATCGTAAATGAGTTTGCGGATGTCTTGGACAAGGTCAAAGGGTTGCCGCCGTACCGTGAGATTGAGTTCAGAATCAATTTGGTCGAGGGCGCTAGACCTATCGTAATGCCTCTTAGGCGGATGATGCCTAAGGAACAACGAGAGTTAGAGGTGCAGGTTCGTGACCTTTTGGGAAAAGGATTCATCCGGAGAAGTGTTTCCTAATGGGGTGAACCAGTTGTGTTTGCAACCAAGGCTGATAGCTCGTTGAGATTGTGTGTGGACTATCATGAGCTGAAAAAGGTGACTAAGAAGAACAAGTATCAATTGCTAAGGATAGATGAAGTGTTCGATCAGCTTTATGAAGCCAAGGTGTTTTCTTAGGTGGATCTGGCAACGAGATTCCACCAGTTGAGGGTGGCAAAGGATAGTGTGTCGAAGACTGCTTTTAGGACACCATCCGGTTTCTTCAATTGGCTAGTGAGGCTATTCGGGTTGACTAATGCGCCAAGTATTTTGTGGATCTTATGAATAGAGTGTTCAGGGATCAGTTGAACAAGTTCGTGCTTGTGTTTGTGGGTGATATTCTGGTTTACTCCTAGAATGAGGAAGAACATAAGACACACTTGCGAGTTGTTTTGGAAATATTGCGAAAGCATCAGCTGAAGGCTAAGTTTTCGAAGTGTCACTTCTAGAAGAGCGAAGTGAGGTTCTTAGGCCATGTTGTTTCTGGAAATGAAATAGCGTTTGACCCCGCTAAGGTGGAAGTAATCCAACACTGGGATAGACCTAAGAATGCAACGGATATTGGGAGTTTCCTTCGGTTGGCGGGATATTATCATCGGTTTATCAAGGATTTCTCCAAGATGCACCATTAAAAGGATCGACGAGAAAGAATCAGGTGTTCACATGGAATGCAAAGTGTGAACCATCTTTTGAAATCATAAAAGAGAGAATAACGAGTGCTCTTGTTTGAAAATTCCAAGTAGGAACGAAGAAATGGTGATGTACACCGATGCATGTGGTATTGGACTTGGAGAAGTGCTTATGCAGAAGGATAAGGTTACGGCCTACGCAAGTCGGCAGCTGAAGCTGCACGAAAGGAATTGCCCAACTTATGATTGGTTGGCAGCGATTGTTTTTGTTCCGAAGATGTGGAGACATTACCAGTTGAGAGTTCGATTCGAGTTGTTTACGGATCATAAGTCATTGAAGTATCTTTTCTCCCAAAAGGATTTGAATCTTTGGCAGCAACGGTGGTTAGAGTTTCTGACATCATATGATTTTGGTATTGCCTATACTCCTGGTAAATGCAACGCAGTGGCAGATGCGTTAAGTCGAAGACATACAAGTTTAGGAGCGATGTTTTCAGAAGGGAAGAACCTCGAGTTTTTGAAAGGATTTGTTTTCAAGCCAAGGTGTGAGTTGGAACCTAAAATGTTGGCAAACTTATCGATAAGACCTACTCTTATCTAAAGGATTGGTGAGAACCAAAAGTGAGATGCAAAGCCTGTCGAGGTTATCTAGAAGTTGGAACAGGAGAATAAAGAGTTCAAGGTCAATCGAGAGGGCTGACTTCGAAAGAAAGGATGACTGGTTGTTCCTGATATGGACAGACTGAGGGATAAGGTTCTGAGGGAATGTCATCACTCGAAGTTGATGATTCATCCTGGCGGTAATAAGATGTATCAGGACATGAAGCGATCTTACTACTGGGAAGGGATGAAAAGAGATATTGGAAAGTTCATTTCCATGTACATAAACTGTCTGTTGGTGAAAGCTGAACAGACGAAGCCGAGTGGATTGCTTCAGCCATTGGAAGTTCCTATGTGGAAGTGGGAGTAGATATCGATGGACTACCTAGAACCAGGGCAGGAAACGAAGGAATTTGGGTCATCGTGGATCGTTTGACCAAAAGTGCAAGATTTATTTCTGTCAGATCGGCTAGGACAACATCGAAGTTAGCTAAACTTTATGTTAAATGGATAATTTGATTCTAAGGTATCCCAAAGAGCATAGTAAGTGACTGTGATCCATTGTTCATGAGTGGATTTTGGAAGAGTTTGCAAGAAGCTTTGGTAACCGAGTTGTGCTTGAGTATGGTCAAACCGAGAGGGTTAACCGAGTTTTGGAAGATCTCCTAAGAGATTGTGTGTTGGATTTTGGGGGATCATGGGAAGACTATCTACATCTAGTTGAGTTTGCATATAATAATAGCTACCAGTCAAGCATTGGGATGGCACCATACGAGGAGTTGTATGGTAGACCGTGTAATTCTCCAACATGTTGGTTAGAAACTGGAGATAAGTTGATACTTGGGCCAAAGATGATCAGAGAGACATCAGATTCTATTGAGATCATTCAGCAACGAATGAAGGCAGCCCAAGATTGTCAAAAGAGTTACACCGATAAGCATTGGAAAGATTTGGAATTCAACATTGGTGATATGGTTTTCGTGAAGATTTCGCCATTGAAGCACGTTGTTTGATTCGGGAGCAAAGGAAAGTTAGCTCCAAGGTTTGTTGGACCGTTTCCTATAATCGAGCGAATTGGAAAGCACGCATATAGGTTGGAGTTACCCAAGAAGATGTCGAGCGTGCATAATATTTTCCATGTATCGTTTCTTCGGAAGTGAGTGCATGATTCGAATGTGGTGGTACTTCCAAATCAGTACGAAGACCTAGAGGTCGAGTCCATAGCTACGAAGCCTCGTAAGCCGCTTCGTGTTATGGGGAATGACACGAAACAACTTAGGAGGAAGACGACTAAGTGGCTTAAGGTATAATGGAGTGACGATCATGATGATTGTACCTGGGGGATGGAAGAGATTATGAAGGCGACTCATCCCGAACTCTTCGTCGGTACGACCCATTAGTATCGCGTCACCTTACCTTATGGTAACTTGTACTATTGTGTTTATGATTGTTGTTAGGGTTCCGCATGCAAGGATAAGGCTTTGGATGTATGGTTTGATGGCTGCTAGTTTAGGTAATAGAATTGGCTGCTCATGGAAGACATGCATGCAAAAAAAAAATGTTTGCTGTTGGTTGCTGGAATTTCGAGGGCGAAATTCTTAAGGAGGGAGAATGTAACAGCTCTCATTTTACGTATCGGAGGATTGTAAAATATTTTTATTTAATTCTTTTAGGGTTGGATCGTTCTCATATTTTAATATGTTGTTTATGGGGATGTGAGACATGTCCATAATTTTTACCAATTTTATTTGTGACTATTTTTCCCCTGTCAGTCTTTTATAGGGAATAACTTTTGACTCGGATCGAATCAGGTGTTGTGATTGGTCTTATTATAAGGTAAATGATGTTTCCCATTCCTTAGAGTGGTTACAATAAAGATTTGGTTCAACAATTTGAGAGGAATGGTAGTTTTAGTGTTTCATAGTTTGGTATTCAGGTTTTTAGAGCCTTAATGGGATGATGTGGAGAGGCCCATCAGTGGGCTGGTGGGAGGCTGTAAATAGGGGTTAGAGGTATGGAGAGAGGATTACTTTCTTCATTCTCTCATTTGGTTGAGCTTATGATTGTTCCTTTCTCAAACAAATACACCTTTTCACCATTAAAATTCTAGATCTACATAAGAGAATCGAAGATCTACTTCGTTTGAAGCTAGATCTACGTCGAGTGAAGATTGATTTCATCAAATTGGAAGATTTGGAGAACATTCTTCGCGGTCCTGAATCGAGATTCGTTGTTTTTGCGTTGTTTTGAAGATTTGGTGAGTGATTAACATCTCTCGCTCGGATTCAACCAAGTATATAAGTTGTTTGATTACTTAATCATCATCTCGAGTTGGTTCTGCATAGATCTAATCGAGGTACGTATGGGTTTAACTCAAATCACCATAAGATCTAATTAGCAACTTAACTTTGTAAGTTTTCATGTAATTTTTATGATAATTGTTGTTTGGAATGATTGATGATTGTTATGTGAATTGTTGTTGGATTTTGGTTGAATTGATGGTTGTAAACATGTTGGAATCGATTAGATTTAGGCGCGAGATTTGGTTCGAAATTCGAAAAGTAGATCTTGTTGTTTTGGCGGGAAAATTGGTTGGATCTAATTTTCTTTGTTGGATCTAGTTGCATTTGGGTGGGAAAAATGGCGGATATCTGTGACGACATGGCAAAGGAGGATGGATCATTGCTTGAAGAACAAGACAAAGTAGATCGGCCATGAAGAGGAAGATCGAGCTCATGGATCGTGGTCAAAGCTCATGGATTGTAACACCCTGAATTTTAGTTAATACTAAAATTCACTAATTACAGGATAAATAATCTCAGACGTGGGAATTGGGGGTAACGGGCTGCGTCATTACGTTCGTCTCGGAAAAATACGCAAAATAGAGTCCGAGTTTTCAAAAATCGGAGTCCGTATGGCCCAGTTATGGCCCGATGAAGTTTGCAGAAAATTCTAAGCTAAAAACAGATTTAAAAATTTAAATTCAGAATTTAAAATAGGGCAGGCGGGGCCAGGCGGGAAAATTCCCGCCCTGCCCATGTCGACAGGGCTGTCGACAGGCCTGTCGACAGGGGGGTCGACTTGCCTGTCGACTTGCCTGTCGACAGGGGTGTGACGCCCAGTGAAACTGGGTGCACCAGTTTGGGTTCTTGGGCTGGCTTGGAGGGCTGGTTCTGGAAGCTTCTTGGATCTGACGGGTCTAAGCCAATCTAGGGTTAATCTAAGGGTCTAAAATGCAACCTAATCCTATAAATAAGACCCTAACCCTACCCTAATTCATACATAATTAGATCTTGTAACTAAACTATGGCAAAATGAAACTTGATCATGGCCTCCACAAATCAATGAAGAGGAAAGTAAGCTCTAATCAACCTCCAATCCATTCTAAGCATCTTAATCTTCTTCATTTGGAGTGCAAATTGCTAGTAGTGAGTTTCTATCACTTTAACATCAATTGTTAAAGCAAGTAGATTAGGTGTAATGAGACTTATGGTCTTGAATGCGGATTAGTGAGTTTGAATCATTTGTAATGATATGTTACTCTATGTTTTCCCATGTTTATGCATATTGAATAAGTTGGTTTATGCATATTTATTAAGTTGGTTTATGCATATTTAATAAGTTGGTTTATGCATATTTGACAAGTGGATTTATGCACAATTAATAAGTTGGTTTATGCATAATTAATAAGTTGGTTTATGCATATTTGACAAGTGGATTTATGCATAATTAATAAGTTGGTTTATGCATATTTGATAAGTGGATTTATGCATGGTTAATAAGATGGTTTATGCATATTTGATAAGTGGATTTATGCATGTTTAATAAGTTGGTTTATGCATGTTTAACAAGTGAGTTTATGCATGTTGAGTATGTAAGTTCATGCAAGTTTAGTATGATGTATGTTATGTTTACATGATGCTAAATATGCAAGTTGTGGGCTATGTGATCATATACATGTTATGCAAGTTCATGATGATATGCTATGCAAGTTACATGTATGTTAATATGCAAGATATGCTATGCAAGTTACATGTATGTTAATATGCAAGATATGCTATGCAAGTTACATGTATGTTAATATGCAAGATATGCTATGCAAGTTACATGTATGGTAATATGCAAGATATGCTATGCAAGTTATATGTTTGTTAATATGCAAGTTCATGATGACACATTATGCAAGTTTGTGAGTTAATATGCAAGTATGTGAATGCTTATGCAAGAATGTGAATGCTTATGCAAGTTATGTGTATGCTTAAATGCATGTTTAACATGTTATGCAAGTTGTGAGAATGCTTATATGCAAGTTCAACATGTTATGCAAGTTGTGTGAATGCCTATATGCAAGTTCAACATGTTATGCAAGATATGTGTATGATAATATGCAAGTTCATATGCAACATGTTATGCAAGTCATGTGTATGATAATATGCAAGTTTGGGGTTAAATGTAGTTGGGTTAATACATGCTCATATATGCAAGTTGACATCTTCTTAACCCATGACAAAGTTATATGCTAAACCCATGATATTTGTGATGGATCTTTCCCTTTATTATGTCGTGAAATGAGAACGATTTACGTGGGGAACGATGGGGTAATAAATATGTTAATAAAAGTATGATTGGGTATGATTAAGCATACCATAAAAATAAATTAACATAAGTGGGAATTTACCTATTGAGTTAGGTCTACCCCATGGGAATTTACCTATTGAGTTAGGTCTACCCATGTTATGAAAAATGTGAATGTGTAATTAATTAGGGATAATTAATTGTGGGGGTGATTAATTAGGTGTAATTAATCAACTAAGACACGAGGTTGGACCCTTTTTGTAGCGGAAGTCTGCCCGGAACCGACCGGCCATCCAGCGGCTACAAATGATTGGCCCAATGTGAGAGGTCTTAGTCACAAACTAAATGCGTGATTAACGTAAAGACACGAGGTTAGACTCGGTGATGACGTAAGGCTGCCCGGACCCAACCGGCTTAACCAGCGGTCATAAAAGATAGTCTAATGTGAGAGGTCTTTAGGAGGATCACGGTCTTAATTAATTAAGAAACACTTAACCAAATTAGCATGTAGTGGGACATGAGGGTTAAGTGGGTGCCTTGGGTGGCATGTAGTAACTAGTGGGGGTGCCTCGGGTGGCATGAGGAAACTAGTAAGTTGCCTTGGGTGGCAATAGAAAATACGATTAGAATACTTAACCAAAGAGGAACATGTAATTAAAACATGGGTGAAGGGTTAAGTAAGTGCTTTGGGTAGCATGTGGAAATCTAGTGGGTGCCTTAAGGGGCAATTGAAATATGATTAGATGACTTAACCAAAACTTAACATGTAAGTGGGCATGATTATAAAGAGGGGTTAAGTGGGATGCACTAGATAAAAATTGCAAGCTTAGGTGGTAGCTTGTGGGGGCCCATTTCAACCAATATCCCAAACGTATCTTTGTGGGCTCGACTCAAGTCGAGTGACGGGACATGCATATTGGGCTTGACTATAAGAGGCCAAAACGGGTTAGCGGTGGCAACGCAAGTCCATCGGGTTTCATATGCGTGTGTGGGCCCGGGCTGGTAGATAAGTCGTTGTTGCATCGTGTAGATATAAAGCCGTGCACCGTTGATATTATCAGGTAGCCACTTTGGGGAATGATACACCCCAGATGTGGGACCAGCACGGATATCTACGTTAGGGAGCCGATCGCTTGGGGTAGTGGGGTACACCTAGTGGAGATAGGGGCAGACGGCACCTATGTGGTCAGCTAGGGGTACATGAAACTACTAGTTATATCTTTTAAGTCCTTGGGTGGGATCAACCTTTGAGTAGGAATGACTGGTGGGGTGCAGTTAGTAATTATCCTTGGGTGGGTAGATGCGTCCTGACGGTTATCTTAGTTTATTCTAAGTCTACCAAGCTGCTTAGTGTAGCCATTCATCCCCAGATATTACCGTGGGTCAAGTTTATGTCTTCTCTGGTTACTTTAATGATTGTATTGTTAAAGTTATAGGACTCACTCAGACTTATGTCTGACCCCGTTGTTTTTATCTTTTTCCCAACCCTCAGGTCCTACGGTGGATCCTAGCAGTAGTAGAGCTTGATCGGATTGCTGTTCCAGTCTTTCGGAGCTTGGGTAGATGTAAAGCTCCAGTTATCCAGTTATCTTTTCTTTTGTCATGGCTATTGTATGAGAGAGTGGGATTATGTACTTCTTTATTTTGACGGATATTGTACTTGACTTTTATCATGGTTTTATGATGTAACCAGACATGTTTATTTCCGCTGTTATGAGATGATGTTTTAAAATTTCAAGTACTATTTATATCTGTCTTGGTGTAATTTTTCTGTTCTATATTCACTAAAATACTCCACCGATGCTATGGCATTCCCTTATGAGTGACCATAGCGGGTGTGGGGTGTTACACGTGGTATCAGAGCTTAAGGTTACCAGAACAGATAAAATTTTTAGAAAATTATTTTCTAAGAATATTTTTGGAAAGGAGTATTTTCAAAAACATGTCTTATAAGAGAAAAGTTTTTGAAAGAAAAGCATAATCCCCAATAGCCATATCTATGTCTTCCGAATTCTCCATTTTGAATCTCTTCCTTTCTCTCATTTTGAGTTTCCCCTCCGCGTATAGATGATCTTTCTAAGATAGATAAGGATGGAAAACCACTTCAAAGGACTTAGACGTTAGTCGGATTAGAAGTTGGTTCAAGAAGGAGGAGGACTGGTAGGTATCTATATGATAGACGATGAAAGGAAGGCTCAAGTAGTTGTTTGGTTAATGAAGGATGAAACCTCATTGGTGGGAGGTTACGAGTGGAGAATATGGGAGAAGAAGGCAAGTAGTTATCCTTTTTGGGAGGAATAGGACACCTTATTAGGATTGTCCAAAGAAGCAAGGGCAAGGTATGGAATCTTCTGGAGGGTAGTTGTATTCCCTCACGACTAGGGTACCAGATGGGGATAAGACCGTCTAGATTGGAGGTTGGATTTCTTGATTATCCGATTTGAACTTTATTCAATTCTGACGCATTGAGTTCGTTTATCTCATCATTGTTAGTTGAGTCACTGCACTAAGACACCAGTTTGATAGATGATCCCTTAGTTGTTTCAAACCCAATTGGGCTCCATGATGTGTTTGGGTTTGAAAGTTTCTATACTTAGCGTTGAGTTTAGGTGTGATGCTTGTTGGGCTTCACGGGCTATGGGCTAGTTTTGGGCATGGACTGGTTATCCAGTAGAGGTGCCGTTCTTGATTTTGAAGGGAGAGTTGTTAGGCTCATGACCCGCTTGGGTAACACTCTCGAGATTTCTTGTAATCCCATGGACTCTGTTATGCTAAGTTATCTTGAATCGCTCGATGCTTCAGTCGAGAGTTTGCATTCTGTTAGAGTGGTCCGGGAATATCCGGATGTGTTTGAGGAGGTGAAGGGCTTACCTCCGAAGCGGGAGATTGACTTCCGAATATATCTGGTAGACAATGCTAAACCAGTATCTTGGCCAGTGTGCCACATGGCTCCTCGTGAGAGGAGGGAACTCCATAAGTAAGTAGGCGATTTGCTTGAGAAGGGGTTCATAAGACGAAGTGTATCGGAGTGAGGTGCTCCAGTAGTTTTTGTCACGAAGGCGGGTGGGTCCCTCAGACTTTGTGTAGACTGAAGAGAACTAAATAAACTCACAAAGAAGAATAGATACCCATTGCCGAGGATTAATGATTTCTTTGATCAGTTGGATGGCGCCTCAGTATTTTTGTAGTAGGACTTAGCCACGGGATTTCATCAGTTGAGAGTGGCTGAGAATAGTGTAGAGAAGACTGCCTTTAGGACTCCGGATGAATTCTTTTATGAGTGGCTGGTGATGCCATTGGGATTGATGAACGCCCACGCATATTTTGTTAATTTGATGAGAAGGGTGTTCAGGGAGTACCTAAATAAATTCGTGATGGTCCTTGTGGATGACATCTGGGTCTTTTCTAGGAGCGAAATAAGTTTTGGTATGTGCTCAATGGGGTGAGCAAAGCCAGTTATGGGAAAACGGTGGTTTTGGAGCGAGACTGGCAAGAACATCCAAAGTTGGTTAAAGGCTTAATTGATTAGCCATTTTTACTAATATCATCTCACGTTGGTCGCCTGAACTCGAAGGAGATATCCCTTGGGTGTTTTTCTGATATTGGTTTAGGCCTTTGGGGCTTGCATTTGGGGGATGTCGAGTTCGACTAGGGTGGTCTGCGTGAGAGATGGACAGTTGTGATGATTTTGGATGGGATTCTTAGCATCCTATGAGTTTGAGATAGCGTATACCCATGGCAAGGGAAACATGGTAGCGGACACCTTAAGTAGAAAAAGGTTGTCCTTGAGTTCATTGTTTGTTGAACGACGGAGCTTAGAGTTTATTTCTATGACTTTGTACCCGGTTTGCTAGCCTCCTTGGAGGATAGGCCTACTCTTTTGGGGCGGATTGGAGAAGCACAGAGGGACGACCCACAGTTTGTTGAGTTGGTAGAGAAGCTCATAAGGGGGAAGTCGTCCAGCCATTTGAGTAGGTACACCCTAGACGATAGGGGGTGTTTGCGTAGAGACGGTAGACGTTGTGTACCGCAAGACGAGGGTTTGAGGAAGGTTATTCTTGATGATGCACACCGTTCTAGGATGACCATTCATCCCGATGGGGACAAGATGTACCAAGACGTGAGGCGAGTTTTCTTCTGGGCTGGTATGAAGAAAGATGTGGCCGAATATGTCGCCTGATGCTTGGTGTGCTAACAAGTGAAGGCGGATCAAAAGAAACCAGGTGGGTTGCTTCACCCATTGGAAGCTCCGCAATGGAAGTGGGATAGCGTCTCGATGGATTTTATTGACGGGTTACCCAGATCAAGAAAGGGTAATACGGGAATTTGGGTGGTGGTAGACAGACTTACTAAGAGCGCCCATTTTATATCTGTGAAGAGCAAGAGGACCGCTCCCTGGTTAGCTTCTGTATATCTTCGAGAAATAGTTCGTTTGCATGGGGTACCCTCTAGCATAGTGAGTGATCGAGATCCTATCTTCACTAGCGAGTTCTGGAGAAGTTTGCAAGAAGCAGTGGGGACTCAATTGTGTCTGAGCACCGCATATCATCCTCAGACGGATGGCCAGACCGAGAGGGTGAATCGTGTTCTAGAAGACCTTTTGAGGCTTTGTATCTTAGATTTTGGAGGTACATGGGAAGAGCATCTTCCATTGGTGGAGTTCGCATATAATAACAGCTTTCAGTCCAGTATTGGTATGGCTCCTTTCGAAGCTCTCTATGGAAGGCCTTGTCGATCACCTACATGTTGGTGGGAATCTACGGATAAGATCTTGCTTGGGCCCGATATGGTTAGGGAGACTTCTGAGAAGATTGACTTGATTCGAAGAAGGATGAAGGCAGCGCAGGATAGGAAAAAATCTTATGCGGACAAAAGAAGGACGGATCTTGAGTTTGAGGTTGGGGATATGGTTTTTGTTAAGGTATCTCCGTTGAGAAATGTTGTTCGCTTTGGATCCGTTGGGAAGTTAGCACCGAGGTTTGTTGGGCCGTTTCCTATCAAGGAAAGGATTGGACGGATGGCATATAGGGTGGAGTTGCCCGACAGACTTAGTGGTGTACATGATGTATTCCATGTATCACATCTGAGGAAGTGCTTACATGAGACGGCAGAGGTGGTAGAGCCAAGCTTGCTTAGAGATGTAGAGGTAGAGCGTGATGCGACTATTCGACGAGCTCCTGCTCGCATCCTTGGGTCAGAGATTAGGAAGTTGAGAAACAGAGAGGTTCAACTAGTCAAGGTGCAATGGGGAGAAGATGAGAGCAACGCGACTTGGGAGACGGAAGCGAAGATGCGTTCATTGTACCCATTTCTTTTTGAGGGTATGTCTTTACTTTCTCCTTTATCGCTTGTCTAGTACTTATCTTATCTTTGGTATGTCCTCTCGTTAGTACCTTTGACCTTTAGATAGGGTAAACCTATGGTTGAAACATGTGTTTGAGACATGTTATGGTTGATGGATGCAAGCGGATGCAAGTGTTTGCTAGTGGTTGCTCGTGGATGCATATACACACACTCTAGGCACTAGATCGGCTCAGTCACTTCATATTGCATATTGCATAAAATTGTGTGTAGGAAAGTATATTTATGGATGTATAATGGTTGTGTTATCACATGGATGATGCATTTTGGTGAATGGTTGTGCACTCATGTAGATATTGTATGTGTCGATAGGGTTTTCTCGCATACATAATGGATGCATGGCACTATCATGGTTTGCATATGTTCATACATTAGATAGGGAACATATACACACACTTTTTGCATATGCTCATACATCATTAGAAATTGTTTTAAGGACAATGGATGCCAGTGTTTGATGGATTGAGTAGATGGTTGTTTGGATGGTAGGATATGCATTCTCCTTAGCTTAGAGATTTCGGGGACGAAATCCTTTAAGGAGGGGAGAATGTAACACCCTGAATTTTAGTTAATACTAAAATTCACTAATTACAGGATAAATAATCTCAGACGTGGGAATTGGGGGTAACGGGCTGCGTCATTACGTTCGTCTCGGAAAAATACGCAAAATAGAGTCCGAGTTTTCGAAAATCGGAGTCCGTATGGCCCAGTTATGGCCCGATGAAGTTTGCAGAAAATTCTAAGCTAAAAACAGATTTAAAAATTTAAATTCAGAATTTAAAATAGGGCAGGCGGGGCCAGGCGGGAAAATTCCCGCCCTGCCCATGTCGACAGGGCTGTCGACAGGCCTGTCGACAGGGGGGTCGACTTGCCTGTCGACAGGGGTGTGACGCCCAGTGAAACTGGGTGCACCAGTTTGGGTTCTTGGGCTGGCTTGGAGGGCTGGTTCTGGAAGCTTCTTGGATCTGACGGGTCTAAGCCAATCTAGGGTTAATCTAAGGGTCTAAAATGCAACCTAATCCTATAAATAAGACCCTAACCCTACCCTAATTCATACATAATTAGATCTTGTAACTAAACTATGGCAAAATGAAACTTGATCATGGCCTCCACAAATCAATGAAGAGGAAAGTAAGCTCTAATCAACCTCCAATCCATTCTAAGCATCTTAATCTTCTTCATTTGGAGTGCAAATTGCTAGTAGTGAGTTTCTATCACTTTAACATCAATTGTTAAAGCAAGTAGATTAGGTGTAATGAGACTTATGGTCTTGAATGCGGATTAGTGAGTTTGAATCATTTGTAATGATATGTTACTCTATGTTTTCCCATGTTTATGCATATTGAATAAGTTGGTTTATGCATATTTATTAAGTTGGTTTATGCATATTTAATAAGTTGGTTTATGCATATTTGACAAGTGGATTTATGCACAATTAATAAGTTGGTTTATGCATAATTAATAAGTTGGTTTATGCATATTTGACAAGTGGATTTATGCATAATTAATAAGTTGGTTTATGCATATTTGATAAGTGGATTTATGCATGGTTAATAAGATGGTTTATGCATATTTGATAAGTGGATTTATGCATGTTTAATAAGTTGGTTTATGCATGTTTAACAAGTGAGTTTATGCATGTTGAGTGTGTAAGTTCATGCAAGTTTAGTATGATGTATGTTATGTTTACATGATGCTAAATATGCAAGTTGTGGGCTATGTGATCATATACATGTTATGCAAGTTCATGATGATATGCTATGCAAGTTACATGTATGTTAATATGCAAGATATGCTATGCAAGTTACATGTATGTTAATATGCAAGATATGCTATGCAAGTTACATGTATGTTAATATGCAAGATATGCTATGCAAGTTACATGTATGGTAATATGCAAGATATGCTATGCAAGTTATATGTTTGTTAATATGCATGTTCATGATGACACATTATGCAAGTTTGTGAGTTAATATGCAAGTATGTGAATGCTTATGCAAGAATGTGAATGCTTATGCAAGTTATGTGTATGCTTAAATGCATGTTTAACATGTTATGCAAGTTGTGAGAATGCTTATATGCAAGTTCAACATGTTATGCAAGTTGTGTGAATGCCTATATGCAAGTTCAACATGTTATGCAAGATATGTGTATGATAATATGCAAGTTCATATGCAACATGTTATGCAAGTCATGTGTATGATAATATGCAAGTTTGGGGTTAAATGTAGTTGGGTTAATACATGCTCATATATGCAAGTTGACATCTTCTTAACCCATGACAAAGTTATATGCTAAACCCATGATATTTGTGATGGATCTTTCCCTTTATTATGTCGTGAAATGAGAACGATTTACGTGGGGAACGATGGGGTAATAAATATGTTAATAAAAGTATGATTGGGTATGATTAAGCATACCATAAAAATAAATTAACATAAGTGGGAATTTACCTATTGAGTTAGGTCTACCCCATGGGAATTTACCTATTGAGTTAGGTCTACCCATGTTATGAAAAATGTGAATGTGTAATTAATTAGGGATAATTAATTGTGGGGGTGATTAATTAGGTGTAATTAATCAACTAAGACACGAGGTTGGACCCTTTTTGTAGCGGAAGTCTGCCCGGAACCGACCGGCCATCCAGCGGCTACAAATGATTGGCCCAATGTGAGAGGTCTTAGTCACAAACTAAATGCGTGATTAACGTAAAGACACGAGGTTAGACTCGGTGATGACGTAAGGCTGCCCGGACCCAACCGGCTTAACCAGCGGTCATAAAAGATAGTCTAATGTGAGAGGTCTTTAGGAGGATCACGGTCTTAATTAATTAAGAAACACTTAACCAAATTAGCATGTAGTGGGACATGAGGGTTAAGTGGGTGCCTTGGGTGGCATGTAGTAACTAGTGGGGGTGCCTCGGGTGGCATGAGGAAACTAGTAAGTTGCCTTGGGTGGCAATAGAAAATACGATTAGAATACTTAACCAAAGAGGAACATGTAATTAAAACATGGGTGAAGGGTTAAGTAAGTGCTTTGGGTAGCATGTGGAAATCTAGTGGGTGCCTTAAGGGGCAATTGAAATATGATTAGATGACTTAACCAAAACTTAACATGTAAGTGGGCATGATTATAAAGAGGGGTTAAGTGGGATGCACTAGATAAAAATTGCAAGCTTAGGTGGTAGCTTGTGGGGGCCCATTTCAACCAATATCCCAAACGTATCTTTGTGGGCTCGACTCAAGTCGAGTGACGGGACATGCATATTGGGCTTGACTATAAGAGGCCAAAACGGGTTAGCGGTGGCAACGCAAGTCCATCGGGTTTCATATGCGTGTGTGGGCCCGGGCTGGTAGATAAGTCGTTGTTGCATCGTGTAGATATAAAGCCGTGCACCGTTGATATTATCAGGTAGCCACTTTGGGGAATGATACACCCCAGATGTGGGACCAGCACGGATATCTACGTTAGGGAGCCGATCGCTTGGGGTAGTGGGGTACACCTAGTGGAGATAGGGGCAGACGGCACCTATGTGGTCAGCTAGGGGTACATGAAACTACTAGTTATATCTTTTAAGTCCTTGGGTGGGATCAACCTTTGAGTAGGAATGACTGGTGGGGTGCAGTTAGTAATTATCCTTGGGTGGGTAGATGCGTCCTGACGGTTATCTTAGTTTATTCTAAGTCTACCAAGCTGCTTAGTGTAGCCATTCATCCCCAGATATTACCGTGGGTCAAGTTTATGTCTTCTCTGGTTACTTTAATGATTGTATTGTTAAAGTTATAGGACTCACTCAGACTTATGTCTGACCCCGTTGTTTTTATCTTTTTCCCAACCCTCAGGTCCTACGGTGGATCCTAGCAGTAGTAGAGCTTGATCGGATTGCTGTTCCAGTCTTTCGGAGCTTGGGTAGATGTAAAGCTCCAGTTATCCAGTTATCTTTTCTTTTGTCATGGCTATTGTATGAGAGAGTGGGATTATGTACTTCTTTATTTTGACGGATATTGTACTTGACTTTTATCATGGTTTTATGATGTAACCAGACATGTTTATTTCCGCTGTTATGAGATGATGTTTTAAAATTTCAAGTACTATTTATATCTGTCTTGGTGTAATTTTTCTGTTCTATATTCACTAAAATACTCCACCGATGCTATGGCATTCCCTTATGAGTGACCATAGCGGGTGTGGGGTGTTACATGGATCGTTGTCAAAGCTCATGGATCGTGGTCAAAGTTCGTGGATCGGGTGCGATCGATGATGGAATAGTGGTGTAGAGTTTTGGACGAATTGGATGCTTGGATTATTACACAAGAAAGGGTCCATCGGTAGTGGTCCATCCGCTGTGGTCCAACGGCATTGGTCCATCGGTAGTGGTCCATAGGCAGTGGTCCATCGGTAATGGTCCATCGGCAGTGGTGCATCGGTAGTGATCCATATACAGTGTTCCATCACTAGTGGTCCATCGGAAGTGGTCCATTAAAATATATGACCAAATGATGTTTTTTTATTGGCTCGACGATGGTTCTCACTTCGACACTAGTTCAAGGTGGAATGTTCGAAGTGATGTGATGTGTTCTTTGATCGGTGTAAAGCAACGAATGTGAAGACCACTCTAGGGTGCTGAGTTGTGGATAATGGTAACTCAAGGGGGACATGAGCTATGAATAGTCGCTGGTGATGGCGACTAGAGATGCGAAGGCTGAGAGATTATTGTTGTCGTTAGTTCTAGCGGACACAAAGCAGGTGTATTTTAGGCAGTCATGAAGGGCCTCGTACCTTGGGCAGTCGTGAAGGGCCTAGTTGTCGAGATTTGAGAAGATAAACATACGAGTCGTGAATGCGTATGGAGTTTTTTCTAGAACTAGGGTTAACATTAGCCCTTGACAAATGGCAGGAGGTCATCATACGATTAACGATGGTTTCAAAGCAAGATTGGCAATGATGACCAGAGTCAGTCATGGATGTTGGATGTTTGGTTGTTTTGTTTGTACCATCTCACGTAGATCGTCTAACATCGAAGGAGATGTTTCTTGGGTGCTTATCTGATATTAATTTAGGCCTTTAGGGCTTGTGCTTGAGGGAAGTTGAGCTCGATTAGGATGGTTTATGTGAGATATATAATTTGGTTGCTATGATTGTTATTGGTTGGTTACTTCTGATTTCCGTGAATGGATGGTTGTTCTGGTTTCCATGGATGTATGGTTGAAATAATTACATGTAAAGGATATCATTGTCTGATGTGGGGAAGACATATATGGGTTCTTCTCTGGAGTTTTGGGTAGATTGGGTTGTTAGTCTATCTATTCTCATATATTTTATTGATGATGTTAGATAGCTGTTTTATCACTCACTAAGACTGTTGTCTAACTCAAGGTTTTATGTTTCCCTCTTATTACCTTGGGCTTTTCATCTGATTTTGGATGGGCAGACTAGGTGGTAAGTGACAGGTGATTGGTGAGACGATGCTGCTATGTGATGACGAGCAGGAGGCTGGCGTATTACTTTGTTGTTACCTAGTATATTTTTCCACTGTTTGATGAGGGTTGTAGTGAGGCTTCATGTACAGACTTTGATGTTATACCCAGTTGATGTATGGATGATCTTTCAAGATGTCATTAAGGTTTAAAAGTTCGTTACATGATGCTCCACTATTATTGCCTGCTGTATATGTTCTATTATACTTTATCCTCGCGCTGTGAGTTATACGACAGGTTCCGCTTGTGTTTTACATACTCTGATGATCGTCCATAGCTATCTGGCACACCTTTCAGCGCATTATTCCTCTTGTTTAGTGCAGAGGTTATGGGCGGTCGTCACATATACCCACTGGTAATGTAGACTCGGAGAATGAAAAGTAAAGAGCCACCGCTTTACTGTTGAATGGTCATGTAATTGGAAAATAATAAAAATCCCAGTGACAACCAATTAAGGTTACTGGTAAACCACTATCTATGATGTATTAGGTGTCCTTTTTCTTCTTTAAGAAGTTTGATCCATTGGTAAAAGTAACAATTTTCGGTTGTTGAATATCGATTCATTAAAGGACACTGCAAATCTTTGATACATGATTAAATTTTATATTACTAAACTATTTGATCTTGTGCAGTATTGCTTAAATTGTAGTAGTATTCATTCAAGACAATGCTTTTTTGTTGTTGTCACAGGTACTAGTTTATAAAGCAAATTATATGTGTAATCGTTACATAGGAACGGCTGCTCAGGATAATTACGGACTGGATGCATTACATATTTCTGAAGAAGAAAAATCTTAATATCCATGATAGTTATTAATTTATAGAATTAATTGTCGTTTGCAACTTGGTTTCTTTTGAATATTTATCAAGTGACAAAACATTACTTGATGCAATGTCTAATTATTTATAGAATTCCTTAATAATATTTTTGCATTATACAACTACATGTAAAAGTGATTTTTTTATCTATTATTATGTTTTTGTATTAAAATTAAGAAAACTACAAATTGACATATATAATTTTCATTTTCCATTAGCCAGATTAGGAAAATGTTATTCTCAATTGCAAAAGGGTTGAGAGATATGAGTTGCACTTAAAGACAACTAAGGTAGCTTGTTGCATTGTTTAACGGGTATTGAGTGAACTTGGTTTATGGAGCTATTTTTTTTATGAAAATTATGTAAACTTCAGTCACAATTGATATCTTTGTTTATGATATTGTGATAAATAGTTTATGTAAATATTTAATAGTTATATGATTATATAATTTTTTATTTGAACATATTTTTACTACTAGTTGCTTGAAATATATTAGAATGCACATGATGTGTATTCATAAATATTATGATAGTATAGCAGAATATTAATGTTGTATAAATCAAAATAACATAAGCTAGTCATCAATTGGTATTGACATTACTCTTGAAACTTAATAGCAGTATTTATATATTTTTGTTGAAAATATAAAATACAAATGCATGTGCTTTTAACAGCAGTATGTAAACACTGTCATATGTCAATAACAATATTTATTAATCGTTGATGACAATGAAAAGTAAACCAGTAAAATGCTTCACAACAGAATGTCAACGCTCTGATAGTTTATAACAACAACCTTGGAAACACTGTAAAATTATTAATAGCTCATTATAAACACTGTAAAATAGAGTTTTCAATGGCGTTTTTATTATGTTGTTACATATTATGGATCTATGACCACATGTCTATATACAGTGTTTCTAACAACGTTGTTATATCATATAACAACGTTTTTCAAACGCTATAAAAAACTATTTTTGGTGTAGTCAAGGGGGAAAGTGAATATAGGGCTTTAATTCAAGGGGATCTTGGGGATGGTGGCTGGGTGAAAACCAGGGAACGCTGTAGGAAGGTGGTGAAGGTCTAGTGCCATGGCAAGAAGGAGGACGGATAGTGTAATGGTTTTAGGATTTAGGGTTTTCACTACTACAAAAGTGGGCATATTCGACACTAGTTTTATGTGGCTGTAGATCGAAAAAGCGTTGCCTTAAGCCGGTTTTTCAAATAGGAAACACCAGAGCGGCGTGGCATCGGCGGTCGTTGCCTTAGCTCTCTAAGACAACGCTTTTGCCCATCTACTGCCATGGAAAAAAAGTATTGCATTATAACCCTATTGCAATAGTACTTGCAAGTAATGCAACAATATACAACGTTGCCACAAGTAGAAGTCAGAGACCTGGCTTCCATGTCACGATAATGGGGCCCACATGAACTTTCCACGTCAACTACCAGCGTGTCACATGCCACGTCATCTCTCCACGTCAGTTGCCCATGTGTCACCTGCCACGTCAGCTATCCATGTGGCACCATGTCAGCTATGGGTCGCATGTGTCGTACCATAGTGGAATTAATAATATTGTACTTAATGCAACACCACTACAATATGGAATGCAATACCACTATCCTGTAATGCAGCATCAAAAATAATAATCAACTGCAATTGTAACACCCCGCCTCTGCTAGGGTCACTCACAAAGGGAATGCACTAGCTTTGGTGGAGTATTATCTAGGTAAACATACACAGAAATATTACAAGACAGAACATAAATAAAACAGCGGAAGGAAAACCCAAATTTCATTGCTTTAAAATCAAGTAAGGTCTAAAGCCCTTTACATCAAAATGCTATTAAGTCAATTACATCGAAATCTGTCTTGCAATAGTAAAGGAGCATAAAACTATATTCATAAATCATTCCCCAATAAAGCAGTAAAGCAAGCCATAGCCAAGAAAATTCCAAGCCGCACAAGAAAGAGCCTTGGAGCTTGGTAAGATCCGAACTAAGCTGTATTCCCACCCTGCGAACCTGGGGGGAAACGGAAGAAAAAGAGGCGAAACAAAACGGGTCAGTCATAAAGACTGAGTAAGTCCTAGTGACTTTCAGCATAAAAACAGGTAAAGATAACATGGCATGAATAAACTGAAAGTAAACATAAGCATGATGACAAGATAAGCCACAGGAAAGATAACTAAGAATAACCTCATATGGTTATTGACAAGTATAACATTGCCAGGTTTCCATTCAAGATAAACTAAGTATAATTTCGCAAGATTTCTATCAAGCATCGCAAGATTTCTCTGCTTCACCATTAAAGTATTTCTATGATATCTATTTGCTCTGCACCACCTGTACTAGTATCCCAACCCATGTCATGTGTTGACTATAAAATGATCCCTTGCCCAATGTCATGAAATGATCCATTACTTGGTCCCACGAAACGATCTATTAATTGATCGGCTCCCTACAAGTCCTATCTTTTTCATGTGTCTGTGTCATACGGCCCTATCACGAATGTAGTCACCTGTGCTAGGTCCACCATAGGGTGTATCAAGCCCTAGGGTGCCAACCACCGACACGAATCAAGCACGTACAGTGTAAACCTACTGGTGCCCAATGCCTTCTTTTTCAACTCCGGACTACGTGCACGACCATAGTCCGCCTGAACCTACAATGGCGCACCTACTCAGCCATCGTTCTGGTCGCTTACAATCAGCCCAGTAATTGTGCCCCACCCTGCCTAGTTCCATGGTACCATGATACATCTAGTGGGTTACTGCTGAAAAGGACCGCGTAACTAGGGTTTCTGTCCAGCAGGTTAAGTGTTGTCATTTAAATTCGAGACTTAACCCCATCAGTCTAGCATGTCAAGTTGGTTAAGTGCGGTCATTCAAGTTCGTGACTTAACCCGTCTACGTGTCATGTCAAATTGGCTAAGTGTTGTCGTACAAGTTCATGACTTAGCCCTACGAATCATGTGTCAAGTTGGTTAAGTTTCTAGGCAACTCAACCCAACCTCGAGTTGGCCATTTTCAAGTTTATTCTAGTGTCATGTCCACGTTCAATTTTCGTGTCAAGTTTTTGTCAAGTTTCTAGGCAAGTTTTATATCCATATCCAGATTCAAGTTATAGCAATATTCATGTTTCACTTTATGCCTATTACACTGCAAACTCAACCCAACCTCGAGTTGGCCATTTTCAAGTTTATTCTAGTGTCATGTCCACGTTCAATTTTCGTGTCAAGTTTTTGTCAAGTTTCTAGGCAAGTTTTATATCCATATCCAGATTCAAGTTATAGCAATATTCATGTTTCACTTTATGCCTATTATCAAGTTCATGGTTCATGTTCATAACCAACTCATGTTTTGCCTAGTCTACCCAATCGTATTCCCATCGCATGTAAACGTGAATCGATATATATCACAAGTAAATCTAAACCTAGAAATAAAGGGAATAACATCAAACTATGATAGGAAGAAAGGACGAGCATAAAGTGATAAGAGGGATTATAAGACTAGCATGATATAACTTGAGGTAATTGGTTACCACATCACTGGTATATAGAAAATAATAGACTTTTCAAATCTAGCATAAAAAAAAGTGATAGTCCCAAACATTCTAATCTTAGCATAATAGACATAAATGATAATTTAGACTTGATTATCAATTCAAATGTCAACATAGTTTTGGACCTAGAATAGACCGACCCAAATTTGCATCATAATATGTTATAGCCTAAACAAAAGATTCATAACCGCGGTGTTATAGTGAGCATACTAAGATCTAAATTAATAATTTAGATTTATTTTTAACACGGTAAACTCAAGATGATTTCCTAATTCACAATATTGTTAATGGCCAAGATCCATAATATTGTCATTCATAAAAGTCTCCAAGTTTATATGTTCATATCCACCACAATTGTCCTTGTCATACTTAAAGGCAATAGTCTTGCGTTCTCAGTTATAGGCATAGGAATAGTCTTATGTTCTCAGTCATAGTCATAGGCATGTTCTTATGTTTTCAATCATAGTCATAGGCATGTTCTTATGTTCTCAGTCGTAGTCATAGGCATGTTCTTATGTTTTCAGTCATAGGCACGTTCTTATGTTTTCAATCATAGTCCTTGGCCATTAACAATAGTTTCAATGTCCTAGGTATGATAATATTTGATTTACATGTTACATTACATAGATCCCAATTTATGCCAAATTCCATGCATATAATATTTATGCAAATTTCCTCATAACATGATTATACCAAAATTTACATATCAAGCCCAAACTTGCAAATACAAATATAATATCCAATTTCATGTTGCCAATAATTCCATCATATTCATATAGGCAATAATCCCATAATTCCCCCGTATAAATATCGTACGCAAGTCGTGATTTTCGGCCAAGGTCCGAAATTGACCAAGGTTCATCAAAAGAAAATAAATAGGGGAAAGGTAGAATTCGTAGTAAAAGCAAGATCAGAGGGAAAACAGCAAAAACATTATTTCAGGTATAAAGAATAGATCATAAACTTGGCATGAGAGATAAGCTAGAAAAAAACCCAAAGATCATGATTCAAGAAGATAAAGAAATGGACTCGAATCAAAAGTCCAATTTCACTTCATTACATGTTCATATTAAATTTAAATGTTTAAATTTGAAAATAACCAGAACTTACAGAGCATGGCTAGCAAATTAAGAACTGAAATTGTCGTAGAACGTTGCAGCATCATTGATCTATTCTCTTGAATTTGTTGTAGAAGTATTGATCTTTGTTTTGAATCAAGTTTTGACGCTTAAGCTTTAATTTGGAGGCGGCAGCCATGGTTCAAGAGGGATTTTAGCAGCATTTTGGTGTCATATGAATTTGTGTGAGTTAGGCTAGGTCTAGGTGTTATTTTATAGGTGTAGCAATTCATTTCAGCCATCGGATTAACCCTAAAACCCATCCGGACCATCAAAACTCGTCCCGGGCCTCAAAAATGGGTTTTGGACCACACTAGGCCGTCCAGGTCGACCTGGATAGGGGGCAGGTCGACACTACAGTTGACCTGGGGGGGGCAGGTCGACTATGCAATCGACACTACAGTCGACCTGGGTCCAGTCTGCCAGAAAGTCTGCTGAATCTTGTTTTGGCCATATCTTGGTCATACGGACTCCGATTTTCGAAAACTTGGACTCTATTTCATGTAGAATTCCGAGACGAACGCAATGGCGCAACCCGTTTTCCTTGATTCTTATTTTAAAATTTAATTCTTCCTTGATTTCTTGTTTTAACGTGTTATTAAAATTCGGGTTGTTACATTCTCCCCTCCTTAAAGGATTTCGTCCCCGAAATCTCCAAGTTAGGAAGAACGTGTCCTACCATCCAATCATCCATCTACTCAATCATAAATCACATGCATTCATTGTCCTTAAGAGATTTCTAATGCTGTATGGACATATGCAAGAAGTGTGTGTATATGTTCTCTGTCTAATGCAGATGATCTGGCCTGATTGATCCTCTTAATGCAAAACATGTTAAGTGCCATGAATCCACATGTATGCAAATAATCCTAGTCACGTAAACACTATATGTGCACACAAACATTCATCCATATGCAACATTCACATGATAACACATTCAATTTCATCCATAAATAAGTATAAACACTCATGCATATGCAGTATGAAAGGTGACTGAGCCGATCTAGTGCCTAATATGTGTAAATGCATCCACTAGCAACCACTTGCAGCCACTTGCTACCATCAATCATAACATGTATCAAACACATGTTTACACCCAATTTTCCTACCTAAAGGTATAGTCGAATGATAGAAGCAAGTAAAAACTTTTTGCCCATTAGGCAATGTGTGACGGCCCGCCCTGCACCAACCGACATTTATTCCAAAAGTGCGCTGTACACATGTCCAGTTAGCACGGAACGGGTCGTTAGAAGGAAAAGGAAAGAAGAGGATGAACTAATCAAGGAACTTGTAGAATGTCTCACAGCGCATGGGATAAAATATAATAATAACATACTTGACATAAAACAGGCGAGACAGTGCATAAGCTGATAACTAAAATCAACATCAATCATCAAAGCAGCGGAAATCCAAATACAGCTTATTACAATTTTCCAAATTTACTGTCTCTAAACAAAAGGAAGCTAAAGTAGAAGATACACCAATAATGCCCAAGCAGTGATCTTCAACAACACAGGGAGAATATTATGTATATAGTACGTGGAAGCCTCCTGCTCGTCTCCGGATCATCTACCCGTGCATCACCAGCTAACCTGTCTCTAGTCTGCTCGTGTGAGCACCCAGAGTAATAAGAGGAGACATAAAACTCTGGGTCAGACATAAAGCCTGGTATGAGCGATAAGCATCTAAACAGAATAATAACAGGTATACTAAACCATACCTGAACCTGGACCTGCAACCAAAGAGTTAGTACCACATACCGTACAATACTCCAAGGTGCCATAATAAATAGTGTAAGAATACGGGGGTGGGGTATGCATGTCACAATGATAGCAAACAAATCATCCATAGCAACCATCCTCACATCTCTCGCTCAGTGCCTAAAGCATACGATATCTACCACTTTGGAGCACTAGACAAACTGAGGTAACGACGAATCCCGACTTGTAGAAACCCTGCTATGACCAAGCTAAACATATGGAGTCATGACCAAACATTTCAATGACCCACTTCATTGGTTGTAGCCCTTGGTTCTACCGATGCCATAATGGCCCTGGATCCGTCTTCGTACCTCCTACCATAGTGGTTCAAAGCTATAGACATCAATAACTCCTTAGCACGCGTCCCGCAGCAAAGCCCAACCATGAAGCGAACTCGTTGATTCCCATCTGAATCTTAAGCTCTAACTTCTCATTTGGACTTCCTTTGCATCTCAGGTTTGGTCGAATTGGAGTGGGTCTTCAGAAGAGTTGTCGCACATTAACAGTCCTAGAATTCGGTTCGGTTCGGTAGTCATCACCTTCATCGGTTCGGGTCGGGAGTCATCACCTTCATCGGTTCGGGTCGGTCCTCCTTCCTTGTCATCTTTCCATTCGGTTCGGGTCGGGTACTCCACTTCGGGTCGGGTCGGTATCTTCCTTCGGGTCGGGTCGGGTGTCCTTCCTTCCAGTGCTCCGATCCGCTCCCTCATTTCTTCACGTATTCCGATCCGATCCCTCCTTGCCATCTGATCCGCGTGGCCTTCCCTGTTGCTAGTTCTCCCAAATGTTTACTTCCGATCCGAGCCCTGCGTCTCCAAGTCGATCCGATCTGGCCTCCAATTATTCCTCCGATCCGATTCCCTTGTCCACTCCAACTCTAAGCAAATGGCCTTCCTCCTCGCCAAGCCTCCTATGTGCCAAACTCCGGTTCGGGTCGGGTTTCTCGCCCAGTTCACATATCCGATCCGAGCCCCCATCCGATCCGATCCGAAGCCCTGCACAACTTTCTGCAACTTTTTCCAGCAACTTGTTTACGCCGTTTGACGACGTTTTTGACAAATCTAACTATTCTAATCAATCACAATTCATGTCAAATAGTCATAACAACATAGCTAACTAACCACAAACACCAAAACAATGAATTCATATGTCAAAATGGATCAAATGTGCCCAAAACCCCTTATTTTCCCTTAAGCATGTTTAAGTAAAACTAATCATAGGGTTAACAAAACTTAATCAAATCGAACCAAATTTCTAACAGAGGCATAAAATATTATTTACGAATTTCTAAACATTTTTCCAGAATTTATTAGTGTATAAATTCGCTAATCTTCACTAATTACCCTTAATTAACCGTAATTAGTGTCAAAATGATGCTATCACTCACCTTGGCCACAAAATAAAACACCAAATCTGAAATATCCTCTGTTTGGGTCGAATTCCTATGTATAGCAGCAGCTCCAACCTTGCTTTGTTGCTATTTGGCCTTGTTTTGATGTAGTTTAGGCTTAATCTTCACTAAAAATGTGTTTTGGAGTGGTTTTAGAGGATGGAGGCCATTACTAAGGTCTCAAGAAGGTTTGTGGCGGCTCAAAACTGAAATGAAAGTGATAACCTAACCCTAATCAGTCCTCCTATACCTCTAAACCCGAAATTCCCCTTGGGCCTAGCTGCTAATCACCCGGTTAAGCCCAATTAAGCTGTTTTTCACCATCTGAAACTTGTTTCAGCCATATCTCCCAAACGGTAAGTCCGTTTGGCTAATGTGACCACTCTACGGAAAGAGAAACCATCATCCGAAGCCAATGGAAGTGGTTTCAGGTCAAAATTCCTTTCCAGTCAAAAGTTATGGCCAAAACAGTGCCAACTAGGGGTAAAATGGTCATTTAAAAATCGAGAAAAATCATGAACATGGGAAATGACCCCAATAGTCGTCTCCCAAAGTTACATGACCATACGACTTCGTATGTGAAAGAAATAAATATCCTACGATCCTATGATGCGTAGAATACGGGTCGTTACACTCTCCCCCCCTTAAGAAATTTCGTCCCCGAAATTCCTTAACCCAAAACATACAAAGGATCCCGCATGCCTAACAGCCACGTACAACAATCAAACATGCAAAACAAGCAAACAAGCCTATCCTAGCATGCGGAAAACTAAATCGAAGTCAAAATCTTACCAGGCAAAGAGTTCTGGGTGTGTCTTCCTAATGTCCTTCTCTGTCTCCCAAGTACAATCACTCTCGTCCTCGCTCCACTGTACCTTGACTAGCTTCACCGCCTTCCTTTGAAGTTGCTTCATGTCGTGCTCGACAATACGGGCCGGCTTGCGGTTCCCAACCGCCTCGGGTTCTACTTCGAAGTCCTCTAACTGATCAGGTGAAATAGTCATATCTGAGTCGTGAACGAACTTCCTTAGTTGGGAAACATGAAATACGTTGTGAACTCCCGCCATTTTCTCTGGTAAGTCAATTCTATATGCCAAATTCCCGACTAGTTCAAGAACAGGGAATGGGCCAACGAATCTTGGTGCCAACTTGCCTCTCCTGCCAAATCGTATTACGCTCTTCAACGGAGAGATCTTGACAAACACCAAGTCACCAACGGAGAATTTTAAGTCTCTTCTTCTCTTATCAGCATAACACTTCTGCCTATCTTGGGCAGCCTTCATTCGTTGTTGAATGATCTTGACCTTATCTGAAGTTTCCCTCACCACATCTGGTCCAAGCATAAACTTCTCGCCAGTCTCTATCCAACATGATGGTGAGTTGCACGGTCTTCCATACAAAGCTTCAAATGGAGCCATACCGATACTGGATTGGTAACTATTATTATATGCAAACTCTACTAGATGCAAATGGTCATCCCATGATCCACCAAAATCCAATATACATGCTCTCAAGAGATCTTCCAAAATACGATTCACCCTTTCCGTCTGACCGTCGGTCTGAGGATGATATGCGGTACTGAGATGTAACTCTGACCCTAGAGCCTCTTGTAAGCTCTTCCAAAACCCACTAGTGAACAACGGGTCTCGGTCGCTCACAATGCTTTTAGGTACTCCATGAAATCTCACTATCCACTTCATATACAATTCTGCTAACTTAGCTGCCGTTCTAGTCGATTTGACTGGTATAAACCTTGCACTTTTAGTCAGTCGATCTACAATTACCCAAATGCTGTCATATCCCGATCTAGTCCTTGGTAAACCATCGATGAAATCCATCGAGACTTGCTCCCATTTCCATTCGGGAATTTCTAATGGTTGCAACAACCCACTAGGCTTCTTTTGCTCGGCTTTAACTAGCTGGCAATTCATGCATTTGGATATAAACTTCCCAACGTCCCTTTTCATCCCTTTCCAGTAGTAAGTCTGCTTCATATCTCGATACATCTTATTACCACCGGGGTGTATAGTTAGCTTTGAGTGATGACATTCTCTAAGCACTTCATCTCTCAATCCATTGACATTGGGTACAACAAGCTTTCCATTCTTTCTAAGCCATCTATCTCGATCAAGCCCATACTTGTTCATCTCCTCATCGATACCCATCTCTAACTTGGAGATGATTTCCAATAGGTTAGGATCGTCCCTCTGACTAGAGCCGATCCGTTCAATCAAAGTGGGTCTGATCGTCAAACTTGCTAACATTTCTGGATCCAATTCGCACTTTGGTCTGAAATCAAACCCCGCGATAAACTCCAGTTGCTTCCATTCAAGGAACATAGCCCCTAAGCTGGCATGTCTTCTACTCAATGCATCAGCCACTGCATTGCCCTTTCCCGGTGTATATGCGATGTCAAAATCATAGGAAGCTAAGAACTCTAACCATCTCTGCTGACGGAGATTTAAATCCTTCTGGGAGAAGAGATATTTTAACGACTTATGATATGTAAACAGCTCAAATCTTTCTCCCAAGAGATAGTGTCTCCACATCTTTAACGCGAACACGATCGCTGCCAATTCTAAATCATGGGTAGGGTATCTTCTCTCGTGCGGTTTCAATTGCCGACTTGCGTAAGCTACAACCCTACCGCCTTGCATCAATACAGCACCCAGTCCGGTACCACAGGCATCCGTGTATACCGTCATCTCTTCATCCCCCTTAGGAATGACTAACACTGGTGCGCTTGTCAACTTGTCCTTTAGACTCTTGAATGCATTCTCGCACCTTTCATCCCAGACAAAAGCTTGATTCTTCTTTGTCAACTGAGTCAACGGTGCTGCTATCTTGGAGAAGCCTTGGATAAACTTACGATAATATCCCGCTAATCCCAAGAAACTTCTTACATCTGTTGCGTTCTTGGGCGTAGGCCAATCCTGTACCGTAGCCACCTTTGCCGGGTCCACGGCAATACCATTCTCTGATACAACATGGCCCAAGAACCTCACTTCCCTCTTCCAGAAGTGACACTTAGAAAACTTTGCTTTCAATTGGTGTTTTCTCAACACCTCCATCACTACTCTTAAATGTTCCTTGTGTTCTTCCTCTGTCCTCGAATAGACCAAAATATCATCCACGAACACAAGAACAGACTTATTCAACTGATCTCTGAATACCCTATTCATAAGATCCACAAAATATGCCGGGGCATTAGCCAGCCCAAATGGCATAACCAACCATTCATAAAATCCAGACGGCGTTCGAAATGCCATTTTAGCTATACTCTCAGCTTCCACTCTAAGCTGATGAAAACCTGTCGCGAGATCCAACTGAGAAAATATTCTCGCGCCACTCAACTAATCGAACAAATCATCTATCCGCGGTAGAGGATACTTGTTCTTCCTCGTCACTTTATTCAACTCGCGGTAGTCTACACACAAACGAAGGGAACCATCCGCCTTGGTAGCAAACACAACTGGTGCTCCCCATTCAGAAACACTCCTTCTGATAAATCCCTTCTTCAAAAGATCGCTGACTTGCACCTCGAGCTCACGCTGCTCTCTTGGTGCCATACGACGAAGTGGCATCACTATAGGTCTGGCATCTTTTACCAAATCAATACGGATCTCAATCTCTCGGTGTGGTGGAAGTCCGGTCACTTCTTCGAAAACACCCGGATACTGGCCAACCACGGGCAAACCTGACAACTCACTATGCGGAATGTCGAGGGAGTTTAGAAAACTAGCCAATACCCCCTTACTGGGTAGACCACCAAACACTATCCTCCGCCCATCATCCGCTCTAGCTGTCACCAACAAGCCCTCACAGTCTACCACCGCCCCGTATCTTTGGAGCCAATCTACTCCCAAAATAATGCCAAACCCAGTAAAGCCCAAAACAAAGCAATCACAAACAAACATGCATCCATGACTCGATAATACCACATTGCGACAAATCATGCTAAGGCTAGTCGAACCACCAATCGGGTTCGTCACTATTAAAGGTCTATTGACAATTTCGGGCTCCAATCCCAACCTATCTACCAGGTCACTAGATATGAAAGAACTGGAAGCTCCGGTATCAAACAAAACTCTAACAGGAACATCGTAAACAGAAAGCATACCTTGAATGACGACATTCTTTCCCTTCTCCGCCGCTGTTGGGGCATTCGACGAAGAAGGAATAGCATTAAGAGCGTAGGCTTTCACCATTTGCTTTTCCTTAGGGGGCTGTGGACACTTGTCCTTGTGATGTCCCATTTGGCCACAGTTGAAGCACTTCCTATCCGCTGGCTTGGCCCGACAATTACTAGCATAATGGCCCTTCTTACCACAGCTGAAGCACTCCACATCTTGCTTATTCTTTTTCTTCTGGCCGTCCTTAGCCTGATTCTGCTTTCTCTTATTCTGAGAACCACCTTTGCCTCCACCACTAGCTTGTGGCTTTGGCTCATCTGCGGATGCAACCTCAGTCTTCGACTTAGGGTAGAGACTTTCCGATCTTAACGCTTTCCCCACAATCGATTCAAACGTCTCATCGATGTGGTTAATAAGTTTTTCCCCCAAGTACTGATCCAAACCAGTTATGAATTTCTCATTCTTTTTCTCGGCAGTATCAATAAGAGATAACCCATATTTTGACAAAGTGTCGAATTCAGCAATATACTCCGAGACTGCTCTGCCATTCTGCTTGAGCTCCAAGAATTTCTTAAACAGCACTGACTTCTGAGCAGCTGGAATGAACTTCTCGCTAAAGCGAGCCTTAAACTGCTCCCAAGTAATCTGATCTTCGGGAGTAGCTGCCTTTATGGCATTCCACCAATTCATTGCCCGCCCTTGCAGCTGACGGGACGCTAGCTTTCTCTTCATCGCATCCTCGATACCCAAATCCTCGAAGATACGTTCGCAACTATCCAACCAATCTTGAACATCCGTGGCCGACTCCGTTCCGTGGAATGACTTCCCACCAAGACTAGTATAATCCTTATTCAGCTTGGCGAAGTCGACTCTTGGCGCCTGCACTATTGGACCACCACCATTTCCACCATTGGGAGCTGCCCTCTGTACATCTCTAAGCATCTCTCTCATGAGGTTAGTAAACATCGTCCTCATGTTAGCAGCATTCCCATTATTGGCTCCCCTACCAGCACCTCTAGTATATCGGCTCATCGTCAATCTGAAAAAGGAAACGATTAACGATTCCATAGTGGTGCTAGTGCAGTACGACTTCATCCTTATACTACTAATAGTATATATATATATATATAGATTTTAAAAACCAAAGTAATCACAAATACGCTCTCTCGTATACGTGTATTATCTCTCCCTGATAACTTCCCTAGGTTAACTACGCAACCTAGAGCTCTGATACCAAGTGTGACGGCCCGCCCTGCACCAACCGACATTTACTCCAAAAGTGCGCTGTACACATGTCCAGTTAGCACGGAACGGGTCGTTAGAAGGAAAAGGAAAGAAGAGGATGAACTAATCAAGGAACCTGTAGAATGTCTCACAGCGCATGGGATAAAATATAATAATAACATACTTGACATAAAACAGGCGAGACAGTGCATAAGCTGATAACTAAAATCAACATCAATCATCAAAGCAGCGGAAATCCAAATACAGCTTATTAAAATTTTCCAAATTTACTGTCTCTAAACAAAAGGAAGCTAAAGTAGAAGATACACCAATAATGCCCAAGCAGTGATCTTCAACAACACAGGGAGAATATTATGTATATAGTACGTGGAAGCCTCCTGCTCGTCTCCGGATCATCTACCCGTGCATCACCAGCTAACCTGTTTCTAGTCTGCTCGTGTGAGCACCCAGAGTAATAAGAGGAGACATAAAACTCTGGGTCAGACATAAAGCCTGGTATGAGCGATAAGCATCTAAACAGAATAATAACAGGTATACTAAACCATACCTGAACCTGGACCTGCAACCAAAGAGTTAGTACCACATACCGTACAATACTCCAAGGTGCCATAATAAATAGTGTAAGAATACGGGGGTGGGGTATGCATGTCACAATGATAGCAAACAAATCATCCATAGCAACCATCCTCACATCTCTCGCTCAGTGCCTAAAGCGTACGATATCTACCACTTTGGAGCACTAGACAAACTGAGGTAACGACGAATCCCGACTTGTAGAAACCCTGCTATGACCAAGCTAAACATATGGAGTCATGACCAAACATTTCAATGACCCACTTCATTGGTTGTAGCCCTTGGTTCTACCGATGCCATAATGGCCCTGGATCCGTCTTCGTACCTCCTACCATAGTGGTTCAAAGCTATAGACATCAATAACTCCTTAGCACGCGTCCCGCAGCAAAGCCCAACCATGAAGCGAACTCGTTGATTCCCATCTGAATCTTAAGCTCTAACTTCTCATTTGGACTTCCTTTGCATCTCGGGTTTGGTCGAATTGGAGTGGGTCTTCATAAGAGTTGTCGCACATTAACAGTCCTAGAATTCGGTTCGGTTCGGTAGTCATCACCTTCATCGGTTCGGGTCGGGAGTCATCACCTTCATCGGTTCGGGTCGGTCCTCCTTCCTTGTCATCTTTCCATTCGGTTCGGGTCGGGTACTCCACTTCGGGTCGGGTCGGTATCTTCCTCCGGGTCGGGTCGGGTGTCCTTCCTTCCAGTGCTCCGATCCGCTCCCTCATTTCTTCACGTATTCCGATCCGATCCCTCCTTGCCATCTGATCCGCGTGGCCTTCCCTGTTGCTAGTTCTCCCAAATGTTTACTTCCGATCCGAGCCCTGCGTCTCCAAGTCGATCCGATCTGGCCTCCAATTATTCCTCCGATCCGATTCCCTTGTCCACTCCAACTCTAAGCAAATGGCCTTCCTCCTCGACAAGCCTCCTATGTGCCAAACTCCGGTTCGGGTCGGGTTTCTCGCCCAGTTCACATATCCGATCCGAGCCCCCATCCGATCCGATCCGAAGCCCTGCACAACTTTCTGCAACTTTTTCCAGCAACTTGTTTACGCCGTTTGACGACGTTTTTGACAAATCTAACTATTCTAATCAATCACAATTCATGTCAAATAGTCATAACAACATAGCAAACTAACCACAAACACCAAAACAATGAATTCATATGTCAAAATGGATCAAATGTGCCCAAAACCCCTTATTTTCCCTTAAGCATGTTTAAGTAAAACTAATCATAGGGTTAACAAAACTTAATCAAATCGAACCAAATTTCTAACAGAGGCATAAAATATTATTTACGAATTTCTAAACATTTTTCCAGAATTTATTAGTGTATAAATTCGCTAATCTTCACTAATTACCCTTAATTAACCGTAATTAGTGTCAAAATGATGCTATCACTCACCTTGGCCACAAAATAAAACACCAAATCTGAAATATCCTCTGTTTGGGTCGAATTCCTATGTATAGCAGCAGCTCCAACCTTGCTTTGTTGCTATTTGGCCTTGTTTTGATGTAGTTTAGGCTTAATCTTCACTAAAAATGTGTTTTGGAGTGGTTTTAGAGGATGGAGGCCATTACTAAGGTCTCAAGAAGGTTTGTGGCGGCTCAAAACTGAAATGAAAGTGATAACCTAACCCTAATCAGTCCTCCTATACCTCTAAACCCGAAATTCCCCTTGGGCCTAGCTGCTAATCACCCGGTTAAGCCCAATTAAGCTGTTTTTCACCATCTGAAACTTGTTTCAGCCATATCTCCCAAACGGTAAGTCCGTTTGGCTAATGTGACCACTCTACGGAAAGAGAAACCATCATCCGAAGCCAATGGAAGTGGTTTCAGGTCAAAATTCCTTTCCAGTCAAAAGTTATGGCCAAAACAGTGCCAACTAGGGGTAAAATGGTCATTTAAAAATCGAGAAAAATCATGAACATGGGAAATGACCCCAATAGTCGTCTCCCAAAGTTACATGACCATACGACTTCGTATGTGAAAGAAATAAATATCCTACGATCCTATGATGCGTAGAATACGGGTCGTTACACAATGTCACAACTGGAAGTCTACGTCACATATATACTGATTGGGAGAAGAACTCCCTAAGCACCAGCCCCGAAGACCGAAATCAACATCAGACTGACACCCAAAGAATTACTCAACCCAACCAATATATATGTTTCTTAGGAAACTAAGCATGACAGACCCCTTTTTAGGTCACAAGAAATTTCCTTCCTAAAACTAACCCATATCCTTATAAAACCCAAAAGGTTTAGTCAACCCAACGAACACCCTCAAGCCCCAACATGTGTTACTAACGAATGAGTCATACTCCCTATGGGGTTTGCAATAGAAATTGGATTAAGGATAGGACCGAGAGGATATGCACAAAAGATAGCATGCAAATAAGCTCTACAGGAAAAGAGGGATCAAGGCTATACTCTTAAAAAGAGATATGATACATGTATCTAGTCTTCAATCTTCTGAGTCGCATTTCCTTGAGCTTAACTCCATTTTGCTTTCACCGTCTTTAACTTCACAATTCCGTAGCTTCTTAATTCTTGTTTCCAAAATATGAGTTGGAACTCATTCCAATGTTGCCTCTCGTTCCACTTTTACTTATTCTTCTTCTAGTATATTCGGCTTAATCATAACTGCGTACTCATGGTTTCGTGCAAGCTCTCCAAAATTCACTAGTGAGTCTTGGATCTCGTTCACTTACTAGGAGGTACTTCACACAGATGAATTTTCTCTTGAAAACAAATATCAACCATGTTGCCAAAGGTACTTACTAAGGCGATTTTCTATAACTCATGCATAAGCGAAATGAACCATCCACCTTAGTGGCGAACACTACTCGAGAGGATAAATAATTACCATTAAATGTGTCAAGAGATTCTAGGTAACAAATCCTGATAGAACCCTAAAGGTTGCACGCGACTTCGAGGGTATTACCGAGGCAAGTCAAGAGTCTAACTACCCTCTATTCAAAACCGAGAACGACACCCTTACTGGATAACCACTCCGTCCATAGCCCAAAAACGTAAGCATTACTTCTAAATTTAACACTAAGCATAGACATTCTCAAATCCAAACAAATCATGAATACATGAGCCGATTCCCCAACAGGATTTGAGACAAAAAAATGGGATCCTCTACTATGCTAGTACTAAGGTGCAGAGACTCAACTATCGAAGCAGAATTAAAAGGATGCGATGTACTAAAACAAAGTTCTAGCGAGATGATAGAAAAGAAAAGCTAAACCTTTAACAGAAACGTTACCACCTCTCTTAGGTACGCTAGTAGTGAGAGCATACAATTGCCCTCTCGATGATCTTGTCCTTTTCCCTTGTCCTTGTCCTATAATACTTAACTACACGTCCCTCCTTACCATACTAAAGATACTCTTTCTTATCATGGGTTTTATTATTCTTTCACTTTGGCTTCTTCCTTTTCACCTTTTCCTCCTTCGTAGATTAAGCCATTTCAACAAGTTTCTCATTCTTAGGCTTGTGCTCTTTATGTTCCTACTATCCTTGTATAGCTTGTTGACAAGTCTCTCGAAAGCTACCTCCATCGCACGACAACCCTACAAAGCTTGAATTTAGTCGCAGATGGAACTACTGCGCCTACAGATGGAGGTTGGGCACTACTTTGCCCTCCGACATGTGTCGTACGCCCACAAAACAATGGTGAAAAAGAAAGAGAGAAGAGACTCAAGGAGAGAATTAAAAGATAGTGCATATGGCTTTGGGGAATATGTCTTTTTATCAAAACAAAGTTTTCTTGAAAATTTGCTTCTTTGTAAATGTTTTGAAAACTAGTTCAGAAGGTTTTTTGAAAACTTTTGCCCAGTCTGGTAACCTTCTGCTCTGATACCAAATGTAACACCCCACCTCCGCTAGGGTCACTCACAAAGGGAATGCACTAGCTTTGGTGGAGTATTATCTAGGTAAACATACACAGAAATATTACAAGACAGAACATAAATAAAACAGCGGAAGGAAAACCCAAATTTCATTGCTTTAAAATCTAGTAAGGTCTAAAGCCCTTTACAACAAAATGCTATTAAGTCAATTACATCGAAATCTGTCTTGCAATAGTAAAGGAGCATAAAACTATATTCATAAATCATTCCCCAATAAAGCAGTAAAGCAAGCCATAGCCAAGAGAATTCCAAGCCGTACAAGAAAGAGCCTTGGAGCTTGGTAAGATCCGAACTAAGCTGTATTCCCACCCTACGAACCTGGGGGGAAACGGAAGAAAAAGAGGCGAAACAAAACGGGTCAGTCATAAAGACTGAGTAAGTCCTAGTGACTTTCAGCATAAAAACAGGTAAAGATAACATGGCATGAATAAACTGAAAGTAAACATAAGCATGATGACAAGATAAGCCACAGGAAAGATAACTAAGAATAACCTCATATGGTTATTGTCAAGTATAACATTGCCAGTTTTCCATTCGAGATAAACTAAGTATAATTTCGCAAGATTTCTATCAAGCATCGCAAGATTTCTCTGCTTCACCATTAAAGTATTTCTATGATATCTATTTGCTCTGCACCACCTGTACTAGTATCCCAAACCGTGTCATGTGTTGACTATAAAATGATCCCTTGCCCAATGTCATGAAATGATCCATTACTTGGTCTCACTAAACGATCTATTAATCGATCGGCTCCCTACAAGTCCTATCTCGTTCATGTGTCCGTGTCATACGACACTATCACGAATGTAGTCACCTGTGCTAGGTCCACCATAGAGTGTATTAAGCCCTAGGGTGCCAACCACCGACACGAATCAAGCACACACAGTGTAAACCTACTGGTGCCCATGCCTGCTTTGTCAACTCCGGACTACGTGCACGACCATAGTCCACCTGAACCTACAACGGCGCACCTACTCAGCCGTCGTTCTGGTCGCTTACAATCAGCCCAGTAATCGTGCCCCACACTGCCTAGTTCCAGGGTACCATGATACATCTAGTGGGTTACTGCTGAAAAGGACCGCGTAACTAGGGTTTCTGTCCAGCAGGTTAAGTGTTGTCATTTAAATTCGAGACTTAACCCCATCAGTCTAGCATGTCAAGTTGGTTAAGTGCGGTCATTCAAGTTCGTGACTTAACCCGTCTACGTGTCATGTCAAATTGGCTAAGTGTTGTCATTCAAGTTCATGACTTAGCCCTACGAATCATGTGTCAAGTTGGTTATGTATGTTCAAGGGGTTCCTGACTTAACCCTACCAAACCATCGTGTCAAATTGGTTAAGTATATTCAAGCGGTTCGTGACTTAACCCTATCAAGTCATCGTGTCAAATTGGTTAAGTATATTCAAGCGGTTCATGACTTAACCCTATCAACTCATCGTGTCAAATTGGTTAAGTATATTCAAGCGGTTCATAACTTAACCCTATCAAGTCATTAATTCATTAATGCACCCCAACCTCTCACATCAGACCTGTTGTTGTGGTTACTGGATATGTCGGGCGGTTCCGGGAAGAATTACACCACAACTCAGTCTGACCTCTGGTTTTCAAGTGCGATATGACAAACTACCCACATTGAATCCTATTATTTGCAGTAACTGGATTTGCCGGGCGGTTCCGGGCAGAATTACACTGCAAACTCAACCCAACCTCGAGTTGGCCATTTTCAAGTTTATTCTAGTGTCATGTCCACGTTCAATTTTCGTGTCAAGTTTGTGTCAAGTTTCATGTCAAGTTTCTAGGAAAGTATTATAACCATATCCAGATTCAAGTTATAGCAATATTCATGTTTCACTTTATGCCTATTATCAAGTTCATGGTTCATGTTCATAACCAACTCATGTTTTGCCTAGTCTACCCAATCGTATTCCCATCGCATGTAAACGTGAATCGATATATATCACAAGTAAATCTAAACCTAGAAATAAAGGAAATAACATCAAACTATGATAGGCAGAAAGGACGAGCATAAAGTGATAAGAGGGATTATAAGACTAGCATGATACAACTTGAGGTAATTGGTTACCACATCACTGGCATATAGAAAATAATAGACTTTTCAAATCTAGCATAAAAAAAAAGTGATAGTCCCAAACATTCTAATCTTAGCATAATAGACATAAATGATAATTTAGACTTGATTATCAATTCAAATGTCAACATAGTTTTGGACCTAGAATAGACCTACCCAAATTTGCATCGTAATATGTTATAGCCTAAACAAAAGATTCATAACCGCGGTGTCATAGTGAGCATACTATGATCTAAATTAATAATTTAGATTTAGTTTTAACACGGTAAACTCAAGATGATTTCCTAATTCACAATATTGTTAATGGCCAAGATCCATAATATTGTCATTCATAAAAGTCTCCAAGTTTATATGTTCATATCCACCACAATTGTCCTTGTCATACTTAAAGGCAATAGTCTTGCGTTCTCAGTTATAGGCATAGGCATAGTCTTATGTTCTCAGTCATAGTCATAGGCATGTTCTTATGTTTTCAATCATAGTCATAGGCATGTTCATATGTTCTCAGTCATAGTCATAGGCATGTTCTTATGTTTTCAGTCATAGTCATAGGCATGTTCTTATGTTTTCAATCATAGTCCTTGGCCATTAACAATAGTTTCAATGTCCTAGGTATGATAATATTTGATTTACATGTTACATTACATAGATCCCAATTTATGCCAAATTCCTTGCATATAATATTTATGCAAATTTCCTCATAACATGATTATACCAAAATTTACATATCAAGCCCAAACTTGCAAATACATAGATATTATCCAATTTCATGTTGCCAATAATTCCATCATATTCATATAGGCAATAATCCCATAATTCCCCCGTATACATATCGTACGCAAGTCGCGATTTTAGGCCAAGGTCCGAAATTGACCAAGGTTCATCAAAAGAAAATAAATAGGGGAAAGGTAGAATTCGTAGTAAAAGCAAGATCAGAGGGAAAACGGAAAAAACATTATTTCAGGCATAAAGAATAGATCATAAACTTGGCATGAGAGATAAGCTAGAAAAAAAACCCAAAGATCATGATTCAAGAAGATAAAGAAATGGACTCGAATCAAAAGTCCAATTTCACTTCATTACATGTTCATATTAAATTTAAATGTTTAAATCTGAAAATAACCAGAACTTACAGAGCATGGCTAGCAAATTAAGAACTGAAATTGTCGTAGAACGTTGCAGCATCATTGATCTATTCTCTTGAATTTGTTGTAGAAGCATTGATCTTTGTTTTGGATCAAGTTTGGACGCTTAAGCTTTAATTTGGAGGCGGAGGCCATGGTTCAAGAGGGATTTTAGCAGCATTTTGGTGTCATATGAATTTGTGTGAGTTAGGCTAGGTCTAGGTGTTATTTTATAGGTGTAGCAATTCATTTCAGCCATTGGATTAACCCTAAAACCCATCCGGACCATCAAAACTCGTCCCGGGCCTCAAAAATGGGTTCTGGACCACACCAGGCCGACCAGGTCGACCTGTATAGGGGGGAGGTCGACACTACAGTCGACCTGGGGGGGGGGGGGCAGGTCGACAATGCAGTTGACACTACAGTCGACCTGGGTCCAGTCTGCCAGAAAGTCTGCTGAATCTTGTTTTGGCCATATCTTGGTCATACGGACTCCGATTTTCGAAAACTTGGACTCTATTTCATGTAGAATTCCGAGACGAATGCAATGGCGCAACCCGTTTTCCCTGATTCTTATTTTAAAATTTAATTCTGCCTTGATATCTTGTTTTAATGTGTTATTAAAATTCGGGTTGTTACAGCAATAGTAAAGAAGGCAAATGCTACATTGTAAGAAGGCAAATATAACCCTGTAATTATAAATTCTGTTGTATATATATACAATCCAAAACATTGTACCACATTCCAACATACCAAAATATTCATACAATGAATTCACCCAAAACTTTCATCACCATAACCAAACCAACCAATTTTACATACCAAACCACAAGTGTCATCACCAACACATAACACAAGTGCCATCACGAACACATGCCACAAGTACATAATTTAAAAGTATAATTCGAATATACCACAAGTGCTAACACATACCATCCAAATAATTCATTCAATTGTCGGGGTTATAGAAGTACCAATGTCATCTTCATTATTTGTTGTGGTGACACAAAAGTCTCCGACATCTAAATCAAGATCTGGATTAGCTTCACCTAGCTTTTTCAACACCCATGACAAGTTCTCTTTCACTTTTCTATTCACCTTAAGCTCTAACCTTATTTTTTGGTTAGCTCTTGCACATAACTATCTGAAGAACCAAGAGTTGTTAGAGACTTTTCAGCCATTTTACCTTGCCTTCCCACAAGGCAGTTCCGTCCATGACTCTTCCCACCATAGACAAGTGCATCTGCTTCAGTAATATTTCCTGTATCCACCATTGCTTGAATCTTTGCCTATAAAATGAAAACCAGGCAAGCATATAAATAGCTAGCTGGCAGGAGTGAATTTATTAACAGAACTGGTTATCTTTCAAACTAACTATTTGTTCGATTTAATAAGCAGCTCCAACCAACGTACAATGTGCCAACTATACCGACACAAGTTTTGATTCATATTGATCTTAGGCCAAATACTTTATATATACTAATCGAAGTTTTTTATTAACAGAACTGGTTATCTTTAAAAGATCTAAATTAAAATATGGAAGTTCCAGCTGCAATGTGGTTATCTTTCATACTAACTATTAAATTGGCATTTCAGTATCTAATGTACTTACGTATTTGGCTTTTAGTTCATACATGTTTGTCTTGTAAGTTCTCACCGGTTCTCGTTTATACGTTTCCAATAGACCAAGGCCGTAGATGGGTTGGCTTTTTCCAGGTCCTTCTTTCTCTGTCAAGTATTAGGATTATCAAAAATTAATCAGATTTTTTAACATTCAATCTTAAGAATTTACAAATCTAGTTGCTGCCTATAAACATTGTGACAATGATATAAAATATAATTCAATGATATAACAAAATTAAAATTATCATGTGGCCAATTCAACTCAATCACAAAAAAATATTAACTTAAGTTCAACAAAACACATACTATCTGCTCTTTGGCTACTGCATGAGCTTTGGGACCCATGGTATGCGTCTCACTTAATGAATTACGATGCACATAATTAGTCTCAAGTAGGGCCTGGAAATAAAAAAAAGATTTTCACTAAACAAGATAATGCAAAATACTAATGAAAAGATTAGCACTAAACAAGATAACGTGAACTACTAAAGAAAAGATTAGCACTAAACAAGATAATGTGAACTACTAAACATTTTACAAATGTGAATATCATTAATTTAATTTATTTATTTTTTCCATCTGTTGCATGATTATTAAATTAGCACTGAATAAGAAAATATTAGCACTAAACAAAAAATGTGAATATCATTATTTTATTTTATTTATTTTTCCATCTATTGCATGATTATTAAATTAGCATTATACAAATTAGTTTTCTTTTGTGGTCACATTTAAGCCGTACCTGAACTGCTTCATCCCCCATTATTTCAAGTACATTTTAAATACTCCAACGGAATTGTACTAGGCCTATTCGCAAGTCTTTCCTCATCAGTTGAATATTTTTTATAATACCTTGCTTTCATACGAGACTTGTACTGCCTCCAAGAGTCAATAAGTGTATTCAAGACCCATTTGTATCGTTCATCCGGAATGACATACCTAGCCGACAATATATCAAACACAAAATTCAGGAAACAAACTAATTAATTAAAACCAAACATTTAGGAAGTTAGTTGAACTATGGTTTAGTGTGATAGATTTTACCAGAGCATATTCCAATATTTGCTGCTTTAATTGATCAGGAATAACATACCAATTGATGTAAGTAAGAGACACATTATTCTTTGCTAGTGTCCTAAGAAAATTGGTTAACTCCATAATATTATCAGAAACTGACTGACCATCCTCAATTAAAGCAATGACTACTTTATCATCGGGCGTTCTATCATGCACCTTCGTCATTTTTGACTTCCCACTAGATTTTTTTGGAGCTTGTACTTTATATACCAAGTTCAATAAAATGAATAGAAAATTAACGTATGGCCTTACAGAAACATATAATATGCATGCAAAACTTATAATAGCCACACTCAACAGTGCAGTGCAATGCACATATAAAGAAACATCGTACCTACTTCATCTTCCTCTGCAATCCATTCTTGGTCTAATTGATCGGCAACATTTTCCATTGTTGGAGCTGCAACATTCTGCTTTTGACATTCCTGCATTGGTAAATAAGCAGCGACTAAACCAGCAGGCCCACAACTGGTTGATTATTTGAACATTTTGCTACATGTAGGTTTTAAAACTAGTGGACGAGACGTTGAAGGTTTTAAAACTGCTAGAATATGATACATTATAGGTTGCATCAATTTCCTATATGTTTCTGCAGTTCTATCTAGGTTACCGACTTTCTTTGAAGTGGGAGTTGTGTCATCACTCTCTTGTTAGAGCCAGCTTTACTTGGAGGGGGTGCGGGTCATCGCTTCCTCAATTTCAAGGGATGCATTGGCTTGAGAATGAGTTGTCGATCTAGGTAAAGGTTGCTTTAGCTTGACAACTTTGAATCTCTACAATTAAGTCAAAGTTCAAGATTTTTATTTTGAGATTTTTTATGTGTATAAAGGCAAAGACAATAAGTAGTGAACAAGTAACATTTTCATACCTCTAAATCCAATGAATCATAACAGTCATCTTCAGCATCATTTTCTGGGATGTATTCATCACATCCATTAGTATCTTTACCTTTTTCTTTCCTATTGCGTGTTGCAGCCTCTTTCATATTATTAACCAATAAAGGTATTACAAGTGATCTACTAACTACATCATTTTCCTGCATACTCGCGATTCGGTCTTGTGTTCATACTTCGTCAACACTGGTGGTTGCGAGAACTGGAAGCAAATTAACATTATTATTCACCATCAATGATAAATTTAAGCAGTTAACCAAATAGATTCGACGTTTAAATAGTTCTTAAATTTTCGACAGAATGCAGGCATAAAGAACCAATAGTTACTTGAATTAGCTACAACCTTCATGGTCGGAATAGGAAATTGACAGTAATAGAAAACACTAAAATGCAGTTCTTGCTTTTACATGCAGAATTTTTATAAAAAATCATTTGAAAACCTGATTAATAAAACTGAAATGCTAACTGAAAAATACCTCAATGTTAGCTTCATTCTCTCGGGTATCATCATCATTATCTATTTCATTTTCTACATTTAATTTCCTCTTGGTTCCTTTTTCCGTTACAATAACATATTATTCACCATTATTCATATCAGGCTCCGGCGATAGTTTCTTCTAACCTACTTGAGTTGGATTGTTTTCCATCATTTTGCGTTGCGGCTGAAGTCGATGTGTGGTAATATACTTACGCTTTGCAACTAGTTTCTTAACAGAACCTGTAACAATAAAAATAATAACGGTGGCTATAACACCCCGTAATTTTAAAGAACATTATAATGATAAATTAAAGAATAATTAATTAAATATTTGGAATTAAGGAAAATGGAATGCGCCATTACGTTCGTCTCAGAATTCTGCTTAATATAGACTCCGAGTTTGCGTAAAACGGACATCGTATAAAAAGTTATTAAGCTTTGAAGTTTATATACATATAAGAGAAATATATGTACACAAACTAGTACAAAATAATTCAAAATCAGAGCGGGAAATCAAGCGGGAATCTGGCCCGTTGGGGGTTGATCCGCACCCCATGGGGGGTTGACCTTAGGGTCAACCCACACAAGGGGGTGTCGACCCTAGGGTCGACCCTACCCAGATCTGGGGCAAATTCATTGGATTGAGGCTATAAATAGGACCTCATTTCTATTGTTTTATTCACCTAAAACAATAGACACAACGAGATGCTACCCCAGCTCAGATTGAATTAGCCTATTCGTCTGCAATAATGACTTATACGTATTCAAGAATCTCTGTTACAACATCAACATTCACTTCTCTGTTCTTTAGATCCAATCTCTGTGAGTTTATGTTGCCTTTAGATATAAACATTTATTAAGTAATCCTGACATGTTTATAAGTTTGGATCTAAAACTATACCTGTTAATAACCTAAATCATAACTAAACAGATCTGTCATTACTTATACACCTGATCTACCGTTCAGTTCTCATATGCATATTCCTGATATGCCTATTTTGTTATTATGCCCAATACTGTCATCATATGCCTATTCTGTTATTATGCCCAATCATGTCACCATATGCCTGTTCTATTACTATGCCTATTTCTGCCATCATATGCCTATTTTTTTATTATGCCTATTCCTATACTCTTCACTCCCTCTTTCCCTTTTTATTTTTATAGCCTAGGCTACCTTCGAGCCTAGGCCTATCGCTGAAATATGTGAACGGATGAAATTGGGAACGGTTGGGAAAGATAAATTGGGGGCATAACTTGCATCGTGAATCATGACTGGGATTTGGGGGCATAACCTATGATGAATATGAATAATTTTCTAAGAACGAATATGCCTAGATTTACAGTAAATAGAAACTGTAACCGCACTTAGACACTAGGTTAGATTACACTTGTGGTAGTAGTCTACCTAGAACCACCCGACAAATCCAACATCCACAAGTGGTTAATTTAATGTGAGGGGTCTAGTGCATAAATGTACATATAATGAAGCTAAGACACAAGGTTAAGTCTAACTTGTGGTATAAGTCTACCCGGTACCACCCGGCATATCCAGCATCCATAAGTGGTCGACTTAATGTGAGAGGTCTGGTGCATTGTCATACATGAAAGGAAAATGTTAATAACTTTTTAACCTGTAATACTTAACCTGTTCAAATCTGCGGGGGTTACATGAACCTATCAAATTGTATAAGGGTTATGTAAGCTTGTTTGAATCAATGGGGGGTTAAGTAAATCGCTTTAAATCCGTGGCGGGCTATACGAACCCGACAAACTTAACTTGTTCTATATGTTGGGGTTATGCGGGCTTGTTAATCTATTAAGCATAACCTGTCAAAATCCTATTAGTGGGGATGCAAGCCTAGGGGGTGGCTTATATCATCTGTTGTGTCGTACCAGTCAGTAACCTATACTGGTATCCGAAGGGGGACCCCGAACTAGGTAGGGGTCAGGGGCATGCTTACTGAGCTGATTATAAAAGGTTCATATGGGTACAGATGTTGACGGTGCATTCGAATAAAGTCATGTGTGTGCATGGGTTTAGACTGATCGAGAAATTAAGACGCTGTGACATTAGTAGATATGGTTGTGACTATTGATAAAAGGGTTTGCCACTTTAGGAAATGATACATCCTACTGTGGGGCCAGCACAGGGTATCAACGGGATATGGTGCTGATCGATTTGGGGTAGTAATTAGGGTACATCTAGTCCTGCCTGTTTAGGAGCCCGTTATTATCATTTGGGGTAACACCCATTATTTCTGTTGGGATGCCTTTTATTATCGTTAGGGGAAAAACCCATGACTAGAAATACACCTAAGTCTACCATCTCTTTCTGTTAGGATCATTCTGTTGCTGTTATACTAGTATTGGTGCGGAGAAAAGTGTTTGGGAAGCGTAACCTATCTGTTCGATTTATTTTGCTTATCCCGCTTATTCTGTTATACCTGTCTTATGATACTGTTATCTCTCTCATCCAGTTTGTATGCATGTCATGATGCTTTTACTTATCTATGTCCTAAAAGTAACTAGACTCACTAGACTTTATGTCTGACCCATCTTGTTTCCCTTTCTCTCGTTTCCTCCCCCCCCCCCCAGGTTCTTAGGGTGGGAATTCTCAGGCTTGATTAGGATTCTCTCTTCAGTTTCCGCTTGGAGCTGCTTAGAAGTACCGCTTTGATTACCTATCTATCTTGGTATGGCTATTTTTGGGGACTATGCTTTTATGTTACTGTTGTTAATGACATTTTTCATCAACATCGGAGGTTGGCCAATGGGAATGGTCCTAAAGGGGAAGAATAGGTTAATTAGCCTTCGTGTGTTTGGGTTATATCTACATTCCTAGAAACTGAATCCTTAAGGAGTAGGATCACTAAACAACGCCCTTGATAAAGGATTTGATGGATGTTAGAGGGGAATTCCGCACCAAGCTCGTTGGAAGATCTAAGCCCGTAAGGAAGGGCAAAGCTTGCAGGATGGGTTTGAATATATGGAAAGAGATGTTTCATCCAACGGACAGAAGGGCTTGGGCGATGATCCACGCAAATATAGGAAGCAAACAACAAATCATAACTATAATAGTTAAGAAATAATATGATAAACTCACAGAGCAATACTTTAAATAAGGACTCTCTCTTTATTAATCTTTGATTTGTTGTACATGAAAAGATAGTAGAAATTCTCAAATTTATCCAAGTATTAGGGTTTTAGAAGAAGAAGTACAAGAATTAGAATCATAGCCCCCTTAAATGTGACCCCTAGGGTCTTATTTATAGACAATTCGGGGCCCCTTCTGTTGTTGGGCTATTGGGCCTCTATCGGCCGCTATCTTTCCCCTTGGTTCCAGATGTTCAGCTTCCGGCCACTTCTGTAGTGCTAATTATAACCATCGATATGAGGGTCCCAATCAAGTGGGGCTTTTCAGATCGAGATGAGCTTGTCGATGTGGTGACTTTCGGATGGTATCTGAACTTTCGGTAGTAGCCTCCGGGTGTAGGCTCTCGGACGTAAGCTTTCAAATGTAGGCTTCCAGCTTTCACGTGTATACTTAGAGGAGCCTATCCTCCCGATGTATGTGGATAGCCATCAGTTTGAAACCATTGTCGGTGAATGCACTAAGTAGATTAGTATGGATAGCCTGATCTCCATTAAGGTTTCAGCTAGCCTTCTGGTGGAGTTTTTGGAATGGTCCATTCTTCCGAAAGGTAGCTCCTAGTGATGTGTTACTATCTTGCAATGTGACCATTTGGCGTTTATTGCAGCAGATGTTTCGAAAGACGGTTCTAGATGATTTTTATATACTTCTGGCGTGATACCTTCAATGTCTTTGTCTCTTGATGAATTGGTACTAAGAGAGTTAATACCAATAGCCCTTCCGAGATTCAGTAAGCACAGTTCTTATCTCCTTCTTTCTTGGTTTTCGGTCTGGACAATCTTTCATTACAGACTTCTTTGCGGGGCAGACCCTGTCGAATAGGCTTTGATGGCACTTTTGAAGACTTTGAGCTCCTTTCTCCTTGGAGGGTGTTGGTTTATGCTCCTTTCGAATAATTCTTTACTGTTTTCGGCTCTTCCCATCATTCATTTTTTTTATTTTCGGAAGGTTCTTCCGTGTTTGTGCTCTTCCGATACCCTTTCCCCGTTAACTGGTTTCAGAGTTAATTTTGCTAGTAATAACTGTATTCTGATGATTTTAGTACAAGGAAGATATTTTAATTTGATGCAATGGATTTTCTGTATTTTAGACTTACGTTGTAACTAAATTTTGGACCACGATGTTTTCTGTTTGGAAAATAAAGTTTTAAATTCCGCTATTATTTTATATCTGTCTTGTGATGTTTCTATTTCCGTTTACCTATAATGCTTCACAGAACTTAATGCATTCTATTAAAGAGTGACATTAACAGATGTGGGGTGTCACATTTGGTATCAGAGCTGAAGGTTACCAGATCGGATAGAAGGTTTTGAAAATTGTTTTCAAAAAGGTTTTAAAAAGAAAGCATTTTCAAAAGAAAAGACTGTTTTGAAAACATATTCCCCAAAGCCATATGAAATATCTTGTGATTTTCTGTTTGAATCCCTTTTCCTTTTCTTTTTAGCATGTCTGGGAAACCGAATATTCCCGAGGGCGTTCAGATACCGGCTTATTTCCGTAGATATCTTGAGGCTACGGCGCCTATTGAAGGTCCAATAGATGCCCCCCCCCAGCTACAACCGCTCCTCCTCCTCCGGGAGTAGATAATTTCTCCAAGATATGCAAGGATTTCTATGCTATGGGAGGAAAGCCTTTCCGACGAACTGAGACTTTTGTAGAAGCAAGGAATTGGCTTAAGGAGACGGAGGATTTATTTTGTATTTTTGAGGTTGAAGACCATAGGAAGATTCAGTTGGTCATTTGGCAGCTGAAAGATAAGGCTTCATTTTGGTGGGGTGACACAAGCAAGGCATTCAATTGAGACTTAGAGTGATTTCCAACAGTTATTTGAGATGAAATTTCTTTCTTAGGCAGAAGAGAGTATGCAAATGTAAAGGTTTATGGCACTTAAGCAAGGAGGCATGTTTATCAAAGAGTATGTCAATAAGTTCAATCAGTTGACGAGGTTTGGAGCTTACCCCATAAAAGAAAGCTCTGAGGTTTGCAAGAGGGTTAAATGAACCCTTCCATATGTTGCTTATGTCCCATATTCTGATGGGGGCAACTTTCGAGAAACTCGTTGATATGGCATTAATGCATGGAGAAGATAAAGGCGAAAAGAAAGAGGCTAGGATTGATGAGACATAAACAAGAAACTATGGCCCAAGAAAGAACAACAACAACAAAAGAAGGGCGGAAAGGACAACAAAACCCGAGACAAGAGGAAATGTCATAGTTGTGGAAGCGTGGGTCATTTGAGCAAAGATTGCAGAAAAAGGAAGAATGCTTGTTTCCGCTGTGGTGAGGTCGGACATTTTACTAGGTAGTGCTCGAAGAAGCAAGGATAGGGCCAAAGGGAAGGTGAATGCTTTCGTGGCCATGTACCGGATAGAGGTAGGAAAGTTTCTGTTGAAGGTTTTATTTCTCTTTCCGATCATCCTGTTTGAACTATTTTTTATTTTGGCGCTTCACATTCTTTTATATCTGATTCTGTGGTTGAGTCTCTGCACCTTAGTACTAATTTGGTTTTGGATCCCATTGTTTTCTCAAACCCCATTGGGGGAACGACTCATCCGTCTATGATTTGTCAGGGTTTGAGGATATCTATATTGGGCGTCGGTTTGAGTGCGATGTATATGTGCTTGGTTTCATTCTAGGGATGGATTGGCTCGCCATGTATGGTGCCATTCTGGACTGTGAGAGGAGGGTCATTAGGCTTTTGACTTACCATGGGAGGACTCTCGAGAATTCTCGTGACCCTAAGGGGACTGTCATGCTTAGTTTCCTAGAGTCGCTTGATGCATCTATCGACGATCTACAATCTGTACTATTAGTCTGTGAGTATCCTGATGTTTTTGAGGTGGCTCGGGGCTTACCTCCAAGATGTGAGATTGATTTCAGGATATACTTGGTGGACAATGCAAAGCCATTTGCACTGTCTGTGCACCATATGGCTCCGAGAGAAAGGTGGGAGTTTACCAAGCAAGTAGGGGAGCTAATTAAGAAAGGGTTTATTAGGGAAAGCATATCAGAATGGGGTGCTCTAGTCGTTTTCGTGACTAAGGACAAACGAAGGTGAGGAGTTTTCTCGGTTTAGCGGGCTATTATAGGAAGTTCATTAAGGACTTCGCAAAGATATCAGCCCCACTCACCAGACTAACGAAAATGAATCTGACTTTTTCTTAGGATATTGACTGTGAGGATATTTTTCAGTGATTGAAGAGGGCTCTGACAACAACCCTAGTATTGAATTTGCCTGATAGGAACAAAGTGTTCACAATATACACTAATGCATGTGGTACAGGGCTTGGTGCTATTTTGATGCAAAAGGGAAGGGTAATATGTTATGGTGGTAGATAGTTGAGAGTTCATAAAAAGAACTACCCTACCCATGACTTAGAGTAGGCTGCCATAGAATTTGCGCTTAAGACTTGGCGTCATTTTCTACTTGGAGAAAACTTCGAGTTGTATACCGATCATAAATCCCTCAAGTATTTGTTCTCGTAGAAGGATCTCGGTTGAGGTAACAGAGATGGATGGAGTTTTTAGCATCCTATGAATTTGAGATTTCTTATACCCCTAGCAAGGGTAATGTGGTGGTAGACGCATTGAGTAGGCAGAGGATGACCTTGAGTCCTCTAATTGTAGAGAGGCAGAGCTTGGAGTATATATCGACCTTTGATTTTAGGCCCTCTACCGAGTTTACACCTGGTTTGTTGGCATCGTTAGAGGTGCGACATACTCTTATGGATCAGATAGGAACTTCACAGTGAGAGGACCCATAGATATTAGACATCTTGGATAGGCTCAGTAGAGGGGAGACTTCTAGTCACCTCAGTAGATATTCCACGGATGATAGAGGATGGTTGCGATGAGATGGAAGGCTTTTTATTCTCCGAGGTTGGAGTCTGTTGAAGATAGCCCTTGAGGAAGCCCATCATTCTACGATGACTATCCATCCAGGCGGTGATAAGATGTATAAGGATATGAAAAGGGTTTTCTTTTGGGCTAGGATGAATAAAGATGTAGCGAAGTTTGTTTCCCGATGTTTGATTTTCCAGCAAGTCAAAGCCGAGTAAAAGAAGCCCGGTGGTTTACTTCATCCTTTGGAGGTCCCATGATGGAAGCGGGAGAGAGTCTCCATGGATTTCATTGATGGTTTGCCTGGATCGAGGAAAGGCAACACTAGTATTTGGGTTATAGTTGACAGGCTTACTAAGAGCGCTCATTTCATTCCTGTTAAGAGTAAGTGAACGACAACATGGTTGGTAGTAGTTTATCTTCGTGAGATAGTCCATCTACATGGAGTACCTTCCAGTATACTGAGTGATCGTGACCCCATATTCACCAGTGAGTTTTGGAGGAGCTTGCAGGAGGCATTAGGTACACAATTGTGTTTGGGCACCGCTTATCACCCCCAGACCGATGGGCAGACGGAAAGGGTAAATTGAGTTCATGTGGATCTTTTGAGACTGTGTATCCTAGACTTCGGAGGGACATGGGAGGAGAATCTTCCTTTGGTAGAGTTCGCCTACAACAACAATTATCAGGATGGTATTGGCATGACACCCTTCGAGGCATTGTATGGACGACCTTGTAGATCACCGACTTGTTGGTGCAAGTCTACAAACATGCTTCTACTTGGACCTAAGATGATTAAAGAAACTTCAGAGAAGATTGATCTTATCCGCAAACGAATAAAGACAACTCAGGATAGGAAGAAGTCCTATGAAGATAAGAGAAGGACTGATATTGAGTTTGAGGTGGGAGACATGGTTTTCATCAAAGTATCACCATTGAGGAATGTGGTTCGCCTTGAATCTGTAGGGAAATTGGCACCTAGGTTTGTAGGGCCATTTCCCATAACATAAAGGATTGGCCAAATGGCTTATAAGTTGAAGTTACTAGAGAAATTGGCAAGTGTTCATGATGTTTTCCACGTTTTTCATTTTTGGAAATGTCTACACGATACAACAGAGGTAGTTGAGCCGAGTATGCTTGAGGAAGTAGAGGGGGAATGGGAGGCGGCAGTTATAAGAGTTCCTACCCGTCTTCTTGGAACAGAGGTTAAGAAGCTACGCAACCGAGAGGTCAAGTTGATGAAAGTTCAATGGGGAGAAGACCCCGAGGATCCAACTTGGGATACCGAAGACAAGATTGGCGCTTCGTACCCTTTTCTTTTTAAGGGTATTTTCTTGACTTCCTTTCCAAACTTTTATTCGTACTTGTTTCTGTCATTAAGTATATCCTATCGATCGAATCTTCGACCTTTAGGTAGGGAACCAATGGATGTAAACATGTGTTTGAGACATGTTATGTTTGATGGATGCAAGTGGATGCAAGTGTTTTCTAGTGGTTGCTCATGGATGCATACACAAAAACACACACTAGGCACTGGATTGACTCAATCACTTACATAATGCATATGGGTGCATGTGTATATTTTTCTTTTATGGATGGAAATGGGTGAATCATCACATGGACGGATGACTGAGCATGCATATAGCATTTACATGATATACTAGGACTATTTGCATACATGTTGGGTTCATGGCACAGACATACAAGTATTAAGAAGGTCAACTGAATCAGTAGACTGCTTGATTTTTGCATTAGTATAGGGGCAAACACACACACCTTTGCATATGTTCATATAAGCATTAGAAATTTTTTATGGGCAATGGATGCCTATGATTGGTAGATGAGTAGATGAATGATGGATGTTAGGATATACATTCTTCTTAACTTAGAGATTTTGGGGACAAAATCCTTTAAGTAGGGGAGAATGTAACACCTCGTAATTTTAAAGAATATTATAATGGTGAACTAAAGAATACTTAATTAAATATTTGGAATTTAGGAAAATGGACTGAGCCGTTGCGTTCGTCTCGGAATTCGGCTTAAGATAGACTTCGAGTTTGCGTAAAACGAACATCATTTGAAGAATTTATTAAGCTTTGAAATTTGTATATGTATGAGAGAAATATATATATACACAAACCAGTCCAAAATAATTCAAAATCAGAGCGGGAAATCGAGCGGTAATCTGGCCCGTTAGGGGTCGACCCACACAAGAGGGTGTCGATCCTAGGGTCGACCCCACCCAGATCTGGGGCAGATCCATTTTCTGAACCTGGACACGTTTCTTTACCTGATTCATTGCCTTTAGGCTATAAATAGGACCTCAGTTCTATTGTTTTATTCACCCAAAACAATGGAGATGATAAGATGCTGCCTAGCTTAGATTGAATTAGCCTATTCTTATGCAACATCGACTTATACGTATTCAAGAATCTATGTTACAACATCAACATTCACTTCTCTGTTCTTTAGATCTAGTCTCTGTGAGTATATGTTGCCTTTACATATAAACATTTATTAAGTAATCCTGACATGTTTATAAGTTTGGATCTGAACCTATGCATGTTAATAACATGAATCATAACTATACGGATCTGTCATTACTTGTACACCTGATCTACTATTCAGTTCTCATATGCCTATTCTTGATATGCATATTTTGCTATTATGCCCAATATTGTCATCATATGCCTATTCTGTTATTATGCCCAATCCTATCACCATACGCCTATTATATTACTATGCCTATTTCTGCCATCATATGCCTATTTTGTTATTATGCCTATTCCTGTTCTCTTCTCTCCCTCTTTCCATTTTTATTTTTATAGCCTAGGCTACCTTCGAGCCTAAGCCTATCGCTGGAATATGCGAACGGACGAAACTGGGAATGGTTGGGAAAGATAAATTAGGGCATAAGTTATATCATGAATCAGGACTGGGACTTAGCGGGAATAACCTATGATGAACATGAATAATTGTCTAAGAATGAATATGCCTAGATTTACAGTAAATAGAAACTGTAACTGCACTTAGACACGAAGTTGGATTACATTTGTGGTAAAGTCTGCCCGGAATCGCCCGACAGATCCAGCATCCACTAGTGGTTAATTTAATGTGAGGGGTCTAGTGCGTAAATGCATACATAACGGAGCTAAGACACGAGGTTAAGTTAACTTATGGTAGAAGTCTACCTGGAACCGCCCGGCATATCCAGTATCCATAAGTGGTCGACTTAGTGTGAGAGGTCTGGTGCATTAACACACATGAACGGAAAATGTTATTAACTTGTTAACCTGTAATTCTTAACCTGTTTAAATCTGTGGGGGGTTACATGAACTTGTCAAGTTGTGTAAGGGTTAAGTAAGCTTGTTTAAATCAATGGGGGGTTAAGTAAATCTGTTTAAATTCGTGGGGGTTATATGAACCCGACAAACTCAACCTATTTTATATGTTGGGGTTATGCGGGCTTGTTAATCTGTTAAGCATAATTTGTCAAAATCCTAGTAACGGGGATGCAAACCTAGGGAGTGGCTTGTATCATCAGTTGTGTGGGACCCATACCAGTCAGTAACCCATACCGGTATCCAAAGGGGGACCCCGAACTAGGTAAGGGTCAGGGGACGCTTACTGAGCTGATTATAAGAAGTTCATACGGGTGGAGGTGTTGACCGTGCATTCAAACAGAGTCACATGTGTGCATGGGTCTGGACTGATCGGGAAATTAAGACGTTATGACATCAGTAGATAGGGTTGTGCCTATCGAGAAAAGGTCTTGCCAATTTAGGAAGTGATACATCCTACTGTAGGGCCAGCACAGGGTATCTACGGGATAGGGAACTGGTCGATTGGGAGTAGTAATTAGGGTACATCTAGTCCTACCTGTTTAAGAGCCCGTTATTATCGTTTGGGCTAACAACCATTATTTCTGTTGGGAAGTCTGTTATTATCGTTGGGGGTAAAAGCCGTCATTAGAAGTACACCTAAGTCTACCAATTGTTATTGTTGTGATCGTTCTGTTTCTGTTATACTAGTATTGGTGCAGAGAAAAGTGTTTGGGAAGTATAACCTATTATGTTATGTTTATTCTTCTTATCCTGCTCATTCTGTTATACCTGTCTTATGATACTGTTATCTCTCTCATTCATTTTATATGCATGTCATGATGCTTTTACTTATTTATATGCTAAAAGTAACTAGACTCGCCAGACTTTATGTCTGACCTGTTTTGTTTCCTTTTCTCTCTTCCTCCCCCTCCATGTTCTTAGGGTGGGAATTCTCAGGCTTGATTAGGATTCTCTCTTCTGTTTCCACTTGGAGCTGCTTAGATGTACCGCTTTGATTACCTATCTATCTTGCTATAGCTATTTTTGGGGACTATGCTTTTTATATTATTGTACTCTGATGATTTTAGTACAAGGAAGATATTTTAATTTGATGTAATGGGTTTTATGTATTTCAGACTTATGTTGTAAATGGATTTTGGACCACGATGCTTTATGTTTGGAAAATAAAGTTTTAAATTCCACTATTATTTTATATCTGTCTTGTGATGTTTCTGTTTCTGTTTACATATGATGCTTCATGGAACTTAATGCATTCTGTTGAAGAGTGACATTAACGGACATTGGGTGTCATAGTGACCTTTGTAGTTCTTCACACACACACACATACACATACACACACACACACACACACACATATATATATATAGGAATGAGTCTATATTGCATATACATATATACCTTGAATTATGCTTTTCCTTAGCCGTATGATTACATGTGGCTGCAGTTGAAGCAATGACTCACTGTCTTTATCAACGATGTTGTCAATGTAAAAATCCACTTCTTCTTCCTTATTGCAGCCCTATACATATTCATTTACGTCATTGTCATTAAATATCAGTTGTCAGCCACCCTTCCTTCCTTTGTGGATATAGAATCCTATTTCAATGTACTGGAGGCAATATTTAACAATATTCATAAGCACACTGTAAGAAAAGTAGTCTATATCATATTGTTTTACTAAGATGGATTTTCCACCCATGTAACATGTCCTTAGAATCCGTCATGGTGTAGGCAGATATTTATAAGTTAATCCATCCTGTACAAAATGAATACATTAGAACAAGGTACATGGACAAAAAACAACAATTAACATTTTAGACTATAACAAATTTAGATGACAGTAAAGAAAGACATTAAATCATAAAACATGTGTACAACGTAAATTGCATTATAAAAAAGCGTGCCAAATACATTAATCAAAAATAATAATATATAGCTAAAAAAAGTGCCAAATACATCATAAATTAGACAACAGATTAGACCAAAAAAAAAGCAATAACAATGAGGAATTTTTTTGTCCTAAGGAGACGGAACGGGAGGAACTTCTATTTCTATGTGACGACTCCCATAACTCCTACACTTAACAAGGGAAATAATGCACTGAAAGATGTGCTAGGTAACTATGGATGATCATCAAGGTATGATAACACAAGCGGAACCTGTTGTATAACTCATAGCGCGAGGATAAAATATAATAAAACATATACAATAGTCAATAATAGTGAAGCATATTTAAGCAAAAAAATTCCAAACTTTCATAACAGTTAGAAAGTATATCCATACAAACCGGATTACAACATAAATATTTGTACAACTTTTCCTCACTACGACACTCAGAGACAATCATCACACAGCGGAAATACAAATACTATATTATAGAAAAGATAAAATGCCAGCCTCCTGCTCACCACCGAACTGCAACATCGTCCTCACCAAGATATCACCTACCAGTTAGTCTTCCCATCCAAAAACCGAATGAACAGCCCAAGGTAATAAGAGGGAAACATAAAACCTTGAGTCATACAGCAGTCTTAGTGAGCGATAAAACAGCTAACTAACATCATCAGTAAAGTATATGAGCAGATATACCAACTTATCTACCCACATCACCAGAAAAGAAACTCTACCTCATCTTCCCCACATCGGACAGTGATAGCCTTTACCAACAAGCGTTTCAACCATACATTCATGGCAATTAAAATAACCATTCATTCATAGTAATCAGAAGTAATCCACAATAGAAATCATGGCAACCAATTATATATATCTCACGTAAACCATCCTAATCGAGCTCAACATCCCTTAAGCATAAGCCCTAAAGGCCTAAACCAATATCAGACAAGCACCCAAGAAACATCTCCTTCGATGTTAGACAATCTATGTGAGATGGTACAAACAAACAACCAAACATTCATGACAGACTCTGGCTATCACCGCCAATCCTGCTTCGAAACCATCAATAATCGTATGACTGGCAATGACATGTCATCAACTGTCAAGGGTCAATGGTAAACCCCGGTTCTAGCAAAAAAACCTATACGCCATACAATGAAACATATCTAGGCCCGTTCGAGCTGCCCATGGTACTCGACCATACAACAAAATCATTTAACTCCTGCTTTGAGCTTGTTAGAACCTACGACAACGATAATTCCTCGGCCTTTGGTACCTTTAGTCGTCATCGACGGCGACCATCCAACCATTGTCAACGAACTCAAAACACCCTTGAGTTGTCATCACATTCGTTGCATTACGACGAACAACGAACACATCACATCACTTTGACATTCTCACTTGAATCCATTTCGAAGCCATCACCATTCTCGAACCAAAAATCAACAATGTAAAGTTCTCAACACTCGGATCGTTCCACTTTAGGTCATGACTGACCTATGACCTACGACCTGAACCATCAACCAACGGCCTAACATACTCTATCCCAACCAACGACCTAAGGTGCTACGATCGGTACATACATGGTCTGATTACGATCAACCATCTTCTTAGGTTGTTCACGACCTAACTCATCCAGAGTCCCCAATGACCTAAGACCCCTTCTCCTTCAACGACCTAGTGAATCACCGACCTAAGCCCCCCAATGGTCCCTGCTTCACCATGGTTTGATGCTGGTCCACCCAATCTTCTTTCACCACGACACCCTGATTTACGGTCTAACTCTCCCCAACGTCTCGAACTGGACGATCTAAGCTTTTGCCATGCTTTGAATCCTTCCAACGGTCTGAACTTCTTTTGCACAATCTGACTCTTTTCTTGGGGAATAAGAAAAATAACCCGACCTAAGGAAAAACGATCTAACTCCGGATCTGACCAAAATAGCTCCAAACTTGACCAAATCTTTGCCAAATGACAACAATGATGAAATCCACTCTTCCTAATCATCAAATTCAACAATAAACACTTCATAAAATCAACAACAACACCAAAATGACAATTATCACCATTAGTCATATAAAATTCACCAAAATCATGATAAATCAGTGCATAAAGTAAAATAATGGGTCTAACTTGCATAAACATATAAAATAACATAGAAATTACTGGTTTTAAGTTGCTAGATTAGATCCAATGGCGAATCAAATGAAAATGTACTTACCATGATGTAGATCTAAGTGAAAATGTCTTGAAAATGATGAAAATAACATCAAACAACTCATATACTTGATTGAATCCGCGTGAGAGATGCATATCACTCACTAATTCTTCAAAACAACACAAAATCACCTATTACTCAATCCAAACAGTAAAAGAACACTCTTCAACCTCTTCGATTGACGTAGATCTAGCTTCAAACGATGTAGATCTTTGATTCTCTTATGTAGATCTAGAATTTTAAAGGTGGAAAGTGTATTTGATTGAGCAAGGAGGATCATGAGCTCAACCAAATGAGGAAATGAAGAAAGTAAACTATTCACCATGCCTCTAACCCCCTATTTATAGCCTCCCGCCAGCCCACTAATGGGCCTCCTCAAATCAGCCCACTAATTGTCTATAAACCTAAATACAAAAATATGAAACACTAAAATAGTGATTCTTCCCAAACCATTGATCCAAATCTTTAATGTAACCACTCTATGGAATTGGCTACACCATTTTATTTTCAATGAAATCGAACTCAGCTCCTAATTCGGTTCCAATCAAAAGTTATGTACTGTACAAGACTGACAGGGGAAAATGGTCACAAATAGAATTGGTAAAAATTATGGACATGTCTCATATCCTCATAACCAACATACCAAAATATGAGAATGATCCATCCCTCAGGGAATTAAATAAAAATATTTTACGATCCACCGATACATAAAATGTGGGCTGTTACATTCTAGTTCTGTTTCTAGTTGTATTATGGGACATCGTCTCTAATCCAACCCCCATCAACAACTTCTGCTTCTAGTTCACTACCAATGTGTAACAACCCATAATTTTGAACCAATTTAAAATTTTTGTTTTAGCTATTTTAATGGGTTTTGAATATTTAAAATGATTTATTTTAAATAATAATGACTAAAGATTTATTCTAAATGAAGTTAGAACAAATAAAATTATTTTAATTATAAAACGAACTTGAAATGGCGCGGTAGTTTGAAAATTCGATTTTTAATTTCAAATGAATGTACAGAATTCAAAATAAATCGGATTTCAGTAAAACCTGAAATGTTATAATCTGCTTAATAATATCTTTCTAACGGATGTAGAAAATTGAGATTTCATAACATAAATTGAAAGTTATGTTCAGTTTAAAATTCAAAATAGTCGCTATAGAATTTATATACAGTTTTGTAATATATATAGCCTATAAAAATAGCCATTTTGCAAACGACCTCCGTTTCCGATGAAACCACTTTTGTTGGATTCGGAATGTCAAATTATAGTCAAATTTAAAATTTCATAATTTTTGGAATTAATATGTGGACACAGTAAATTTAAACGTGTTTTGTAATTTCAGTTTAAATTTAATCGACTAGAAAAGGGCTATTTTCAAACGGTCTCCAAATTCAACGAAATTAGTTTTGTTAGGACCGTATCATCAAAATATAGCCAGATTTAATTTTTCTATAATCTTTGGAGTCAATATGTGGCCCCGGTAAATTAAAATGTACGTTGAAATTCAATATTGACCATTAGATTAATTTATATTTTAATTTTGATAAAAACTGATCAAAACAGTCGAATTGGCTTATGGAACATATCCCATTGTGTTCGGAATGAGGGTATTTAGTTTGGAATGATGGTCGTTGGGTTTGATTTGAACTAATTAGAAATTAAAAATATAAAAAATATATAAGGGCCAAGACAAAATGGTTCAAACCCCTAAATCATTAATTGCGTGGTCCACTCCAGAAAACCGCCACTCCTCTCCAGAGCGAATGAACCAAATCATCCCGATTTCACCTCCAATTATCTTCAAACATAATCAGAACTAAATCATCACTATAAAATGAAAATCAAAGAGATTGGTGAGATCTTTAAACTGGTATGAGTTTGATCAACTTTCACAGCACGATTTGTTTGAATTTTTTCGTCAAAGTTGCACCGTTTGAGACTGGTTTTCTAGCGCCAGGGACCTTCAAGTTTGGAGATAATCAGGGTGGTGGAGGAGCCGCTCAATGCGTTTCATGTGGCATGGTCCGATGGTGGTCTCGAGCATGGAGGAGGCCGTGGTTTTTAACCCTAAGGAGGAGCTTGGTTACGGTTTTAGTCGGCCATACCTAGAGTGAAATGATGAGGATGAAGATGGGTGATTAAATTAATTAAACTATTTAATTATCTTAAGTAATGTTAATTAAAGTAATTAATATTTAAACCCTTATATCTTGGTCATATGAGATCAGATATCAGCAAACTCAGACTCGTTGAAACCGTCTTAACGAGCTCTACAACATAGGATTGGCTTGGACTGAAACCGAAGCAGTTGCAAATCTTGGTTAAATTAAACGTCGAGTTTAATTTAATTAAAATAATCATTTTAAACGTTTTTATTCGATCAATGTGAGAATTCTCTCACTAAAATATTTGTACAGTTATTTTATAACTGAAATTATATGCTAGTATTGATTTTTATCTGTTGTATGTGACATTGCTGGAGTTCAACACACGAACTCACTCAAATCATTGAAATTAGAAGCAATGTATGGATATTAGTGACACTCGCATTTCATACTCCGCGGATGGATGCTTGTGGCGCCGTAAATGGCATTGGGTTGTTGAGGAAAAATATATATGCGATGCGAGAATTATATATATATGCAATGTGAAAAATATATATGTGATGTGAAAAACATATATGCATTGTATAAAAATAGAAATGGATAAAATGGTCATGAAATGGAATAAATATTTGTTCATTAAAAAATATGATTTTTAACATATATATACATATATATATATATATATATATGTGATATACAAAATGGTCATGAAAAAGAATAAACATTTGTTCGTTAAAAATATAATTTTTAACATATATGCGATATATAAAATAGTCATGTAATGGAATAAATATTTGTTCATTAAAAATATAATTTTTAACATATACATGCGATATATAAAATGGTCATGAAATGGAATAAATATTTGTTTGCTATAAATATGATTTTTAGCTTATATATGCGATATATAAAATGGTCATGTATTGAAATAATTATTTGTTCGCTAAAAATATTATTTTTAACATATATACAAGATATATAAAATGGTCATGTACTGAAATAAATATTGGTTAGCTAAAAATATTATTTTTAGCTTATATATGAGATATATAAAATTGTCAGGTAATGGAATAATTATTGAATGGTTAAAAATATAAATTTTAACATATGTATGGAACATATAAAATTATCATGTAGTGAAATAATTATTGAATGGTTAAAAATATGATTTTTAACGTATGTCTACAATGTATAAAAATTGAAAAGGAAGTTGAATTCATTTTAAAATGAATTTATAAACGATTTATTAGATACGTTTTAAATAGAAATCGATGATATTATATATATATATATATATATATATATATATATATGTATGTGTGTGTGTGTGTGTGTGGTTTGAATAGAACGCGCCGCGCAGCGACTATTCGCGAATTTCAACCATTGACTTCAAATTGATGTAACGGGAGATCCGACCGTCGGATTCTCCTCAAACTGGAACCGTTAGGTTTGTATCGAAAAGATCTTTCCAATGAATACATGAGATTTGAATTTGAACGGTTAGATTTTAAAATATGTCCAAATCAGTTTTGGAAAAGGTCGCTATAGATGCAGTTCGGTGCCCGATATTTGAAACCGACTGTAAGGGCCTTAATAAAATTATTTAAAATCATAATTAATGATTTGGAATATTTTGGAATGAAAATTCCAAGTTTTGAAAGGATAAAAGATATTTTTATCTAAATGAACCAGTTATTAACTAGAAAAAAATCCAATGTTTTTAAATAAATAAATTGGATTAGTAAATGGTTTTTGAAATAACCAGAATTTTCCAACATATGAACTGGAATGGATTTGAATAGATATAATCTTCAGAATATTTCGATATTGGATTCTGTGATTATACGAATATTGTTGAGGAATTTGGAAGATACAGATATCGTTATTCCCAATACGATATCTTTCGGTTTCGAAATTTGATATTGAATATAAGCCGATATAATTTCTATTTAGAGCCTTGTATTTAATATCAAATAGGATTTTTGGTTTATCGTGGAAGGTGTCTTTAATAACACTGTTCTTAAACCCAGTTGAGAAAAGAATAAATCTTTAATTAAGATTTAGAGAAGTTTACCAATTAATTTAATTGGAAATGAAATGAAAGTTTATTTTGGGTTTATCGTGAACAATGTTTTAAATAACATTAGTTCTTTAACCTAATTCACAGTGAAGATATGATTTGGAATTTATATATCTTTTTATTAAGATTTAATGGAAATTTTCCAAAGTGAAGTTTTCCAATTTAATATATTGAATTGGAAATTGGATGGAATTCGATTTAATAATCGAGATGAGCTTCTATGAGTGAAGACCATTACTATTTATAGAATTTAGAAGGCCTTGCTGTTATTCCACTTATAGTATTAATTTGATACGGAAATTTATATTGAATATATAATGTTATAATTTCCGTGAAGATTCCATTTTGATGGAAGATGATTTTAGGTTTATCATGAACTTTGTTTTAAAGGACATTGATTCTTTAACCCAGTTAAAGGCAGGATTAATTTTCCTAAAAGCTGAATAATCATTAAGTAATGAATTTCAGAGTATAAAACTAAGAAGATTTTTAATAAATCTTTAGTTATAATGGAATGAAGGAATGGTGATTAAATTTACTAAAACATGAGATGTGGTATAAACCAAACATACTTGGTTGTTGATATTGATTGTGATTGATTGTTTGGATTATGCTCGACCAGTTCATGAGCAAAATATGCTTTTACATTTAACATTGGGTTGGGTAGAAATATTTGTATGCTAACATCTTATGGAACACTTCACGATTTGACTATGAGGTGTTAGCAATGATGTATATTTCAAAATTAATGAACGATTTTGAAATGATATTTTTTTTAAGTGAAAAGAAATGTATTCCCGATTTTGGACAGGGAATGTCTTATAAAACAGAAAGGATTTCGAGGGCTAAACCCGATGTTATCGAAATGATTTCGAAATGTATTATGTGTTTGACATTGTAGTTCATCACATAACCGATTAGTTGCTATTGATGATATATCTGTTTGGTGGCGGAGAATTTATTCTCTTGCTTAACACCCTTCTTTGAGACGTACGAGCTCAATGGTTATGTGATTAATAGTGACTGATCATATGTGAGAATTTCTAATGTAAAGTAATATAAGTACTTGTGATTATTATGTTGTGAAATAATTTTCCCTACTTGGGGATATGAAAGGATTTATTATGTGGCTAAAGATTCGGGTAACCATGAGGACTAAAAGTATGGGAGATATGGCGGTGTAGTTTTCCCCGAGGGTGTGGGATGGTGCATCATCAGTGTAGCTTGCTCCATCGTGGGAGGTGCACATACATACATACATACATACATACATATATATATATATCGAGTTGGTAAGGTACGTACCCTTTTCCTTGTCGACGGGAGAAACCTCCCGATATTTGATTGCATACTGATTTGTATGCATTGTTATGTTTTGGAATTCATATTTCCAAAGATTTTGGTTTGAGATCCCGAAGTGAAATCTACTTTGATATAAAAGTTAGATATGTATTTCAAAATGATTTTAAATAAGAAATCGGGAAATAAAGTTCAAAGAAATAATTTATGTAAAGTGAATTGGATTTTGAAAAGTCTAAATTTGGGATTAAGCCTAAATGGATAGATAAAGGAATTTCATGTTGTACGATGCATTATAGATCCATATGATTGTTATTAGTTGTTGTTTATGCACTGGTATTCATAGGGGTGAACCCGTTCCATGACATACGGTGTGGTCTCATGATTTACCTTATTTTAAAGTAAAGTTTAATAACTTTTTTGAGTTCTCACACCAGTCTCATGACTGACTCGGAGTTTATTGTTTCTACCTAAACTCTGGGTGCCCATATTTTCCACATGGACAGTTAGTAGTTTTGGTTTTGTGGATTATTTCATTTAGCAGGATTCTGGATCGAAGCTTAAAGCTATGTCCAGAGCATTGATAGTCTTCCACTGTGTTAGTTTATTTGTTTCTGCTGCATTGTATTACATTTATTGTAAATTTATTTTCTGCTGTATATTATTTTCAATACTCTGATATTATGTACTCCGATGTAACATTATTATGATGTATATAAAAGTCTTCTGTTGTTTGTTTTGATGTGTTGTGTGCCCAAAGTTAGCGTAACCGCCTTTTTGGTTCGATTTAAGTTGGTTTAACGATCGATTTGGATCGACCGAGAAGGAGGGTCACTACTCTATCCCAATATCATGTGAACGTGGATTGCTCATGTCTTCTTACATTGCATTCTGATTTTCAGTATCACACCAACACTACAACAAATATGCCCATTGACAATGTTAACAAAACATTGTTATATCCTTTTACAGCATTTTAACGAACGTTGTCTACCAACACGTTGTTATAGATCATGGAAATATCACAATACATTCCAAAACTCTGTAGAAAAATGACATACTACAACGTTTTGATGAACGTTATCTACCAGCAAGTTGTTATTGGCCATGGAAATATCACAATACATACCAAAACGCTATAGAAAATTGACACACTACAGCGTTTCAAATGGTGTTGTTCTTATGTTTATACAACATTTTATATTGTTTCAGAAAGGTTGTCACCTTCCCTTTTGTACAGCGTTTTGCCACATATCACAACGTTTTTTTTACATCTATCACAACATTACATATTGTAATATTAAAATATTCATGCACATACATATCAGCAGCATGTAAATATATATCAACCAACTAGCTATATATCGCAATATTCATACACAAAGACATCATCAATAAACCAACTTTGCATAATTTTCATAAAAAAAAATAACACCATAAACTAAATTTACACAATATCCGTCAAACAAAGTCACGATATCTATAAATAAAACAAAATATCCATAAAACATGTTTGCGCCGAATACCAACAAAATGAACATCTAAAAGTTACTGCTTTCTCCGTAATCAGTTTCCATAAGCAGTCTTATTGTTGAGGGATCTTCAGAAGCGCCTAACGATCTTCAGAAGCCCATCTCCAATACCTATACACGTGTTCATGTTAGCATTTGGTCATGCTTACACTTAACAAGAAAACAATGCTCGACAACAAGAAAAAAGAATACAAGAAAGAGCAAGTTGAAGATAAAAACATAGCATACATGGTAATATTTTATAATAATTAGTTAGTTTTTATAATGCTTAGTTAATTTTTAATTATTGCTATTATTATTATAGTATACTTGGTAATATTTTATATTTTTATATACTTAGTTAACTTTTATAAACTAAACTTCTTAATTTTTATAAAATTAGTAAACTTAGTTAATTTTATAATACTTAGTTAATTTTTAATTATTGTTATTATTATTATAAAATACTTGGTAATATTTTATGTTTTTATATGCTTAGTTAATTTTATAAACTAAATTGCTTAATTTTTATACAATTAGTAAACTTAATGAGACGACCCGAACTTCCCCGTGAAGGAAAGCCAGGATTGAATTGAGAACATGAAAAATCAGAACACAAACAGAAGAACATTTCATTGCTTATTTCAACAATTTACATCAGAGTACAAGAATATACATAGTATGAAGAAATAATATACATTCGATCAATATTTGAGATTTAAATTACATTTAAATACATAGCAGCGGAAAAAATAATATAAAACACAACTGAAAGGAATATACGGATACAGAGCTTTCCGAATATCATTCCAGCTTTAAACCAAGATCCTGTGAATATAAATCTGCAAAACCAAAACTACTAGCTGCCCGTGTGGAAAATAGGGGCACCCAGAGTTTAGGTTAAAACAATAAACTCCAGGTCAGTCATGTGACTGGTTTGAGAACTAATACAGTTATTAGCTTGATTTTAAAGTTAGATAAATCAAGGGACCACGCCGTATAACACGGAACAGGTTTAACCCTAAGAATACCTGTGCATAAAACAAACAACGCAATGCTTAATAAAGAACAATGAAGCTATTATAAGACTCAGGTCCCATCACACAATGCAACGCAAGCCGGAGGATATAATTTTACCGTATAATAGCCAAACATGCTTGGTACTTTTAAAACAAATCATTTTGATACTATTATAGTGTAAAGTGTATGAAAACAACTTCAAATATAAATGTATCAATCATAGACAGCGTAGTGCCCCATCCCACTATGTCGCCATACTAGGCTCTACAATCAAAACCGCAAAGTCACGTATTGGAAGTTAGATTTTCGTCTGTGAACTAAGTCAAGGGATCGTCCTTACCGCTTCGAGACTCTCTAGCTCGAGCCTCAGGACCAGACATAGGTGGACTGTAACGACCCGGATTTTGCCCGACCCCAATCGATCGCAAGACCGATCAAGACCGTTCAAATTCCGCATACATTAACTTTGGGCATACAACACATCAGAACAACAACACAGACTTTTATAACATCAATAATAAATGTTACATCAGAGTACAGAATATATCAGAGTACATCGAAAGAAAATTACAGCGGAAGATAAATTACAATACATTAACACATTGCAGCGGAACTAATCTCAGCGGAAGGCCGTCAATATTCTGGACCCAGCTCCAGGCTTCAATCCAAGATCCTGCTTAACTATATCTGCAAAAAGCTACTCGACTGCCCGTGTGGAAAGAGGGCACCCGAGTTTGCAAAGTGAAACAAACTACAGGTCAGTCGTGGGACTGTTGTGGGAAATCTTAACTTAACTTATCTAATAATAAGGCTAATCACAGGACCACGCCGCTAATGCGGAACGGGTTTACTCCACTGGATTGCCAATGCATAAATAAAGTAAATCGTCAAATAACGCAATGATTTTTAGAAAAATGAAACCATTATAAGACCCAGGTCCCATCACACAATGCAACGCAAACCGGAGGATAGGGTTTTACCTTATAATGGTAAAAAGATGCTTGATACGTAAAAACGATATTATTAGTGTGTGTATATATATATATATTTAAAACATTTCAAATATAATATCAATCCTAGACGGCATAGCTACCATCTACTATGTCGCCATACTAGTTATACAATCAAAACCGCAAGGGGCGTATTGGAAATTTGGGTTTCCATCATGAGTCAGGGCTAGGGAGGAGCTCCTTACCGGTTCGAGACACTATAGCAATGTCTCAGGATTCGGACGCTGGCGAACCCTTGGATACAGCAGGGCCGGTCCACAAATACTTTAGTGGATTAGTTATGCCTGAACACACGCTCCCCGATCCTATTGGACCTACAAATCAGCCGAGGGCGACCGATAAGAATAAACCGAGGCCTCGCAAAAATTCCATCATCCACATAAGTAAATGTCAGCCAGTTTAAGCACTGACACCACTTCTAGTTAGAAAGAAACGTGTGCACTCCCTGCGTTCCCTTCTCCCGTTTTAGACTCTACCGGTGTGTGAGGCTCGCGAAGTCACGATATACACAAAGCTATGCCTAAATAGACTGTGCTTTGATCATCAACCACAAGGCCTGCTTTTCAACAAAGCCTCGATCATTTGCATCTTAGCATGCCACATTGTCAGACCCTACCATATTATTGATCATCTACCAATATATATATAACCTCTAAGCTCATACGTCTTAGAGAAGGGTGTAAAGTAAAGAATAAATTCTTCACCACCAAACAGAAATATATAATTAGTAGCGTTCAACGAATACAGTAGAAAGGAATACAATGTCAGACACACAATCCATTTATGAGCTTATGCTCTGGGTCTGAGCGAAAGCCACATCCGTACAAATCAACACTACGTCCGGATAACTACCATCTTAGCCCTATCTTGGGAGCAAATCAATCTAGGCCCTCAACACTAGTTACCCATTCGATGTGAAGATCGCCAGTCTTCGACCCCCATCTTCATCTTCGACTCTTCATCGTCGTAATCATTATTCGAAATGGGTTAAACCCGGTCTTCCCGAATAACTTACGTATTTTATAATTGAAAATCAAGTGTTATAGAACACATCCAACGTCTCATTCCAATTCAGAATATTCTTTAATAGAATATTCATAATAAAGGGAAAGATCCCACATAAATTAAATCAAAGATAAATTCTGATAAATTTAATCATTAAAACTCCAATTTGATTTTAATATCAAAAATCATTATTAATTGATTATTTAACTCTTAATGTGTCTTTAATTTGGGTTAAAGAATCAATGTCATTTAGAAACATTGTTCACGATAAACCCCAAAGTCATCTTCCATTAAATATGGAATTTTCATAGAAATCAAGCCAATAAATAATCGCTATAAATTTCGGTATCGGACCGATAATATAAATGGAATAACGGCAAAGCCCCTTTAAATTCCATATATAGTATCAGTCTTCCTTCACAGAAATCTATCTCGTTTTTTATCAAATCGGATTTCCACTCAATTCCAATTTAGTTTGTTAAATTGGAAAACTTTACTTTAGAGAATTTCTTTTTAAATCTTTAATAAAAGATTTATAATTTCTAAATCATATTATCACTGTAAATTGGGTCAAAGAACAAATGTCATTTAAAACATAGTTCACGGTAAACCCAATTCACATAACATTTTATTTCAATTACAAAATATAATTGAAACTCTAAAAATCTTAATTAGAAGATTGATTCTAGTTAATAACTAATTTACTTCAATAGAAATATCTTTTTATCTTTTGTCCATTCAAGAACAGGCAAAGAAATCATATTTTTTTTCCTTCTTTGTAAATATTATTTAAAATATTTATTATTTAAAAATATTCTTTATATAAACAGATTATTAATATAAAATTTTCTTTATTTTAAAAGATATTTATTCTAAATATTCTTATTTTAAAAGATATTCTTAATTTACAGAAATTCTGAACTGGAATGTGACTCAATCAGTTACCATATAACATTGGTTATACGGGTTTCATACATTTCGTGTACATGAAAATGAAAATAAATAATCATCAAGCATCCATTCACAACCAGAGTGAAGTTTATAACTGTGTGAGTATTAAAATGAAATAATAACACTCATCGCAGCCTGCCAATCTATCGATCAACATACAACTAAATATTGGGACTAGTGTATGTCAATTTTCATCCCAACACCCATGTGGGGTTTTCAGCCAATAACAATTCATACAAATATATGATTGGTTAACGAATTTAACCAATTTAATATTACTAACATGTTGATGAAAATGGAATAACATGTTATTTATTTCTAATGCCAAATAAAAATGTATTTTTTTATTCGTATAATTTCCCTATACATTACTAAAGTCAAATAAACTGTAATTTATTCACATGTCATTATTGTGGATGACAAATAAAAGATAATTCCCATTTTCTTTTATTTGTGTACAAATATTTTTAACTTTAACACATAAAAGGGATAATTTATGTGTATGTGTTTCAATGTATGTTTAACCAATAATATGCTTCTTATATTTGAATATAATTTCAAATGTAAGTTTACCAATAAAGATTGATTTTTACTTTTACTTATAGATCCTATTACATGTTATGCAAATAAAAATAATTATTATATTTGCATATTAGTTATATTATATGTTATGCAAATAAAAATGATTATAATATTTGCATATAAGTTTATTCCAACAAAATGTATAAGAAATGATATATTCATTTTGTTGACAAGTTTTACTTTATCAAAAACGAACATTTTTGTTATAACAGGAGTCTAGTTAATAAAAATGCTACGTGTGCATAATTCTTTTATTTAACAAAAATGTCCTTTTTATTTTCAACCATCTTAATTTGACAAGATGTACATTTCTGTCTCAACTAATATAATTGACAAAAAAAATGCATATTTTGTTTTAACTAGTGTAGATTGACAAAAGTGAATAATTTGTTTTAACTAGTGAAAATTGACAAAAGTGTATAATTTGTTTTAACTAGTGAAAATTGACAAAAGTGTATAATTTGTATTAGTGAATATAAAAAGAAAGAACAAACTTTATTTTCAAAATATGTTTGCATTTGTGAATGCAAATAAAAGAACAAAACTTTATTTTCAATATGTGTTTGCATTTGTGAATGCGAATAAAAGAACAAAACTTTAATTTCAAGGTATATTTACATTAGAGAGTACAAATAAAAGATGCATTTTTATTTCTATGTCATATCTGTGTTAGAGAACACAAATAAAAAGATGCACTTTTATTTGCATGTCATATTTGTGTTGTAGCATGCATATAAAAAGATGGACTTTATTTTTACGCCATATTTGTATTGAAAAAATACAAATAAAAGGATGGACTTTATTTCTATGTCGTTTTTGTGTTAAGAACACAAATAAAAGAATGAACTTATTCCTATGTCATATTTGTATTGGAAATACAAATACAAAAATGAACTTAATTTCTATTTATATATATAATTCCTTAAGCGATTACATTCACGTGAATATCACACCAAATAAAGGTGTGAATTATATACAAATCATATATTCATGTTTATTACGTAAGGTAAAACGTGTTTTTATTTCATACACCAATTTGATAGTATATTGACTATAAATTGTATTGTTCGTTCATTCATGATTTTTTTTAATGTCAATTCATGTTTCAACTTCCGTACCTATACCAAGTGTAAATTTCTTTTAAAATAAACAAATTGCATATTTTACCCATTATATTTTAAAGAGTGAAATTGTTGATTTCCATCCAATGAACAAAAATGAATATTTTTGTTCAATCCTTTTTATGAACAAAATGTGAATTCCTTCCTATGCTTCTAACCTTACATTAAAATTGTATTTAATACAAAACATATTTCTAAATGAAATATGATTCTTATTCTCTTCCTTTTTTTTAAAATTACATTAAAAATGCAACCTTTAAATGTCATATTTTATTTGCATTCGGGACTACAAATAAAAATGTATATTATACTATTCATGATTTATTTGCGTTGAGGAATGCAAATAAAAATGTATCTTTAAATTTGTAATTTTATTTACAATAAGGAATGTAAATAAAGAACAACTCTTTATTTCATGTTTATTTACATTAAGGGATGTAAACAAAGAAAAATGTAATCTTTCTTTTAATATTTTGTTCGCATCTAGATTCCTTCTACTAATTTGTTTGCATCTAAGATTGCAAACAAAAGTGTATCCTTTTTTTTCATATTTTATTTGCATGGTAGATTGCAAATAAAAATATATTCTCTATTTTCTATGTTTCGTTTGCATTGTAGAATGCAAATGAAGATGTAAATTTTTAATTTACATGTATTGCTTGTATTGTAGAATGCAATCATAAAATATATTTTTTTATGTAGCGTTAGCATTGTAGAATGCAAACACAAAATGAAATTTATTTTTATGTAGCGTTTGCATTGTAGAATGCAAACGCAAAATGAAATTTATTTTTATGTAGCGTTTGCATTGTAGAATGCAAACACAAAATGAAGTTTATTTTTATGTTTGAGAACACAAATAGAAATGTCTTTTAATTCTCCATTGAAGATTTGTGTTTTAAAGCACCAATAAAGATGTAGTTCAACGTTCTAGGTAATATTTGTATTCAGAAACACAAACAAAAGTGTTATTCAATATACGATGTATATATTCGTGTTTAAAAACACAAATAAAATGTGATTCAATGTACGATGTATATATTTGTGTTTAAAGACACAAATAAAATGTGATTCAATGTACGATGTATATATTTGTGTTTAAAGACACAAATAAATGTGATTCAATGTACGATGTATATATTTGTGTTTAAAGACACAAATAAATGTGATTCAATGTACGATGTATATATTTGTGTTTAAAGACACAAATAAATGTGATTCAATGTACGATGTATATATTTGTGTTTAAAGACACAGATAAATGTGATTCAATGTACGATGTATATATTTGTGTTTAAAGACACAAATAAATGTGATTCAATATACGATGTATATATTTGTGTTTAAAGACACAAATAAATGTGATTTCTTGTATGAAGCTACTTTGTTTAAAACACAAATATAAAAAGGACATTTCTTTTTCTATGTAGAACCAAAGTAATTCAAATAAAGAAAAATTTATTTTGTTATGTAATGAATTGATTAATTAATTCAATAATATTATTATATTATTTTCCCCATCACATGTAGATCTATGACTATTCATTCTATAAAGGAATATTGAATTGATTATCTAACTCAATCCAATAAAATAAATAAACGATTAAAATATTTCAATAACACATGTCACTCTACATAATGATCCATAATATCCAATAGACAATCATTATACAACATCCATACAGTCAGATCTGAAGTGAATAACTATAAATAAAAATTAATTAATTAAGTAATTAATTTAAAACAAGAGATATCTCACAGTCGTTTGTGATTTAGACCAAAATTCCAACAGCTCAGAAATTCCCCGTTTCAGTCTAGAACTGTAGTTCAGGATCGTACGAGTCCAACGCTTCAGAAATTGTGTAATTCTGAGTTTATTTGACAAAGTTATGGGTAAAATAAGATTAGGGATTAATTTAATCATTAAACTAAGTCAAAATAATTAGCATAGATCATCTTCTTCCTTACAGTATCTCGGCCGACACCTTATTCCTTTGTTCAGAACTAGGGTTAAAATTTTCTCCCAATTCAAGCCACCAGTGTTCGATCAGAGGATGCTGCAGTGAAGAGGACGGAGAGGCACACACGTGGGACCCGGAATGGTGGAGCTCGGCTGAGCCTAGGGGTGTGCGACGCGTGGGATAGGTGACGGGTTCGGGTACGTCGTTCAAGGAGATGGTGGCTCCAGGGAAGATCTAACCATATGAAAATGAAGAGGAGAAGAATCTCTTCGAAGTGGTATAAGGTTTGGATTTTAATTCGTTTTGGATTGGGAGAAATTAAAGGGGGAAATTTCAGCTATAGAAAGGGGGGAGGGGGGCGGCGGCTGTAGGAGGAAGATGAATAGTGGATTTTAATTTAGGGATTTTACAATCTCTTTTATAATATAAAAATGTTAATTTTACAAAAAAACCAAATCTCTTAAGGTATTCATAATTCAGTCCAACAAGAAGCTACCCTACCCAATAACCCATATTACGGATCCATCTAACCATGTCTCACAGGCCCAAGAGGTCAAATCAGCCCCCGTTTTTCAAATTTAAAATTAATTTTTTTTATTATTAATTTTTGACATATTCAAAAATCCACCGGAGCCACATACGAACCCCGAAAAATCCCAAAAAAATATTTTTGGCTATGTTTTGACGATAGGAATCCAACAAAATTAATTTCATCGAATTCTGAGATTGTTCGAAAAATGGCTATTTTCCAGCCGTTCAATTTTGACTGTATTTGACCAACCACAGTTTCTTTTGCCACGCTCACATACTAAATCGGAAAATCCTAAAAATTGAAAGTTAGCAATAATTTGACATTCCGGTTACAACAAAACTGGTTTCGTCGAAAACAGAGGTCGTTTGAAATTTGACTATTTTCACTGGCTTTAATATTATTTAAAAAATAGAATTTTTAAATTTGGGCACATTTTCTAACCAATTCATTAAAAATAAAATTTTAAATTGGTTCGGATTTGCGGGTTGTTACATGGACCCTTGGAGCGCTAGGGCCGGTCCACATGGAGTGGATTAAAATCCCTGAACAATGCGTTTCCCCGCCCTATGGGGCGTAAATATGGTCTCTATAAAGACCATACTATCCATCGGCCCTGCAGTGCCGATATATCCGAGGCGCCTCGCTATCCAGCATCCACATAAGTAAAACGTCAGGGCGTGCAAAATCTTGACACCACTCCTAGCTAGAAGGAAACGCATGCCCTCCCTGAGGTCCTCTCCCGTTTCTGGTTCACACCGGGGTGTGAGGATCACGAATTAATGCTATATTAAAGCCATGCTTTGATCATCAACCACAAGACTCTACTTTTCAACAGAAGCCTTGATCATTTGCATCTCAGCATGCCACACAGGCAATTCACGCTATGCAACCGATGTATATCAATCACATAGAATGAAATCCAATGTCAAACACACATCCATTTACAAGTTCGTTCTGGGTCTGAACGAAACCGGAGGCACCTTATTCCTCGTCCCGTATGTCCAATACAGGAGAGAGGACCTCACATATCTGGTCGATCTCCAAGTACGATTGGACGATCACCACTTATTACCTTGTCTTGGGTTTACAGCCCAATCAAGACATCAGTAATCATCCAACCGATGTGAAGACCTCCGGTCTTCAACCACTGTCTTCACCCTCGACATATCGTCGAATCAATTATTCAGAATGGGATAAACCCGGTCTTTCTGAATAACTCGCGTATATAATAAACAAGTGTTATAAAAACACAACATACGCCTCATTCCAATCCAGAATATTCCTTAATTCAAATATTCTTATACTTTGGGAAAGGTTCTTATTAATTTTATCAAAGATAAATTCTTTAAATTTATTCTTTAATATTCCTTTAGATATCATTTCAAACCAAATTATGGTTTATCCAAACTAGTCGGGATTAACGCACCTTACTGAAGTAATCATTTGTTTAATTTCCCAATCTCAACCTATTCATCCCATGGAGCGAAACTGGTAATATTCCATATCTAACACCACAGTGTTATCGATAAATATTAATTACCATTTCACGTTCAAATCTAATTAAAGATTTAACTATCGCTTTGGAGCAAAACTGGTGATACTCCATTCTCGATCATTTCAATCTAATTAAAGATTCATTAAAACTCCACTTAGTTTTAATCTTCCCAAAAATCAATATCAATGATTATTTAACTTGGGAAAACATATCCTTTCTTTAACTGGGTTAAAGAACCAATGTCCTTTAAAACACGGTTCACGATAAACCCAAAATCACATTCCATTCCATCAGTCTCTAACCGTAAATTAGTAAAAGAACAATTCTCTAAGTATTAATCCCGAAGGCCGAAACCAACATCAGATCAATACCCAGGAAACCATTCAACTCGACTAATCTCCAGTTAGTTTCTAATTTTCTTAACTCCATTGGGTTTAAGAACAGTATTATTAAAGATACCATTCACGACAAACCCAAAATCTCATTCCATTGTTAATCGGGTTAAAGAACAAGTGTTATTTAAAACATCGTCCGCGATAAACCCAAAAATCCAATTTAAATTCAATTCCAATTAAATATTAATTAACTGGAATATTTCCCTGAATCTCTACTAAAAGATTTATCCTTTTCTCAACTGGGTTTAAGAACAGTGTTATTTAAGACACCATTCACGACAAATCCAAAATCCCATTTGATATTAAATACAAGGCTCTGAATAGAAAATATATCGGCTTATATTCAATATCAAATTCTGAAACCAACAAATATCGTATTGGAAATAACGATATATATTTATCTTCCAAATTCCTCCACAACGTCCGTATAATCACGGAATCCAATATCGAAATATTCCGAAGAAAATTTCAATTCAAATCCATTCCAATTCATATATTGGAAATTCTAGTCATTTTTAAAACCATTTCAAATCCAATTTATTTATTTAAAAAGATTGGATTATAATTCTAGTACATAACTAGTTCATTTCAATAAAAATATATTTTTATCTTTTCAAATATGGAATTTTCCATCCCAATTCTTTCCAAATCATTTACTATGATTTTACACAAATTACTGATATTTTTAATAATTTTATCAAGGCCCATACAGTCGATTTCCATAAACGGTCATCGAACTGCACTTACGACGACCTTTTCCAAATTTGATTTGGACATAATTCCAAATCTAACCATTAGATTTTAAATCTCTTATATTCGTTGGAAAGCTCTTTTCGATACAAACCCAATGGTACTTGTTTCAGGAGAATCCGACGGTCGGATCTCCCGTAACGTCAATACGAAGTCAATAGTCGAAATTCGCGAACGGTCGCTGCGCGACACCTTCTATTCAAGCCATTAAATATATATAATCTATGTATTATATATATTTCGTCGATTTCAATTCAAAACGTATTTTATAAGTCGTTTTAAACTCCTTTAAAAAATGGTTTCAACTTCATATTCAATTTTAAATCAAAATTGAATATTCCATATCATCAACATATAAATGATAATATTTTCAAACATTAGATTTTGATATCACTTCATTTTCGATATTCATTATAAAAATGAATAAAATTGATATAAATATCGTTCGCATCAAAATGGCGCATATCTAATCAACACGGCTATATCTATATATATTTAAATATATTCGTGTCCATCCCAAATCAGACATCAAAATCAGATTTTGATCTTTTACTGAATATTATTTTAAAATATTCGTTATTTTAAAATATTCACTCTTTCTAAACTGGAATCAGACACAACCAATTACTATATAATGTTAATATATGGATTTCATACAACACATGTATAGTACAACAATGATAAACAATCAACCATCATCCAGAGTGTATTCTACACTGCATAAGCATTAAATATAAATATTTAATGCTTACAACAGCATGTCAACCAATCGATCGACATACAACTAAACAATTGGGATTAGTGTATGTCAAATATCATCCCAATACCCGTGTGAGGTTTCAATTAAAAAACAATGAATATTATTTGTGCAGTTCGGCAATGTGTAAAATAAATCGTCCCAATCAATATCAGTCAAATGGGTGTACATAAACAAATCATCTAATTTGTAAATAAATATTTATTTTCATTTCAGGAGAATTCTATCCTGTTCTTTTATACGTTAAAAATTATATTTTTAACGTTAAAATATTTATTTCAACACTTTACTATTTTTAACAGTTCATTCATTCAATAAAAATGTTATTTTTAATTAACACTTTTTATTTCAGAAAATTTCGGCATTATAACGGCGTGATATTGAAATCGGGTAATGTCTAGCATTACCCTTCTCCTGATATCGGCTTGCGCCATACACACATAACAATTCAATCAATTCAATTCAATTCTCATCCCAAACCAATTCAAACGAATAAATCAACCAAACCAAACAATCAAACAAGTCGTCTATGGTCTATGGACGACGGGAAGCAATTCATATATGCAGTTATAAAATAAATAACTGTATAAAAATTATAGTGAGGAGTTTTCACCTTTGGGATCCACTCCGCTAGTTTTATTTCTGAATTTCAGAATAGTCTCGATTTGCCTGACATTCCAACGCAGTCTTCTCTGCGCTGTTCATATTAAAAATCACATTTTTAATATGATGTTTATATATTTAAAAATCGCTATTTTTGTACCGCTACTTCCTTATAAAAAAATGTATTTTTACTTCACTAAAAATCATATTTTTATTTCACTACATATATAAAAATCATATTTCACATCCGCTATACATATATTGCAAAGATCGTATTTCATCATCGCTATATACATATTCTTACTTCATAAAAATCCTATCTTTTCAGTTTTTAAAAATCTAATTCTTTTCAGTTTTAAAAATCTAATCTTTTCAGTTTAAAAAAATCTAATCTTTTTCTTCTTTAAAGATCTAGTTTTTATTTACATTAAAAATCTAATTATATAAACAAAATCTAATCTTTTTATTTTTATATATACATAAAAATCACGTTTTTTAAACAAGATTATTTCATATAAAAAATCCTATTTTTAATTATAGAAACAAATTAAAAATAGAAATAAACAAAATAAAAACTCACCGACGCTTTTTGGGGATGGGGATGGCGTGGCTGACATCTGCAGGTGATAAGGGAGGATACGCAGCGGCCAACGGCGGCCAAGATGATCAGACACGGTTCGAATGGAGGTTAGGGCACACGGTTTTGAGCGGAGGAAGGAGAAAGGGCGAGGGCAGCGGAGTCAGGAGGGTGTGGCGAGGCTGATAGAGGTGGTGGCGGGGCCCTAAAGCGGCTGGGCGACGGGCTTCGGGCGAACCGGGGGGGGGGGGGCGGGGGGGGGGGAGGGGGTGTTGGGTTTGAACAGAGAAAGGGACTGAGGAGGGGCGGATGGGCGAAGAGGCGCGTCGAAGCAGGGGGGATGGGTATGGTGGAGTGGTGGTGGATGGAGGAGGGGCGACGAGAGTCGGTCAGAAAGGAGGCGCGATATTTTTTTTAATTTTAGATCTAGGTTTAGAGAGGTAAATGGGGGCTGGGTATATATGTAATTTTATATAATTATTTTTTATTTCAAAAATGTTGACTTTTCGTTCGACCCCCAAACGAGACCCAATGACTGTCATGCATAGCGTAATACTCTCATTTCGAACACAATGGGATGTGCTTCGTTACCCAATTCGACTGTTTCGAACAGTTTCCACTAAATTTAAAATATAAATCATTATATTTTAAATTCAAACGCACATTTTAATTTACCGGGGCCACATACTGATTCTAAAAATTCCAGAAAAATAAATCTTGCTATGTTTTGACGATACGGTGCTAACAAAACCAATTTCGTCAAATTTAGAGACCATTTGAAAAATGGCCATTTTCTGGTCGATCCAAATTGACTGAAACTGTTAAAACACGTTTTCTTTTGCAACGCTTACATATTAAACCCAAAAATTATGAATTTTGGAATCTAGCAATAATTTGACATTCCGGATCCAACAAAAGTGGTTTAATCGAAAACGGAGGTCGTTTGCAAAATGGCTATTTTTATGGGCTATATTTCCATAGCGACTATTCTGAATTTTCAATTGGACATAACTTTTTATTCCGGCTATGAAATTTGGATTTTTCAGATTCGTTGGAAAGATATTTTCAAATAGATTCAAATAAATATATACGTTTTAATTCTATCCAAAATATATTTCTTGTCGTTATTATTTAAAATAATTCATTTTAAATATTCAATATTCATTAAAATTGCCAAAATAAATTTTTTAAATTGGTTCTGATTTTCCGGGTTGTTACACTTAGTTATTTTTTTATAATAGTTAGTTAATTTTTATAATACTTAGTTAATTTTTAATTATTGCTACTACAATTATAAATTACTTGGTAATATTTTATATTTTTATATACTTAATTAACTTTTATAAAATAAAATTCTTAATTTTTAAAAAAATAGTAAAATTAGTTAATTTTTAATAATAGTTAGTTAATTTTTATAATACTTAGACAAATATTATAATACTTAGTTAAATTTTAATTATTGCTATTATTATTATAGAATACTTGGTAATATTTTATATTTTTATATACATAGTTAACTTTTATGAACTAAACCTCTTTGTTTTTATAAAATTAGTATACTTAGTTAATTTTTTTATAATACTTAGTTAATTTTTATAATACGTGGTTAGTTTTTAATTATTGCTATAATTATTATAGAATACTTGGTAATATTTTATATTTTTATATACTTAATTAACTTTTATAAACTAAACTTCTTAGTTTTTATAAAATTAGTAAACTTAGTTAATTTTTTATAATAGTTAGTTAATTTTTATAATACTTAGTTAATTTTTAATTATTACTATTATTATTATAAAATACTTGGTAATATTTTATATTTTTATATACATAGTTATCTTTTATAAACAAAACCTCTTTGTTTTTATAAAATTAGTACACTTAGTTAATTTTTAATAATAGTTAGTTAATTTTTATAATTCTTACTTAATTTTTAATTATCGTTATTATTATTATAGAATACATGGTAATATTTATATTTTTATATACTTAGTTAACTTTTATAAACTAAAGTTCTAAATTTTTATAAAATTAGCAAACTTAGTTAATTTTTTATAACACTTAGTTAATTTTTATAATACTTAGTTAATTTTTAATAATAGTTAGTTAATTTTTAAAATAATTAGTTAATTTCCATAAGTTTATTAAATTTTTATAAATCTTAGTTAATTTTCTACAATTATAAATCTTATTGTTATTATTATTGTCGAAGTTTAGTTATGTTTTGTATTTTTATGTACTTTGTTAACTTTTATAAAAATTAATTAACCTACTTGTTAATTATTATACAAGTTTAGCAGCAATTTCAGAAGTTTAACCTATTTTCAAACATCTGACCTGGTTCAGACGTCTGAAAATAGGTTTTAGACGTCTGAAATGGATTTCGGCCAACACCCCGAGAACAATCCAGATGTCTGAAATTATTTTCAGACGTCTGAAAATGTTCTCGGTCATCTCTATAATAGTAAGTCAAGATGCACAAAGAGCTGGATGTATCATAATGCCGACATTGGATGAGTTTAGCAATGAGAAAAATATGTACCTCAAGTTATGTTTGCACACACAACTCTATGTATGTTCCATGGGGTAAAAAAGCAATCACCTGAAGTGTAAAGAATGAAGTAAAGTTAACATTACAATCATCAGGCAGATGAATCACCTCGAATGGACAACCATGGAGTTCACAGTTAAGCTTACCATTAATAATTCCACCAACAAAAGTGCAATTAAATAATCCAATCCAGTGATTTGTCACCAACCAAGAACAGGAACTAAACAATGAATGCACAATCAACTATGATAAGCATATGTCAATAACTAAATACAAGGACAAGTTAATGTGCAATTAAATAATGTATAAACCAAAAAAAGAACGACCAAACAATCAAAATCAGAGAGCACTGAGGTAGCTAGGTAACATGGGACAAAGATTGCACAACCCTACCATATTAAGCTGCACATGGCTTCCTAGATTTACTCTTTCACCCTATAACATCTGTCATTAGCATAAATCTCTATTTTGGATATAAGTCTTTTTTGCTTTCCATTTGTCTATTGAGCCAACTATGAATTCACTTTTAGCGAACACCAGAGAAAATGCAAACAAGTTTTTTATTCTTTGTTATGAGGTAGTTAATTAAAGAGAAGTACAACCAAGTTGGATAAGCGGACGACAAATTTGGCAATTATATTTTAAAATCAACTGAAATGGTAACCAAATCTTCACAAACTTAAAGTAGAAAGTGAAGTAACCAGCTAAAGTTAGCAGGCATTTTATCATTTGTGTTTAACATCGAAGATTAAATCAAAGTGCAACATGCCATAAATAAAATATTGAAATTAATATACTATTTGACTAATTATTCCACGTATCATCCCTTTTTTCATGAGCAAAAATTACAGTACCTATTGCTTGTATTTTAGTCACTTTTTAAACATCATGAACCAAATGAACATAACTAAGAACCAAATCACTTTTAAGTGGTTCAAATGCACCGCAGTGGAGAAATGCACCACATAGTGGTGCATCTGCACCATTGCAATTGTAGTGAACCAAACTTCCCCTTACTGGAAAGCCCGGATTGCTTTGAGAACACGATGCATCAGAACACAAACATGAGAAAATTTCATTGCTATTACAACAATTTACATTAGAGTACAAGAATATAACAGAGTTCAAATAATATACAACAGAAAATTATCAGAGATTTAAATTACAAAACAGCAGAAATATATACATAAATGTAATGTTCAGCAGAAATACATCAACTACAACTGAAAGAAATACACGGATACAAAGCTTTCCGAACATAGCTCCAGCCGTAATCCAGGATCATGGGAAAAGAAATATCTACGAAAAACCAAAACTACTAGCTGCCCGTGTGGAAAATATGGCACCCAGATTTTAGGTAGAAACAATAAACTACGAGTTAGTCATGGGACTGGTGTGAGAACTAAAACAGTTATTAAATCTTTAATTTCAAAGTTGGGAAATCAGGGACCACGCCGTATAACACGGAACGGGTTTACTCCACATGAATCTCAGTTTAAAATAAAAATAGCGTAATGCTTTTTGGAAAATGAAGCTATTATAAGACCTAAGTCCTATCACACAATGCAACGCAAACCGAAGGATAGAGTTTTCCCTTATAATAGCCAAACATTATTGGTACGTTTAAAACAAATCATTTTGATATTACTATAAGTGCATAGTGTCAAAATCAACTTCAAAGAAATGTATCAATCATAGACGTCATGAGTTTCTCATGCCACTATGCCGCCATATAGGTTTACAACTAAAATGGAAAGTCACATATTGGAAATTGGATTCCATCTATGAGTTAAGACAAGGGATGGTTCCTCCCGATTCGAGACACTCTAGAAAATGCCTCAAGATCCCCCAAAGTGAACCCTGTGAATGGTAGGGTCGATCCACGCTTACTTTAGTGGATTAATAATTCCTGAACAACGTGTTTCCCGGTCCTATCAGACCTCCAAACAGGTCAGTACGTCGACCCTATGAGCATATAGACATATGTCCAAGGTGCCTCAGTGATGGCCCGCCCCGCACCAGCCGACATTTCCAATGACAATGCGCTGTGCCGATGTCTAACCAGCACGGGATGGTCGCATAAGAAAGGAATTTGAACTAATAAGGAACCTGTACAATGTCTCACAGCGCATGAAATAAAATATAATAATAACATACTTGACATAAAACAGGCGAGATAGTGCATAAGCTGAAAACTAAAAAATACAGCTTATGATCCACATCATCATTATTACAACTTTTGAAAACTATCTCTAAAGAAAATAAATAAGGTACACGATTAATGCCCAAAGTAGTGACCAGCAGCGACACAGGGAGAATATCTATATATATCATGCGTGGGAGTCTCCTACTCGTCTCCGGTACAACTACTCGTGCATACCACCTGACTTGTCTCTAGTCTGCTCGTTTAAGAGCACTTAGAGTAATAAGAAGAGACATAAAACTTTAGGTCAGACAAAAGTCTGGTATGAGCGATAAGCAGCAAAACAGAACAATAACAGGTATACTAAACCATACGTGAACTAGACCTGCAACCAAAGAGTTAGCACTACATACTGTACAATACTCTAAGGTGCCATTAACATATGGTGTAAAGAATACGGGGGTGGGGATGTGCATGTCATAGTGGTGGAAAGCAATCAAGCATAGCAACTATCCTCACATCTCTCACTTAGTGCGTAAAGTATACGATATCCACCGCTTTGATCACCCAAATCTTTGCTATGATCACTCTGCCCCCAAGGAGTCATGGCGACTCCACTGCACTTATCCATAGCCACTAGTCCTTGCTATGTCCACTCTGCCCCATGGAGTCATGATGACTCCACTGCACTGGCTCATAGTCTTACTACGATCACTCTGCCCCATGAAGTCATGACAACTTCAATGCACTGATCCGTAGCCTAACAATCGTCTCTTGGTGGTGAATCAAAGCCATGGACGTCGACAACCCCTTTGCACACGCCTCACAGCAAAGTCCAATCACAAAGTCAACTCGTTGGTTCCCAACTGGATCCTGAGTGCAAACTTCCTATTTGGACTACCTTTGCATCTCGGGTTTTGGTCATCACCGGGTCGGTCTTCATTTGGTTCATAGCTCATGCCATGCATCCAAGCTCCTTGGTTCGGTTCGCAGTCACCACTCGGGTTCGGTTCGGATTGCGCCATACGGATCGGGTCGGGATTCTCCACTTCGTAGCCACCAAGCGGTTCGGTTCGTAGCACCCTCTCTGGATCGGTTCGGGTTGTGGCTACTCATCCGGGTCGGGTCATGGTGCTCCAAACTGCGTCATGGTGCCACACTATTTTGGTTTGAGATCCTCGCTCCAGAGCATCGGATCGATTCGGGTGGGGTGCTCCGATTCATGATCTCCTTTGGCCATCAGCTCATGGATTTCTGAAGTGGTTCGGGTCGGTACCCCTATCGGTTCGGTCTCCCTCTTTAGCCTTGGATCGTGACTTCGTGGCGCACTCTAGGAGAACGGGTCGGGTCGGAGCTGCATGGTGCTCCACGGTTTGGTTCGTGCTCCCCTTCTCCGATCTGATCCGGTTCGGCTAATTTCCTGCACTTCTTTCCATCAACTGTTTTACGTCATTCGACGGCGTTTTTGACCAATCTAACTTTTCTAATCAATCACAAAACATACCATATAGTCATAGCAACATATAGAATTGACCACTAACACCGAAACGACAATTTGATAGGTTAAAACGGATCAAACATAGCCAAAATCCCATATTTCCCTTAAGCATTTTTAAGCAAAACTAGTGATAGGATTAGTAAAACTTAACCTAATTAACCAAATTTTCTAACAGAGGCTTAAAACAATATTTCGAAATTTATGAATATTTTTTCAAAATATAATCATGTTTAAATTCGCTAATTAACACTAATTATCCTTAATTAACCATAATTAGTGAGGAACTATGCAAATCACTCACCTTAGCCACAAACAAAATACCAAATCTGAAATTATCTTCTATTTGGCGCTGTCCCCAAGGCTATACAGCATATCCGACCTTGATTTGGTGCTATTTCCCTTTGATTTGATATTGCAAAGCTTAATCCTTGATTAGAAAGTGGTTTAGAGGTATTTTAGATGTTGGAGGCCATTACTAGGGTTCCAAGAATGAAAGTGGCAGCTGTAAAAGTGTTCAAAGAAATGTTTTCTAACCCTAATCAGCCCCTATATACCCCTAATCCCGAAATCCCCCAATGGGCCTAGCTGTTAACAACCCAATTAAGCCCCGTTAAGCTGTTTTTCACCTCCTAAACCTTGTTTTAGCTGTATCTACCAAACGGTAAGTCCGTTTTTCACATATGACCACTCTACGGAAAGGTAAACCATCATCCGGATCTAATGGAAGGGGTTTCAGGTCAAATCTCCTTTCTAATCAAAAGGTATGGCCAAAACAAGATCAACTAGGAGAAAAATGGTCATTTAAAAATCGGCAAAAATCATGAACATGGGAAATGACCCCAATAGTCGTCTCCTAAAGTTACATGACCATATGTCTTCGCATGAGAAAGAAATAAATATTCTATGATCCTCTGATGCGTAGAATGCGGGTCGTTACATTCTCCTCCTCCCCCTCCCCCCTCCCCTCTCCCCCTCCCCTTTAAGAAATTTCGCCCCCGAAATTCCTTGACTAAGAAACAAGCAAAGAATCCCGCATGCCTATCAACCATTCACAACAATCATATATACAAAAACAAACAAACAAGTCTATCCTAGCATGCAGAAAACTAAGTCGCAATTAAATTCTTACCAGGCAAAGAGTTTTGGATACTTCCTCTTTATGTCCTCCTTTGTTTCCCAAGTACAGTCTTCCTCATCATCACCCCACTGAACTTTGACTAGTCTCATAGCCTTCCTTCGAAGCTACTTCGTATCGTTCCCAATAATACGCATAGGCCTGCGGTTCCCAACCGCCTCGGGTTCAACCTCGATATCGTCCAACTGATCTGGTGAAATAGTCATATCGGGGTCGTGCACGAATTTCCTTAACTGGGAAACATGAAATATGTAATGAACTCCTGCCATCTTCTCTGGTAATTCAACTTTATATGCCAAATTCCCAATTTGCTTGAGAACTGGGAATGGTCTAACAAATCTTGGTTTTAACTTGCCTCTCCTGCTAAATCGTATCACGCTCTTTAACGGAGAAATCTTGACAAACACCAAGTCGCCAATGGAGAACTTCAAATCCTTTCGCCTCTTATCAGCATAACTCTTCTGCCTATCTTGGGCAGCTTTCATTCGCTGTTGAATGATCTTAACCTATCTGAAGTTTATCTTATCACATCTGGTCCAAGCACAAACTTCTCACCAGTTTCTAACCAATATGACGGTGAGTTACACGGTCTTCCATACAAAGCTTCAAATGGAGCCATACCAATACTGGATTGATAACTTTTATTATAGGCAAACTTTACTAGATGTAAATGGCCATCCCATGATCCACCAAAATCCAATACACAAGCTCTCAAAAGATCTTCTAACACTCGATTCACCCTCTTTGTCTGTCCGTCGGTTTGAGGATGATACGCGGTACTGAGATGTAATTCTGATCCTAACGCCTCTTGTAAGCTCTTCCAAAATCCACCAGTGAACAATGGATCTCGGTCACTCACAATGCCTTTGGGTACTCCATGAAATCTCACTACCCATTTCATATATAGCTCAGCTAACTTAGCTGCTGTTCTATTCGACTTGACGGGTATAAATCTTGCACTCTTGGTCAATCGGTCCACAATCACCCAAATGCTATCATGGCCCGATCTAGTCCTTGGTAGCCCATCAATGAAATCCATTGAGACTTGTTCCCATTTCCATTCTGGAATTTCTAATGGTTGCAACAAACCACTAGGCTTCTTTTGCTCAGCTCTAACTAGCTGGCAATTCATGCATTTGGATATAAACTTCCCAACGTCTCTTTTCATCCCTTCCCAGTAGTAGGTCTGCTTCATGTATCGATACATATTGTTACCACCGGGGTGTATAGTCAATTTTGAGTGATGACATTCTCTAAGCACTTCATCTCTCAATCCATTGACATTGGGTACAACTAGTCTTCCATCGTTTCTAAGCCATCCATCTTGATCAAGCTCATACTTGTTCATCTCCTCGTCGATGCCCATCTTTAACTTGGAGATGATTTCCAATAGGTTAGGATCGTCCCTCTGACTGGAGCCGATCCGCTCAATCAAAGTGGGTCTGATCGTCAAATTTGCTAACATTTCTGGATCCAATTCGCACTTTGGTCTGAAATCATACCCAGCGATGTACTCCAGTTGCTTCCACTCAAGAAACATAGCCCCTAAACTGGCATGTCTTTTACTCAATGCATCAGCTACCGCATTGCCCTTTCCTGGTGTGTATGCGATATCGAAATCGTAGGAAGCCAAGAATTCTAAACACCTTTGCTATCGGTGATTTAGATCCTTCTGAGAGAAAAGATACTTTAACGATTTATGATCGGTAAACAACTCGAATCTTTCTCCCAAGAGGTAATGTCTCTACATCTTCAATGCGAATACGATCGCTGCTAATTCCAAATCATGTGTAGGGTATCTTCTCTCGTGTGGTTTCAATTGCCGACTTGCATAAGCTACAACCCTACCTCCTTGCATCAGTACAGCACCTAATCCGGTACCACATGCATCTGCATATACTGTCATCTCTTCATTCCCTTAGGAATGACTAATACTGGTGCACATGTCAACTTTTCCTTTAAACTCTTAAATGCATTCTCGCACTTTTCGTCCCAGACAAAAGCTTGATTTTTCTTAGTCAACTGAGTCAACGGTGCCACTATCTTAGAGAAGTCTTGGATAAACTTACGGTAATATCCAGCTAATCCCTAGAAACTTCTTATGTCTGTAGCATTCTTGGGCGTAGACCAATCTTGTACCGTAGCCACCTTCGCAGGGTCCACGGTGATATCATTCTCTAAAACAACATGGCCTAAGAATCTCACCTCCCTCCTCCAGAAGTGACACTTAGAAAACTTTGCTTTCAATTGGTATTTTCTCAACACCTCCATCACTATCTTCAAGTGTTACTTGTGTTCTTCCTTTGTCCTTGAATAAACAAGTATATCGTCCATGAACACAAAAACAAACTTATTCAACTGATCTCTGAATACCCTATTCATAAGATCTACAAAATATGCTGGTGCATTGGTCAACCCGAATGGCATGACCAACCACTCATAAATCCAGACGGCGTCCGAAATGCCTTTTTAGCTATACTCTCAGCTTCCACTCTGAGCTGGTGAAAACCTGTCACGAGATCCAACTGGGAGAACACTCTCGCGCCACTCAACAGATCAAACAAATCATCTATCCACGGTAGAGGATACTTATTCGTCCTCGTCACCTTATTCAACTCACGGTAGTCCACACACAAACGAAGGGAACCATCTGCCTTGGTAGCAAACACAACTGGTGCTCCCCACTCAGAAACACTTCTTCTGATAAATCCCTTCTTCAAAAGATCGCTTACTTGCACCCTGATCTCTCTTTGCTCCCTTGGCGCCATACGACGAAGTGGCATCACTATAGGTCTGGCATCTTTCACTAAATCAATACGGAACTCAATCTCTCAGTGTGGTGGAAGTTCGGTCACTTCCTCGAAGACGTCCGGATACTGGCCAGCCATGGGCACATCTGACAACGTATAATGCGGGATGTCCAGGGAATTTAGAAAACTAGCCATTACCCCAACACTAGGTAGACCACCAAACACTACCCTCCGCTCATCATCCGCTCTAACTGTCACCAAAAAGCCCTTACAGTCTACCACCACCCCGTATCTTTGGAGCTAATTGACCCAAAATAATGCCAAACCCAGTAAAGCCCAAAACAAAGCAATCACAAACAAACATGCATCCATGACTCGATAAGACCACATTACGACAAATCATACAAAGGCTAGTCGAACCATCAATCGGGTTCGTTACTGCTAAAGGTCTATCGACTATCTCGGGTTCCAATCCCAACCTATCTACCAGGTCACTAGATATGAAGGAACAGGAAGCTCCGGTATCAAACAATACTCGAACAGGAACATCATAAACAGAAAGCATACCTTGAATGACGACATTCTTTCCTTTCTCTGCTGCAGTTGGGGCATTCGACGAAGAAGGAACAACATTGATAGCATATGCTTTCACAATCTTCTTTTCTTTAGGGGGTTGCGGACACTTATCCTTGTGATGTCCCACTTGGCCACAGTTGAAGCACTTCCTATCTGCTGGCTTGGCCCGACATTCTTTGGCATAGTGGCCCTTCTTACCACAGCTGAAGCGCTCAACATCTTTCTTATTCGTTTTCTTCTGGCCATCCTTGGTCTAATTCTGCTTTCTCTTATTCTGAGAACCATTCTTGCCTCCACCGCTTGCTTGCGGTTTTGGCTCCTCTACAGATGCAACCTCAGTTTTCGACTTAGGGTATAGACTCTTTGATCGCAAAGCTTTCCCCATAATTGATTCAAATGTCTCATTGACATGGTTTATAAGCCTTTCCCCCAAGTACTGATCTAAGACTGTTATAAACTTTTCATTTTTCTTCTCGGCAGTATCAATAAGGGATAATCCATATTTCGATAGAGTATCAAACTCTGCAATATACTCCGAGACTGCCCTACCATTCTGTTTAAGCTCCATAAATTTCCTAAACGACTCTGAATTCTAGGCAACTAAGATGAACTTATCACCGAATTGGGCCTTAAACTGATCCCATGTAACTTGATCCTCTGGAGTAGCCGCCTTAATAGCATCCCACCAATTCATTGCCCGTCCGTGCAGCTGACGGGATGCTAGCTTCCTCTTCATCGCATCCTCAATACCCAAGTCTTCAAAGATACGCTCACAGCTATCCAACCAATCCTGAACTTCTGTGGTCGATTCCATTCCGTGGAACGGCTTTCCACCAAGACTAGCGTAATCCTTGCATAGCTTGGCGAAATCGGCCCTAGGCGCCTGCACCGCTGCACCACCACCATTAGCAGCATTAGGAACTTCCCTCTGAACGTCCCTAAGCATCTCTCTCATGAAGTTAGTGAACATAATCCTCATGTCAGGAGCATTCCCATTATTGGCTCCTCTACCAGCACCCCTCATATATCGGCTCATCGTTCAATCTGTAAAGAGAAACGATAAACCATCCTCTTTGTGGTGTCAGTGCAGTGCGACTTCATCTTAGCTATACTAATAGTATATATATACATAGCTTTTGAAAACCAAAGTAATCACAAATACGCTCTCTCATATACGTATTATCTCTCTCTAGTGTCTTTCCCTAGGTTAACCACGCAACCTAGATCTCAGCTACCAAATGTGACAGTCCGCCTCGCACCATCCGACATTTCCAATGACAGTGCGCTGTATCGATGTCTAACTAGCACGGGACGCCAAAGAAAGGAATTTGAACTAACAAGGAACCTGTAGAATGTCTCACAGCGCATGGAATAAAATATAATAATAATATACTTGACATATAACAGGCGAGACGGTGTATAAGCTGAAAACTAAACCATAATCATCATAGCACCGGAATTCCAAAATACAGCTTATGATCCACATCATTATTATTATAACTTTTGAAAACTGTCTCTAAGGCAAATAAATAAGGTACACTATTAATGCCCAAAGTAGTGACCAACAGTGACATAGGGAGAATATGTATATATATATATATCATATGTGGGAGCCTCCTGCTCGTCTTCGGTACAGCTACTCGTGCATATCACCTGACCTGTCTCTAGTCTGCTCGTTTAAGAGCACCCAGAGTAATAATAAGAGACATAAAACTATGGGTCAGACAAAAGTCTAGCATGAGCGATAAGCAGCAAAACAGAACAATAATAGGTATACTAAACCATACCTGAACCAGGACCTGCAACGAAAGAGTTATCACTACATACCGTACAATACTCTAAGATGCCACTAACATATGGTGTAAAGAATACGGGGGTGGGGGTGTGCATGTCATAGTGGTGGCAAGCAATCAAACATAGCAACCATCCTCACATCTCTCACTCAGTGCGTAAAGCATACGATATCCACCGCTTTGATCACCCAAATCCTTGCTATGATCACTCTGCCCCATGGAGTCATGGCGACTCCACAGCACTGATCCATAGCCACTAGTCCTTGCTTTGTCCACTCTGCCCCATGGAGTCATGATGGCTCCACTGCACTGGCTCATAGTCTTACTACGATCACTCTGCCCCATAAGTCATGAAAACTTCACTGCACTGATCTGTAGCCTAACAATCGTCTCTTGGTGGTGAATCAAAGCTATGGACGTCGACAACCCCTTTGCACACGCCCCGCAGCAAAGTCCAATCACGAAGTTAACTCGTTGGTTCCCAACTGGATACTGAGTGCAAACTTCCTATTTGGACTACCTTTGCATCTTGGGTTTTAGTCATCACCGGGTCGGTCTTCATTTGGTTCATAGCTAATGCCACGCGTCCAAGCTCCTTGGTTCGGTTCGCGGTCACCACTCGGGTTCGGTTCGGATCGCGCCATACGGATCAGGTCGGGATTCTCCACTTCGTATCCACCAAGCGGTTCGGTTCGTAGCACCCTCTCTGGATTGGTTCAGGTTCTGGCTACTTATTCGGGTCGGGTCGTGTTGCTCCAAACCGCGTCATGTTACCACCGTATTTTGGTTTGGGATCCTCGCTCCAGAGCATCAGATTGGTTCGGGTGGGGTACTTCGATTAGTGATCTCCTTTGGCCATCAGCTCGTGGATTTCTGAAGTGGTTCGGGTCGGTATCCCTATCGGTTCGGTCTCCCTCTTTAGCCTTGGATCGTGAGTTCGTGGCGCACTCCAGGAGAACGGGTCGGGTCGGAGCTGCATGGTGCTCCACAGTTCGGTTCGTGCTCCCCTTCTCCGATCCGATCCGGTTCGGCTAATTTCCTGCACTTCTTTCCAGCGACTGTTTTACGCCATTCGACGGCGTTTTCGACCAATCTAACTTTTCTAATCAATCACAAAACATACCATATAGTCATAGCAACATATAGAATTGACCAATAACACCAAAACGACAATTTGATAAGTTAAAACGGATCAAACGTAGCCAAAATCCCATACTCTCCCTTAAGCATTTTTACGCAAAACTAACGATAGGATTAGTAAAACTTAACCAAATTTTCAAACAGAGGCTTAAAACAATATTTCTAAATTTATGAATATTTATCCAGAATATAATAATGTTTAAATTCGCTAATTAACACTAATTACCCTTAATTAACCATAATTAGTGAGGAACTATGCAAATCACTCCCTTAGCCACAAACAAAATACCAAATATAAAATTATCTTCTGTTTGGCGCTGTCCCTAAGGCTATACAGCAGTTCTGACCTTGTTTTGGTGCTATTTCCCTTTGATTTGATGTTGCAAAGCTTAATCCTTGATTAGAAAGTGGTTTAGAGGTATTTTAGATGTTGAAGGCCATTACTAGGGTTCCAAGAACGAAAGTGGCGGCTGTAAAAGTGTCTAAAGAAATGTTTTCTAACCCTAATCAGCCCCTATATACTACTAATCCCGAAATCCCCCAATGGACCTAGCTGTTAGCTACCCAATTAAGCCCGGTTAAGCTGTTTTTCATCTTCTAAACCTTGTTTCAGCCATATCTCCCAAACGGTAAGTCCGTTTTTCACGTATGACCACTCTACGGAAAGGTAAACCATCATCCGGATCTAATGGAAGTGGTTTCAGGTCAAAACTCCTTTCCAGTCAAAATTAATGGCCAAAACAAGATCAACTAGGAGCAAAATGGTCATTTAAAAATCGGCAAAAATCATGAACATGGGAAATGAACCCAATAGTCGTCTCCCAAAGTTAAATGACCATACGACTTCGCATGAGAAAGAAATAAATATTCTACGATCCTCTGATGCGTAGAATGCGGGTCGTTACAGCCTCACAATCCATCATCCACATAAGTAAAAATGTCTGGGCTCCATACCATGACACCACTTTTAGCTAGAAAGAAACGCAAGTTCTCCCTATGGTCACTAAGCCATTTTTGACTCATACTGGGTGTGAGGCTCGCGATTAATGCTGTACACAAAGCTATGCTATTTAAATTCATGCTTTGATCATCAATGAATACAGAATGAAATCCAGTGTCAGACACACATCCATTTACAAGTCCGTTCTGGGTCTGAACGAAACCGGAGACATCTTATTCCTCATCTCATATGTCCAATATAGGACAGAGGTCCTCACATATCCGGTCGATCTCCAAGTACGTCTGGATGATCACCACATATTACATTGTCTTGGGCGTACAATCCAATCAAGACATCAGTAATCATCCATAGATGTGAAGATCTCCGGTCTTCAACCACTGTCTTCATCGTCGACTTTTAGTCGTCATATTAATTATTCAGAATGGGTTAAACCCGGTCTTTCCGGATAACTCGCGTATAATCAAGTGTTATAAAAACACATCATACGCCTCATTCCAATTCAGAATATTCTTCTATTCAAATATTCTTATCATTAGGGAAAGGTTCCCATTAATTTTATCAAAGATAAATTCTTTTAAATTGATTCTTTATTCTTCCTTTGGATATCAATTTCAAAAGATTTTATTTTATCCTTTTACAATTCGGAATCCAATTAAGGTTTATAAACTAGTCGGGATTAATGAGCCTTAATGAAGGAATCATTTATTAATCCCAACCTATTCATCCATGGAGCAAAACTGGTAGTACTCCATATCTAACACCCACTGTTTTATCGGTATAATTAATTACCCTTTCACGTTCAAATCTAATTAAAGATTTAACAATCGCCTGAAGTAAAACTGGTGGTACTCCATTCCCGAACATTTCATGAATTCGATAAATTTAATTATCCCATTCTCATTCCAATCTAATTGAAGATTTATTAAAAATACCCATTTGGTTTTAATCTCAAAAATCATTACTTTATGATTATTCAACTTTTGGAAAATTAATCCTGTCTTTAACTGGGTTGAAGAACTAATGTCATTTAAATCACAGTTCAAAATAAACCCAAATCAACTTCCATTAACTATGGAATCTTCACGGAAAACAAATCAATATATAATCGATATAAATTTCCGTATCAAACTAATAATATAAATGGAATAGTGGTAAAGCCTTTTAAATTCCATATATAGTAACAGTCTTCCTTTATAGAAGCTCATCTCGATTATTACCAAATCGAATTCCATTCAACTCCAATTTAATATATTAAATTGGAAAACTTTACTTTGGAAATTTTCCATTAAATCTTAATAAAAGATTTATAAATTCCAAATAATCTCTTCACTGTTAATTGGATTAAAGAAACAAATGTTATTAAAACACTATTCATGATAAACCCAAAATCCAATTTGATATTAAATACAAGGCTCTAAATAGAAATTATATCGGCTTATTTTCAATATCAAATTCTGAAACTAACGGATAACGTATTAAGAATAACGATATCTATATCTTCCAAATTCCTCAACAAAATCCACATAATCACGGAATTCAATATTGAACTGTTCCGATGATTATTTCCAATCCATTCCAATTCATACGTTGGAAAATTCTGGTTATATCAAAACCATTTCAAATCCAATTTATTTATTTAAAAACATTGGATTATTATTCTAGTTAATAACTTTTTTATTTCGATAAAAATATGTTTTTATCTTTCCAAACTTGGAATTTTTCATCCAAAAACCTTCCAAATCATTTATTATGATTATACATGATTTTTCCATATTTTTAATAATTTTGTTAAGGCCCTTATAGTCGGTTTCCAATAACGGCCACCGAACTACATCCATAGTGACCTTTTCTGAAATTGATTTGGACATAATCAAAAATCCAACTTTCAAATTTAAATCTCTTATATATATATTGGAAACATTTTTATGATATAAACCCAATGGTTCCGGTTTTAGGAGAATCCGACAGTCGGATATCCCGTTACATCAGTTTGAAGTTAATGGTCGAAATTCATGAACGGTCGCTGCGCGACACATTCTATTCAATCCATTTAAATATATATATATATATATATAAAATCAATTTTTGTATAAAATGTATTTTATAAAATATTTATAAATTCTTTTTAAAATGATTTTAACTTTGTTTTCAATTTTAAATCAAAATTGAATATTTCATATCACTATAATATTCAAATGATAATATTTTCAAAATATCTGATTTTGAAATCCATTTCCTTTTCATATTCATTATAAAATGAATAAAATCGATCGATAAACCCGTTAGGATTAAAATGGTGTTTAACTACTTAACTTGGCTTCACATTTCAATATTTTTGTGTCCATCCAAGATCGGACATCAAAATCTTATTTTGGTCCTTTACTGAATATTATTTTAAAATATTCGTTATTTCTGAATCGGAATGCGACTCAATCAATTACAATATCATTTCAGTTATATGGATTTCATACATCGCATGTATTCAACAATAATGATTAATAATCATTAACCATTCAAACACCATCCAGAGTGCAATTTACAACTGTATAAGCATTAATGTAAATAAATAACACTCATCATAGGCTGCCAACCCATCTATTGACATACAGCTAAATATTGGGATTAGTGTATGCCAAATATCATCCCGATACCCGTGTGGAGTTTCCAAACAACACAGTCAATTTAAATAAATCATTGGTTAATAAATTTAATCAATTCTAATTTAGTTTGAATTATATTTCTAATTAACCAATTTTCATTGTTCAAATTATAAATGGATCTTTATATCACATTTTAACAAACACAAAGTGTATCCACATTGTTTGAAATACGAGTGTCGTATATTCAAACAATGCTTCTTTTGCAGATGAGTCATGAATAGTTCAAGTGTTGAACTCAAGCAATGCCACATACAACAGATAAAAATCAACACTGGCAATTTCTATATATTTATAGTTATAAAATAAATTAAATAACTGTACAAATATTTTAGTGAGAGAATTATCACTTTGAGTTCCACTCGGTCATTCTTTAACTGATGATTGTTTTAACAAAATTAAACAACCATTTAATTTTGTCAAAAAATTCAACCGCCCCCGTTTATGTTATGGTCAATTTCATGTTGTAGAGCTCTTCAACACGATTTCATCGCAAGTGAAATCATTGGATTCTGTTTTCGTTTGTAAAATCTATGATAGTTTCTAGTCTAAACACATTAATTATATAATTAAATAAACTAAAATCATTAATGAGTTAATTAATTAAACTAATACTTCTTCCATCTCCTACAGATAATCAGCCAAACCCATACTCCATTTAGACGGTTCCAAATCGCACCCTGCCAGAGCCACCAGATCAAGATCGAATGGTATCACGTTGAAGCTCATGGCATCACCACCCTGTACCATTGACGGCACGCAGTTCGAGGCTCTGGACGCGCCAGAATTTAGGGTGAGACGGCAACACTTCATGGCCCTAAATCGAACTGAATACACAACAATAACCAATCACTTCAATATAGATTTGAAGAGCACAGAGGTGTCTACAATTTTTTTTCATGAAGTTTGGATTGAGAAATTTTTGAGGATAAAAAATCAATGATTTTAGTCATCCATTCGTTTAAACACGGCAGGAAGAGAAGTTGACCATGGGTTTTTATTTTGACTGCATTAGAGTTTCTTTTGACTATTGACCATATATATAGATATGTATATATGATAATATATTTAATTATTTAATTTGAAAATTACTTGTTTAATGCCACGAACTCCAAACCAAACCCAACGACTGTCGCCCCAAGCCAAATACCCTCATTTCGGACAAAACGGGATATGTTTCGTAAGCCAATTCGACTGTTTCGAATAGTTTTCCTTTAAATTAAAATATAAATCAATATATATTGAATTTGAACGCACTTAATTTATCGGGGACACATACTGACTTCGAAAATTTCAGAATAATAAATCTAGCTTTTGACGATACGGTCCTTACAAAACTAATTTCATCGAATTTGGACACCGTTTGAAAAATGGCCATTTTTCCAGTTGATTAAATTCAAACTGAAATTACCAAATACATTTAAATGCACTGCGTACACATATTAATTCCAAAAATTATGAAATTTGAAACCTAACAATAATTTAACTTCCAGATCCAACAAAAGTGGTTTCGTCAAAAATGGAGGTCGTATGCAAAATGTCTATTTTTAAGGGCTATATATTATTTAAAATATATATATTCCATAGTGACAATTCTGAATTTTAAACTGGCCATAACTTTTAATTTATATTATGGAATCAAAATTTTTGACATTCGTTAGAAAGATATAATTAAACAGATTCAAATGTTTCTTGTTTTATTGAAATTCGATTTATATTGAATTTTGTACATTCATTTGAAATTAAAATCAAATTTTCAAACTACCGCGCCATTACAAGCTCGTTTTATCGTTTAATTAAATTTATACGTCCTAACTTCGATTTAAATAAATTCTAAATTGTTATTATTTAAAATAAATCATTTTAAATATTCAATATCCTTTAAAATAGCTAAAATAAAAATTTTAAATTGGTTCATAAATTCCGGGCTGTTACAATCTCCCCCACTTAAAATCTTTTCGTCCTCGAAAAGGAACCGAGCTGAAAGTTGTTTAACCAATCAATTCAACTTTCAATCTGGCTTTCATTTTTCAACTTTTCAGTTTCGAAGAACTTTCCAATTTCTCAAAAATTTGGCTAACACCTAAATTTTTGAATTTTTTTGCCATAATCTCCTTTGTACGGCCTGATCGGTAAAACCACAACTTGCCTCATAGGGCCCTCATCAACCAAAAGAAAAAAAAAGCCAAACGGCTTGCTAATCAGCTCATAATATCATCAAAACCCCAATAAATACAGTAAATATGTACCTATTTGTCGGTCATACAATTTTATTCCTCTTCTTAGCTTCCCTGATATGACATGTTCAATATATATACATGTATATATATGCAATTCTAATAAAATTTTAATTCGGTTCAATATATTGATTCAATTTGGCTAATTTTACCTTCCATTTTCATATGGTTTTATTATTCCAATGTTTTAATTAGTGAAACTAATTATCATTCATCATAACTGGCAATCAATTAGTTAATTATCTTTCCAAATATATAATCATATTTCAATGCCAAATCACAAACATAAACCCTTACTAAGTTTTGGTTCTCACACCAGTTAATTGGAATCATATAGATATCCCACTTTCTAAACTCGAACATAACTGTTGATGATGTCAAGACAATCATCATAATCATCTCTGGGCGACTAGAATGTGATTCTATATCTACCTAGTATACTTGAGGCTTCAAATATACGTTTGCAAGGCGTATATGCAAAATATACTTATACTTGATAGTCCAAATTCAATATAAATTAAAATAATCAAATACGTATAATATGATATAATTTTCAAAACTAAATTCATTTTTAGAAATTGCACTCTTCAAACTTGTTCTAGGGCATTACTAACCCTATCTCTAACGAGTTACTCTTATAGGATGTTACTAATCTTATCCCTGATGAGTTCACTCATTTGGTTCTAATGTGCTTGGTTCTCTCACTTTGTAAACCAAAGCTCTGATACCAACTATAGTGACCCAAACTTCCCCTTACGGGAAAATCCGAAATGCTTTAAGAACACGACGCATCATAATACAAACATGAGAACATTTCATTGCTATTACAACAATTTACATCAGAGTTCAAATAACATACAGCAGAAAAATATTAGAGATTTAAATTACAAAACAGCGGAAATATATACATAAATGTAATGTTCAACGGAAATGCATCAACTACCACAATTGAAAGAAATACACGGATACAAAGCTTTCTGAATATAGCTCCAGCTGTAATCCAGGATCCTGGAAAAAGAAATATTTGCGAAAAACCAAAACTACTAGCTGCTCATATGGAAAATATGGGACCTAGAGTTTAGGTAGAAACAATAAACTCCGAGTCAGTCATGGGACTGTTGTGAGAACTAAAACGGTTATTAAATCTTTAATTTAAAAGTTAGGAAATCATGGGACCACGCCGTATAACACGGAACGGGTTTACTCCACATGAATCTCAGTTTAAAATAAAAACAAAGTAATGCTTTTTGGAAAATGAAGCTATTATAAGACCCAGGTCCTATCACACAATGCAACGCAAGCCGGAGGATAAAGTTTTCCCTTATAATAGCCAAACATGCTTGGTACGTTTAAAACAAATCATTTTGATATTACTATAAGTGCATTATGTCAAAATCAACTTCAAAGAAATGTATCAGTCATAGAAGACATGAGTGTCCCATGCCACTATGCCGCCATATAGGTTTACAACTAAAACGAAAAGTCACATATTGGAAATTGGATTCCATCTATGAGTCGAGGCAAGGGATGGCTCCTCCCGGTTCGAGACACTCTAGCAAATGCCTCAAGATCCCCCAAAGTGAACTCTGTGAACGGTAGGGCCGGTCGACACTTAATTTAGTGGATTAATAATTCCTGAACAATACATTTCTAGGTCCTATCGGACCTCTAAATAGGTCAGTACGTCGACCCTATGAGCATATAGCCCTATGTCTAAGGAGCCTTGCAATCCATCATCCACGTAAGTAAAAATGTCTGGGCTCCATACCATGACACCACTTTTAGCTAGAAAGAAACGCAAGTTCTCCCTACGGTCACTATGCCATTTTTGACTCATACCTGGTGTGAGGCTCGTGAATTAATGCTATACACAAAGTTATGCTATTTAAAGTCATGCTTTGATCATCAACCACAATACTCTGCTTTTCAACAAAAGCCTTGTCATTTGCATCTTAGCATGCCACATTGACATTTCACCCCATACAACCGATTTCTATCAATATATAACCTCTAAGCTCGTACGTCTCAGAGAAGGGTGTTAAGAAAAAGAATAAATTCTCCGCCACCAAACAGATATATATTTAATAGAAATCAATGAATACAGAATGAAATCCAATGTCAGACACACACCCATTTACAAGTCTGTTCTGGGTCTGAACGAAACCGGAGGCACCTTATTCCTCATCCCATATGTCCAATACAGGAGAGAGGTCCTCGCATATCCGGTCGATCTCCAAGTATGTCTGGACGATCACCACTTATTACCTTGTCTTGGGTGTACAGCCCAATCAAGACATCAGTAATCATCCATACGATATGAATATCTCTAGTCTTCAACCACCGTCTTCACCGTCGTATTAATTATTCAAAATGGGTTAAACCCTATCTTTCCGAATAACTCGCGTATTTTATAATCAAGTGCTATAAAAACACATCGTACGCCTCATTCCAATTTAAAATATTCTTTTATTCAAATATTCATATCATTAGGGAAAGGTTCCCATTAATTTTATCAAAGATAAATTCTTTCAAATTTATTCTTTATTCTTCCTTTGGATATCAATTTCAAAAGATTTTATTTTATCCTTTTATAATTCAAAATCCAATTAAGGTTTATAAACTAGTTGGGATTAATGTGTCTTACCGAAGTAATCATTTATTAATCCCAATCCCAACTTATTCATCCCATGGAGAAAATCTGGTAGTACTCCATATCTAACACCCACTATGTTATCGGTAAAATTAATTACCCTTTCACGTTCAAATCTAATTAAAGATTTAACTATCACCTGAAGTAAAACTGTTGGTACTCCATTCCTGAACATTTCATGAATTCGATAAATTTAATCATCCCATTCTCATTCCAATCTAAATAGAGATTTATTAAAATACCCATTTGGTTTTAATCTCAAAAATCATTGCTTTACCATTATTCAACTTTAGGAAACTTAATCCTATCTTTAACCAGGTTAAAGAACCAGTGTCTTTTAAAACATAGCTAACAACAAACCCAAATCAACTTCCATTAACTATGGAATCTTCATGGAAAATAGATCAATATATAATCGATATAAATTTCCGTATCAGACTAATAATATAAATGGAATAACGGCAAAGCCTTTTAAATTCCATATATAGTAACGGTCTTCCATTACAGAAGATCATCTCGATTATACCAAATCGAATTCCATTTAACTTCGATTTAATATATTAAATTGGAAAACTTTACTTTGGAAAATTTCCATTAAATCTTAATAAAAGATTTATAAATCCCAAATCATCTCTTCACTATTAATTGGGTTAAAGAACAAATTTTATTTAAAACACTGTTCATGATAAACCCAAAATCCAATTTGATATTAAATACATAGCTCTAAATAGAAATTATATCGGCCTATATTCAATATCAAATTCTGAAACTAACGGATATCATATTGGGAATAACGATATCTATATCTTTCAAATTCCTCAACAATATCCGTATAATCATGGAATCCAATATCGAACTATTCCAAAGATTATTTCCATTCCAATTCATACGTTGGAACATTCTGGTTATATCAAAACCATTTCAAATCCAATTTATTTATTTAAAAACATTGGATTATTATTCTAGTTAATGACTAGTTCATTTCGATAAAAATATATTTTTATCTTTCCAAACTTGGAAATTTTCATCCAAAAACCTTCCAAATCATTTATTATGATTTTATACAATTTTTTCTATATTTTTAATAATTTTGTTAAGGCCCCTACATTCGGTTTCCAACAATGGCCACCGAACTACATCCATAGTGACCTTTTCTGAAATTGATTTGGATATAATTAAAAATCCAACATTCAAATTTAAATCTCTTATATTCATTGGAAAGATTATTTCGATACAAACCCAACGGTTTCGGTTTTAGGAGAATCCGACGGTCGGATCTCTCGTTACATCAGTTTAAAGTTAATGGTCGAAATTCCCGAACGGTCACTGCGCGGCGCATTCTATTCAATCCATATATATATAATATTTAATTGACTTCTATTTAAAACTTATTTTCTAAAATATTTATAAATTTGTTTTAAAATGATCTTAACTTTGTTTTCAATTTTAAATCAAAATTGAATATTTCATATCACTATAATTTTAAAATGATAATATTTTCAAAATATCTAATTTTGAAATCCATGTCCTTTTCATATTCATTATAAAATGAATAAAATTGATCGATAAACCCGTTTGGGTTAAAATGGTGTTTAACTACTTAACTTGGCTTCACATTTCAATATTTCTGTGTCCATCCAAGATCGGACATCAAAATCCTATTTTGATCCTTTACTGAATATTATTTTAAAATATTCGTTACTTTAAAGTATTCGTTATTTTAAAGTATTCGTTATTTCTGAATCGGAATGCGACTCAATCAATTACCATATAATTTCAGTTATACGGATTTCATACATCGCATGTATTCAACAATAATGATAAATAATCATTAACCATTCAAACATCATCTAGAGTGCAATTTACAACTGCACAAGAATTAAAATAAATAAATAAATAACGCTCATCACAGCCGGTCAACCCATCGATTGACATGCAGCTAAATATTAGGATTAGTGTATGCCAAGTATCATCCCAATACCCATGTGGGGTATTCAAACAACACAGTCAATTTAAATAAATCATTGGTTAATAAATTTAACCAATTCTAATTCGGTTTGAATTATTTTTCTAATTAACCAATTTTCACTATTCAAATTATAAATGGATATTTATATCACATTTCAACAACCACAAAGTGTATCCACATTGTTTGAAATACAAGTGTCGTATATTCAAACAACGCTTCTTGTGCAGATGAGTCATGAATAGTTTAGGTGTTGAACTCAAGAAATGTCACATACAACAGATAAAAATCAACACTGGCAATTTCTATATATTTACAGTTATAAAATAAATTGAATAACTGTTCAAATATTTTAGGGAGAGAATTCTCACTTTGGGTTCCACTCCGTCATTCTTCAACTAAAGATCGTTTTAACAAAATTAAACAACCGTTTAATTTTTCCAAAAATTCCAGCCACCCCCATTTTTGTTATGGTCAGTTCCATGTTGTAGAGCTCTTCAACATGATTTCAACGCAAGTGAAACCGCTGGATTCTGTTTTCATTTGCAAAATCTATGACAGTTTGAAGTTTAAACACATTAATTATATAATTAAATAAGCTAAAATAATTAATGAGTTAATTAATTAAACTAATACTTCTACCATCTCGTACAGATAATCAGCCGAACTCATACTCCATTTCAAGGGTTCCAAATCGCACCGTGCCAAAGCCACCAGATCAAGATCGAATGCCACCACGCCGAAGCTCTTGGCATCACCACCCTGCACCTTTGATGGCACGCAGTTCGAGGCTTTGTAGGCACTGGAATTTAGGGTGAGATGGCAGCACTTCATGGCCCTAAATCGAACTGAATACACAACAATAACCGATCATTTCAGTATAGATTTGAAGAGCACATAGGTGCCTACAATTTTTGTTCATGAAGTTGTGCTTGAAACGGTTTGGACTGAGAAATTTTTTAGGATGGAAAATCGATGATTTTAGCCATCCATTCGTTTAAACGCGGCAGGAAGAGAAGTTGACCACAGGTTTTTATTTTGACCGCATTAGGGTTTCTTTTGACCATTTACCACACACACACACATATATATATATATATATGATAATATATTTAATTATTTAATTCGAAAATTCTTTGTTTAATGCCACGAACTGCAAATCAAACCCAATGACTGTCGCCCCCAGCCAAATACCCCCATTCCGGACACGGTGGGATATGTTTCGTGAGCCAATTCGACTGTTTCAATTAGTTTTTCTTTAGATTAAAATATAAATCAATATATATTATATTTGAATGCAAATTTTAATTTACCGGGCCACATACTGACTTCGAAAATTTTAGAAAAATAAATCTAGCTATGTTTTGATGAAACGGTCGTAACAAAACTAATTTCGTCGAGTTTGGAGTCCATTTGAAAAATGGCCATTTTTCCATTTGGTTAAATTCAAACTGAATTTACCAAACATATTTAAATGCATTGCGCTCACATATTAATTCCAAAAATTATGAAATTTGAAAACTAACAATAATTTGGCATTTCGGATCCAACAAAAGTGGTTTCATCGAAAACGGAGGCCATTTGCAAAATGGCTATTTTAAGGGCTATATATTATTTAAAATATATACAAATTCCATAGCGACTATTCTGAATTTTAAACTGGCCATAACTTTCAATTTATATTATGAAATCTGAATTTTTCATATTCATTAGAAAGGTATGATTAAACAGATTCAAATATTCTTGTTTTACTGAAATTCGATTTATATTGAATTCTGTACATTCATTTGAATTAAAAATCCATTTTTCAAAGTACCACGTCATTTCAAGCTCATTTTGTAATTAAATTAAATTTATACGTTCTAACTTCAACTTAAATAAATTTTAAGTAGTTATTATTTAAAATTAATCATTTTAAATATTCAAAATCCTTTAAAATAGCTAAAATAAAAAATTTAAATTGGTTTAGATATTCCTAGTTGTTACAGCAATGGTGCAGCAGCACCACTATATGGTGCATCTGCACCACTGCTATGGTGCAAATGCACCATATAGTGGTGATGTCGCACCACTGCAATGGTGCAGATGCACCATTATGCGATGCAGTTCACCAACGTGGTGCATAGCATCACGTAGTGAGAGCTGAATAGCAAGAAAAAGAAACCATTACAATAGAAGGAAACATTAGCATCAAGTGGCACGCATTTTCAAGTAGTCGTGATTTACATTCAAAGGTCTAGAGACTAAAGCAAATGGTACTTTTTGGCAGCATGAAAAGCAAAAAACTGAAGCCTAGCTAAATCAACATAAATTTAGAAGACTAACTGAACTTTTGTTTTGGATAAAATGTCCGTGGAGGCACACTCAAAAAATAAAAAGTTGTTTCAACCATCATATATGATATATTGGTAATAGTTTTCTACTATGAACAAGAACTAGTGGACAAAATTATTACCTTCTGATCAAGTTAGCTGGCAAGGCTTCCATGTCAAACAACCACTACTATCAGTAAGCAAAAGAACTAAGCTCAACCAAGTACTTTCCTAAATAAAATGTTGATTTATTACCATTAGAATTAACTAAGATCATATGGACCAAGGCATTGATTTCCATGGTATAATAAAAATTTTGATTGCATAAACATAAAACAATGAATACTGATAAGGGAGAGTGTTTTTTGCATAACTAGATCCAGCCTACATGCACATTTGTAGATTTAATTAGAATACATGTATGTATGTGCACCAGTTAAAAGTTCCAGAAACTTTACTATTAGAAATCAAGATATCCCCAACCTTGAGTTTTCTTTGAACTTCCGACGCTGCGATTACGAAAGTAAGCACAGTTGATGAAATCTTAGAATGCAAGTATATGTCGTTGGAATTTGCATATTAATTTCTTTTTTGGATGAAAAGGTTCCTTTGACCACTCATAAAAAAAAACTACATTTACATACTGGTCTTTAAAATATAAAATATATGATAAGATATTCACATCGTATAAATTTCAACATTACCTAAGACCATGGGCAGGTCCACAAGTGATCTTGCTGGCATTCACATTAAAGCAGCCATTTGAAATTGTTATGCAATCATCTCCTGTATATATGTATGATACATATACAAGCTCTTATATTATTTGCAGAGAAAGAGCTATATATACTAACTAAAAAAATGGTTTTGCGGCAAATCTATAATTAATATGAATCCAGTACCTACTCCAATGGTGCATGACCAAATTCGAACATCGCTTGATTCCGCCACCATGATGCCATCGGTGTTCAAACTATTTCCTAAAGCCATAATAGTAAGGCCACATATATCTACATTTATATAAAGAGAAAAAAGATTATGGTACTCAGATAAGGAGCTCCTTTGCATTTCGGCAAACAAAAAGAAAAATAGGAAAATCATTTTATGTTGTATTAAGTTTAGAGACTAAGAGTTAGGGGACAATTATTGAATGCTGCAGAGATAAGAATGGACTATAACAGTATTACAACTAATATTCCACATTGAGCCACAATTTCGGATCAATTTTTTAATCAAATAATATAATATGAAATGCGTTATATAAGATGATAGTAAAATGCTGTAAGTGTTCAACCTTTTTCAATTTGCCAGGTCTTCTATTGTTGTCATGCTTGAGACTAGACTGCCTACTTCTATCATTCTTTTATCAGAAAAACAAAACAGAAAGCAGACTTCAAGCAAAACAACTATCTTTAACATATGGCATTACATTTACGGCATTTACACAACCAGTCTTTTATACATATTTCTGTAACATTCATGTTTGTTAACAAAACTATTTTGTGCTGTACATCGAGAATCTCCAAATTTTGTGTGGAATCTATATCCATTTATTACATAACCAGTAAAATTCCTAGCTACTCGATTAGGACCTAATGCAAACACCTCTAAATCTCTTGATATATTGTCTGTAACGACCCGGAAAATATGAACCAATTTAAAATTTTTAAATTGGCTATTTTAGTGGATTTTAAATATTTAAAATAAATATTTTGAATAATAGCGATGAAAAGTAAGTTTGAATCGACATTTGAAAATGAAAATAATTAATTCTAATTATAAACAAGGCCTGAAATGGCGCGGTAGTTTCAAAATTTGAATTCAAATGTTGACTGACTGTACCGGGTGCAAAACAAAACGGATTTCAGTGAAACCAAAAATATTTAAATCTGTTTGTGAATACCTTTCTAACGAATATGAAAAATCGAAGTTTCATAGCGGAAAGAAAAAGTTATGGCCAAATGAATTTTCAAAAAGGTCGCTATGGAATTTATATAGGTGAATATTAGGCTCACATCCCTATTTTGAAACTTAATTAGGCTCACATCTGGTCATAAACTTATTATAAATTAGGTCCTTGTTTTCAAAACTTATATAAAATAATAATTAAAAAAAATAAAAAAATTCATAAATTAGTAATAAAATAAATTATGCATTATACAAAAAATTCAGTTCAAAAAACAACAAAAATCATGTCAGAAAGAAGAAAACAGCAAAAAAATAGAAAAAATTGCAGTTAAATGCATAATATTATGCACGTTTTTGAGTTTATTGCATGCATATGTGCAATTATTACAGTTCTTACAGCGCCTAGATTTAGCTGCATATTTCAGTTCATTTTTATTTGCATCCAAATGTGCAAATATCTCAGAAAACATGCACACATGTGTGCAACATTTTTATAGGATAACACGTTAGCTAAAAGTAGGGATATAATTTATAAAAAAAAAAAAAGAAATTTAAAATTAAAACCCGCCCCCTATTTTCTGAGTTCCGCCTTTTTTTTAAAAAAAATGTGCGGTACTTCATAAAAAAAAAATCTAAAATCTGGAAATAATTTCAGGATTCCACGAGAAAAAAAAATAGTTGCATACATTTATGCAATTATTACTGATAATTGCATATATGTATGCAACTTTTCCGTAAGCTGTGTTCGGTTTGAAAATCTGAAAATAAACTTGCACAAATGTGTGCAAGTATTTGAAATATTTGCACACATGTAAGCATGTATTTGCATGAATAAAAATCAACAAAGATGAATGCAGTGAAAAATAAGCACGGATGTATGCAGGAAAATGATATATGTGCATACTATTATGCATTTAACTACAAATTTCGTTTTTTTTCTTCTGTTTTTTTGATTTTTGATGCCTTGTTTGATGGTTTTTTGTTCTGAATTTTTTAGCGTTTACATGTTTTATTTAAATACGAATTTACGTGATTTTTTTATATTTTTTTAATATTTTTTTGATGAATTTTTAGAAAATAGGGACCTAATTTACAATAAGTTTATGACCGTGTTTTTTTTATATTTTGAAACTTTATAGGGACCTCTACAAAACGCACCCTTTATATTGCCCGTGAAAATGGCCATTTTGCAAACGACCTCGGAATTCGATGAAACCACTTTTGTTGGATCCAAGATGTTAAACTATTGCTAGGTTTCAAATTTCATAATTTTTGAAGCTAGTATGTGAGTGTGGCGAAGGAAAATGTGTTTTGGTCAATTACAGTTAAATTGGATCGACCAGAAAAGGGTCATTTTGCAAACGGTCTCAGAATTCGACGAAACTAGTTTTGTTGGGACCGTATCGTCGAAACATAGCTAGATTTATTTTTCTGGAATTTTTCGAATCAGTTTGTAGCACTGGCAAATTGAAATGTACGTTCAAATCAAATATTGAATGTTTTATATTTTAATTTGAAGAAAACTGACTCAAACAGTCGAATGGGCCTACGAAACATATCCCATTGTGTTCGGAATGGGGGTGAAACGCTAGGGACGACAGTCGTTGGGTTTGGATTGGAGTTCGTATGTGAAGAGGGGTATTTTCGGATTTTTAAAATTAAATAAATATAAAAAAAGGGGGCAGGCCAATCAAAATTGACCATCACTTTCTCGGTCAACGATTCAAACGCGAAACCCCTGTATCGAGCGGCAGCTACCTACTTCCTCCTTCTCTCCTCAAAAACTCTGAATCCTCTCAACAAAACACCCTACTCCTTTGCATCATTTTGTAGATCTATTCGCGAGCTTCCCATCCATATAAACCTCGCCAGCTATCGTCGAGCATCGGAGAAGAACCAGCGCCAGAAAGATCCCACCTTTGGAGCGCCGCCGGAGCTCCGATCTGCCATCGAGTTCGACCGCTCCACCCCCCGTTCAGGCGCCTCTCGACCCTCTTCCAGGTGGCGCAGGCTGATCGGGTCCAAACTACACGGATTTCGAGAAAAAGCTAAACCTAGTTTTGAAGAATTCAGCTGAGGTACGACTGTAAATTATTTAAACTATATTATAGCATTTTAAAGCGCTACGGTTTTTGATTTCACTGTAAAAATCATATCTTTTTCGTTTGTTGATGAAATTCAGTGAAACAAGAGACAGTGGACTCGTGTGGACGTCTTCTACATTCTAGAAGAGACCGCATATTTTTCTGAGCCTTCTGCTATTTTTGGTGGAGTGGAACCCAATGTGAGATTTCTAATTTATAAACGATATGGAAAACGACGATGTATAAATTATAGAGTCATTGTATGACTTGTATAAGCGTTGTATAGGTTGTACATTCGATGTATAAGTTATATATGCATTGTAAAAAATTATATATGTGTTGAAATAGAAGTGAAAATCTTAATATATATATATATATATATATACGCCCCTCATCCACAAACCATGGACGATATTTATTGATTGTGATTGGTGTGAAAATTGGTTGATAGCGAATGGTAGATTATAATTGTTTTTGGTTGAAATTGATTGATTGTGGTTGAAAAATACCCGTTTGTGGTTGAGAATTATTTGGTTGAAACCACATAGGATTAGTTTGTGGAAATGAAAAATATATACATGCCGCCTGCGTGCGAACTAGATGCATGATTCCCCATTGTCAAAAGCTGCGAGGCTTTAAGGTAGAGCGAGGAGCCGTACTAGGGACGACCCCGATTTTAACTACCCTGCCGTTATGCTGCCGAAATTTTGAATAATATTCATGTGTTAGAATTATTTTCATGTGTTGAATGGTATTCGTGTTTTAAATATAAAAATCACCTTTTTATTTATATATATAAACTATAGAAAACCTTCATGTGTTGAATTGAAATTCATTCGTTGAATAGAATTCATGTGTTAAAAGGTATTCGTGTTTTAAATAAATTGTTTTGCAACAAAAATCACCTTTTTTACTATATATATACAAACTATAGAAAACCTTCATGTGTTAAATTGAAATTCATTCGTTGAATAGAATTCATGTGTTGAAAGGTATTCGTGTTTTAAATAAATTGTTTTGCAACAAAAATCACCTTTTTTACTATATATATATAAACTATAGAAAACCTTCATGTGTTGAATCGATATTCATTCGTTGAATAGATATTCATGTGTTGAATGGTATTCGTGTTTTAAATATAAAAATCACCTTTTTATCTAAATATACAAATTATAGAAAACCTTCATGTGTTGAATCGATATTCATTCGTTGAATAGAAATTCATGTGTTGAATGGTATTCGTGTTTTAAATATAAAAATCACCTTTTTACTATATATATACAAACTATAGAAAACCTTCATGTGTTAAATTGATATTCATTCGTTGAATAGAAATTCATGTGTTGAATGGTATTCGTGTTTTAAATATAAAAATCACCTTTTTATCTATATATATAAACTATAGAAAACCTTCATGTGTTGAATTGAAATTCATTCGTTGAATAGAATTCATGTGTTGAAAGGTATTCGTGTTTTAAATAAATTGTTTTGCAACAAAAAAAATCACCTTTTTTACTATATATACAAACTATAGAAAACCTTCATGTGTTGAATCGATATTCATTCGTTGAATAGAAATTCATGTGTTGAATGGTATTCGTGTTTTAAATATAAAAATCACCTTTTTATCTATATATATAAACTATAGAAAACCTTCATGTGTTGAATTGAAATTCGTTCGTTGAATAGAATTCATGTGTTGAAAGGTATTCGTGTTTTAAATAAATTGTTTTGCAACAAAAATCACCTTTTTTACTATATATATACAAACTATAGAAAACCTTCATGTGTTGAATTGAAATTCATTCGTTGAATTGAATTCATATGTTGAAAGGTATTCGTGTTTTAAATAAATTGTTTTGCAACAAAAAAATCACCTTTTTTACTATATATATACAAACTATAGAAAACCTTCATGTGTTGAATCGATATTCATTCGTTGAATAGAAATTCATGTGTTGAATGGTATTCGTGTTTTAAATATAAAAATCACCTTTTTATCTATATATATAAACTATAGAAAACCTTCAGGTGTTGAATTGAAATTCATTCGTTGAATAGAATTCATGTGTTGAATGGTATTCGTGTTTTAAATATAAAAATCACCTTTTTACTATATATATACAAACTATAGAAAACCTTCATGTGTTGAATCGATATTCATTCGTTGAATAGAAATTCATGTGTTGAATGTTATTCTTGTTTTAAATATAAAAATCACCTTTTTATCTATATATATAAACTATAGAAAACCTTCATGTGTTGAATTGAAATTCATTCGTTGAATAGAATTCATGTGTTGAATGGTATTCGTGTAATATAAAAATCACCTTTTTACTATATATATACAAACTATAGAAAACCTTCATGTGTTGAATTGAAATTCATTCGTTGAATGGAAATTCATGTGTTGAATGGTATTCGTGTTTTGAAATAAATTGTTTTATAATAAAAACCATATTTTTAACATTTATATTATATAAAATAGTCGTGTTTTGAAATAAATTGATTTGTAATAAAAATCATATTTTTACCATCTATATGAACTATATAAAATATTCGTGTTTTGAAATAAATTGTTTATGAATAAAAACCATATTTTTATTATATACATGAATTGTTAAAAATAGTGAAGTGGAAATAGAAGTTAGTTTGATAAAAATATCATTTTTATCAAAGGTATGAAATGAAATTGGTTTTGAAATCGAAGAATCGATTATATTTATATTAATATATATATATAAATAAAATATATCGAATAACGAAGCTGCAGTTCGTGTTTTGAAACCGTGATTTCAAACAATTAGTGTGGGAGATCCGACCATCGGATTTTCCCAAAACTGAAACCGTTGGGTTCGCTTTGGAAATATCTTTCCAACGACACCAACTTTGCGAAGATCCAACGGTTGGATTGTCTTTAATGTTTAATTAAAATATGAAGAAAAACAGCGCCAGAATCGATTATATATATATATATATATAATTAAATTAAATCGAATAACGACGCTGTAGTTCGTATTTTGAAATTGAAACTTCAAACGATTGTACCGGGAGATCTGACCGTCGGATTTTCCCAAAACTGGAACCGTTGGATTCGTTTTGAAAAGATCTTTCTAATGATGTAAATTTTGTGAAGATCCAATGTTTATATTTTTAGATATATGTAAATCAAATCTGAAGAAAAACAGCGCCACGGCCGCGTTATGGCTCGAAGCCTCGTTTGAATAAATTGGCTATTTTAAAATAAATAAAAATAGCGATAAATCGTTATAAAATATTATAAACGATATGGATGTGAAATTTAGAAATTAACTGAAGGTTAGCTAAGTCGAGTGGTTTCCTGAATTTTGATCTGATGTTGGTTTCGGCCTTCGGGGTTAATATTTGGGAAATCGTTCTCTTACTGATTGACGGTTAGTGATTAATGAATTGAAATGATGCGCATGTAGTGTTTTTATAGCACGTGTTTATTATATACGCGAGTTGCTCAGAAAGACCGGGTTTATCCCATTCTGAATAACTGAATCGACGATAAGAAATCGAAGATGAAGACGGTGGTTGAAGACCGGAAATCTTCACCTCGTTTGGATGGTAACTGATGTCCTAATTGGGAGGCATCCCGAAATATGGATAATGAGTGGTGATCGTCCAGACGTACATGGAGATCGATGGGTTTGCGAGGTATACAGTGCCTCCGGTTTCGTTCAGACCCAGAACGGACTTGCAAATGGAATGTGTGTCTGACATTGGAATTCATTATGTGTGATTGATAGCCATCAGTTACATGGCATGAATTGCCTGTGTGGCATGCTAAGATGCAGTGATCAGGGCTTCTGTTGAAAAGCAAAGTCATGTGGTTGATGATCAAAGCACCTCCTGTGGGGCGTAGCTTTGTGTATAACGTGAATTCGCAAGCCTCACACCCCGGTATGAACCAGAAACAGGAGAGGACCTCAGGGAGGACATGCGTTTCTTTCTAGTTAGAGGTGTTGTTAGTGCTTAAACTGGCTGACATTTATATTATTTTCACCTATGTGGTTGTTGCTGTTGCGAGGCGCCTCGGATATATCGGTCGATCCGGGATCGATGGAGTCATTCGTTGGCTCATTTACGCCCCAAAGGGCGGGGAAACATAGTGTTCAGGAATTTTAATCCACATCGGTGGACCGGCCCTGTCGCTCCAAGGTTCGATGCGCTCTGACCCTGTGGCTCAGACTAGAGAGTTACGAAGTCGGTAAGGACTATCTTTTGACTTGGTTCATGACGGAAATCCAATTTCCAAATACGTGACTGTGCGGTTTTGATTGTATACCTATATATGGCGACATAATGGTATGGGGCATTAATGTCATCTATGATTGATACTTATGATTTGAAATTGTTTTTGAAACATATAAACACTAGTTATAATATCAAATGCTTTTGTTTTATTCGTATCAAGCATATTTTGGCCATTATAAGGTAAAAACTCTATCCTCCGGTTTGCGTTGCATTGTATGATGGGAACTGAGTCTTATAATGGCTTCATTTTTATAAAAAGCATTGTGATGTTTTAAAAGAATTGTTTGTTTTAAAGCACTGGCAATCCAATGGAGTAAACCCGTTCCGCGAAAGTAGCGTAGTCGTGTGATTAGCCATATTATAAATGTGTTAAGTAGATTTCTCATACCAGTCCCATGACTGACTCGTAGTTTGTTTCACTTTCAAACTCGTGTGCCCCTTTTTCTACACAGGCAGCCTTGTATTCAGGTTTTAGCTGGCTTTCTCTGGATAGCTGAGCTGAAGATGGATTCTATCACTTATCTCTTTTTATGCTGTTCAGCTCCTATTGTACATATTATGTTTGTTTCCGCTGTAGACATTTATGTATAGTTGAACCATATTTGTACTAAGTATGATCCCGTATACTGTGTAACTCTGATGATTACGTTTATCCAGTATATTCTATTGTGCATTATCTGGTGTATTTATTTATTTCTGTTCTGCTATTATCTGTTTCTGTGTTATATTCCAAAGATTACCCTTATCACCGTCAGTACGGGATTTGGGGTCGTCACATCGTGGTATCAGAGCTTTGGTTAAGCTTAGCTCTGGTATATAACACATTAACGAACTCGTCAAAGATAGAATTAGTAGTGTTCTAGGACGGGAAACTCCTTACAGATAGGATCAGCAATATCCTAGTGTGAGTATAACAGAATCAGAATAACTCGTTAGAGATGGGGTCAGAAGTGCCCCAGAACGAGTCGAGAGTTATATGTTTATAAATAATGTATTTGTGATTATATACCTAGTTTGGTTTTAGAAATATGATTTTTGAATATATAAAAGTATATTTTTGAAAAGTTAAAAACAAATTGATTGTTGTTTGTGTTGTTTGATAGTAAATTTGATTAATTAAATTATTAGAACGATAATTAATTTAATCAATAAGAGAATGAATGGTAGAATTTATTCGATTAAATCACACGTTGAACTGATTTAAATATATATACATGTGCATCATATATGTTTGAACAGGTATATGGATAGCTGTTGAGTAAAGAAATTATTTGCGTGCCCAACAAATAGGTAAACCTTAATGAGTCTGTGAATGCCATTGGATGCGGAGTGCTGGTTGTTCTGTGTGTAATAATAAACATCGCCATAGGATAGTAACAATTAATTTTGAACTACATTACATGGCATATTTCTTGAAGATAGGCATACTTCATCAAATACCACATGAGCATTTGGGGCTTGTGTGACGAGGTGGAAGATTTACCATACGAGCGAGAGGCTTGTATGGCGAGGTCAATATTTTACAGGTTGAACTGATGACTGATATGACCGTATAAAATTGTAACGATAAATTGCCAGATTAATAAAAACCCCACACGGGTCTGGAGTTGACAATAATCACGTCTCTCTAGTTATTAGATACAGCATATGGACTATTTATTTCCCACACGGGACGAGGTTACGAGAATTTATTCTCTGGAGCAATTAAAATACACACTCCCTCAGGCTTTGACAGGGTGACGAGAATTTATTCTCTGGAGTTATTATCTATACACGCTCCCCTGTAAACACCGAAATATGTCACTATAAATATGTGTATGCTTTATAGGATTTATTGGGTACCTAATACGGCCCAATAAATTTCCAAACCCCTCCCCGTACAAAGGAGGTTATGGCGAAATTTTTCGAAAATTCCGGGTGTTAGCCAAATTTTTGAAGAATTTGAAAATTCTCAGAAACTGAAAAGTTGTAGAATGGAAGCCAAATTGGAAGTAGAGTTGATTAATCAAACCACTTTCGACTTTGTTCCTTTTCAGGGACGAAAAGTTTTAAGTGGGGGAGATTGTAACGACCCGGAAAATCTGAACCAATTTAAAAAATTTAAATTGGCTATTTTAGTGGATTTTAAATATTTAAAATAAATATTTTGAATAATTGCGATGAAAAGTAAGTTTGAGTCGACATTTGAAAATGAAAATAATTAATTCTAATTATAAACAAGGCCTGAAATGGCGCAGTAGTTTCAAAATTTGAATTCAAACTTTGACTGAGTCTACCGGGTGCAAAACAAAACGGATTTGACTGAAACCAAAAATATTTAATTCTGTTAGTGAATACCTTTCTAATGAATCTAAAAAATCGAAGTTTCATATCGGAAAGCAAAAGTTATTGCCAAATGAATTTTCAGAAAGGTCGCTATGGAATTTATATAGCCCGTGAAAATGGCCATTTTGAAAACGACCTCGGAATTCGACGAAACCACTTTTGTTGGATCCGTAATGTTAAACTATTGCTATGTTTTAAATTTCAAAACTTTTGAAGCTAGTATGTGAGCGTGGCGAAGGAAAATGTGTTTTGGTCAATTAAAGTTAAATTGGATCGACCAGAAAAGGGCCATTTTGCAAACTGTCTCAGAATTCGATGAAACTAGTTTTGTTGGGACCGTATCTTCGAAATATAGCTAGATTTATTTTTCTGGAATTTTTCGAATCAGTTTGTGGCCCTGGCAAATTGAAATGTACGTTCAAATCAAATATTGAATGTTTTATATTTTAATTTGAAGAAAAACTGACTCAAACAGTCGAATGGGCCTACGAAACATATCCCATTGTGTTCAAAATGGGGGTAAAACGCTAGGGACGACAGTCGTTGGGTTTGGATTGGAGTTCATATGTGAAGAGGGGTATTTTCGGATTTTTAAAATTAAATAAATATAAAAAAGGGGGACGGCCAATCAAATTTGACCATCACTTTCTCGGTCAACGATTCAAACGCGAAACCCCTGTATCGAGCGGCGGCTACCTGCTTCCTCCTTCTCTCCTCCAAAACTCTGAATCCTCTCAACAAAACACCCTACTCCTTTGCATCATTTTGTAGATCTATTCGCGAGCTTCCCATCCATATAAACCTCGCCAGCTATCGTCGAGCATCGGAGAAGAACCGGTGCCAGAAAGATCCCACCTTTGGAGCGCCGTCGGAGCTCCGATCTGCCACCGAGTTCGACCGCTCCACCCCCCGTTCAGGCGCCTCTCGACCCTCTTCCAGGTGGCGCAGGCTGATCGGGTCCAAACTACACGGATTTCGAGAAAAAGCTAAACCTAGTTTTGAAGAATTCAGCTGAGGTACGGCTGTAAATTATTTAAACTATATTATAGCATTTTAAAGCGCTACGGTTTTTGATTTCACTGTAAAAATTATATCTTTTTCGTTTGTTGACGAAATTTAGTGAAACAAGAGACAGTGGACTCATGTGGACGTCTTCTACATTCTAGAAGAGACCGCATATTTTTCTGAGCCTTCTGCTATTTTTGATGGAGTGGAACCCAATGTGAGATTTCTAATTTATAAACGATATGGAAAACGACGATGTATAAATTATATAGTCAATGTATGACTTGTATAAGCATTGTACACCTCATGTATAAGCATTGTATAGGTTGTACGTTCGATGTATAAGTTATATATGCGTTGTAAAAAATTATATATGTGTTGAAATAGAAGTGAAATGCTTATAATATATATATATATATACACGCCCCTCGTCCACAAACCATGGACGATATTTATTGATTGTGATTGGTGTGAAAATTGGTTGATAGCGAATGGTAGATTATAATTGTTTGTGGTTGAAATTGATTGATTGTGGTTGAAAAATACCCGTTTGTGGTTGAGAATTATTTGGTTGAAACCACATAGGATTAGTTTGTGGAAATGAAAAATATATACATGCCGCTTGTGTGCGAACTAGATGCATGATTCCCCATTGTCAAAAGCTGCGAGGCTTTAAGGTAGAGCGAGGAGCCGTACTAGGGACGACCTCGGTTTTAACTACCTTGCCGTTATGCTGCCGAAATTTTGAATAATATTCATGTGTTAGAATTATTTTCATGTGTTGAATGGTATTCGTGTTTTAAATATAAAAATCACTTTTTTATCTATATATATAAACTATAGAAAACCTTCATGTGTTGAATTGAAATTCATTCGTTGAATAGTATTCATGTGTTGAAAGGTATTCGTGTTTTAAATAAATTGTTTTGCAACACAAATCACCTTTTTTACTATATATATACAAACTATAGAAAACCTTCATGTGTTGAATTGAAATTCATTCGTTGAATAGAATTCATGTGTTGAAAGGTATTCGTGTTTTAAATAAATTGTTTTGCAACAAAAATCACCTTTTTTACTATATATATACAAACTATAGAAAAACTTCATGTGTTGAATCGATATTCATTCGTTGAATAGAAATTCATGTGTTGAATGGTATTCGTGTTTTAAATATAAAAATCACCTTTTTATCTATATATACAAACTATAGAAAACCTTCATGTGTTGAATCGATATTCATTCGTTGAATAGAAATTCATGTGTTGAATGGTATTCGTGTTTTAAATATAAAAATCACCTTTTTACTATATATATACAAACTATAGAAAACCTTCATGTGTTGAATCGATATTCATTCGTTGAATAGAAATTCATGTGTTGAATGGTATTCGTGTTTTAAATATAAAAATCACCTTTTTATCTATATATATAAACTATAGAAAACCTTCATGTGTTGAATTGAAATTCATTCATTGAATAGAATTCATGTGTTGAAAGGTATTCGTATTTTAAATAAATTGTTTTGCAACAAAAAAAAATCACCTTTTTTACTATATATATACATACTATAGAAAACCTTCATGTGTTGAATCGATATTCATTCGTTGAATAGAAATTCATGTGTTGAATGGTAATCGTGTTTTAAATATAAAAATCACCTTTTTATCTATATATATAAACTATAGAAAACCTTCATGTGTTGAATTGAAATTCATTCGTTGAATAGAATTCATGTGTTGAAAGGTATTCGTGTTTTAAATAAATTGTTTTGCAACAAAAATCACCTTTTTTACTATATATATACAAACTATAGAAAACCTTCATGTGTTGAATTGAAATTCATTCGTTAGAATTCATGTGTTGAAAGGTATTCGTGTTTTAAATAAATTGTTTTGCAACAAAAAAATTACCTTTTTTACTATATATATACAAACTATAGAAAACCTTCATGTGTTGAATCGATATTCATTCATTGAATAGAAATTCATATGTTGAATGGTATTCGTGTTTTAAATATAAAAATCACCTTTTTATCTATATATAAACTATAGAAAACCTTCAGGTGTTGAATTGAAATTCATTCATTGAATAGAATTCATGTGTTGAATGGTATTCGTGTTTTAAATATAAAAATCACCTTTTTACTATATATATACAAACTATAGAAAACCTTCATGTGTTGAATCGATATTCATTCGTTGAATAGAAATTCATGTGTTGAATGGTATTTGTGTTTTAAATATAAAAATCACCTTTTTATCTATATATATAAAGTATAGAAAACCTTCATGTGTTGAATTGAAATTCATTCGTTTAATAGAATTCATGTGTTGAATGGTATTCGTGTTTTAAATATAAAAATCACCTTTTTACTATATATAAACAAACTATTGAAAACCTTCATGTATTGAATTGAAATTCATTCGTTGAATGGAAATTCATGTGTTGAATGGTATTCGTGTTTTGAAATAAATTGTTTTATAATAAAAACCATATTTTTATCATCTATATGAACTATATAAAATAGTCGTGTTTTGAAATAAATTGTTTTGTAATAAAAATCATATTTTTTACCATCTATATGAACTATATAAAATAGTCGTGTTTTGAAATAAATTGTTTAACAATAAAAATCATATTTTTATTATATACATGAATTGTTAAAAATAGTGAAGTGGAAATAGAAGTTAGTTTGATAAAAATATCATTTTTATCAAAGGTATGAAATGAAATTGGTTTTGAAATCGAAGAATCGATTATATTTTTATATATATATATATAATTAAAATATATCGAATAACGAAGCTGCAGTTTGTGTTTTGAAACCGTGATTTCAAACGATTAGTGCGGGAGATACGACCATCGGATTTTCCCAAAACCGAAACCGTTGGGTTCGCTTTGGAAATATATTTCCAACGACACCAACTTTGCGAAGATCCAACGGTTGGATTGTCTGGAATGTTTAATTCAAATCTGAAGAAAAACAGCGCCAGAATCGATTATATATATATATATATAAATAAATATAATTAAATTAAATCGAATAACGACGCTGTAGTTCGTATTTTGAAATTGAAACTTCAAACGATTGTATCGGGAGATCCGACCGTCGGATTTTCCCAAAACTGGAACTGTTGGATTCGTTTTGAAAAGATCTTTCTAATGATGTAAATTTTGTGAAGATCCAACGGTTAGATTTTCATATATGTGTAAATCAAATCTGAAGAAAAACAGCGCCACGACCGCGTTATGGCCCGAAGCGTCGTTTGAATAAATTGGCTATTTTAAAATAAATAAAAATAGCGATAAATCATTATAAAATATTATAAACGATATGGATGTGAAATTTAGAAATTAACTGAAGATTAGCTAAGTCGAGTGGTTTCCTGGATTTTGATCTGATGTTGGTTTTGGCCTTCGGGGTTAATATTTGGGAAATCGTTCTCTTACTGATTGACGGTTAGTGAGTAATGAATTGAAATGATGCGTATGTAGTGTTTGTGTAGCACGTGTTTATTATATACGCGAGTTGCTCAGAAATACCGGGTTTATCCCATTCTGAATAACTGATCGACGATAAGAAATCGAAGATGAAGACGGTGGTTGAAGACCGGAAATCTTCACCTCGTTTGGATGGTAACTGATGTCCTGATTGGGAGGCATCCCGAAATA